>JAPVLO010000308.1:1200000-1800000 GCA_027257055.1 Cephalopachus bancanus
CAAGTAGCTGGAACTACAGGCATGTACCACCACGCCCAGCTAATATTTTTATTTATTGTAGAGATGAGGTCTCGCTTAAGATCTCCGAGCAGGTTTGCGCCCAGTTGGTGTGAGAAAAGACTCTCAGGCTGGCTTTCAGAATAAAGTCACTCTCCTTCTATCATCTCTCATTTGGCTTGGGTGGTGAGTGACAAAGTTTGCACTGGTTATTTAAGCATCAGAGTTTTCAGGAGATAAATAAAGAAATGTTGGGCCAGGAATGCAAAACCAGCCTGGGCAACATAGCAAGATCCCATCACTACAAAAAATTTTAAAAAGGAAAAAAGAAGAAATGCTGGCATATGACGAGTGTGACCTGTCTGATGAATTGCCAGCGGTTCAGCTTGCTGTCACAAGATGGCTAGGAGGAAGACAGTAACCATACTCCCTGATCCTTGCTGCTTGGCAAAGGTGCCTCAAGGTGGGTGCAGGACAGCACCCAAAATGGGGAGAGGATGGTCTGGTTGGAGGGACTGCTGAGCAAAGGACCATGGAGACTCTGAGAGAGTCCCCTCCCACCCCACACATGGGGGTACTGGGAAAGGGGGAACCTTTACCCAGATGGTTTTGTTGCTGTTGCTATTGTTGTTTTAGGTTTTTTGTTTTGTTTTTGAGTCGGAGTCTCACCCTGTTGCCCAGGCTGGAGTACAGTGGCACGCTCACGGCCACTGCAGCCTCGACATGATGGGCTCAGGTGATCCTTCCACCTCAGCCTTGCAAGCAGCTGGAACTACAGGCGCATGCCACCACACCCAGCTGATTTTTAAATTTATTGTAGAGATGAGGTCTTGCCAAGTTGCCCGTGGGCTCAAGCAATCCTCTCACCTCACCTCCTCCTCCCAAAGTACTGAGGTTACAGGCATGAGACACTATGTCCAGCCAAGTGAGTGCTAATTTCTTTTTTTATTTTTTATTTTTTGTGTTGGCGTCTCACTCAGTTGCCCAGGCTAGAGTGCAGTGGCACACTCATGGCCACCCCAGCATCGACCTGCTAGGCTCTGACGATCCTTCTGTCTCAGTCTTCCAAGTAGCCAGAACTACAGGCCCATGCTACCATGGCCGGCTAATTTTTTTGATTAATTGTAGAGACAAGGTCTCACCACATTGCCCAGGCTGGTCTCGAACCCACGGGCTCAGGCAGTTCTCTCACCTCAACCTCCCAAAGTGCTGGGATTACAGGCTTAAGTCACTGCACCTGGACAAAAAAATTATTTTATTGAGGCAAGATCTTGCTATATTACCCAGGCTAGTCTAGAACTCCTGGGCTCAAGCAACCCTCTCACCTCCACATCCCAAAGTGCTGGGATGATAGGCATGAGCCATTTCGTCCGGCTACCTCAGAAGGTTTTAAATTAAATGACATTTCAGGGAAAAGCCAGAACTCAGTTAAAGAAAAAGCAGTAAGAGCACTTTAGGGAAATTAATTTAAAGCTCTGTAAGATTGTATTTTCATAGTCTTCTAGAGTTTTCCAAAGAACCAGGGTTGGATTTTCCATTATATGAATGAGGCTTAAACTTCAGGGTCTCTCCCTTGCCTTGTAAGGCCCTGTTGTTCATAATTTCATGTTTGTAACTTTTTTACAACCATGAAATCGTGCCCCCACCACGATTCTATAACCTTTAAGGCCCCACAAGAGCTTAATCAGCCTCTGCCCAGAGCGCTCCAAGTTGGGAGGATAAAAGAACTTGTATGTTTCGATTTCCAAACAATTTCCCTGCCTCGCATTGTTAAAAGATAAGCAGGAATGACGATAAGTGTTCTAGCTGGAAGTGAATTTTTTAAACATGTTCCGGCCTGGACTATATCTGAAGGTGTGATACTGTGACCTTAGTTGAGGACACGGCTATCCAACATCCTTCAGCCCAGGCTGAAGGTTAGGGGGCACGTTGGCAGGGCATGTGACTGTCACATGCAGAGGTGTGCTTTTCAGGGCAGATTTAGACCAGGATCCCAGTGTCCTCCTGTGTTCTAGCGAACACTGGGCCCCGAATGTCTGAGCACAGGCTCACTTTGTAGGGGTGAAACCCTACCCCCCTCCCCCTCCGAGAATTGTGACTGCCCAGCCAGAAGTCACTCGTACAGAATGTCCCCAATTTATGAATGGCTATTGTTCTCAGAAAGAGAATTTGTAAGTCAATTGTTCAGAACTGGAAGGCATTTCCCCAGATAAACAAGGGTATGTGTAATCTTTGTTATTCAGGACTGACCTTGAAAGAACTTGTGTCCCTGACATCAAGAACTGTACAATGGTAACAGAAACCCCCGTCTGCAGAGACATGCGGTCCTCAGAAAACACCTTCCAACTTCTAACCTGAGCCCCTGGGAATTCTCTCCCCAGTTCCCTACCACTCTGAGTGAACCCTTGATGTGGCTGCCATGGTGGGGTGGAGGCCAGTGAGGAGAGAGCTGGGAGTGAGTGGCCAGGCCTGGTGGGGGACAGAGTGGATCCCCAGAACTGCTTCGAGAACCTGGCTCCCTAATCAAATCTCCAGAGGGCCCCAGGGGTAGATCTGCCTCCCTGCCACTTGTTGACCCTTTTGAAGTTTCCTTAAGGCTGGCTGTCCCCTAGAATCAATGGTAAACAGCCTTTTTAAGGCACCTATGTTGGCCAGACACAGTGGCTCACGCCTATAATCCCAGCACTTTGGGAGGCTGAGGTGAGAGGATTGCCTGAGCCCACAGTTTCGAGACCAGCCTGGGCAACTTGGCGAGACCTCAACTCTATAGTAAAATTTTTTTAAAAAATTAGCCAGATGACGTGTGCCTGTAGCTCCAGCCACTTGGAAGGCTGAAGTGGAAGGATCGCGAGCCCAGCAGGTCGAGGCTGAGGTGGCTGTGAGCGTGCCATTGCACTCCAGCCTGTGCACAGAGTGAAACTCTGACTCAAAAAAAAAAACTCCCATGTGATGCTGGGGGTGGAATGTCCATTTTTCAGTTACCAGCCCTTTGAAGGTAGACATGGGAAGGATGATGGATTTCTGGGCAGACAAAAGACCAAACAGGGGCCAGGCTCAGTGCCTCATGCCTATAATCTCTGCACCCGGGGAGGCCAAGGACTGCTTGCTTGGGCCTAGGAGTTTTAGACCAGCCAAGGCAACATAGTGAGATCTTGTCTCTACAGTAAATCAAAAATCAGCCTGGTGTGGTGGCATGTACCTGTAGTCCCAGCTACTTGGGAGGTTGGGGCTGTGAGCCACGACTGTGCCACTGCACTCCAGCCTGGGCAACAGAGTGAGACTCTGACTCAAAAAAAAAAAGGCTTATATTCTACAAAAAGCTTTCACATCCATTACTTTATTTGAAGTGGAGACAGTATTATACCTGTTTTATTGCTAAGAAAATGACCTGAGATCTTAACTAATTGGCTGGGAAGCCAGGTCTTTTGCATCGTGTCCTGCTGCCTTGCTGGTGTTTTTTAGAGGCAGTCAGCCGGACTTGGTGGCTCAGCCTGTAATCCCGCGCCTTTGGGAGGCTGAGGTGAGTGGATTGCCTGAGCCCGCGGGTTTGAGACCCGCCTGGGCAACTTGGCGAGACCTCATCTTTACAATAAATCAAAAACTAGCCGGGCACGGTAGTGCCATGCCTGTAGTTCCAGCTACTTGGAAGGCTGAGGCGGAAGGATTGCTGGAGCCCAGCAGGTGGAGGCCACGGTGGCCGGGAGCGGCCACTGCACTCCAACCTGGGCGATAGAGTGAGACTCCAACTCAAAAAAAAAAAAAGGAGAGGTCACAGTCACAGAGCCCTGTACCTGAAACGTGTCTCCAGAGATTATCCAGTTTTCTCCTTGGCTCTAGACTTTACTAAATTGTCCTAAAAACATCTAAATGCTCTTATTTTCTTTAACGTCTCTAGAGAATGAAATCTATCCTCTCAGTTACCTGTTCTGGTAACAAATAGCCACTCTCTGATTAGAAAACCATCCTTTATTTCCATCTTGGGTCTTCCGTTACAAAAAAACACAAACATTTGTTTGGCAGAAAAAGTGCTTCTCATGACTTTGTTGAAAAAAAGCATAAGGGCTTGAAAAACAAGAAACTAGCCTGTGGTTACTGGGTCAGTTCACAACTGTCCACAGCACGGAAAAAATAAAGAATGAAAGAATGGGACCACAGACATTTTCCCAAGCTTCCTCTCACCTTCCATGGCAGCTAAACTTTGCAAAAATCCTGAGGTGGTGGGTAGAGCTAATGAACAAACTAAAGCCTGGAAGCCCAATGTTCCCTCCAAGGCTCTTGAACAAACCAACGACAGAGCCAGGGCTAGAATTCCCATCTCCTGACCCTGGGATTAAATAGCTGAATCTCTACACCCATCAAAAAGTCACATTGACTTTACAGATTAACAAGGATTTTGTTTGGGTGAGTTCTTAATTCAGTGCCGAAGCCCAAATTCCCAAGCTTAGGATGACTGGAGGCAGCCCGAGGACCTTCCCAAGAGAGAAGAGGAAGTCCCAGTGGCTTCTGCCACCCTGTTCTCGGGAGGTGCAACTCTGCAGTGGCTGGCTTGTCCCTGCACAGGCCTGTGCAGAAACCAGATGCTTCTCTTGAGACACCATCCTGCAGGTCTATCCAGATCTGTGAGCTGCGTGGTCTTGTGTGATCTCACAGCAATGCTGTTTGGATGCACACTTTCTATGTGCAATTCCGTAGAGCTTCAGAAGCCAGACCCCAGACGCAGGCCAAGTTTAGACTTGGATTTGCCTCACCAAAATTCTCCTTCCTCGTCTGATCACCTAACGCTACAGGTCCAAGAAAATGTGCACATTTTATCATGTAGGAGGACTTGAGGCGGGTTCTGCTAATTTTAGTCTCTTGGAAGATGATAATCCAGGATAGTTGGCCATTCCCCCATTCCCTCTATCAGTTCTGATTTTTTTTTGTTTGTTTTTAGAGGAGTCTCCCTTTGTTGTCCAGGCCGCAGTGCAGTGATGTGATCATAGCTCACTGCAGCCTTGAACTCCTGGTCTCAAGTGATCCTCCTGCCTCAGTCTCCCAAGTAGCTGGGACCACAGGTGCACCCTACCTTGCCTGGTTCCAGGTCCAATCTCCGCCCCCCCGCCGCAGGTCCAATCTTGAGCATGTGGACATTGATGATTTCCTCTAGAGCCTGAGGCCCTGGCTATACTTCTTCTAACCCCAACTCTGCAAACAGCCAACTCACTGCTTGGAAGTCTTGGTGTCGTCAAGCATAATAACTGATCATCAATTTCCCAATCTAGCTGCTGAGCAGAATCACTCAAGCTATCTTTAAAACACAGACTCCCAGCCCTACCCTGGATTCACTTGATCAGAATCTCTCGGAATGGGCCCCAGGAATGTGGATTTTTTTTTTTTTTTTTTTTTTTTTGAGTTTGAGTCTCACTCCGTCATCCAGTCTGGAGTGCAGTGGCACATTCACAGCCACCCCAATGTCGACCTGCTGGGCTCCAGCGATCCTTCTGCCTCAACCTTCCAAGTAGTCAGAACTACAGGTGCATGCTACCATGACCGGCTAATTGTTTTGATTTATTGTAAAGACGAGATCTCACCAAGTTGCCCGGGCTGGTCTCGAACCCACGGACTCCAGCCATCTACTTGCCTCAGCCTCCCAAAGTGCTGAGATGACAGGCTGAGCCACCGAGCCCGACCAGGAGTGTGGATTTTTAAATCTCCCCGGGTGATTTTAATTCAGCCAGATGGAGGGCAAGCCATTAGGAGCCAGTGCCTAGGATGCATGAATTTCCTCCAGACTGGCAACACCAAAGGGGGAGAACGACCACTACACTCCCCACTCATGTCTCCACATTAGGGCAGCGCTTGAGACTCAGACTCTAAGTGGCCCCAGCGCTCAACATCGTGTCAACCTCCTCCCAGGACATCTGAACACCACTTTTTTTTTTTTTTTTGAGTTGGAGTCTCACTCTGTCGCCCAGACTGGAGTGCAGTGGCCGCTCCCGGCCACCGCAGCCTCGACCTGCTGGGCTCCAGCAATCCTTCCGCCTCAGCCTTCCGAGTAGCTGGAACTACAGGCACGCGCTACCACGCCCGGCTAATTTTTGATTTACTGTAGAGATGAGGTCTCGCCAAGTTGCCCAGGCGGGTCTCGAACCCGCGGGCTCAGGCAATCTGCTCACCTTGGCCTCCCAAATGCGCGGGATTACAGGCTGAGCCACCGAGCCCGGTTGACACTGTCTCCTTTAACCTGGGCTTGTTTCTCTCTAACAGGTAGAGGATGGAGAGGCTGCGGGTTGGGTTCGTCCTCTCTCATCTAAGACCCTGGTTTCCCCGCCCTCTTGCTCTGAACCCAGAAGCACTAGGCAAGAGCTCTGAGTCAGACAGCCACAGCAGCTGTTTCTGTTCTTGCCGACACGGTGGGTGCTCCGGGAAGCAGGAGCAAGACAGGGCAGTCTTCTCTCTCAGAATCCCAGGACCACCGGGCTCGGTGGCTCAGCCTGTAATCCCGCGCCTTGGGAGGCTGAGGTGAGTGGAATGCCTGAGCCCGCGGGTTCGAGACCCGCCTGGGCGAATTGGCGAGACCTCATCTTTACAATAAATCAAAATCAGCCGGGCGTGGTAGCACGTGCCGGTAGTTCCAGCTACTCGGAAGGCTGAGGCGGAAGGATCGCCGGAGCCCGGCAGGTCGAGGCTGCGGTGGCCGGGAGCGCCCACTGCCCTCCAGTCAGGGCGACAGAGTGAGACTCCAACTCAAAAAAAAAAAAAAAAGAATCCCAGTATCTGCCTGTCCTTCCCAACTTCCGTCCCAGCAGCGCCTTTCCTGGCGTCCCTTGTTTCGGTACAACATGCGGTCTGGTGCCCAGGTCATCCCAGGGCCAGAGCCACTGAAGTTTAGGGATGTCGCCTTTGAGTGGTTGAACGTTATGCCACTCAATTCAAAAGTATCTTAGGTTGAGTTGGGCAAAATGGCTCACTCCTATAATCATGGCACTGTGAGAAGCCGAGGTGGGAGGATCACTTGAGCCCAGGAGTTCAAGACCAGCCTGGGCAACGTAGCGAGAACTCATCTCTATAAAAAATTTTACAATGAGCCATGCGTGGCGACGTGACTCTGTAATTCCAACTGTTCAGAAGGCTAAGGTGGAAGGATCACCTGAGTCCAGTAGGTCGAGGCTGGGGTGAGCTGTGATCGTGCCACTGTTCTCCAGCTTGGAGGACAGAGTGAGACTTCAACTCAAAAAAAAAAAAAGAAAGAAAGAAAGAATAGAAAGTATTTTAGGTTGTCCTCTTTTCTTTTCCTTCTTTCTTTCTTTTTTTTTTCTTTGAGTTGGAGTCTCACTCTGTCTCCCAAGCCAGAGTGCAATGGTACGATCACGGCCACCACAGCCTCGATCTGCCAGACACAGGCGATCCTTCGGCCTCTGCCTTCCAAGTAGCTGGAACTACAGGCAGGCACCACCATCCCCAGCCAATTTTTAGATTTATTATAGAAATGAGGTCTGCCAAGTTGCCCTGGCTGGTCTCATACCTGTGGGCTCAGGCAACCCTCTCACCTTGGCCTCCCAACGTGCTGGGATTATAGGCACGAGCCACCGCACCCGGCGGTTGTCCTCTTTTCTTGTGACAGAAATGAGGCATTTGTGATGAAGAGCTAAGTCCTGGCACAGAGACCAGGAGGTTGGGAGATCAGATGGAAAGGGCGTTCAGAAGCTCAGATTGTGGCCCTGTCTGCTCCAGATCAGACGTGCTCAGAGTGTCAAATATACTTCACTCTTATTCAAAACCTCTGGCTTCCAATGCCCGAGGAGGGCCCTGGAGAGAGCTTTTCCTTGTGTAGACGCGGGAAGAACACACAGGCCCCACGTGAAATGAAGTCCCCAAGAGGCAGCTCTGCATTTCCCAGTAAATGTGAGTTACCCACTTCGCTTCATTGTCCTAGTTTCTAGTCTTCTCTTTGCCTCAGTATGTACGTCGGTATTCTGCCTTCATCTTTGGCTGAGTTTCTGTGCTGTTTATCCCTGTAGGTTTTGTCTGTTTACTTTTTTTCCCGAGTCAGTGTCTTACTCTGTTGCCCCAGCCGGGGTGCAGTGGCACAATCACGGCTACTGCAGCCTTGACCTGCTGGGCTCAGGCAATCCTTCCACCTCAGTCTCCCAAGTAGTTGGAACCACAGGCATGCGCCACCACGACTGGCTAATTTTTTGATTTGTTGTAGAGACAAGAGCTTGCCAAGTTCCCCAGGCTGGTCTCGAACCCCCAGGCTCAGGCAATTCTCTTGCCTCCGCCTCCCAAAGTGCTGGGATTACAGGTGTGAGCCATCACATCCAGTTCTCTGTTTACTATTTTATATTTTATTTTGAGTCGGAGTCTGTCGCCTAGGCTGGAGTGCGGTGGCACTCTCATGGCCACTGAGCCTCGACCTGCTGGGCTCAGGCCATCCTTCTGCCTCAGCCTTCCAAGTAGCTGGAACTACAGACAGGCACCACCATGCCCAGCTAATTTTTTTTATTTATTGTAGAAATGAGGTCTTGCCAAGTTGCCCAGGCTAGTCTCGAACCCCTGGGCTCAGGCAGTCCTCTCACCTCTGTCTCCCAAAGTGTTAGGATTACGGGCATGAACCATCGCACCCGGCTGTTTACTTTAAATTTGCCATCCCCTGAGTTCCCTCTGCTGTATGCCCTTACCATATGAAGTTTCCCTAGTCACTCTTCTCACCCACAGTTCATGAAGGCAAGATTTTTTCTTTTTTTGACTTTGAGTCTCATTCACTCATGGCCACTGTAGCCTCGACCTACTGGGCTCAGGTGATCCTTTCGCCTCAGCCTTCCAAGTGGCTGGAACTACAGGTGTGTGCCACCATACCTGGCTAATTTTTCTTGATTTACTTTAGAGATGAGGTCTCACCAAGTTACCCAGGCTGGTCTCAAGTTGCCCATGGGCTCAGGTAATCCTCTCACCTTGGCCTCCCAAAGTGCTGGAATTATGGGCGTGAGCCACCCTACCTGGCCTGACTAGGTTCTTTAATTGCCCGGAAATCCAACAAGGAACAGGAAGGAACTCAGGATTCAACATCAGGTAATAGCTGTGTGAGGCAAAGGATGTTAATTACCTCTGTGAGTCTTAGTTTTCCCATCTGAAACACGTGATAATAATGCCTACCTAGCAGAGGTACTGAGAGGATTGCGTGTAATCTATGTGAAGCCGCTGATAGATAGTGAGTACTCGAGAAGTGGTAGCTACAATTATTCCCCACCTCCCTAATGATAACCTTCCAGCAAGCCAAGTATTTGGCTGCCTGGAAACGGCTTAGGAGCAGGAAACAAACCTACCCATGGCTATGCACACGCATGGTACACAGCTGCCTTCCCAGGGAGTGCTCCACTGAGCCTGCTGGTATCTGGTGGGAGTCCAGCCAGGGAGGACGAGGAATTCCTTTCTTTCCTAATTGCATTACCTTCCTCGATCTTTTTTTTTTTTTTTTTTTTTTTTGGGTTGGAGTCTCACTCCTTCGCCCAGACTGGAGCGCAGTGGCACGCACGCTCACGGCCACCCCAGTGTCAACCTGCTGGGCTCCAGCGATCCTTCTGCCTCAGCCTTCCGAGTGTCTGGAACGACAGACACATGCTACCATGCCTGGCTAAATTTTTGATTTCTTGTAGAGACGAGGTCTGGTCAAGTTGCCCAGGCTGATCTCGAACCCACGGGCTCAGGCAATCCACTCCCCTTGGCCTCCCAAAGCGCTGGGATTACAGGCTGAGTCACCGAGCCCGGCCCAATCTTTTAAAAATAAGTACAATAGCACTGACCTAGTTCTTCCAAATCTTTCCAAATGAAAAAAAATCTAGGCCAGGCTTGGTGGCTCAGCCTGTAGTCCCAGTACTTTGGGAGGCCGAGGCGAGAGGATTGCCCGAGTTCAGGGGTTCGAGACCAGTCTGGGCAACTCGGTGAACCTCATTTCTACAATAAATCAAAAATTAGCCGGGTGTGGTGGTGTGTGCCTGTAGTTCCGGCTCCTTGGAAGGCTGAGGTGCAAGGATCACCAGAGCCCAGGTCGAGGCTGTGGTGGCCGCCAGCGTGCCACTGCACTCCAGCCTGGGTGACAGAGTGAGACTCTGACTCAAAAAAAAAAAAAAAAAAAAAAAAATCTAGAACTCAGTTTCGCTGCTGTTCAGATCCTGTTGTTGGCCAGGAATCCACAAGAACCCACCATTCAACTTTTTGTTTTTGCTTGTTGGGTTTTTTGCTTGTTCTTTTGTTGTGTTTTCTCTGTTTTTGGAGTTGGAGCCTCACTCTGTCATCCGAGCTAGAGTGCAATGGCGCGATCATGGCTTACCGCAGCCTCAACCTCCTGGGCTAAGGAGATCCTTCTACCTCAGCCTCCCTAGTAGCTGGGACCACAGGCATGCGCCATCATGCTTGGTTAATTTTTTTTATTTTTGTTTTTGTAGAGACGAGGTCTCTCTATGTTGCCGAGGCTGGTCTTGTACTCCTGGGCTCAAGCAATCCTCCCTCCTGGGCCTCCCAGAGTGCTGGGATTACAGGCGTGAGCCACAGCCTCTGGTCCACCCCATTTGTGAACTAAGGTTAGAACTGAGAAGACAGCGACACTGTGTGGTCAAATATAGAACTGCAGCATAGTCCAGAATGGGACCTGGGATGATCAAAGCCCACTCTGACCTGAGACCATGCTCTTTGTCAGATGAGAAGTTAGGTTCATTAAAAAAAAAAAGTGCTTGTCCAGTTAGGAAATAAAATGAGAAAGGAATCAAAATATTTACAAGTGTGAGTGGAATGATCCCTGTTTCACAAATGTGTCCTTCAGGTCCATAGCCGAAGATTCGAGATGGCTTATGCTTTCAAATGAAGGACCAGAAAAGGCTCGCCACAGGGCACATGTGCGTTTTCAAATGCCTGCCGTATTGTCCTCAAGAGCTGTGGAAGAGTTACAGAAAAATCTTAGCAATCCTTATCCCTCTCAGCTGTTCCTTCTTAGCCTACACAAGACCTTGAAGAACTAGGAAAACGTGTGAAGGAAGCCATTGATATGTAGTTACCCTTTCAAAGGGAAAATATCTTTAAAGCAGTCACAGGAATGATTGGCCTTCAACTATAACGTATAAAAACCTTAATGTATCTGTAGGATGGAATGACAGTCAGGGGCTGTCACTGAATTGCTTCTTAGCAATCTATTCCCTCAAGCCTACCAGATGGATGAATGGCTGTTTGTCCCATTCTTGAAGCTATCTAGGGAACAGCAGTCTTCCTCTTCACGCTAGTGGGCTCAGGCTGCTACTTATTTTAGAAAAGCCTCAGGACTTGGCCTGTAATTATGCATTTTCACGGAGAAAGGACCCCTCAGTAAAGACATCATGAGAATTTCCAGACTAAATACAGAGGGGTCTCCATTCACCAACTGGATTACGCATTCTCTGGATCTAAACATGTGCAGGGAAATTAACGAGAATATCAGCAGCTCATTCCACCTTGATGAATTCTGAAGCCCCTGGGCTTTATCGCCTTGAGTTACCACAAAGTCATGGGGTGGTAGAGACAGCCCCGGCCTGGAGCCCTCCCTGGGAATTTGGAACAAGGACCACTCGAGATTCAGAGTCACTTCCTGTGGCTGGAATTGTACTTTCCCTTGGAAGTCATCAGGTGCCAGGTTTTCCTTTTTTTTTTTTTGAGTTGGAGTCTCACTCTGTCGCCCAGACTGGAGGGCAGTGGCCGCTCCCGGCCACCGCAGCCTCGACCCGCTGGGCTCCGGAGATCCTTCCGCTTCAGCCTTCTGAGTAGCTGGAACTACAGGCACGCGCTACCATGCCCGGCTAAATTTTTTGATTTATTGTAGAGATGAGGGCTCGCCAAGTTGCCCAGGCGGGTCTCGAACCCGTGGGCTCAGGCAATCCACTCACCTCAGCCTCCCAAAGTGCTGGGATTACAGGCTGAGCCACTGAGCCCGGCCAGGTGCCAGGTTTTCTACCACAAGGAGTGGAGGATGCTGATCAGGAGAGAGAGGGTTAGGGAGAGAGAGAGAGGGAGACAGGGAGGAAGAGAGAGAGAGAGAGAGAGAGAGAGAGAGAGAGAGAGAGAGAGAGAGAGAGAGAGAGAGAGAGAAGCAGACCTCAGAGAGCAGAGACAAGAGATGAGAGAGATCCAGGCTCACTTCTGAAGACCGTAGAGTCTATGAGACTCTTTTTAAAGCTGTCATTATTGTTTATTTTTTGAGTTAGGCATCTTTGTCACCCAGGCTGGAGGACAGTGGCATGATCACCACTCACCACAGCCTGGACCTCCTGGGCTCAAGTGATCGTCCTGCCTCAGTCTCCCAAAGTGCCAGGATCATAGGGGTGAGCCACCACGCCTGGCCTATGAGACTCTTAAGAACACTTATCATACCCCCTCTCTCTAATCTAGCTTAAATTGGTGTTTGTTACTTGTGATTTTATTTTAGTTTTTAAATTTATTTATTTTTTTGAGTTGGAGTCTCACTCCGTCGCCCAGACTGGAGTGCAGTGGCCGCTCCCGGCCACCGCAGCCTCGACCTGCTGGGCTCTGGCGATCCCTCCGCCTCAGCCTTCCGAGTAGCCGGAACTACAGGCGCACGCTACCACGCCTGGCTGATTTTTGATTTATTGTAGAGACGAGGTCTCGCCAAGTTGCCCGGGCGGGTCTCGAACCCGCGGGCTCAGGCAATCCACTTACCTCGGCCTCCCAAAGTGCTGGGATTACAGGCTGAGCCACCGAGCCTGGCCTACTTGTGATTTTAAAAGAACAACTAAAGGATGGACTGGGCAGTTCATTTCATAATGCCTCGGTTTCCTCATCTGCTCAGTAAGAATCATCATTCGTTCATTCACTCAGTAAACATTTATTGAGTGCTTTCTCTGTGCTAGGAACTGTTTTAGATACTGGGAGACATAGCAGGGAACAAAAGAGGTTTTAAAAATTCCTTTATGAAACTGAACCTCTACTAAAAAGGTTTCTGGAAATAGAGTAAATATCTGAAAGCCATGACTTTCTAATCGGGTACCAACCAACGAGTGGGCTGGGCCAATGGGTAGCGCACAATCCCAAGCCCTAGAAAATGCACTCAGGGCAGAGTCACTGAAAACAGCCTACATTTAAGTCGGGTGTGGTGGCTTATACCTGTAATCCCAACACTTTGGGAGGCCGAGGCTGGAGGATCACTTGAGGCCAGGAGTTCAAGACCAGCCTGAGCAACATAGTGAGGTATTGTCTCTAAAAACAAAAAGTAAAAAAAAAAAAAAAAAAAAAAATCAACTGGATGTGGTGGTGCACACCTATAGTCCCAGCAACTCAGGAGGCTAAGGCAGGAGGATCTCTTGAACCCAAGAGTTTGAAGCTACAGTGAGCGATGATGGATCCCCTGCATTCCATCCTGGGCAACAGAGTGAGATCATACATACATGCATACAAACACAAAATATCATTTAACCGTCCCTTCCCCCATCCAGTTACTTATCAAAAGAACAGGAAGTCTCAATGAGCTGATTTGCTTCTTATCTTCTGCGGCTGCCTCTGGTGGACTTGCAAATAAGTAGAGTGAAGACCAAAAGGCCAGCGGGCAGCAGCGGGGAGGAAGCCAAGATGATGGGTGACCTACGGGATGAACTCCCCAACAATCTAGAAAATTCACTGTGAATGCAGCTCAGTCATCCACACAGCTTGGTGTCTGATGACCTGCAATGCTGAGCCACAATCATACTCCGGGGGCAAGCCAGACCCATCCTTCTTATGTAAAATCAACAGTTAAAGCACCCTTTTTTAGGCTGGACGCGGTGGCTCATACCTGTAATCCCAGCACTTTTGGAGGCCGAGCCAAGAGGATTGTCTGAGTCCAGGGGTTCGAGACCAGCCGGGCAATTTGATGAGACCTCATCTCTATGGTAAATCAAAAAACCAGCTGGGCATGGTGGCTTGTGGCTGTAGTTCCAGCTGTTTGGAAGGCTAAGGTGAAAGGATCAGCCTAGCAGGTAAAGGCTGCGGTGGCCGTGAGCGTGCCACTGCACTCCAGCCTGGGCAACAGAGACACCGACTCAAAAAAAAAAAAAGCACCCTTTCTTTATTGTTCTACCAAAAACACAGCTCAGAGATTGTACGTGACACTTAGCAACCCGGCTCCTCCCCTTCCAAGCTCTTAGCGTTCCCTCTGGAGATGTCATCACCAGCTGGACAGAGGACGCAGACTTCCAATGAAGGTACACAACTCATGCTCTGTAATGCCTCAGCCAGGAGCGTTGAGTTGTTTTTCATTTTTGTAATCCAATTTGAGGGTTGGTTTGTTTGTTTGTTTGTTTGAGTTCGAGTCTCACTCCATCGCCCAGGCTGGAGTGCAATTGCACATTCACAGCCACCCCAGCATGGACCTGCTGGGCTCCAGAGATCCTTCTGCCTCAGCCTTCCAAGTAGCCAGAACTACAGGTGTGTGCTACCACACCTGGCTAATTTTTAAAAATTTATTGTAGAGACAAGGTCTCACCAAGTTGCCCGGGCTGGTCTCGAACCCACGGGCTCAGGCAATCCACTCGGTTCGGCCTCCCAAAGTGCTGGGATTACAGCTTGAGCCCCTGAGCCCAACCTGATTTGAGGTTTCAACACAAGTAGCAAGTTTTGTTTCTCATCTCTGAGAATGGAGAGCACAAGAAAACTAAATGAGCTCTCCCAGTCAGGAATTCGAATCCAAGTTCTGGAGACTTCGCCCAGAATGTTCTGATGAATGGACACCTGCCCTAACCTTAGCCCAGCTGAATCTAATCAATCAATCAATCAATGGCAGGACCTGGACGACCAGTGGTTTGGAGGGTAGAAAGACAATCAGGGCCTCCCGCTTCCGCCTTCCAAAGAGCCGCCATCCCAGGCATGAGCCATTGTGTCCGGTCAGGTCCCATCTTTTAAAGGGAGACAATCAGGCATACCTATCCCTTAATTTTATCTTGAAAACAAGGAGAAGACAGATAGCTGAGCATATATTGCCTTATTGGATTCATGTAGGAATTGGATCAGTAGGTCCCTACCAGTCCTAGGCAGACAAGGAGGTGGGACATTCCAGGGACAAATCACTTCTGTTCTGTGCCAGAATGTTCTTTTCCTCTCATCAAAACATTTCCCTGCAATGGTTAGGACTACTTGGTCTGGGTGTTACCTCCAGCACAATGATACTTTGGTGAGACTACATGTCAATTATGATACATTTCAGGTACTAGGGAACCCTGAATGGGGTTGCCAAGAGCACTGGGCTGGGAATCCGTACTGGGCTTCTTGTCTCCCTGTGGGTCTTGGGCTAACTTTCTTTTTTTTTTTTGAGTTGGAGTCTCACTTTGTCTCCCAGGTTAGAGTGCAGTGGCAGGATTATGGCTACCGCAGCCTTGACCCACTGGACTCAGGCGATCCTCCTGCCTCAGCCCTCCAAGTAGCTGGGACTACAGGTGTGCACCACCACACCTGGTTAGTTTTTTTATTTATTGTAGAGATGAGGTCTCATCATGTTGCCTGGGTTGGTCTTGAACCCCTGTGTTGGGAGCCAGCCACGGAGGCCCACTGAGCGTTAGGGATCAGGAAGGGCCGTTGACCCAGAGACCACTAGGATGTGTTCGGGAGCTGTTGACCCCATTCCCTCTCTCCTTTTCCATTTGGCACAAGCAACCAGGAAAGGCTCCTGCTGGCTCTAACAGAAAACTGTGAGACCGGAATGTACACAGCTAAACCTGGGAGTCTATTGTTCCCATTTTCCACGGTTTATGGTCTTTTGCTTTTAAGCAATTTAAGTTTGACTTTGAGTCACATTGAGGAGCCTTAGTGGAGGTCACAGTTTCTCTTGATGTGATTTTAGAAATTTATAGATATAGGTTTTAGAAAATAGTTTATATAGATTAAGAAAATTTTAGTAACCATTTTATTATAGAAGTGTGGTTAGTTCAGTTTGATTTAGGGGACCAATGAAGTTTGAATTAGGCCGGCTGGTGCTAGGAGAGTGTAACCATAGCACCAACTGTTTTATAGAAACCAGTTTGAATTAGCATAGAATAGTAAAAGGTAATAGATCATTATGTTGGTTTCAGGTGTAAGTATTGAATGATGTTATGTAGCTACAAACAATTAAGAGTACATAGAAACTGGATAAGAATTTCATGTTTTTCCTTATGTTTGAAAAATACATCTGCTTGAGAGTGGGGGATGTCCTGTGTGCACCTGGACCTGTTCATGTGAAAGGCACATGCAGCCGGGTTCAGTGGCTCAGCCTGTAATCCCACACCTTGGGAGGCTGAGTGGAATTGCCTGAGCCCGCGGGTTCGAGACCCGCCTGGGCAACTAGGCGAGACCTCCTCTCTACAATCAATCAAAAATTAGCCGGGCGTGGTAGCGCGCACCTGCAGTTCCAGCTACTCGGAAGGCTGAGGCGGAAGGATCGCCGGAGCCCAGCAGGTCGAGGCTGCGGTGGCCGGGAGCGGCCACTGCACTCCAGTCTGGGCGACAGAGTGAGACTCCAACTCAGAAAAACAAACAAACAAACAAACAAAAAAAACAAGAAAGGCACATGCTACCTTTTGTGTAACCATAGCAGCAGGGGTTCCCATGATGATAATGTTGCAGAGTTCGGGGATAAAAGCCCTGGGATTACACCCATTAAACAGCTTCTGGTCACTAGAACAGGAGTCCGGTCTCTTTCTTTCTCCCCACTTTCTTTCTCTTTATATCTATCCCTCCAGTTTAATCGCTGATGCCGTCACACTGCCAGAGACTCCCTATCCCTGCAGGGGCAGGACCCCCGCACCCCTGGGCTCAGGCAATCCTCTTGTCTCCACCTCCCAAAGTGCTGGGATGACAGGCATGAGCCACCACACCCAGCCAGGCTCTGTTTTTTTTTTTTTTTTGAGTTGGAGTCTCACTCTGTCACCCAAGCAGGAGGGCTGGGGCATGCTCACGGCCACAGCAGCCTTAACCTGCTGGGCTCAGGCAATCCTTCAGCCTCACCCTCTCTAGTTGCTGGAACTACAGGCGCGAGCCACTACACTCAGCTAATTTTTTTTATTACTTTAGAGACGAGGTCTCGCCAAGTTGCCAGGCTGGTCTCGAACCCCTGGGCTCAGGCAATCCTCTCACCTCGGCCTCCCAAAGTGCTGGGATGACAGGCTTGAGCCACAGCGCCCAGCCAGGACTCTACATTCTTACAAGCACACCAAGGTTGAGGACCTGCCCAAGATTTGGAGTTCCTTATCCGGAAACCCAGGAGCTTGAGCTCCGATTGCCATGCTCCCTTCCTGCTCCAACACTCTGTGATTCTGAGCAGAAGCTCATTTCTTTTCCAAGTTGGCCTCCACATTCTCCAGATACGTTCCTACAGTGTGAGGGGTCATTTCACAGACAGTCGTTAATCCCGCAAGATTCAACAAGCAAGCAACAATTGTTCCGACTTATTTTGAAAATCGCTCAGTAGATGAAACAACCATGCTGGTATTTGTTTTGTTTTGTTTTTTAGTTGGAGTCTCACTCTGTTGCCCAGGCTAGAGGGCAGTGGCACACTCACGACCACTGCAGCCTCGACCTGCTGGGCTCAAAGGCGATCCCTCCACCTCAGCCTTCCAAGTAGCTGGAACTGTGGGCACGCGCCACCACACCCGGCTAATTTTTTGATTTATTGTAGAGATGAGATCTCACCAAGTTGCCTGGGCTGGTCTTGAACCTGCAGGCTCAGACAGTCTTCTCACCCCAGCCTCCCGAAGTGCCGGGATGATAGGCTTAAGCCACCACGGCTGGCCACACTGGTATTTGAATAGATGGCTTGCTCCCAAGTCAGAAAGAAACCCCTGACGGACTCCGCCCGTTTGCCACTCCTTAATATGACAAGGATTTTCCATTTTCCTTCATGACCATGGAAGAGACTTCTGAGAACCGTGAACAACTCATTTCTGGGGGTTTCTGAGGATGGACTTGATTTCAACTCTTAAGTACTCTGAGCACCTATATTAAGCAAATCCCTGACCCTCTAGCACGATGATGTAGGGAAGAGCATGATGTCAGCCAGTGTTATCACGGTTGATCTGTGTGACTGGTTAGTTATGGTTAGAGCTGGCTAAGATAGATGGTTAACGGCCACTAAAGAGTCTTTCTTTTTTTCTTTGAGCCAGGGTCCCACTCTGTCACCCAGGCTGGAGGGCAGTGGCATGAAAAAGTCTCACTGCAGCCTCCAACTCCTGGGCTCAGGCAAGCCTCTCAAGTAACTGAGACTGCACATGTGTGCCACCATGCCCACTTAATTTTTTTGGGGGGGTGGGGTGTAGAGACAAGGTTTTGCTATGTTGCCCGGGCTGGTCAATCCTTTTCTTTCATGAAAATGAAATATCACCTTGAAAATGTCATCCAAGGGAGTGAGAGTAACACTGAATTAGTCACTGGTAAAATAAATAACTCTAGGTCTGGGTTCTTTCTTGTTGAGTCAGAAAGTTGAGATACTAAAGATGTGAGTAGTATGTATGGCCGTAAGTATTTTTAGGCAGAATCTCTTCAAACAGTTTTGCAATATCATTAGCTCATTATAAGCCAAGTTAACTCATTAATTCCATCCTTTCCCCAGAAATAAAGTTTTCTTTTTTTTTTTTTCTTTTTTTTTTTTGAGTTGGAGTCTCACTCTGTCTCCCAGACTGGAGTGCAGCCACCGCGGCCTCGACCTCCTGGGCTCCGGCGATCCTTCCGCCTCAGCCTTCCGAGTAGCTGGAACTACAGGCGCATGCTACCACGCCCGGCTAATTTTTGATTTATTGTAGAGACGAGGTCTCGCTGCCCAGGCGGGTCTCGAACCCGCGGGCTCAGGCCATCCACTCACCTCAGCCTCCCCAAGGCGCGGGATGACAGGCTGAGCCACCGAGCCCGGCAGAAATAAAGTTTTCTAGGATGAAACTGATGTCTTCACGTAGCTGCCGGCTCACCAGCAGGCTGGCCACTCGCGGTGCAGCCGGACTCAGTGTCTCTCTCAGTAACTCCAGTGACTCCTTCCTCCCTTTTGAGGGGATAACATCTCTCCTCCTGGATCCCTGAGCTCAGGTGTGCTCTCTTTCCTGGCTCCAGATACTAGAGTCCAGCCCTTCAGAAGGCGGTATTCAGAAGGCACAAGGAGCATCCCCCCTCACCTGTGCTTTGCCAAGAACCCAGCGAACCCAGGAGTGACTTGGTAGACTGTCAGAGAGAAGGGAAAGGAGAGCTAAACGTAAAATTTTGACTGGGTGCAGTGGCTCATGCTTGTAATCCCAGCATTCTGGGAGGCCAAGGCAGGAGGATCGCTTGAGCCCAGGGGTTTGAGACCAGCCTAGGCAACATGGAGAAACCTCGTCTCTATACACACACAATTTTTTTTTTTTTTTTAGGCGGGTATGGTGGCACGCACTTGTAGTCCCAGTTACTTGGGAGGCTGAGGCAGGAGGATCACCTAAGCCCAGGAGGTAAAGGCTGCAGTGGCCGGGATCGTGCCACTGCCCTCCAACCTGGATGACTGAGATTCTGACTCAAAGCGATAAGAATTGACTGGGCGCAGTGGCTCATGCCCATAATCCCAGCACTTTTGGAGGCTGAGGCGAGAGGATTGCCTGAGCCCATGAGTTCGAGATCAGTCTGGGCAACTTGCTGAATCTCATCTGTACAATTTAAAAAAAAAATTAGCCGGGCGTGTGGCACAGGCCTGCAGTTCCGGCTACCTGGAAGACTTAGGTGGAAGGATCGCCAGAGCTCATCAGGTCGAGGCTGCAGTGGCCGTAAGCGTGCTACTGCATTCTAGCCTGGCAACAGAGTGAGATTGGAACTCAAAAAGTAAATAAATAAATAAAGCAATGAGAGATTTCGACTTAAGTTTCTGAATTCTTTTGTTCATGATAATTATATATATTATATTATAATTTTTTTTTTTTTTTAGCTGGAGTCTCACTCAGTCACCCAAGCTGGAGTGCAGTGGCATGCTCACTGTCACCCCAGCATCAACCTGCTGGGGTCAGGTGATCCTTCTGCCTCAGCCTTCCAAGTAGCTGGAATTACAGGAGCACACTACCACGCCCGGCTCATTATTGATTTATTGTGGAGATGAGGTCTTGACAAGTTGCCCAGGCTGGTCTCAAACCCACAGGTTCAGGCAATCCCCTCACCTCGGCCTCCTAAAGTGCTGGGATTATAGGCTGAGTCACCGAGCCTGGCCCATGACAGTGTTATTAATAGCTGCTGACTTATTGAGTGTAATATTAATGCCTACCATTTATTGAGAGCTTTCTTTTCTCTCTTTGAGTTGGAGTCTAACTTTGTTGCCCAAGCTGGAGTGCAGTGGCACAATCACAGCTACCGCTGCCTCGGTCTGCTAGACTCAGGCAATCCTTTCTGTCTCAGCCTCGCAAGCAGTAGGGACTAACAGACATATGCCACCATGCCTGGCAAATTTTTAAAAAATTTATTATAGAGATGAGGTCTTGCCATGTGGCCCAGGCTGGTCTCAAACGCCTAGGCTCAGGCCATCCTCTCGCCTTGGCCTTCCAAAGTGCTGGGATTACAGGTATGAGCCACCATGCCCAGAAATGAGCATTTAACTTTGCCCTTGCGCTAACCCCCAAGAAAAGCGTGTAAATGCTTTTTAATTCTCCTAATAGGCGGGGCTCAGTGGCTCAGCCTGTAATCCCAGCACTTTGGGAGGCGGAGGCAAGAGGATTGCCTGAGCCCACCAGTTCAAGACTAGCCCGGGCAACTTGATGAGACCTTTTCTTTACAATAAATCAAAAATTAGCCAGGCGTGGTAGCACATGCCTGTAGTTCTGACTACTTGTAAGGCTGAGGTGGAAGGATCACCAGAGCCCAGCAAGGCGAGGCTGCGGTGGCCAGGAGCGGCCACCGCCCTCCAGTCTGGGCGACAGAGTGAGACTCCAACTCAAAAACAAAAAAACAAAAAACAAATTCTCCTAATACTAGACACCAGACTAGAGCCCTTAGGAGTCTCAGTTTCCTTACCCTGTTCCACCCTGAGTAGCTGGGTTCTAAAGATCAGATCAAAAATGAAGGTATACTCATGAAAGACAATCAGGTGTTCAAACAAGGAAAAGACAGAGGTGGCTCCGTGAAGTGTATTTAATGTCAGAGAGAAACTGTACACCCGGGGCAGAGATGAAGAGTGCAGGCCAGGCCAGATAGCCGGACCCGTCGACGCAGCCTGTGGTTTGTGAAGCCTCCCTCGACGGGAGTGACAGCAGCAGCAGCACAAGCTTTCCTCCCCAGGTGGGAGGTCCGTGCAACGTCCACGCAGCCCGGTCACGCACGGGGGCTTCTGCAGCCCAGGCGCAAACATTCAGCTCGTGTCCCGCCTGACATGTCGGGTCCAATGACCCCTCTTCCTCTCCACACAGGGCGCCCGGGGCAGGAGCCAGCGAACCATGGAGGAAAGATCATCTCGTGGAAAGGCAAGCCCGGAGTTCAGGGAAAGTGCAGATCCCTCTGTAGTCACCAGGTCAGGGATGACATCGGACCTCTCTTCGGTTTGGGGGAGGAGCCATTGCTGTAACCGTGGATTCTGCAAGTGTGCACACGCATGAAAGAGTGAGGAAGCGCTGGCCCTCTTCCTGAACCAATGTGCATTCCAGGAAAGACCCTGAAGACATCAGGGTTGCAGCTGTGTTCCTGCCACCTTCTGCAGGGCCTCTTGGCCTGGTGGCCGGGGTCACAGGCAGTCATCTAACCAACAGAGACTCCCGACTTCCAGACAAAATATCTCCTCCCTCCAACCACCTCCTCCCTCCTCGAGGCCATGGTGGACAGACAGTAAACATTTCCAAGTCCCTGTATCCTGAGAGTCCTCGCCGGAGGGAGAGAAGAGAGCCCGCCTCCCACCCCCTGGGAGGAGCCACCCAGCCGAGTCCACTGCTCAGAGAGCTCCAGCGTCCCTTAAATAAGCTTCTCCTTTCCATTTGCATCTTCTCGTTATTTAGCATCCATTCATTTGTTTGTACACATATAAAATAGATTTATATAGATTTATATAATATAGACTCTAGTGAGGCCGAGCGGAGGGCCCAGGCCGCAGGCCCCGGTGGCTATTTGCAGACATACTGGTCCACGACCTCGGTGCACTTCTTGCACTTGACAAAGCAGCACCAGTGGAACTTGCAGTGGCAGCGTTCCACCTGCACGCTCTTGAACTGGTCGTAGCCGCGGCCGCAGCACATGAGCTCGCAGCCGTCCATGCCCTCCGAGGTCTTGTTGCACAGGCGGCCCTGCGTGCCCAGCGAGCCCGTGCTCTGGTTGCGCAGGCAGTAGTCCGGGCTGGGGTCCACGTAGACCAGGTCCTCCGGGGTGGGCTGGGTGAAGCGGCTGTTGACCAGCTCCAGCCGGCCCTTGCGGGTGACGCGCATGGCGGCCGCGCTGTCATACTTCTCCTTCAGCCGGTCCCCCACCTTGCGGAACTCGGCCAGCTGCAGCCAGCAGGTCTTGAGGCTGCAGGAGCCCGAGACGCCGTGGCACTTGCAGGCGACGTCTGCCATCTTGTACACGGCCTGGGGGAAGGAGAAAGACGGGAGTAAGAATGAGGGTCCCGGAGGGAAGAGGTCAAGTGGGCAGCGGGGTGGACACGGGGTGTGGAGGGCCGCAGGCCAAGTACACTGGAAGGACCCGTGGGGAAGGGGACAGAGAGCTTTCAGATGTATGCACAGATCTCTCCAGTTGCTCAGACTGGAAGCAGGTAAAAGGAGACTACAGGCTGGGCTCGGTGGCTCAGCCTGTAATTCCAGCACTTTGGGAGACGGAGGCGAGAGGATTGCCCGAGCTCACAGGTTCGAGACCAGCCTGAGCAACATGACAAGACCTCGTCTCTACAGTAAATCATAAAATTAGCCGGGTGTGGCGGTGCACGCCTATAGTTCCAGCTGCTTGGAAGGCTGAGGCAGAAGGATCGCCTGAGTCCAGTAGGTCAAGGCTGCGGTGGCCATGAGTGTGCCACTGCACTCCAACCTGGGTGACAGAGTAAGGCTCTGATTCAAAGAAGAGAAACCGATTGTATCACAAGCCCATCCCAGAGACCACTAGCATGACCCTGGTTGGCCCAAAGTTCTCCCTGCTCCTGTCAAACCCTTAGACGGTCCCTTTTTCTCACTACCATTTAGTCACTAACTAAATAGAGTCATCAGGAGTTTCACTATTTGTAAGCAAGGGCACTTTCTTCTGCCACCCCTCACCCCACACTCCCCTGGAAGGGAACTACAGGCCGGAAGAGCTAGCTGCAGGGTAGTCCGTGTGAAAACATCTACCCCCAGAATCATGGAACCACAACATTGAGGAGTGAATCTGAACTTGGGTTATCCCCAAACCAAAATGTGAAAACAAGAACGGTCCAGAAAGCTGTTTACAGAGTGCTTTTCAACGACAGCACACTGCTGCATTGTGGCAAAGAACCCTGGCAGCGGGCCCAGACGTGCAGATGGTAGGATGCACACGCAAGCCGGCTGCAGATCATTTTCTTATGCCACAGCGATTGTCACCAACTGAGTCAGGACTCATTTCTCAAGCGTTTCTCTTAGATCTCTTTTCAAGAGTGCCTCGATTGTGTCTTTTTCAGCACTAAGCAGAAACTGCTGCAGGTGCGAGAGATTGCGAGCCGTCATCAGCTCATATGACTATGGTCAACACTCTTCCTGACTTTTTTTCTGGCATGGAATTATCCCCACTGTTTTAGGCTGGAGAGATTGCAGCTCTAGCAAGGCTCGCTAACCTCCGGGACCACCCAGAAGGGAATCAGAATACCGATCAAATCCACACTCCAATATTGGGGCTTAAAGGTGGCTTAGAGTGGGGAAGGAAGGAAGGCTTCTCTCCCTAAGGTTAAAGACACCGGCACTTGGCCTGGCAACTCCAGGCCCAAGGAATAAAGGAACTCACATCCCATTCCAACAAGCACTTCAAAGACACGACCAGCCATTACCCTCTTCTGGCCCAAATCCCCTGGGTCTGATCTGTAACCTGACATTCCTCTGGAAATGGTTCTTGGTTTAGAGAGGGGTGGGGCACGCCTGCCGCTGCTGAAAGAAGGAAGCATTAGGGGCTGAAAACTGTGTACCTTGACGCTTAGCAACTCAGGGCACAGGATAAGCATCTCTTGCAGGAACAAACACTCAGAGAGATTTAGGGAAGACGAGTCAGAGCAAAAATCCACGGGGCAAGGATGTGGATTTTAGGAAAACAAATTCGAGAGGAAGCACATCGGTGCTCTCACTGTTTAGATATCCATTCTATCCTTCCCCTAACTTGAAGGCATTGTAGCAATAGTAACATCTGTATTTTCTCATATTTTCCTGTTGGTAATATATATGAGCTCCTTTTGTGGAGAGGGGGGAATCTCAATTTTTGGCCCGTCCTGCTAACTCAGAAAGCAAGAAAATGCTTTTAAAAATGTTTTAGCTCTAAATCTTGCCCCTGCAAAGCCCTCTCTGAGCGCCTCTTCCACTTCTGTCTAATGGTGTGCTGGTCTTGGTGACTGACAGGCATGTCACCAGGATTAGGCACCAGGCTTTTATCTGAAAAATGCTTCAAAACCCTTGAGAGGCAAAACAACATCAACCCAGTGGTCTTGCCATCAGTGTCTAAGATGGAGCTACTGGAGACTCTTTTTTTTTTTTGAGTTGGAGTCTCACTCTGTCACCCAGACTGGTGGGCAGTGGAACGCTCCCGACCACCGCAGTCTCGACCTGCTGGGCGCAGGCGATCCTTCCGCCTCAGCCTTCCAAGTAGCTGGAACTACAAGGCACGCACCAACGTGCCCGGCTAATTTTTTTGATTTATTGTAGAGATGCGGTCTCGCCAAGTTGCCCAGGTTGGACTTGAACCCGTGGGCTCAGGCAATTCTCTCACTTCGGCCTCCCAAAGTGCTAGGGTTATAGGCGTGAGCCACCGTGCATGGCTACTAGAGACTCTTAAAGGTCAAGGTCAAGAGACTCTTAAAGGTCAAGAGAAACTTCTGGAAAAGTATGCCCAAGATTTGCCCTGCGGTTAAGATGTTGGAGCCTAGAGACTCTGTTCAAAACAAAATTTGGTCCTAAAACACCAGTCTGGGGTATTTTCTATTCTGGCCACCATTCAGTCTTTCCTGAGGAACTTTTTGTGCAGGTATGGATGGAGATACCCCAGCGTCAGATGGTGATGGATGGCAGAGGCCTGTTCCTTGGAGAGAGGATAAAAAATAGAGAGGGCGGCTGGGCTCAGTGGCTCAGCCTGTAATCCCGGCACTTTGGGGGGGCTGCGGTGAGTGGACTGCCTGAGCCTGTGGGTTTGAGGCCAGCCTGGGCCACTTGGCTTGTCTCTACAATAAATCAAAAATTAGCTGGGCGTGGTGCCGTGCCCGTAGTTCCAGCTACTTGGAAGACGGACGTGGAAGGCTCACCAGAGCCCAGCACGTCAACACTGGGGTGGCCGTGAGCGTTGAAAGGACAGACCAAGGGAGAAATGAATTTTTAAATTTTCTTCCTAAACCTTACTACAATGATAAGAAAGTAGAAGCTATGCTTTTGGAGAAATGCACACTTCAGGTAAAATTAACTTTGCCGACTTTGTCTTTTCAGAAACAGACTCCCTGGTGCCAGGTATCAGAGGTATCTCATAGCGGCAATCAAGCTTGCCTAGAGTAAAGGGAATTTACAAGGCCTAAGACATCATGCATTGGGCAAGGACTGTAAAAGTCATGAAACTTGTAATTACAAAAGTTATGACTGCTCAGAGGGAGAGCAGGTGGGGATTTGATCTTCCAGTAAATTGGGGCCTATCTCCAGGGAAGCCAAGGATCCCCCGAAGCTACCCACTGGGAATGTCTAGGAGATAAGGAGAGGCGCACCCTCCATTAGCTCTAAGGAATGTAGTTCGGGAAGGTGCAGGAGCGTTAGAATCCTTGCCCCTCTATAGGGGTTATGATAATGTGGGCGGACATCAGTGGGTCTCTGTGTCACAGGTTCTCCAAGACATCCACAGGTGGTAAGGAAGCCACGGCAGTCACGTCTACCTGATTGCAACATCTCCAAGGAAAAGGATTTAAGCTAGGACTTTGGGGGGCTACGGTGCCACACTTACCTAGAGTGTAGGCCCGCTCCCTATCTGTGGGGTGAAGCTTTCTTTTTTTTTTGAGTTGGAGTCTCCCTCAGTCGCCCAGACTGGAGGGCAGTGGCCACTTCCGGCCACCGCAGCCTCGACTTGCTGGGCTCCGGCGATCCTTCCGCCTCGGCCTTCCAAGTAGCTGGAACTATAGGCACGCACTACCACACCCGGCTGATTTTTTTGATTTATTGTAGAGATGAGGTCTCGCCAAGTTGTCCAGGCGGGTCTCGAACCCGCGGGCTCAGGCAATCAACTCACCTCGGCCTCCCAAAGGCACGGGATTACAGGCTGAGCCACCGAGCCCGGCAAAGTTTTCTTAAATAAATCTTTTCTTCTCTCACCTTTGTGTGTTGCAATTCTTTGCACTTTCCTCGGATCTGTGGGTTTCCAGCGTGCACCTCTGGCTTGCTGGCTCCAGCGGTGCTGCGCCCTTCTCTGCTGTACCTCCCTGCACCTCTCCCCCTCTCCATCCAGCCATCCACCCTCACCTTATCTGGACCCTAACAAGCATGCCAGTGCCCTCCAGCCTGGGGGACAGAGTGAGACTTCAACTCAAAAAAAAAAAAAAAAATAGAAAGGACCCGGAATTCCCAACCTGGAGCAGACAGAGGCAAAGGGAGAGATAAGGAACACTGGAAGAGGAGAGACGTGGAAACAGAGGCCAAAACTGAGAGACTGGCAGAGGAAGACAGGGAAGGTGTGCAAGAGGGAAAAACACAGTTGGAAGGGAAGGCTGCCAGATAAGGGACAAACAGACAACTACCAGCAATATGAGGAGGTCCCACAAAACCAGAATTATCTTTTGGAGGGCGAGGCCTCCACAATTTGTTCCTCTAGATCAGTCAGCCAAAGTTTTTATCTGAAAGTTCTGAGCAGGTTGCATCAGGATTTGCAGAAGAAACGTCCCAAGTTGTGGCAAACAGGTGACTGGTTCTTGCACCTTGACAACGCACCCAACCACCCCACACTTGAGTGTTCAGCAGTTTTTGACCCAAACCAGCATGACTCCCATGCCCCACCCTCCCTGTTCACTCTAACTCGCCCCAGTGACTTTTTTTGTTTCCCTGGATTTAAAAAAAGTCCCAAGAGGAAAATGTTTTGCTGATGTGGGAGAGGTAAAAACCAAAAGGCGGCAGAAGCGCTAAAAGGCATCAAAACGGACAAGTTCAAAATTAGTTCTGAGCAGTGAAAAAAAGTGTCTCGACAGGTGTACTGCATCGAATGGAGAGTGCTTGAAGTTCAAGCATGTAAGAACAAATACACAATTTTTTATAAATACATTCCTGGTTTTTCTGTGCCCCCCTCCCCTCGAAAAGTGAGGAGCGGCCAGGCTCGGTGGCTCAGCCTGTAATCCCGCGCTTGGGGAGGCTGAGGTGAGTGGATTGCCTGAGCCCGCGGGTTCGAGACCCGCCTGGGTAGCCAGACCTCCTCTCTATCATAAATCAAAAATCAGCCGGGTGTGGTAGCGCGCCTGCAATTCCAGCTACTCGGAAGGCTGAGGCATAAGGATCGCCGGAGCCCAACAGGTCGAGGCTGCGGCGGCCGGGAGCGGCCACTGTACTCCAGTCTGGGCGACAGAGTGAGACTCCACCTCAAAAAAAAAAAAAAAAAAAAAGAAAAGTGAGGCGCATGCTGGGCTCGGTGGCTCACCCTGTCATCCCAGCACTTTGGGAGGCCGAGGCTAGTGGATTGCCTGAGCCCGCAGGTTCAAGACCCACCGGGGCAACTTGGCAAGATCTTGTCTCTACAATAAATAAATGAAAAAGGAAAGTGAGGAGCCCACAGGAGTAGAGTCAAGGCGGTGAGGAACAGGAAGAGTTGCGTGGTCTCTTCCTCTCCCTCCAGAGCCTGGATGAGGACACCTGCCTAGTCACAGGCATCTGACCGGACACCGCAGCATAGCTCAGAGCAGAACCAGCAGACAGCTCCACGAATCTGACCTCTTTTGAGGGGGCAAATGGGAATGTCTCTGTGCACATCCACACGCGCCAACATTATTGCACGTTATGCCAGGGAAGCTGAGGGTCATTGCAAAGAGGGATAGAGGGTGATCTCTGTCCTCTGGAACCTACGGCCCATAAGGCAAAGGTAGAATGAGAAATACCGCAAGAAAAGCATTAAATCCAGTCCAGGTGCGGTGGCTCACACCTATAATCCCAGCACTTTGGGAGGCTGAGGCGAGAGGATGCCTGAGCTCAGGGGTTTGAGACCAGCCTGAGCAACATGGCGAGACCTCGTCTCTACAATTAAAAAATAAATTAGCTGGCATGGTGGTGCACACATGTAGTTCCAGCTACTTGGAAGGCTGAGCGGAAGGATTGCCTGAGTCCATCTGGTCGAGCCTGGGGTGGCCGTGAGTGTGCCACTGCACTCCAGCCTGGGCGACACAATGAGACTCTGACTCAAAAAGAGAGAGAGAGAGAGAGAGAGAGAGAGAGAGAGAGAGAGAGAGAGAGAGAGAGAGAAAAGTAAAGTGTTAAATCTTTGCAGAAGTTTAGATGCAAGAGAGACTACCAACAGTGGGGGATGGGGAAGATTTTAAGGAGGAGGTGGTATTTGAACTAGGATTTTTTAAAGTGGCTAGAATTTGGGCATTTTAAAGATAAAGTAAGTCTGGATGGGGTGGCTCAAACCTGTAATCCCAACACTTTGGGAGGTCGAGGTGGGAGGATTGATTGTGGTCAGGAGTTCAAGACCAGCCTGGGCGACCTAGCAAGACCTCATCTCTACAAAAATATCAAAAAATTAGCCAGGCATAGTGTCATGTCCCTGTAGTTCCAGTTTCTCAGGAGGCTGAGGCAGAAGAATAGCCTGAGCCCAGAAGTTCAAGGCTGTAGTGAGCCGAGATCACACCACTGCAGTCCAGCCTGGGTGGCAGAGTGAGTCCCTGACTCAAAAAATTAATAAAAATAAGACCAAGTAACGATCTTAACCCTTTCCCCAGATCTCTCCCTACTCCTCAGGGTTAGACCCTGTTTGAGCCAACGGGGGATGCCCAAACAGAGGGGATGCCCGAGAGACCAGGATGGCTCCACAGATGCCTCAAGTAGAAACCACCTGTGATGGTTCTGGTCTCTCTGCCCTGGTTGATCTGAAGACAGCCACAGATTTTTTTTTCACTCTGTTGCCCAGGCTGGAGTGCAGTGGCACGTTCACGGCCACCGCAGGCTCGACCTGCTGGGTTCAGGTGACCCTTCTGTCTCAACCTTCCAAGTAGCTGGAACTACAGGCTTCGTCAACAGCCACAGATTAGAGTAATGATCCAATGACCAGAGTGCGCAATATCACCACAGATTGACATCACCCAACACACCCCCATTTGTGACTGAACAAAACTAGCTTCTGGATAAGGGATAAGTAAAAGGAAGATGCCAGGCAAAGAACCAATTCTAACCTCTACCTGATGTCACATGACTGATGGTGGTGTCAGGTATACACAGGTGTGCCATGTTATATCCTGCCAATATTACAAAAGCCTGATCCATACAAAAGACATTTCCATTCTTTGATGCGTACTCCAATAAAACATGAATTAATGCTTCAAAAATTTGATATATGAAGACACTTTTAGAAATATGTTAATATCCTATTACTGAATCACTGGTGAACCAACACTAAGTTTCTAAGAAATTGCCTTTCTCAATTATTACTATTATTATTATTATATTTTTGATTTGGAGTCTAACTCTGCCGCCCAGGCAAAAGTGCAGTGGCATAATCACGGCTACTGCAGCCTCAACCTGCTGGGCTCAGGCAATACTTCTGCCTCAGCTTCTAAGTAGCTGGATCCACAGGCACATGCCACCACACCCAGCTAATTTTTTTTTTTTTTTGAGTCAGAGTCTCACTCTGTTGCTCAGACTGGAGTGCAGTGGCACGCTCACAGTCACTGCAGCCTCAATCTGCTGGGCTCAGGTGATCCTTCCACCTCAGCCTTCCAAATAGCTGGAACTACAGGTGTACAATACCATGCCCGGTTAAATTTTTGATTTATTATAGAGACAGGTTTCACCAAGTTGCCCAGGCTGGTCTCAAACCCCTGGGCTCAGGCAATCCTCTCGCCTCCATCTTCCAAAGTGCTGGTATTACAGATGTGACCCAATGCACCTGACCACCTTTTTCCATTTTTTAATTAGTGCATCTCTAGTCTCATTACAATACCTCTGGCTTGACACAGACCAGAGTGGGGATAACACTCCAAGAAAGAAGTGTGTGTTGATTCCTGAGAGGGCCTTTGCTAGGAGAAGGAGCCCTCCAAACACTCAGCACTCAGATCTCAGACCTCAGAACTTCCGAAAGGGAAACCTGGGTGCATACCCATGCTGCCCTCAGGTCCCGCTAACAATGGCTACACTGAACCAGCAAGAGGCAGAGCTTCCTGTGGGCCAGACCCTCCAGTTTCCTGTGGCAGAGGCAAACCATGGTAGGGGACAGTAGAGAAAAGAGGAGGCCAGATGTGCTTAGAGGGGAAAGCCTCATGAACAAGGTACAGCCAGGGAAGGAACACGCCATCTAGCACACCGTCAAGGCAAACCTGAATCCGTTGCCTAGGTATGTTCTGTACTTACAATGAACCAACCTCACCTCAAACCTATATTTTAGTTTCTACTGAAATTGAGGCTTAGAAGATGGTCGTATCTTACAATGAGATTGGAGAGACTTTGCTTGAGTCTTAAAAGTTGGTTTTGGCCGGGCTCAGTGGCTCAGCCTGTAATCCCGTGCTTTGGGAGGCTGAGGTGAATGAATTGCCTGAGCCCGCGGGTTCAAGACCCGCCTGGGCAACTTGGCGAGACCTCATCTCTACAATAAATCAAAAATTAGCCGGGTGTGGTAGTGCACACCTGTAATTCTGGCTACTTGGAAGACTGAGGCGGAGGGATCACCGGAGCCCAGCAGGTCGAGGCTGCAGTGGCCGGAGCAGCCACTGCACTCCAGTCTGGGAGACAGAGTGAGACTCCAATTCAAAAAAAAAAAAAGTTGGTTTTGGTGGCTCAGCCTGTAATCTCAGCACTTTGGGAGGCCGAGGTGAGTGAATCGCCCAAGTCCATGGGTTCGAGACCAGCCCAGGCACCTTGGCAAGACCTCATCTCTACAATAAATAAATAGCCAGGCATGGCAGCATGCACCTGTAGTTCTAGCTACTTGGAAGGCTGAGGCAAAAGAATTGCCAGAGTCCAGCGGGTCAACACTGGGGTGGCTGTGAGCATGCCATCACACTGCAGGCTGGGCGATAGAGTGGGACTCCAACTCAAAAAAAAAAAAAAAGTTGGTGTTGGCCAGGTGCGCTGGTTCAAGTCTGTAATCCCAGCACTTTGGGAGGCCAAGGTGAGAGGACTGCCTGGTCCAGGGGTTCAAGGCCAGCCTGAGCAACTTGGCAAAACTTTGTCTCTACAATAAAAATGAAAAAAAAAACAACAAAAAAACGAGCTGACTGTGGTAGCACGCACCTGTAGTTCCAGTTACTTGGAAGGCTGAGGTGGAAGGATCGCCAGAGCCCAGCAGGTTGACCTCATCTCTACAATAAATCAAAAATTAGCCGGGCGTGAAAGCATGCGCCTGTAATTCCAGCTACTTGGAAAGCTGAGGCAGAAGAACTGCTGGAGCCCAGAATGTTGACCCTGGGGTGACCGTGAGCGTGCCACTGCACACGCTCCTTTTGTTTTTTTCAGAAGGAATCTTACTCTGTTGCTCAGGCAAAAATGCAGTGGCACGATCATGGCTACTGCAGCCTCAACCTGCTAGGCTCAGGTGATCCTTCCGCCTTAGCTTCTAAGTAACTGGAACTACAAGTACAAGCCACCACATCCAGTTAATTTTTTTTCTTTTTTGGGTTGGAGTCTCACTCTGTTGCCCAGGCATGCTCATCCACCGCAGCCTCGACCTGCTGGGCTCAGGAGATTCTTCCACCTCAGCCTTCCAAGTAGCTGGAACTACAGGCACGCACGCTACCATGCCCGGCTAATTTTTTGATTTATTGTAGAGACAGGTTTCACCAAGCTAGCTTAGTTAGGCATGGCTGCCTGCATCTGATCCCACCTCCTGGGGAAGATCTCACTCCCAGGCAACAGAGTGAGTCTCCAACTCAAAAAATAAAAAATAAAAACCAAACCTCCTAGCTCAGAAGTGTTTGCCATTAGTTCTTGAATATGTTTCTTGGCTGGCATTCTGGACATGTGTGATAACAGCTCTTAAACATCAGCTCTGGCTGTTTTGGAGGCTCACACCTGTAATCCCAGCACTACCCAGAAGGCTGAGGTAGGAAGATTGCTAAAGCCCAGGAGTTTGAGACCAGCCTGGGCCACATAGTAAGGCCTTGTCCCTACAAAAATAAAAATACAAATAATAGCCAGGTATGGTAGAGAGCTGGAGCCTCTGGAGGCTGAGGCAGAAGGATCGCCTGAACTCAGGAGGCCAAGGCTGTGGTGATCGTGCCACTACACACCAATGTGGAAAACAGAGTGAGAACTCAACTAAAAAAAAGTCAGCTCTGGTTACCTAAAGCTTTAACATTATATGCCCTAGCCTAAGCCTAATGGCCTAAACTTCCAATCATCTTATCGGTTCAAGTTGCAAAGGAGGTATGGTCAAGACAGAAACTCTACTCCATAAGTCTGGAATTCTGATTTAAACGCTGCACCTCAGTCCTCTAGTGACAGATGTCCTGCAAAGTAATAAATTAGTTTTAAAAAATGAGGCTCACAAGCCGGGCTTGGTGGCTCAGCCTGTAATCCCACGCCTTTGGGAGGCTGAGGTGAGTGGATTGCCTGAGCCCGTGGGTTCGAGACCCACCTGGGCAACTTGGCGAAAACTCGTCTCTACAATAAAATCAAAATGAGCCGGGCATGGTGGCGCGCGCCTGTAGTTCCAGCTCCTTGGAAGGCTGAGGCGGAAGGATCGCCGGAGCCCAGCAGGTCGAGGCTGCGGTGGCCGGGAGTGGCCACTGCACTCCAGTCTGGGTGACAGAATGAGACTCCAACTCAAAAAAAAAAAAAAGAATGATGCTCACATGTGCTCGTTGGGAATGGGGCCTTTTGAAAGGGACTTGTTCAATAACGTGGGCATTCTGGGTCAGCACTGCAGGTAAGAATCTTCACAGTCAGACGGAGGCCCCCTCGATGGCCAGGCCGCCACGGGAGGTGGTGTGTAGGGACACGAGGGGCGCGGTGGTCCACCTTACCCTTCGACCAGCCTCGTTGTTCTGCAGGTTCATGAGCACTCGGCCCTGCTCCTCTGATCCCTTGGCAAAATTCTTCTCCCGCTTCCGGGCATCCACAAACTCCTTGGCAAAGCGGTATCCGTACTCCACATTGTCCCCACAGCCACCCCACAGCCAGTCTCTGGGCAGGTCCTTGGGCCGCGCTGTCCGGCTGCAGCCGCAGGTAGAAAGCTCGCCCTCGCGACAAGCCCGGCTGATGGCGTTGACCACCCCTGCTGCGCTCACGGCGTAGGTGAAGGCGGTCTCTCGGCTACCTGCAAGGAGACCAGAGAGGTAGCCGGGGGTCAACTCTCCTCTCCTGGAGCTTTCCTTCTCCCTGCCCTCTCCCAAGTGACCCTTACACCACAGCCTCGGTGTGATAATCCTGGGAGCAGGGGGGCCACATCGAGAGGGGGACCTTTTGCTTCCCAGAGCACGAATGGTTAGAAACACCATCTCGGCCGTGCTCGGGGGCTCAGCCTGTAATCCCGCGCTTTGGGGTCCGAGGTGAGTGGACTGCCTGAGCCCGCGGGTTCGAGACCCACCTGGGCAACTTGGCAAGACCTCATCTCTACAATAAATCAAAAATTAGCCGGGCAATGTAGCACGTGCCTGTAGTTCTGGCTTCTTGGAAGGCCGAGGCGGAAGGATCGCCGGAGCCCAGCAGGTCGAGGCTGCGGTGGCCGGGAGCGGCCACTGCACTCCAGTCTGGGCGATAGAGTGAGACTCCAACTCAAAAAAAAAAAAAAAAAACACCGTCTCTTTATAATCAGCTGGAATCTGCCTCATTGCTATGCCTGCCTCTTGGCCCTGCCTCTGCCCTGTGAACCACACAGAATAAGACACCACCCTTCGCCCCAGCCCTGGCCTGCACTAGTATCCACTGAAGAAAAGTTTACATGACTCGAAGACTCCTAGGAGTAAGACCTCAGGGGAGGGGAGGATGGGCATTCAGAAACGTAGGGACCATGTGACACTAACAGAAAGAGACTCAAGAAGGAATCATGGGACCAGCAGCAGGACTCCCTCACTGATGCCACTTCTCACCACCCCACAAGCTACATATCTGTCTTTTTCCCACCACCCCAGGCTCCACATCTGTCTTTTTTATTGGTGCCATGATCTAGCTAGATACAGGCAGAGACCAGGAGTAGAGAGTGTATTAGAATTACAACATCTAGAACAAACCAAGCTGTCTCCCTCTCTCTTCTACAGTGTCCACACTGCCTCCTAACTCAAGAGCGCTGGGAACCTATGATATCTATGATATCTATATATCTACCACATCTATGATATCTACAATTTCAAACACTCAGTACAGTCCCTCTAAATATCCAGATCATTTTCCAGTAGAAAATGTCAACTATGTTCTTCTTCATTGCTGTAGTGAACCACTTAAAAACTCATATAATTTATATTTTGCTTCAATAAAAATGTCTATTAAAAATATTCAGCCTGCCGACACGGTGGCTTAGCCTGTACTCCCAGTACTTTGGAAGGCTGAGTCGAAAGAATTGCCTGAGTCCGGGGGTTCAAGACCAGTCTGGGCAACTTGGTGAGACCTTGTCTCTACAATAAATCACAAAAAGGTCAGGCTCGGTGGCTCAGCCTATAATCCCAGCACTTTGGGAGACCGAGGTGAGTGGATTGCCTGAGCCCGCGGGTTCGAGACCTGCCTGGGCAACTTGGCAAGACCTCATCTCTACAATAAATCAAAAATTAGCCAGGCGTGGTAGCATGTGCCTGTAGTTCCAGCTACTTGGAAGGCTGAGGCGGAAGGATCGCTGGAGCCCAGCAGGTTGAGGCTGCGGTGGCCAGGAGCAGCCACTGCACTCTGTCTGGGCGACAGAGTGAGACTCTCAACTCAAAAAAAAAAAAAAAAAATCACAAATATTAGCGGGGCGTGGTGGCGTGTGTCTGTAGTTCCAGGTACTTGGAAGACTAAGGCGGAAGGATTGCCTGAGCCCAGGAGGTCAGGGCTGCGGTGACCGTAAGTGTGCCACTGCACTCCACACTGAGAGATAGAGTTAGACTCCAACTCAAAAAAAAAAAAAAATGCAGCTATCAGAGAAATGCAAATCAAAATCATAGGAAAATACCACTTCATATCTGCTAGGATGGCAGCAATAAAAAAGCTAATAATGAGTTGGTGAGGATATGGAAAAACTGGAACTCCCCCGTACTGTTGATGGGAACATTGAAAGGTGCAGCTGCTTTGGAAAGCAATCTGGCAGTTCTTCAAAAGGCTAAACATGGAGTTACCATAAATCCCAGCAATTCCACTGCTTAAAGATACAGGCATACTAGGCTGGGCACAGTGGCTCATGTCTATAATCCCAGCACTTTGGGAGACTGAGGTGAGAGGATTGCCTGAGCTCACGGATTCAAGACCAGCCTGGGCAACTTGGTGAGATCTCGTCTCTAAAATAAATCAAAAAACTAGCTGGGCTTGGTGGTACATACTTGTAGTTCCAGTTACTTGGAAGGCTGAGGGGGAAGGATTATCTGAGACCAGCAGGTCGAGGTTGTGGTGGCCGTGAGTGTGCCACTGCACTCCAGCCTGGGAGACAGAGTGAGACTCTGACTCAAAAAAAAGATATAGGCATACTTTGTTTTATTGCATTTCACTTTATTGCCCTTTGTAGATATTGCATCTTTTTTACAAGTTAAAGGCTGTTGGCAACACTGCGTCAAAGTCTATCAGCACAATTTTTAAACAGCATGTGCTCATTTTCTGTCTTTGTCTCAGCATTTTTTTGTCAATAAAATATTGTAATCTTTTTTCATTTTTTTGAGTTCAGGCCTTACTCTGTTGCCCAGGTTGAAGTACAGTGGCACCATCACAGGTCACTATATCCCTAACCTCCTAGGCTCAGGCAATCCCTCCACCTTAGCCTAAGTAGCTGGGACTACAGGTGCCTGCCATCACACCCGGTTCTTTTTTTTTGTAGAGGTGAAGTCTCACTATGTTGCCCAGGCTGGTCTTGAACTCCTGTGCTCAAGCAGTCCTCCCACTTCAGCCTCCCAAAGTACTGGGATTACAGGAGAGAGCCACAGCACCTGACCAATAAAGTATTTTAAAATTAAGATATTACATTATTTTTTAGACATAATGCTATTGCACACTTATAGACTATAATATAGTGTAAACATGACTTTTTTTAGATTAGAAAATATTTTATTTATTTAAAAGTAAATTAGCCAGGCTCGGTGGCTCAGCCTGTAATCCCGCGCTTTTGGGAGGCTGAGGTGAGTGGATTGCCTGAGCCCGTGGGTTCGAGACCCGCCTGGGTAGGCAAGACCTCATCTCTATAATAAAATCTAAAAATTAGCCAGGCGTGGTGGTGCGCACCTGTAATTCCGGCTAATTGGAAGGCTGAGGCGGAAGGATCGCCGGAGCCCAGCAGGTCGAGGTTGCGGTGGCCAGGAGCAGCCACTGCACTCCAGTCGGGGCAACAGAGTGAGACTCCAACTCAAAAATAAATAAATAAAATAAAATAAAAGTAAATTAGAGGCCAGACTCAGTGGCTCAGCCTGTAATCCCAGCACTTTGGGAGGCCAAGGCAAGTGGATTGCCTGACCCTGTGGGTTCAAGACCAGCCTAGGCAATTCGGCAAGACCTCGTCTCTACAATAAATCAAAAATTAGCCGGAGGTGGTAGCGCAGGCCTGTAGTTCTAGCTACTTGGAAGACTGAGGTGGAAGGATCGCTGGAGTCCAGCAAGTTGACGTGGGGGTGGCTATGAGTGTGCCACTGCACTCCAGCTCGGCCAATGGAGTGAGACTCCAACTAAAAAGGAAAAAAGTAAATTAGGGGAGAGAGAGAGAGAGATTTACCTCCCCAAGGGGGGGGGCAAAGCCAGGAAGCATGGCAACAACCATAGCTCAAAGAGCACATGGCCACACCAGAGTCTAGCAAGGCAATGGCCATAAACATAGCCTTTATAGGTACTGGGAAGTCAAAGCAATTCATTCAACTTATTTATTACAGTATTTATTTTATTTATTTTGATTTATTGTAGAGATGAGGTCTCACCAAGTTGCCCAGGCTGGTCTCGAACCTCTGAGCTCAGGCAGTCCTCTCCCTTCGGCCTCCCAAAGTGCTGGGATTACAGGCTTGCGTCACTGTGCCCAGCTGCAGTATTTATTTTATTGCAGTGGTCTGGAGCCAAATCTGCAACGTCTCTGAGGTACGCCTATATACCCAGGAGAAATGAAAATGTATGCCCACACAAAAACTTATACATGAATGCTCACTGCAGTGTTATTCACAATAGCCAAAATGTGGAAACAAGCCAACTGTCCATCAATGGATGAATGGATAAATAAAATGTGGTATAACCCATACAACAGTGGTAAGAATAAAGAAGTACTGATCCACACTACAAAAATGGATGAACCTTTAAACCATTATGCTGAGCAAAAGAAGCCTGTCACCAAAGGCCCCATATTTTGTGATGCCATTTATATGAAATGTCCCAGTATAGGCAAATCCATAGAGACAGAAAGGCTAGGGTTGAGGACAACTGGGAAGGTGGAGAGGAAAGCCAACAGGTATGCAGTTTTCTATGGGGTGATGTCAGTATTCTAGGATTAAATTGTGGTGATAGTTGCATGACCTTGTGAATATACTAAAAGCCACTGAAATATATACTTTAAAATGGTGACTTTGCACAAGGTGTGGTGGCTCACATTGTAATCCCAGCACTTTGGGAGGCCGAGGCAAGAGGATTGCCTGAGCTCAGGGGCTTGAGACCTGCCTGAGCAACTTGGTGAGACCTCATCTCTACAATAAATTAAAAAAAAATTAGCCAGGTATGGTAGCGCATGCCTGTGGTTCCAGCTATGTGGAAGGCTGTGGTGGAAGGATCACCTGAGCCCAGCATGTCGAGGCTGTGGTGGCCGTCAGAGTGCCACTGCACCCCAGCCTGAGTGACAGAGTGAGACTCTGACTCAGAAAAATAAATAAATAAATAAATAAAATGGTGACTCGTATGGTATATATAATATGTAGCTTAGTAAAGCTGTCATAAGAAATGATAATTCATAGGAACTCAGATGTAGAGGGAAGGAAGTGGTTCTTAGCTGCAAACAGATTCAATCCTGATCTCAGAGATGAAGCCAGACAGAAGCTTCCACTCCCCATTTGGTCCTCTCCTGAGCCTCCATGGTCAGAAGTCGATACTCCACAATCCCATCTTGGCAGGTGAGGAGGGAGCCAGTCTGCAACCAGTGAATGGTCTAGAATAATCTGCCATTTCACCCTACACCTTGATTGTCTGGGCATGACATGGTCAAGTTTGCAACCAGACCACGCTGGGTGAGTCAGTTTTTCACAGTGGTTGGTTTCTAGTCAGTTGTGAAATAAGAACAGCTCAAGAAAACATCCACATGATGGCAGGAAGTTATGCTCATGATTCAGCCAACAGGACTGACTTTTGTGTCAGTGCTGACCCATAACCAGAGCTGAGGAACTGGTCTGGAGAGGCTGGACTGTGACCACAAGCACCCAGGTCGGTAAGGAGGCTGAGGAAGCTTTCAGGGACAAGTGTCTGGGCCTCAACGAGGAAGCCATCTTCCTAAAACATAGCCACAACTGTCGGACATGGCATTCCAGAACAGGAAGTAGCCTTGAAGTTATAACCCAGAGCATCACTGTCCACGGGGAGCGTTTTGTAGCATTCCTTAGAGAAGTAAGCTGGGTTTTCCAGGCAACCCATTCCATCTTTTGTTAATGACTCTAATCACCAGAATGTTCTTTCTTATCTTAAGCTGAAATATGCCTCCTTATAACTTCTGCCGGCTGCAGTTGCACTGTGCTAATCCCTTTCCCATTTGACAGCTCTTCAGTGTTTGGAAACAACGAATACGCCTTTCACGTTTCCTCTTTTCCCAGTTACATATGTCTGATTTCTTTTCACCATTCTTTAGCAAACAGGCTTTCAGACTGGAATTGGCCCTCTCAGAATGAACAGAATATACCAGACATTATGTATTCTGTTGGTTCTAGCTTGTCACGATGGTTTGGGACCTAGATTTGTCCTTGGGTGCATTAGCTATCTCCTGCGGTCACTCTGGCTGCCTCTTTTGGTCAGGGCTTCCTTAAGTAGATCTGTTTTCACCGGGCAGCGTTTGAGCTCACTGGTCAGCCTGGTGAGTATATATATATATTTTTTAAATAATCCCATTTATATGAAATGTCCAGTATAGGCAAATCCACAGAGACAGAAAGACTAGTGGTTGCCTAGGGTTGGGAGGATGGAGAGAGATAGCTAATAGGTATTCATTTTTCTATGGGGTGATGTCAGTGTTCTAGGATGAGATTGTGGTGATGGTTGCATGACCTTGTGAATATACTAAAAGCCACTGAACTATACACTTTAAAATGGTGACTTGCAGCCGGGCTCAGTGGCTCAGCCTGTAATCCCGCGCCTTTGGGAGGCTGAGGTGAGTGGATTGCCTGAGCCCATGGGTTTGAGACCCACCTAGGCAACTTGGCGAGACCTCGTCTCTACAATAAATAAAAAAACTATCCGGGCGTGATAGCGTGCGCCTGTAGTTCCAGCTACTCGGAAGGCTGAGGCGGAAGGATCGCCGGAGTCCCAGCAGGTCGAGGCTGCGGGGGCCGGGAGCGGCCATTGCACTCCAGTCTGGGCGACAGAGTGAGACTCCAATTCAAAAATAAATAAATAAATAAAAATAAAAATAAATAAAATAAAATGGTGACTTGCACTGGGTGCAATATATAGCTGTCCAGTCCTGTCCTGCCAACCCCTTTCTTTCCTTAAGTAAAGCCTCACGTTTTGGCCACTCACACGAAATAACACATGAAAAAGATCTAGCCAATGTATATATTTGAATACACACACACACACACACACACACACACACACACACACACACACACACATATACGTGCATATGTATATATATATATATTCTGAATTGGGGTTTTACTGTCACCAGTTCAGACTGGAGTGCAATGACACAATCATGACTCACTCCAGCCTCAAACTCCTGGGCTCAGGTGAGCCTTCTGCCTCAGCCTCCTAGGTAGCTAGGACCTCAGATGTGCACCACCACACCTGGCCAATTTTCCGATTTTTTTTTTTTTTGTCTCACTAGATGACCCAGGCTGGTCTTGAACTCCTGAGCTCAAGAGATCCTCTCGCCTCCGCCTTCCAAAGTGCTGGGATTGTAGGCACAAGCCACCGTGCCCAGTTTAGCCTGATAAGGATAGACCACCATTGCTACCCTCGGCAAGAAAGAGAGAACTTGGAGCTCCAGATGGGATAAGCAGCGTGCAGGTTTATCTACATGTGCAACAGTTCAGTGGAAACTCCAACCATCTCAAGGATAAAAGGAGAACAAACCAGGAGTCACTAGAGAGATCTGAGTCTTTCCCCTGCACGGAGACGGCAGAACTGCATCAGTGTCTCTGTTCCACACAAGCCCAGCTACCAAGAAGGTGCCCACAGGTCCTCTAGGCAGAGGCCAGAAGAGGTACCCGGGCTCCTCCAAGCGACTCTGCCGCCCTCTGGTGACCGACTTTGCAGCAGCTTCCAGGAGGAAAGGAGGCTTGAGGAAGTCATACATGAGAGAGTGACTCACCCGGGAGCTACACTGGGCCCAGGGCGAGGAAGGGAAGATAGCTTCCCAGGTAGCATGAGCCTTCAGGGAAGCTACAAAAAGGAATGGGGACAATTAGGCAAGCAGAAGGGTTCCACTGAGTCACAGAATAGAATACGGAGAGATGTGCCCCTTCGGACAAGGTCTGCTTCCAGGAGTCATGGCATCACGCCCATCCAGACCCAGGGGAGTGCCCGGTCCTGCCAACCCCTTTCTTCCTCAAGCAGAGCCTCACATTTCGGCCACTCACACGAAATAATACATAGAAAGGATCTAGGACCTGAAACAATTAGATCTTGGATCCACACCTCCATCTAAGCGACAGGGTGGCCAAAGGATCCTAGGCCAGCAGTGGGAGAGGGGAGAGGTTGTCTGGTCCCCAATAAACATTAGTTCCCTTGAAGTGACTGGATGATGGTCCCTCTATGCCGGGGTCATCCCGGTTTCTTCACCCAGAACGCAGGGCAGGAAGTGCTCTGGTCAAGACTTTAACCAGGAAGAAGGGACAAAGACCGAGCAGATTTGAGAAGAACCGATACATGGTGAATGAATCCCAGTAAACCCCCCACATCCACTCTTTCGGGAACATTCCCCCGTAAGACTGCATGGGAACACATGAGCATTCCTTCCAAGGACCTTGAGTTGATATGGAAGGAAGCAAGAGAGCAGGAGGTTCAAAGTGGACTTTCCCCGTCTTTAGTTCTCAAGACAGGGCAGGCAGGGTAAGAGAAACCGGTCTGGAATAAGCCGGAGAGGGGCTAAAAGTCATGCTTTGGGAAAACTCCAGCTGCAGGTAACTCCAGAATGTCGCCTTTGAGGGGAGCAGTTCTGGAAGAAGGTGAGACAGGACAGGACGAATACAGTGTTCTGACACCTTCCTTTTATGGCCCTGGGGATAAGACCCAGTGGAATAGGGCCGGATTTCTCAATTTCTTGCCAGGGAGGGGAGGATTGCATTTCAAAAGGACCTGAAACAATTAGACCTCGGGTCACACCTCCATCTAAGCAATAGGGCAGCCAAAGGATCCCAGGCCAGCAGTGGAAGAGGGGAGAGACAGGAATCCAGGAAGACGCAGCCCTCGCCCTCTCCCTCTCATCTTTGTCTTTCCTCGGACCCCTCCCCCAGCTTTCACACTCATTCCTTTCAAACTGTAAACATCAGGACTGGATCTGGGTCGGGCCAGTGACAGTTACCACCAAGTTTGGCCTGACATTTCTCTCTCTCCTTCAAGGGTCCAAGGGAGCAGGCAAAAATCCTACAGACCGTCAGGTCTGCAATTTTTGATTCTCTACCCAAGGCTCTAAAAAAAAAAAAAAAAAAAAAAAAAAAAGAACAGGAGATTCTTGTTGCCCAGAGACAAAGGGGGTGGTGGTGGACGGGTCTCCTAATCCACTCTAACTCAACTCAGATGTGCTGCCCTCCCACCCAGAGTGGGTCACCCACCACCTGTCCCAGGGTGAAGCTGGAAAGCAAAGGGTTAGAGGAACACGGAGCTATAGTCTCCCAAAGTCCGCCTCTTTTTTGCGCGCTGCTGCAAGCCTAGAGAGAACCCAGCTAGGCTCTCCGTGGCGCTCTCCCCGGGCCAGTGCTGAGAGCGCTTAATTGCGCCCAGTGCCTTCAGCCAAGCCCCCTGGTGGCTCTTACCTATCTGCATGACTCTCCCGAAGACAGACGTGTTGTCCACAGTGCTGCAGTTCCACCGCCGCTGCCGGAACTGGTGCTGACATTCCTTGATGCCCGTCTTGGCTCCCTCTCCTATGTAGGCCATGTGCTCCTGGTACAATTGGCACAGCTTCCTCTGGCCAGGGGAGAGCCCGGGAAGCTGACTGCACACAGGCTGGGCGCCGATGATGAACATCTCGGGTCTCTGCACCGGGTTCATAGCTAAGGACCTACAACAGCAGTCCAGAAAGGGGGAAAGGCCCAGGAGTGAGAAGAGGCCTGGGTTCCTCGTTAAGTTAACTCAGCACTTGCATTGAACGCTTTCCTGTGTACAGACCCTAGACCAAGGGCTTAGAAAGAAAAATTAGTAAAACAAAGAGCCTGTCCTCAAAGAGGGAAACTGAGGCGTGAACACAAATGACACGTGAGATGCCAAATGCACAAGACAGGCCCAAGGTTCTGGATCTGTTGTGATCGGATGGGGAGTGAGTTTTTGCACTGAGGAGAAGCCTTTATGAGCAGAGGGCCAGAATGTGAACTGGGTCTTAGGGTGGGGGGCGGCTACGCGTTTGAGGCAGTGGGTGAAAAAGGGCAAACCTCAACAGGAAAGCACGTGCCTCACTCAAGGAATAGAAGCAGTTAGTTCAGTGTAGCCCAAGTGTGGGATGTGTGATGGAAAGGAGTCCGTTCCACTAAGTGGAACTCCTCTGGTGACTTTAAAAATAGAATCCACCAGGGGCGGTGGCTCACACCAGTAATCCCAGCACTTAGGGAGGCCGAGGTGAGAGGACTGCCTGAGCCCAGGAGTTCAAGACCAGTCTGGGCAACATAGTGAGACCTCATCTCTACAAAAAAATTAAACAATAAAAAATAAATGAATGAAATTAAAAAATAAACTGGGCTTCGTGGCGCACACCTATAGCCCCAGCTATTTGGGAGGCTGAGGTGGAAGGATCACGTGAGCTCAGAAAGTCAAGGCTGCAGTGAGCCATGATGGTGCCACTGCACTCCATCCTGGACAACAGAGTGAGACTCTGACTCAAAATAATATTAATAATGTCCAACTTACATACATCCTAGTATATCCACGTCTCATTCCAAACACACCCCCCAACACACTCTTCCTCAGCACAAGGGCTCTGACTTTTGCTCACCATCTACCAGCCATATAAACTGTTAAATTAGGCTGGGTGTGGTGGCTCATGCCTGTAATCCCAGCACTTTGGGAGGCTGAGGTGAGAGGACTGCTTAAACCCACGGGTTCAAAACCAGCCCAGGCAACTAGGCGAGACCTCATCTCTACAATACATCAAAACATTAGCCGGGCGTGGTAGCGTGCGCCTGTAGTTCCAGCTACTTGGAAGACTGAGGCGGAAGGACCACCTGAGCCCCGCAGGTCAAGGCTGCAGTGGCTGTGAGCATGCCACTGCACTCCAGCCTGGGCGACAGAGTGAGACGCCAACTCAAAAAAAAAATGTTAGATTAGATGAGAAGGCTGTAGATTTGCCATCTGGGTAAAAATGTGAGTGGGACACGATCATGCAAAATAGGAGGCGACTGCCTGCCATTTCCATGTTGGGTTGGCAATGACAGTAGCCTTAAAGACACAAGAAGAACGCTACCCATGGTCCTGCAAATCCCTCATCTGGTCTTCAGACTTGCGAACTAGGAATTCTACTCTCCCTGTTCCTACCAGCAAAAACAAAGCAAAAACAAAAATCCAGCAGGTATCAATATCCAGCATCGATACAAGGGCTATGGCTAACAATTTATGGCGATGGGAGAAGGTCAGAGCAAAAAGCCAAACGAGCTGATCCTTCATCCACAGAGAACCCTCCGCCATGCGCGCTCGAGGGAGACACAGAGCTCTCCTAGTTTTCCAGGGATAGAAGAGGTCTTCGGTGTTCCTAGGAATCCAGGTGTGATCCTGACACCGCATCCACATCTCAAAGGCCTCAGGCCGTAGGAGCAGGACTTCCCTTCTCACTCACCACCAGGAGCTGGCGTCTGTCAGAAGTTGGGCCCAGCTGGAGAGCAGAGCAGCCGTGAACAGCAGCAACAGACTCGGCATGGTCGGCCTCAGCCCTCCCCAGCGCCCTGGGACCGACAGCTTCCAGAATGGGGCTCGCTGGGGAAAACAGAAATGGGGGAGAGTCGATGTAGATGCAACCGATAAGGGAAGACCGGGAGAGAGGGGTGAGGTGTGGATAAGTGCAAAGGGTGTGCTGGGGGGTGCTGAGTTTCCTCCCACAGAAACTCAGACTCTTAGCTGGGCTCAGTGGCTCAGCCTGGAATCCCGCGCCTTTGGGAGGCTGAGGTGAGTGGATTGCCTGAGCCTGCGGGTTCGAGACCCGCCTGGGCAGCGAGACCTCATCTCTACAATAAATCAAAAAATCAGCCGGGCGTGGTAGTGCCTGTAATTCCGGCTACTTGGAAGGCTGAGGCGGAAGGATCGCCGGAGCCCAGCAGGTCGAGGCTGCGGTGGCCGGGAGCGGCCACTGCACTCCAGTCTGGGTGACAGAGTGAGACTCCAACTCAAAAAAAAAAAAAAATCAACCAGGCGTGGTAGCGCACGCCTGTAATTCCGGCTACTCGGAAGGCTGAGGCGGAAGGATCGCCGGAGCCCAGCAGGTCAAGGCTGCGGAGGCCAGGAGCGGCCACTGCACTCCAGTCGGGGCGACAGAGTGAGACTCCGACTCAAAAAAAAAAAAAGAAACTCAGTCTCTTTCCAGCCTCCATCTCCCACTGCCCATGTTCTCCCCCCCCCAGGACTTTTGTGTCTCTCACCCCAAACTGTGCATACCCTACGCGAGATCTAATGCCCAGGGAAGCAATGAGCTGAGAAACCAGAAAAGAGAAATGAACACAAATCAAGAACAGCGCGTGCTCTTTGCAGTGTCTGGGAGGCCGCTGGCTTCTGCAAAGCACGCCTGCCCTTGTTCCAGAGCATCCAAATAAGTGAGGACCGTCCTGTCCACTCCTCCCTTTTTATCACTCACTCCAGCCTAGAGATTTATTTCTCTGACCGTTAGGCTACCTTCTGTGGGCGTTAAAAAAAAACTTAGTGAACTGAATTTACCTACACCCAAAGAAAGTCTTCTCTCTCGATCTATACCCTTCTGGCCCTAACCAAGTTTTCCAAATCCCGGCCCTTGTTTACAGAGCGAGGACTTTCTCAAGGCACCTTCTCTGAGACATGTAAAAGCCACAGGGCTGGCCCAGAAAGCTTTGGTGGCTGAGGCGGTGTCTAGGTAGTGGCCCTCCTCTGCCCTGTGGCCCTGGGGAGGGACAGCACTGAACACCTTGCCCAGCAGTACCACTTGGGGACACTGCCAGCGCCTGGCATCTCTGCATCAAATGTCTGTGCTGAGGATGCATCTTCCAGAAGTCACGATACCCTGGCCTTCCGCCTGTTGTAGCGAACGCCTGTGCCACCCCTCCCAAAGAACACCTTCGCTGGAGCCTTTCAAAACACACGGACAATCCCAGAGCTTCTGAATCTAGAGCGAGCCTACAAAAACACACCCCTCTGAGACTCCCCCCTCCCACCTGTTTCTCCACATCCTCCCTCTGGGGCGTGACCCCACGTCTCCAGTGAGTCCCCTTAGCACCTCGACTTTGCACACACAAACAGACACACAGACACACACGCCGCTCGGCCGCCCCCGGCCGCCCCCGCCCCGTCTCACCGCGCCACTCGGGGGCTCCAGGCTCTCCGGGAGGCGGCGGCAGGTGCTTGGGGTCATCAGCCCAGGGAGATGTTTTTGTCCTGGGGCCACCAAGAGAGGAAGGTGGCCCGAGCAGGATCCAGGAGAGCTGGGACACAGCCTTTCCTCCACCCCCTTTTGGTTTTTCTTCTAGCTTGAGGTCCCCGGTGGGGGGGACTGGGGGGCACCGACAGGCAGGTGTGTGGGGCCGGCAGGGGGCAGATCAAAGAAGAAACTTGCTCCTTCCCCTTTGTCATGCAGAGCCAGCTCGGAAATGATCGGGCCTCTGGCCAGGCCGACTAACAGTCCCCACACCCTATGCTCCTGGAAGACCTCTCCTCCTATAAAGGATGCCCCTCCCCCCTCCCCTCTACCCCCTATAAATCCTCCGCGTCCCTCAGGGCAGGAGGTCTGTGAATGCACCGACTGGAACCAAGAGAGATGGAGCAGAGATAGGGCTGGCACCAGAAGCTAATGGCTTTATGGAGGGGAGGGGACCAGGTCCCGAGTAGGGAGGACGAGAGAAAAGCTTCAAAGCCTTTCCTTGTCCAAACATCCTCCACTCCACCTACCAGGCCTTCCTCGGCTGCAGAGGCAGGGCTCCCCCTGCCTGCACCCTCCTGCCTGCCCCCCCCACTAAGCTCTCTGTGACATTTACCCCCTCCCCGCCGTCCCCCCCGACCCGTGGACATCTATCCTCACACATTTCCACCACCAGATAGTGGAGCTCTTCCTGACAGCTGGTGACACTTCTTGCTCCTGTGGTCCACCACACACAGGTGTCTCTCGCCTCTGTCACCCTTCCTTCAGACTCCAGTGAGATCTCTCTGGCCCTGCAGGTCCTAGGTTCAACCAAGGCCACGTGGGGGCGGGCACTGTTTCTGAGCCAAGGACAGAAGTTGGTGCCTGCAAACGGGCACGGTGGCTTTGACTGCCCTGTGACAGACAGGTCGACAGGCCAGCTAGGGCCAGACTTCCCCAAGAGCTGCTAATCCCGCCCTTCCGTGCCTTATAAATATATAGAGACAGGAATCACTCTTGCCAGCTGTTCACACCATTCTGTGCCTTCCATCAAACTCTCAGTCCTTTAATAAATATATATAAACAGGGCTCGGTGGCTCAGCCTGTAATCCCGTGTCTTTGGGAGGCTGAGGTGAGTGGATTGCCTGAGCCCGCGGGTTCAAGACCCGCCTGGGCAGCGAGACCTCATCTCTACAATAAATCAAAAAATCAGCCGGGTGTGGTAGCGTGTGCCTGTAATTCCGGCTACTTGGAAGGCTGAGGCGGAAGGATCGCCGGAGCCCAGCAGGTCGAGGCTGTGGTGGCCGGGAGCGTGCCACTGCACTCCAGTCTGGGCGACTGAGTGAGACTCCAACTAAAAAAAAAAATGATAATAAATAAATATATATATATATAGCCGGGCTCGGTGGCTCAACCTGTAATTCCAGCGCTTTGGGAGGCCGAGGTGAGTGGATTGCCTGAGCCCGCGGGTTCGAGACCCGCCTGGGCAACTTGGCGAGACCTCATCTCTACAATAAATCAAAAATCAGCCGGGCGTGGTGGCACACGCCTGTAGTTCCAGCTACTCGGAAGGCTGAGGCGGAAGGATCGCCGGAGCCCAGCAGGTTGAGGCTGCGGTGGCCGGGAGCAGCCACTGCACTCCAGTCTGGGCCACAGAGTGAGACTCTAACTCGGAAAAAAAAGAAAATAAATAAATAAATATATATATATATATACACACATGCACACACACACATGTTTTTTAACTCAGGGTCTCACTCTGTTGTGCAGGCTTGAGTGCAATAGCACGATCGTAGCAGCCTCAACCTCCTGGTCTCCTTCCATCTCAGCCTCCCAAGTAGCTGGGACTGCTGGCATGTGCCATCACGTTCGGCTAATTTTTTTATTTATATCTTTTTGGAGAGAGGGGTGTCTCACTATGTTGCCTAGGCTGGTCTTGGCCTGGTCTCAAACAATTTATCTCGACTTGGCTTCCCAAAGTGCTGGGATTATGAATGTGAGCCACTGTGCCTGACCAAAAAATATATTTTAAAAATTGCCAATGATTATCTTTACCAGTACCATGAATGTGATATGGTCATCAAAACTGTAAATCATCAAAGAATCAAAGATATGTAAAATTACATGGCAAATTTTAAATTGGATTAAAAGAAATACTACTTTTTAAAAAATTGTCAAAAAAGAAAAAAAAAAAAAAGCCGGGTGCAGTGGTTCACACCTATAATGCCAGCTACTTGGAAGGCTGAAGCGGAAGGAACACCTGAGCCCAGCAGGTCAAGGCTGGGGTGGCCGTGAGTGTGCCACTGCACTCCAGTCTGGGCGACAGAGTGAGACTCTGACTCAAAAAAAAAAGGATATAGTATGTACGGTGGCTTCTTTCTCTGTCTTCCGAATGTGGGGTACCTGAATTTGAACAACCCCACCTCCCACGTACATGCACACACCCACCCCCTCAGGATGCTCTCTTTCCTGGCAGACAGATGCGGGCCACCCTTTGAGTGGCCACAGACCTGAAGCCAGGCACCTGCTTTCCCTCTCTTCCATTCTTGTGTGAGGGTGGGAGGAGAAAGGAACCCTTAGCAAGGCAAATGCTGGTGACAGGTTTCATTAGAGTGGGCTGAAGAGAAACTTCTTGTCTCAACCCCACTGGGGAGGCAGGGGGCTCTGTGGGGTCTGATGGTTTGGCCTTAATGAGCAGGACACATGGAAAGGCCTGTTTGTTGGGTCATTAGGGAGACTTACAGCAGGACTCAACCAAGTGAGACTCCCTTTGTATAAGCAGAAAGATCTGGTAAATACCCAAATGGCAGGGAAAGTGAATTTCTTCTTCCGCTGCCTTTATAATAACTACAGATTTTGCCGGAGATCTAAAAAGTCTCCCCTTCCTAACACAGTAGTTACGTATGTGGGAATCAGAGTCTTTTATTCTTTCGTTCTTTTTTTTTTTTTTGACCTGGAGTCTCATTCTGTCACCCAGGCTGGAGTGCAGTGGCACGCTCCTGGCCACCGCAGCCTGGACCTGCTGGGCTCCGGCGATCCTTTTGCCTCAGCCTTCCAAGTAGCTGGAACTACAGGCACATGCTACCACGCCCAGCTAATTTTTGATTTATTGTAGAGATGAGGTCTCGTCAAGTTGCCCAGGCGGGTCTCGAACCCGCGGGTTCAGGCAATCCACTCACCTCAGCCTCCCAAAGGCGTGGGATTACAGGCTGAGCCACCGAGCCCAGCTCCAATGCATTTTTTTTTTTTTGAGTTGAGGTCTCTTGCAGTGGCACCATCATGGTTCACTACAGCCTCGACCCCCTGGGCTCAGGTAATCAATCTTCCCACCTCAGTCTCCCAAGTAGCTGGGACAACAGTTGTGTGCCACCACGCCCGACTAAATTTTTTGATTTTTTTTTTTTTTCAGACTGCTTGGCTCAAACAATCCTCCCACCTTGGCCTCCCCAAAGTGCTGGGATAAAAAAAAAAAAACGCGTTGGGTACCTAATACGAGCCAGTTACCGATCTAAGTGTCAGAGATACAGCAGTGAACAAATACATGATATGTTAGGTCCAGTGGGAACTGGGAGGAAAAACAGAGGGAACAGGAGTCAAGAATGATAAGGGGTGACAGTTTAGGTGACACAGGGTGCTTGGGAAGGGTACTCTCTGAAATATCTGGTCACTCTGCTTCTCCAAACCACTGTATAACCCCGCTACACCTCCAAGACCCCCTCAGTGGCACATCCAAGGTCACTTACTGAGACTGCACTGCTCACACTTACCATCACAACCAACGGGGCATATTTTGAAAGCAGAAATTACAGGTTGTCTTCCTTTTTGTGCTAGGATTCAGTCATGCGTTTTCTTTCCCTTACGGGGCCATGATTGCCCATCCAGCCCAGAGTTAAGAAACCAAGGAAAAAGACCCGGGGAAGTAGAAGTGAGAACCCAGACAACTCTGTCCTTAAAGGGAGCATCTCTGGGCTTTCCACACACTAGAGCAATACCTGCAAAGGGAAACACCATCACACAGGATAGAGTTGGCTTCAGGTCATTAGATGGTCACAGAAACCACCAATGGATGTCTAGGACTGATGTCCCCAGAGCCTGGATACTCAAGCATCTCATGAGTGGCACAAAAAATAGACTCACCGCCCCCCCAACGCACACACCTGCCTCTTCTTCCCATTCTGGGATCCTCACACCTAGAAACCTACCCAGAAATGACCAAGAACCTAGACAGGGGCCTCTTCAAGGTTGCTAACTCTTACTTGAAGACCCAGTGGGGGCTACTGAAAGTGTAATTTTTTTTTTTTTTTTTGAGTAGGAGTCTCACTCCGTCACCCAGATTGGAGTGCAGTGGCACGGTCCCAGCCACCGCAGCCTCGGCCTGATGGGCTCTGGCCATCCTTCCGCCTCAGCCTACTAAGTAGCCAGAACTACAGGCGCACGCTACCGTGCCCAGCTAATTTTTTTGATTTACTGTAGAGATGAGGTCTGGCCAAGTTGCCCGGGTGGGTCTCGAACCTGCAGGCTCAGGCAATCCACTCGCCTGGCCTCCCAAAGTGTTGGGATTACAGGCTGAGCCACTGAGCCCGGCCTGAATGTGTAATTTAAAAATACATTTTCCGGCCGGGCTCAGTGGCTCAGCCTGTAATCCCAGCACTTTGGGAGGCTGAGGCGAGAGGATTGCCTGAGCCCATGGGTTCGAGACCCGCCCGGGCAACTTGGCCAGACCTCGTCTCTACAATAAACAAAAAACTAGCTGGGCACGGTAGCGCGCACCTGTAGTTCCGGCTACTTGGAAGGCTGAGGCAGAAGAATCGCCAGAACCCAGCAGGTTGAGGCTGCGGTGGCCGGGAATGTGCCACTGCACTCCAGTCTGGGTGACGGAGTGAGACTCCAAGTCAAAAATAAATAAATAAAAAATAAATAAATAAATAAAAATACATTTTCCTGGACCAGGCACGGTGGCTCACACCTATAATCCCAGCACTTGGGGAAGCAGAGGCAAGAGGATTGCCTGAGCTCAGGGGTACAATAAGTCAAAAATTAGCCAGGTGTGGTAGTTCTGGCTACTTGGAAGACTGAGGCAGAAGGATGGCCTGAGCCCAGCAGGTTGAAGCACAGTGGCCGTGATTGTACCACTGCACTCCAGCCTAAGCGACAGAATGAGACTCTGACTCAAAAAAATAAATATTAAAATTAAAATGCACTTGCAATTTTGCTAACATTCCTGGAACAGCAGTCATTAGAAAGGGAACCTTCCCTCTGTGAATTCCTGGTTGTGCTACTGTTTTTTTGTTTAGTTTTGTTTTTTGAGCTGGAGTCCCAAAGGCAGAGTTGCTAGCTATAGGGAAAGACTTACTCTTTTTTTTTTATTTTTTTGAGTTGGAGTCTCACTCTGTTGCCCAGACTGGAGTGCAGTGGCCGCTCCCGGCCACCGCAGCCTCGACCTGCTGGGTTCCGGCGATCCTTCCGCCTCAGCCTTCCAAGCTGGAACTGTAGGCACACGCCACCACACCCGGCCAATTTTTTTTTATTTATTGTAGAGATGAGGTCTTGCCAAGTTGCCCAGGCGGGTCTCGAACCTGCGGGCTCAGGCAATCCACTCACCTTGGCCTCCCAAAGTGCTGGGATTACAGGCTGAGCCACCGAGCCCGGCTGAGAAAGACTTTCTAAGGATCTCAAAACACTTGACACACATCTCCTAAAATAGAGGTCAGATTCATTCACATCCTTCCCTACTGTCAAGTGAGTGTTCACCTCTTTATGCCTGAACACCAGAGCAGTTTGTGGTCTAAGCCACAGCTGCACATAGCTACAACACTAGTCTTCCCTAAAATACTAACATGACATCATAATATTCCCCTATTTGGAAACTTATAGTGGTTCCCAGTTGTTTTTTTGTTGGAGTCTCACTCTGTCACCCAGACTGGATGCCCAGGTTCACTGCACCCTCAGCCTGTTAATTACTTATTTATTTACTGTGGAGATGAGGTCCCGCCATGTTGCCCAGACTGGTCTCAAACCCCTGGACTCAGGGAATCCTCTTGCCTCAGCCTCCCAAAGTGCTGGAATTATAAACGTGAGTCACCATTCCCAGCTCCGGTGGGCTTTACTCTTAAAAGCTGAATGTTACTCATGTGCTTGAGGAAAAGATAGAGAGACAAGGCTGAGACCGGGAGTCTCCAAAATCTCAAGAGTAGTAGATTCTTAAATAAGAGGATACACCATTAGAGGCAGTTTTCTCACTGGTGAATGGGCTGAGTCACACGGGAGCCAAAGGACTTTCTTTGTCTCCAGAGAGGCTGACCTTAATGGCTTACTTACTATTTCCCTGAGAGCCCAAAGATGACTTTTCTCTTCTTTCAGTCAACAAATATTTATCAAGCACCTTCTAGATACCCTTGTGCACTTTCCTAAGCACTAGGGAGGAAATGGTGAACAAGACTATTTCCAGGCTGGGTGCGGTGGTTCACATCTATAATCCCAGATGGAGGTTCGAGACCAGCCTGGGCAACTTGGCGAGACCTCGTCTCTACAATAAATCAAAAAATTAGCTGGGCGTGGTAGCCCACATCTGTAACTCCAGCTACTAGGAAGGCTGAAGCGGAAGGATTGCTGGAGCCCAGCAGGTCAATGCTGGGTGGTCGTGAGTGTGCCACGGCACTTCAGCCTGGGCAACGGGAGTGAGACTCCAACTCAAAACAAAACAAAACGAAAACCTCATGCCTATAATCCCAGCAGTTTGGGAGGCCGAGGTGAGAGGTTTGTCTAAGTCCACAGGTTTGAGACCAGCCTGGGCAACTTGGCGAGACCTCGTCTCTACAATAAATAAAAATTAGCCAGGTATGGTGGCGCACGCCTATAGTCCCAGCTACTTGGAGGGTTGAGGCGGAAGGATCACCTGAGGCCAGTAGGTCAAGGCTGTGGTGAGCCATGATCATGCCACTATACTCCGGTCTGGGTGACAGAATGAGACCCTGACTCAAAAACAAAACAAAACAAAACAAAAAAACCCAAACAAACAAAACAAACAAAAAGGAGTAAAGTCCTGCATTGCTTAGTAAGATAATGTGAAAATGTCTAAGCTATCACCCTGAGGTGCTTTGGTCCAGCTGGGAAAAACATGAAAGACTACCCCAAAAAGCAGGCTTGAAGACTGTGTGAGCTTTAAACAGGGGTAAAAGAGCAGGAAGCATTTCACGTGAAGAAGTGGTTTGGTCAAAGAGAAGATTTCAAGGTGCTTTTGGAAGAGGAAGAGAGATTTTGCAATAGGACTTCAGCAATTTCCAAGGTTTTCAGAATCACTCCAGTTTGTAACATTGATGTAGTCCCTTAAAAATCTGATAGGAAGCCGTGCTCGGTGGCTCAGCCTGTAATCCCCCGCCTTTGGGAGGCTGAGGTGAGTGGATTGCCTGAGCCCGCGGGTTCGAGACCCGCCTGGGCAGTGAGACCTCATCTCTACTATAAATCAAAAAATCAGCCGGGCGTGGTAGCGCATGCCTGTAATTCCGGCTACTCGGAAGGCTGAGGCAGAAGGATCGCCGGAGCCCAGCAGGTCGAGGCTGCGGTGGCCGGAAGCGGCCACTGCACTCCAGTCCGGGCGACCGAGTGAGACTCCAACTCAAAAAAAAAAAATCTGATAGGGAATTCCTGTTGATCATTTGATCTCAGTTGCCCAGAAAAACTCCCATGATGATATGCTTCTAGTTTCTGGGGACAATATTGCAGGAATGGGGCAAAAACTTAGAGGATCAGTCACTTTTGACCATAAAAATGTGTTTGCATGAAACTTCCTAGAAAGCCAAGATGCACAGAAGTTAAGATGCTGATGGTGGCCGGGTGCTGTGGCTCATGCCTGTAATCCCAGCACTATGGGATGCCGAGGCGAGAGGATTGCCAGAGCCTGCCAGTCAAGACCAGCCTGGGCAACATGGCAAGACCTCGTCTCTATAATAAATCAAGAAATTAGCTGGGCGTGATGGCGCACGCCTGTAGTTCCAGCTACTTGGAAGGCTAAGGCGGAAGGATCGCCGGAGCCCAGCAGCTCGAGGCTGCGGTGGCTGTGAGCGTGCCACTGCGCTCCAGTCTGGGCGACAGAGTGAGACTTCAACTCAAAAAAAAAAAAAAAAATGCAATGGCCTCCACATTTTGGGAGGCAGAGGCGAGAGGATTGCCTGAGTCCAGGGGTTTGAGACACCTTGGTGAGACCTCGTCTCTACAATAAATAAAAAAATTAGCTGGGTGTGGTGGTGCACATCCCGTTACTTGGAAGGCTGAGGCAGAAGGATCACTTGACCCCAGCAGGTCGAGGCTGCGGTGGCCGTGACATGCCACTGCACTCCAGCCTGGGCAACAGAGTGAGACTCCTCAAAAAAAAGATGCCGATGAATTACTCTTTCCTTCCAGTCCTGCTTGTTCTTTGACCTTCGATTCTTCCCTGGTGTCCTTTGTGACTCCTCCCTCTTCTTTGCCCTCCATGTCAAATCAATTGCCAAGGCCTCCTGATTGTGTTGCCATGGTATCTTTTGAATGTATCCCCTACTCACACCATTCCTACTGCCATACTCTGAGCTACTACAAGAACCTGCTAATTGACTTCTCTTCCTACAACACACTGTGTTTTGTGTCTCATTCTCTTTTTTGAGTTGGAGTCTCACTCCGTGGGCCAGACTGGAGTGCAGTGGCCACTCCCGGCCACCGCAGCCTCGACCTACTGGGCTCCGGCGATCCTTCCGCCTCAGTCTTCTGAGTAACTGGAACTACAGGCATGTACTACCACGCCCGGCTAGTTTTTGATTTATTGTAGAAATGAGGTCTCACCAAGTTGCCTGGGCAGGTCTCGAACCCACAGGCTCAGGCAATCCACTCACCTCAGCCTCCCAAAGCACAGGATTACACGCGGAGCCACCGAGCCCGGTTTAGCATTATTATTATTATTTTTTTTTTTGAGTTTAGTTGGAGTCTCCCTCTGTCACCCAGACTGGAGTGCAGCGGCCATGACCTGCTGGGCTCCGGCAAACCTTCTGCCTCAGCATTCCAAATAGCTGGAACTACAGACGTGCACTACCATGTCCGGCTAATTTTTGATTTATTGTAGAGGCGAGGTCTCGCCAAGTTGCCCGGGTGAGTCTCGAACCCGTGGGCTCAGGCAATCCTCTTACCTCAGCCTCCCAAAGTGCTAGGATTACAGGCTGAGCCACTGCGTCCGGCTGTGTCTCATTCTGATCTACGGAATGATTAAATGAGTCCCACCACATCCACATCTCGAATTTTTAAGGTAACGGCCAGCTACCAGGTTTCTCAAAGTGTGGTCCCTGGCTAACCATATCAGCATCACTTGGAAATGTTAGAAATACAAACTCTCAAACCCCACAAAGACCCACTAAATCTAGAACTCTGGGGGTGGTGCCTAGCAATCTGTTTTTTGTTATTTGGGGATTTGAGTTGGAGTCTCACTCGTGGCCAGACTGGAGTGCAGTGGCCCTCCCGGCCACCGCAGCCTCACCTGCTGGGCTCCGGCGATCCTTCCACCTCAGCCTTCCAAGTAGCTGGAACTACAGGCGCGCGCTACCACGTCTGGCTAATTTTTGATTTATTGTAGAGATGAGGTCTCGCTGCCCAGGCGGGTCTCAAACCCGTGGGCTCAGGCAATCCACTCAACTCAGCCTCCCAAAGGCTCAGGATTACAGGCTGAGCCACCGAGCCCGGATTAGCAATGTGTTTCAACAAGCCCTCCAGGTAATTCTGATGCCCATAAAATTTTGAGAACCACTGCCATAAAGCCATCTATGGCAATGTATAATGAATTAATGCACAAAGTCCTTCAAGTAACATGTATGCATTTTAATGGCAAATTTCTATATGTCAATGCTTCCAGCCATTGGTTCCTAATCTGTGGGCTGAAGAACTCTGGGGGCCCACAGAACCACAGAACAAATGCAAATCAAAAATATTTGTTTCTAAAATGAATAAGTATGTCCACCTGTTTCTACTCTAAGGGTTGCATGAATGCAGATTCTTGAAATTCATAAAATCCCAGGTCATTTAAAGGTGTAACTGATGATTGTGGTGATGGTTGTATTACTCTGCGAATAGACTGATAACCATGCAACTGCACACTTTAAATAAGTGAACTGTATGGGGTGTTGATTATATCTCAACAAAGCTGTTACATTCTTTTTTTTTAAAGTGAGAAAGCATGATTTATTAAGAGGACAGAAAAGTTCCCACAGGGTGAGGGGACCCGAAGGGGTTGCCCGCTGTTACATTCTTTTTTTTTTTTTTTTTGAGTTGGAGTCTCACTCTGTTGCCCAGACTGGAGTGCAGTGGCACGCTCACAGCCACTGCAGCCTCGACCTGCTGGGCTCCGGCGATCCTTCCGCCTCAGCCTTACAAGTAGCTGGAACTACATGTGCACGCCACCACACCCGGCTCATTTTTGGCTTATTGTAGAGACGAGGGCTTACCAAGTTGCCCGGGTGGGTCTCGAACCTACGGGCTCATGCAATCCACTTGCCTAGGCCTCTCAAAGTCCTGGGATTACAGGCTGAGCCACGGAGCCTGGCCACATTCTTAAAAAGAATTTCTGATGATTAAGCTATGCCACTTTCCTAGAGATATCTGTACACCCAGAAATATGTCAAGAATAGCAGCACTGTTAACAGCCTCCAACCAGAAACAACACCAATATCCATCAGCAGTAGAATGGGTAGTCCAATTAGTTGTGATAATTGCAACAATGAAATATTATGCAGCACGGAAAACGAACTACAGTGACATGCAACCACCTGCATAAATCTTCCTAACATAATGTTGAGAAGAAGCAAGCCACAAAAGAGTATATAAACTATGACTCCATTTATAGCAAAGCTATCATGTTTAGGGATCCACACATAGGTGATAAAGTCATAAAGAAGGGCAAGAAGCTCAGCCTGTCATCCCGCACCTTTGGGAGGCTGAGGTGAGTGGACTGCCTGAGCCCGTGGGTTCGAGACCTGCCTGGGCAGCGAGACCTCATCTCTACAATAAATCAAAAAATCAGCCGGGAGCGGTAGTGCGTGCCTGTAATTCCGGCTACTCGGAAGGCTGAGGCGGAAGGATCGCCGGAGCCCAGCAGGTCGAGGCTGCGGTGGCCAGAAGCGGCCACTGCACTCCAGTCTGGGCGACAGAGTGAGACTCCAACTCAAAAAAAAGAAAGGCAAGAAGACAGGGCGCGGTGGATCAAGTCTAATCCCAGCACCTTGGGAGGTGGAGGCAAGAGGATTGCCTGAGCCTGGGGGTTCGAGACCCCTTGGCAACTTGGTGACACCTCGTCTCTACAGTAAATCAAAAAATAAGCCAGGCATGGTAGTGCGCGCCTGTAGTTCCAGCTACTGAGCACAGCCGGTGGAGGCTGCAGTGGCCGTGAGTGTGCCACTACACTCCAGCCTGAGCAACAGAGTGAGACTCCAACTAAAAAAAAAAAAAAAGAAAAAGAAAAAGAAAAAGATTACCATAAATGTCAGGGAGTGGTTTCCTGAGGGTGGAAAGAGGGGTGTCTTGATAAAGAAAGGGGGCCTTAAGGAAGTTTCTGAGGTACCAGAAATGTTCTTTCAATCTAAGTAACAGATATGTGACAGTTGTGGCAGTTAGTTCATTTTATAACAATTTATTATGCTGTGCATTAATTTTATGCAATTTGATCATTATACAATTTAAAAATGGGAAAAAAAGCCAGGCACAGTGGCTCACCCTTGTAATACCAGCACTTTGGGAGGCTGAGACGGGAAGATTGTTTGAGCCCAGGAGTCTGAGACCAGACTTGGCAACATAGTGAGATCTTGTTGCTACAGAAAACCAAAAAATCAGCTGGGTGTGGTGGCGCAAGCTTGTCATCTCAGCTACTTGGGAGGCTGAGGCAGCAGGACTGCCTGAGTCCAGGAGGCTACAGTGAACTGTAGTGCCACTGTATTCCAGCCTGGGCAACAGAGTGAGACCCTGGCTCATACATAAATAAATAAGATGGAAAACGGTCTTATTAATACCTAGTGGTTTGAGGGTCTTTATATCTATTTTCTCCGTGGAAAATGTAACTATAATCTCATGGGGGCACATAATTTTTTTTCCTTAAAAAAAAAAAAAAAAACCCTAATTCTCAAAAATAAACAAAATAGTAGAAAATTCAGGTACACCGACAACCACATGGGATAACTAGCAGAGGGTGGGTGGGGGCTGGTGGGGAGAGGGTCCAGGAGTCTCACTCGTGATGCTGGACCTGAACCCGCCATCCGTAAAGCAGCAGCCACCAAGCCAGAAGCCACTCAGCATTTTGTTTCCTCTCCTGCTTGCTCCAGGAAACGAGGATCTGGCAAAATCACCTTCTGCTCACTTTTTTTTTTTTTTTTGGTGGGTAGGGGGAGCCAATTATGACTATTTAGTCCTGTCGCTAGCTGTTTCTCTTCCATGAATTGTTTTTTAGACGCCATTCTCCCTTAAAAAACATTTTTTAAAAATAGTGACCAAAGATGAATGCAATAACGCGCCAAAGCCTTTATCAGAAAATTCCACAACCTCTTAAAATAATCCCCAGATGCTCATCTTTCTTCTCAGCTCAATTAACACAGCCTTTCCCTGCCAGCCTTAATTATTTCTCCCAAGGGTCTGTCTCTCTCTCTCTCTCTCTCTCTCTCTCTCTCTCTCTCTCTCTCTCTCTCTCTCTCTCTCTCTCTCTCTCTCCTCTCTCCTCTCTCCTCTCTCTCTCTCTCTCTCTCTCTCATGCTTTTTTACCAAGCTTTGTTCAATGAATCCTCTTAGCCTTGAGGCACGGTAGTCCTTTGTGTGATCCGTGTGTGTGTATGTGCGCGGGCACGCGTGTGCGTGCTCTACAGTTGGCGGAGATGAAAATAAAAGATTTGGGGTGGGGAGAGGGTATACCTGCTCCGGCAGCCCTTTGGGAAGCTTCATTTCTCAAATATTCCATCTTTCTCATTGTTTCTCTAGCTTGCAGAAGAAATGTCTTGGGGTGGGGAGGGTAAGGGGTAGATAGGAGTGATGAGATTTAAATCCTGGCCCTTAAGAAAAATGCGAAATTACCCTTCCCCCACAATGATGAGTACATGGTTTAGGAAGAATGGAGTGAAACAGACCCGATCACAGGGCCAGAAATAGATCTGAGGCCTCCACACTCAAGTGTAGGGCTTAACGTTTCAGAGACTAGAGATTCCCAGGTCTCCAGCTCTTAGTCCCTCAAGCAGTGTGAACGTGACCTACTCATGCACTGTGAGAGCAAATTCCACAAAGCAGGCAGAGCAAATCCCCAAGAGTCCAGGGCCCCGTGGGTTCCCAGAAATGGCAGGTCCCAGCTGACTCTTCATCTTTTTCTTTTTCTTTTTTTTTTGAGTCGGAGTCTCACTCTGTCGCCCAGACTGGAGTGCAGTGGCCGCTCCCGGCCACCACAGCCTCGACCTGCTGGGCTCCGGCGATCCTTCCGCCTCAGCCTTCCGAGTCGCCGGAATTACAGGCATGCGCTACCACGCCCGGCTGATTTTTCGATTTATTGTAGAGATGAGGTCTCGCTGCCCAGGCGGGTCTCGAACCCGCGGGCTCCGGCAATCCACTCACCTCAGCCTCCCAAAGGCGCGGGATGACAGGCTGAGCCACCGAGCCCGGCTCACTCTCAACTATTTATAAGTCTGGATTTCCACATTTGGGGTTTCCTGGAAGCAGTGTTACTGATTCTTCTTCCTAAACAAACCCTGTCATTCCACTCTAGAAACTGAGTTTGGATGAGAAGTCAATGGCCTCACGGCATTCCAGTCTTCTTGCTCTCACCTGAAATCTTACTGAAGCTGCCAGCCATCTGCTTCAAAAATTAGCAACTTCCATTTGAATGAGCAGGTTAGTTACTTCGTTGTTGTAAAAAGTGGGAAGTGAATATTGTAGTGAAAAGAACAGCGGAAGTACAGCAGCCCCAGGTCCACGGAGCCTTCGTGGTGAGCCCCAGAGCCTGTCTTCCTAGGTCAGGCACCCAAGAGCAGGGTGGGGTGGGGAGTGAAGAAACAGAGACAGAATGACTGTGGCCAGAGGAATTCGCAGGGCAGAGTGGGAGAGGAGAGACTGGAAGCGAATTCTCCTCGTCACAAACTGCTCATGCAGAAATGACCTCTTTTTATTACTATTATTATTTGGGGGGACACAGAGGATCTAATTTATACGGGTCCTTCTGATGCTGTCCCAGCTATTGCCAGGTCTCAGACTGACCTAGCCCTCAGAGGGAAGATATGCCTCTTTTTATTTTTATTTTTTGTAGAGGCAGGGGTCTCGCTATGTTGCCCAGGCTTGTCTCGAACTCCCGGCCTCAAGCAATCCTCCTGCCTTGGTTTCCCAAAGTGCAGTTTTCGAAAGAAAACCACAAGCGGAAAGAGTTTAGTTCCACTCAGGCACACCAGTTCCTTCCACACTGATGAGAACATTCCAAGTCAAGTTGGTCACCTCTCCTCATCTCCCCCTCCGAAGCTAGGCAGCTCACATTGTCTTTGCCAAAACCGGAATCGCTGCCAGCAATCTGCAGACCAGGTTTGTGGGTCTCACAGGCCCCGGTTTTTTGGAATTAAATAACTTCCATGGCTGCCCCAGGAAAAAGCATGATCACCAAATTCATGACTGGGCAGGTTACAGAGGCTTTCAGTTCACCACCAAGATTCTTTAGTTTCTTTTATGGCCCTGCCAGGCCTCTTTTCAGGGAACTCCTAAGACTCTCGTTAAATTGCTCCATTGGCTGTCTGTTTTCTTGTTCAAGGCTGCAGTGGTGGACATTGAGCCTGGCGGTCTCTGCTGTCCCAACAAGGGACTCTGCAATAAACGAAGGTAAGGCAAAGACAGCCTCTGGGAAGCACCTAGCATTCAGCAGGCACTCAATAAATGTTAACTGTTCATCATTTAACAAACATTTACTGTAGACTTATTGAGTACACAGCACTATATAGGTGATTATAATAAATTAAAATCTTACTCTCCTAGGAATTCAATATCACTGTGCTGACCAACACGGTAGCCACTGGCCACATGTGGTTATACAAATTTAAAATGGGATTATGCTGAGCATGGGTCTCACCTGTAATCCCACTCTTTGGGAGTTCGAGTCCGGGGTGGGACAATTGCTTGAGTCCAGGAATTCAAGATGGACCTGGGCAATATGGTAAGACCCCATCTCTAACATATATATATATAACATTTAACTTCAATATATATATATGAATTGAAATTAAATGTTCAGTTTCCCAGTTGCAGAAGCTGCATTTCTTTTATTTTCTTTTTCTTATTTTTTTGAGTTGGCGTCTCACTCTGTCACCCAGGCTGGAGTACAGTGGCACACTCACGGCCACCACAGCCTTGGCCTGCTGGGCTCAGGTGATCCTTCTGCCTCAGCCTTCCAAGTAGCTAGAACTATAGGTGTGCGCTAACATGTCCGACTAATTTTTTGATTTATTGTCGAGACAAGGTCTCACCAAGTCACACAGGGTGGTCTCAAACCCCTGAGCTCAAGCAATCCTCTCACCTCGGCCTCCCAAAGTGCAGAAGCTACATTTCAAGAGCTCAGTAGCACATGTGGCTAGTAGCTTATCAAAGACAGCACAGATTATAGAATTTTTCCACCGTCAGAGAGAGCTTATGAACACTGCTGGTCTAGAGTCAAAGCCAGGCAAGAAAATAGATCATCACCCCAATTCAAAAGCTCTATTTGAAACCTATTGTTTAAATTTTCTGCAATATGGGATAAAACGGAAGGAGGGACATGCCAAATATCACAGGCACTCAAGAGAAGGGTAACAAGCTCTAACCCACCATCCAAGGTCAGCACCCCACCCATCACCAGGAATAGGGATCACCTCTTTCTATTTCAGTGACATGCCCTGCTTCTCATCTTTATAGACAACCATTAGGAAAAGCAGATACTCTGCAATGAGGTTAAGAGCTATTTCCCAGGATCAGAAGTAAAGGGTTAGGCAAGTAGAGAGCTTGCTACTCAGAGTAAAGGAAAAAGTTCAGAACCAGTGAAAATGCCAGAAAGTAACTTAAATGGAATTCTTTCTGTGACTCTAATTCAAATCAGCTAATATTATTGCGTATCTACTAGATCTTACTCCAAGATGAGTAACTGAAATTCTTTTTTTTTTTTTTCAATTGATTGTAGAGACTAGGTCTCACCAAGTTGCCCAGGCTGGTCTCGAACCCCTGAGTTCAGGCAATCCTCTCACCTCGGCCTCCCAAAGTGCTGGGATTATAGGCATGAGCCACCATGCCCGGCCCAGAAATTTTTATAATCTTGTAGGAGAGAGGCAAACATGTAGAGATGATAATGTTTAGCAGAGCGATATGTTAAAGGGGGGGCGCCAATTGCTATCCAAACCCCGAAAAAGACGCAGGAATTCCAAAGTGGGGGATGTTTCCTGAGGGTGAGGGTCTTTGACCTTGTCCCTAAGAGGACAGGCAGGCTTCCTACAGGTGGAGATAGGAGAATGAGACCCATTCACTGAGCAAAGGCACAGAGGCCTGAAAAATGTATGACACATTTTGAGAATTACAAGAACACCATACCCATAGTTTCATGTCCAAAATGCAATTATAGGCCGGGCTCGGTGGCTCAGCCTGCAATCCTAGCACTTTGGGAAGCTGAGGCGAGTGGATCGCCTGAGCCTGTGGGTTCGAGACTCACCCGGGCAACTTGGTGAGACCTCGTCTCTACAATAAATAAATAAATGAGATGGGCGTGGTAGTGCGCGCCTGTAGTTCCAGCTACTTGGAAGGCTGAGACAGAGGGATCACCGGAGCCCAGCAGGTCGAGGCTGCAGTGGCCGGGAGCATGCCACCGCACTTCAGTCTGGGTGACAGCGTGAGACTCCAACTCAAAAAAAAAAAATGCAATTACACAAAATAGAAAAGGGGGAGGAAAGGAAAAAGGGGAGAGAGAGAGAGAGAGAGAGAGAGAAGAGAGACACCAAAGTCAAAAATCCAAACACAAAAAAAAGTCACGAATTCTTGGTGACACGGAGCCCCCACACTAGGGCCTCCTCCTGGAGGCCTCTGAGGCCACGCCAAGGAGCCTGGGCTCCATTCTGTAACCTGCAGGAGACTTCCAAGGCATTTAAACAGGGGAGTGGCACCATCAGATCTGTATTTAGAAAAACCCTGGTGATAGTTTGCTGGCAATAATGATTGATGGAGTGTGGAAAGTGAGAGTCAGGAGGGAGGGAGCCCAGCTGGGAAGTCTGAATCGGTGAAAACATGATAAGAAGCAGAACGAGAACAATGTCAGTCTGGGAGAAAAGGAGGGGAGGAGGTGTGGTCTGTGCATTATGCAGTCATGGGAATGACAAATGTTGGCCGCGGGAACCTGCCGCCAGTACAGACCCTCAGATCGCTTGCCTTTGGTCATTACTGAATTGAAATAAAGAGTACTGACTGTTGGCTCCATCTGCGCGTGGCTTTGGGAAGAGCCCACTATTCTGTGGTCATTTGTAAGGCTGCATGAGGCAGCTGGGCAGGTTTGATTTCCATGGGATCTGGCCATTTTGCAAACACATGCCATTGATCAGAAAGTCACCACTCCTGAAAAAGCAAACGGCTTAAAGTACATATATCACCTAGGACGAGTCAGCAAAAATATCATATTAAAATTAACAAAAATTACACTTAATAGAAATGATTGCTAATAACTTGTGCATCCCCAGGCATGCACATATTTGTTTTTTCTTTTTCTTCTTTCTTTCTTTCTTTCTTTTTTTTTATCCTTTTTTTTTTGGAGTTGGAGTCTCACTCTGTCGCCCAGACTGGAGTGCAGTGGCTGCTCCCAGCCACCGCAGCCTCGACCTGCTGGGGCTCCGGCGATCCTTCTGCCTCAGCCTTCCAAGTAGCCGGAATTACAGGCATGCGCTACCAGGCCTGGCTGATTTTGTGATTTATTGTAGAGATGAGGTCTCGCTGCCCAGGCGGGTCTCGAACCCGCGGGCTCAGGCAATCCACTCACCTCAGCCTCCCAAAGGCGCGGGATTACAGGCTGAGCCACCGAGCCCGGCTTTTTTATCCTTTTTTGAGTTGAGGTCTCACTCTGCTGCCCGGGCTGGAGTGCAGTGTCACAATCACAGCGAACTGCAGTCTTGACCTCCTAGGCTCAAGGGATCCTTCCACCTCAGCCTCCTGAGTAGCTGGGAGGTAATTAAAAAAAATTTTTTTTTTTGTAGCGACAAGGTCTCGTTATGTTGCCCGGGATGGTCTCAAACTCCTGGAATAAAGCGATTCTCCCTCCTGGCCTCCCAAAGAGCTGGGATTACAGGCATGAGCCTACAGGTCATTTAGTTTTAAAATCAGAACACTTGCAGTAGGATCACAGGAGGAAGTATGACGGCCTGTATCTTTCAGCCAGCAGCCATCTAAAGAGGAAGATAACGTACCTTGTCCAGAACTGTCACCAGCTCAACCTACTTGGAACTGTAGGACCCCTAGCACTGGTCCAGCCCTGTGCCTCCCAGCGCACGCCTGCCTTTCATTATGTGTTCGATTCAATGGAATAAAAGTGGTTGCAAGCATAGCATTGTAGGGTTCCATATTTATTCTCTTTCTGTGACAGCCGCATCCAATTTTCTCAGTTGAGAAGTCAAAGAGGTTACAAATTCCACCCAGGACCTGGAAATCCAGCTGAGCTGTTTGAGTTTCCTTCCACTTCTCCATGAATAAAGATTCTACAGAGGGGCCCTAAACAAACAGTGCTAATGATGTGTGGGGCAGATGGGTCCTCAGGCTCCACGGGCCAGGGAGGCGCTGGCTTTGCTGGCTTTGCCTGGCAAACACTAGCGCAAAAAAGTGTTTTTGCCAAAGAAACCATCTAACTCGATATGATCTTAGATCACACAGAGAGCAGAAGTGTTGAATCAGAAGGCATTTTTTGTTTTGTTTTGCCGGCCACTTTCCCAAACCTAACCATGCTTTGTGGTTACAGTACTGTCCTGAAATCACCCCCTGTGTCTAGGTGATGGCGGTGCTTGAGCAGTGATTAAAAAAAAAAACAAAACCAACTCTCTCCCGCCATCTGGGTTCTATCAGCAAAATAAAACAACACTGTTGGTTTCAAAATGCATTTAGAAATTTAGTTTTAAAAAATACATTTAAGGTCGGACGCGGTGGCTCTAGCCTGTCATCCCAGCACTTTGGGAGGCCGAGGCGAGAGGATTGCCTGAGCCCAGAGGTTTGAAACCAGGGTGGGCAATTTGGTGAGACCTCGTCTCCACAATAAATCAAAAAATTAGCCAAGTGTGGTGGCGCATGCCTGTAGTTCCAGCTACTTGGAAGGCTGAGGCAGAAGGATCTCCTGAGACCAGCAAGTTGAGGCTGTGATGGCTGTGAACTTGCCACCACACTCCAGCCTGGGCAACAGAGTGAGACTCTGACTCATTTAAAAAAACAAACAGAGCCGGGCTCGGTGGCTCAGCCTGTAATCCCGTGCCTTTGGAAGGCTGAAGTGAGTGGATTGCCTGAGCCCGCGGGTTCGAGACCCGCCTGGGCAGCGAGACCTCATCTCTACAATGAATCAAAAAATCAGCCGGGCGTGGTAGCGCGCCTGTAATTCTGGCTACTCGGAAGGCTGAGGCGGAAGGATCGCTGGAGCCCAGCAGATTGAGGCTGCGGTGGCCGGGAGTGGCTACTGCACTCCAGTCTGGGCGACAGAGTGAGACTCCAACTCAAAACAACAACAACAACAACAACAAAAACAGAGAGGCTGGCTGTGGTGGCTAATAATGCCTGTCATCCCAGCACTTTGAGAGGGGCTTGAGCTCAGAAGTTTGAGACCAGCCTGGGCAACATGGTGAGACCTCATCTCTACTTAAACAAAAAAATGGACCGAGAAATTCCAATGAGGATCTTCTACCAAAAAAGGCCCAGTGGCCAGGACCCCAGAGTTCAAATCTAGGAGCATGAGTCAGGGTGCTCCAGCCTGCAGCACAAATAAGGGAAGAGTGTTCTCGTTTGCACAAAAGGGCCCCAGCCGGGGATAGTCCTGTGGGGGATGGCTGGATCTGAAGCTCTGATATACCACAAATAAATGTGTGTTCCTGGCACACAGCATCACTGTGGTTTCCTTGTCTTCCTGGCGGTGTAAGAGAAGCTTCCTTTCTTCTGCTCATAGCACACTCCCCACACCCCAGAAAGCACCCACAGATGAAAGCAGAAGCAGGAATACTGTAAGGACACATCCCAAGGACCATTTCCAGCTTTCAGTGACTGGATCCCTAGGAAAATTTCAGTGGTGAAATGTGTTCATGTTTGTGTCAAGAGAAACCACACACCCGATGCTCAAAGCCAATATCAACAACCAAAAAGTCCATGGAAAAACAGTGCAGCATAACATAGCAAGTATAAAATGATCTGGTTTGGTGCAGCAGGGAACAGCATGGGATGGCATGCAGCAAATTATGAGATTATCGCATTTTTCCAACATTAAGAAAACATCGGCTAGGGGTGGTGGCTCACACCTGTAGTCCCAGCACTTTGGGAGGTCAAGGCAAGAGGATTACCTGAGCCCAGGGTTTTGAGACCAGCCGGGGCAACTTGGTGAGACCTCATCTTTACAATAAGTCAAAAAATCAGCTGAGTGTGGTGGCAGTGCCTGTAGTTTCAGCTACTTGGGAGGCTGAGGCAGAAGGATCGCCTGAGCCCGGCATGTCAAGATTGTGGTGACCGAGATGATGCCCCAGTACTCCAGCCTGGGCAACAGAGTAAGACTCGACTCAAAAAACCCCCAAACAGAAAAAAACAAACTTCTTTTTTCCTTCGTTTTCTACATTCACTTCCCGCCCCCAGTACATATTAACCAGAGAAAAAGAATCAGAATTCGAGTATTTGTTGAGTGCCAACTGCATATGTTGTACCAGGGGCTGAAGGATGCAGTGAACAGAGTCCTGGACAGGTGAAGGGTAACAAAGAAGAGAAAGATATCATGTTTGCTCTAGTTTAGCCGCAAAGGCAGCCAGACCAGAAAAGTCCAGGGAAAGAGAGGTAATCACAGGCAAGAAAAGTCTGTGTGGTTCAGGGGAGGGCCAAGTTCCCATTCCTGATAAATTCTGGGCAGCAGCTACACGGCAGGATCTGGACCTGTTTGGTTACCCTGTTAGAACAAACAAACTTGAGATAATTTGTATGCACAGAAGTAAACTTTCCTTGACCCATTACACCCCTTCTGACTTAAACAACTTTTTGAAAACTTGAAACAAAACATACATGGCGTAAAATGCAGAAATCTTAAATACACAGCCTGATGAGTTTTCACATATGCATATACCCATGAAACCACCACCCTGACCAAGACCCACTTAACCTTGGGGCAAACCCAACTGAGACATTGCAGAGAAATGCAAGAATAGAATCCATCTGGATTTTTTTTTTAAGTGAGAAAGCAGGATTTGTTGAGAGGACAGAGAAACTCCCACAGTGGGAGGGGACCCAAAGAGGTTGCCCCCAGTTGGATTTTTAATATACCCTTTAAACGTTGTCTCATTGTTACTGTTCATTTTATTCTGATATTTAAAGATGGCTTGCTGTAGTTCCAGCTGCTTGGAAGGCTGAGGTGGAAGGATTGCCCAAACCCAGCAAGTCAAGGGTATGGTGGCCCTGAGTATGCCACTGCATTCTAGCCTGGGCAACAGAGTGAGACTCCTACTCAAAAAGATAGTTTGCTCTTTCTAGGGACTTGGGGTTGGAATGAGAACTCAGGAAAGATCTAGGAGACAGTCTCCTAACAGGCACACAGATACTCATTTCAGATAGAATTTTCTTTTTTCTTTTTTTTTTTTTTTGAATTGGAGACTCACTTTGTCTCCCAGGCTGGAGTGCAGCAGCACGCTCATGGCCACTGCAGCCTCGACCTGCTAGGCTCAGACAATTCTTCTGTCTCAGTCTTCCGAGTAGCCAGCTTCCAAGTAGCTGGAACCAGAGGCGCCCGTCACCACGCCTGGCTAATTTTGTGATTTATTGTAGAGACGAGGTCTTGCCAAGTTGCCCAGACTGATCTCGAGCCCCTGGGCTCAGGCCATCCTCTTGCCTCAGCCTCCCAAAGTGCTGGGATCACAGGCGTGAGCCACCAAGCCCGATCAGACAGAATTTTCTACTTGTTTAGGGATCTTTCAGGATCCCTAACGTTTAAGAAACGTTTAAGAAAACAGGCTTCAACTTACTGTTGCAAATCTGCACTCCTAATGTTTAAGAATAGGCTGTGAATCAGGTTGACTTTTATATGTAACCTGGGTGCTTTCTTTTGCAATAACACCACAGACTTCTAATTCCCTCCAACTGTTCTGTCTTTCTTTCCTGAGATATTTCTACAGTAGAACAGCAGTGGTTGACAATGTTGTTTTCAGATCCTCAATTCTCCCTTTTCTAGCTTTGTCTTAGGTTTGAAATGAACAGGTTAAAAAAATAAAAACTGATTTTTTAAAACAGAACAACAAAACAAAACAGAACAAAGAAATCCCTCAGTTTGGAACATGACCCAGACATTGAAATTGAACAACCAGCTCCCTCCCAGAACCATGAATAATTTAATGTTGTCTATGTGACCATTTTGGTCAAGGATTTAAAAATGCTCAAATGTTACACTTATTATAGCGTGTAGTACGTAACATGGAAAAATAGTAGTTAGCATATTAACTCATGAACTAGTGACAACTTTCTATCAGTTCGTGACACCATACAGGGTGTTTGTAATAAGTGATGTGTTTGAAATGGGAATTATCATGGTCAGGATATTAAATGTTGCATAAGGAAGTAAATATGTATTAAACTTTAGTTGTCCTCCTGGGCATTTTTTGTAGTGAAGCAATATAGACTAAGACATATTGTTGAAATTACAAGGCAAATTAATTTAATTTTCTCTCTGCCAGCAGTGACCATTTCTTAGGTTAAATACTATTTTTCTTTTTTTCTTTTTTTTTTTTTTTTTGAGTTGGAGTCTCACTCGGTCGCCCAGACTGGAGTGCAGTGGCCACTCCCGGCCACCGCAGCCTCGCCTGCTGGGCTCCGGCGATCCTTCCGCCTCAGCCTTCCCAGTAGCAGGAATTACAGACATGCGCTACCATGTCCGGCTGATTTTTTTGATTTATTGTAGAGATGAGGTCTCGCTGCCCAGGCGGGTCTCGAACCTGCGGGCTCAGGCAATCCACTCACCTCAGCCTCCCAAAGGCACGGGATTACAGGCTGAGCCACCGAACCCAGCTTAAATACTATTTTTCAAAGTATGCCATGCTTTTTAAAGTTTATAGGTTATCAACCAAGGAGAATGGAGAACTAGCCCAAAAGAGGATCTCGAAGATTGTCTTCCATTTTTCCACAGCAATTTAATGGCCACTAACACACTGGGTGATGCACATAATCACTCTATTTGAAATTTCTACTTTCCCTTCCTTAGTGTGGTTATATCAATGAGCAATCCTAATCACACAGACGTCTAAGTGATCAAGTTTCTTTTTTGAGTTGGAGTCTCACTCTGTCGCCCAGGCTGGAGTGCAGTGGCACTCTCATGGCCACCGCAACCTCGACTCAGGAGATCCTTCCACCTCAGCCTCTCGTGAAGCTGGAACTACAGGTGTGCACCACCATGCCCGGCTAACTTATTTTTTGATTTATAGTAGAGACAAGGTCTCCCAAAGTTGCCCAGGCTGGTCTCGAACCCGTGGATTCAGGCAATCCTTTCACCTTGGCCTCCCAAAGTGCTGGGGTTATAGCATGAGCCACCATGCCCAGCCGATCAAATTTCTACATACTTCTGCCAATGTATTATTATCATTGCAGTTGAAATATCGAGTAAAAAGGCAACAACAGCGGATGACCAAAATTTTGAGTGCGTACCTAAGTGAGGAAATTCAAACATGGCAAGCAGGTCAAAAGGAAAATACGCTCAATCTGAATTTTTCCCATGACCCCAAGAAAATGACTTCTTATTTTATGCCTTACTGTCTTTATTTGTAAAATTAAAATAAAATAAAATAGTCTGGGTATGGTGGTTCATGCCTGTAATCCCAGAACTTTGGGAGGCCAAGGTGGGAGAACCACTTGAGCCTAGGAATTCGAGACTAGCCTAGTCTGGGCAACACAGCAAGACCTCAACTCTACAAAATATAAAATAAAATAAATTAGCTGGGCATGGTGGCACGTGCCTGTAGTCCCAGCTACTGAGGAGGCTGAGGTGGGAGGATCACCTCAGTCCAGAGTTTGAGGCTGCAGTGAGCCAAGATGGTGCCACTGCAGTCTAGTCTGGGCAGCAGAGTGAGACTCCGACTCAAAAAATAAAATAAAACAAAAGACCAAACAACCAAAAAACAAGCATTGTCATTAAATGTCTACAAAGGGCTTTCAGAGCTTTCCTGGAAAGGTGTCAACTAATTGCAACGATTTGTTATTATTCATCCAGTTACATTAAGGAATACTTGGTTGCAACAGTAGCCACAGATTACTTGAGGAAGTTACTGGAACTATTTGGCTTCCAATGGCAAGTTTAAAAATAAAAAGTGAACAACACACAAAGAACCTCAATGAATTCTAGGTCCAAGATTTGAGATAAACTTGCTACAACTTTAGAAAACATCTGGAAGGCCAGGTGTGGTGGCTCAAGCCTGTAATCCCAGCACTTTGGGAGGCCGAGTTGAGGGTATTGCCTGAGTCCATGGGTTCGAGAATGGCATGGGCAACTTGGTGAGACCTCGTCTCTACAATAAATCAAAAAACTAGCTGGGCGTGGTAGCACATGCCTATAGTTCTGGCTACTTGGAAAGCTGAGGCGGAAGGATCACCGGGCCCAGCAGGTAGATGCTGGGGTAGCCATGAATGTGTCACTGCACTCCAGCCTGGGCGATAGAGTGAGACTCCAACTCAAAAAAGAAAGAAAGAAAAATGAAAAAATGGTAAGTCTTTGATATTCTTAAAGGATAAATCACCAGAACTATGCAAATCCTCAAGTTTAGAAGTACATTATAATATTATACCAAGTATAATATTAGTACTTAGTTTTCCAGTTGGGGCAGAGAAGGGGAAATTTTCCACCCACAAATATTTATTTCACCTCCTGGTAGTTACTGCAACAAAGCTATGTTGATGGGTAGATGCTGGGTTCCCTCAATAAGTTGCTGTAAACCAGCTTTGCCTGCATGATTCATACTTGTGTCTCAGTAAAATCATAAATTACTGCATGTCATACTTTGGATAAATGAAAAGGCGAAGATTAAATTCATGGCTGCCCACAATCTACTGTAATAATTAAAAACATGGCAGCCAGGTACAGTGGAGTGCACTTGTAGCTGGGAAGCTGAGGCGGGAGGAACACTTGAGCCTTAGGAGTTTGAGTTCAGCCTGGGCAACACAGCAAGACCCATCACTTAAAAAAAAAAAAGCAGCCGGGCTCGGTGGCTCAGCCTGTAATCCCGCACCTTTGGGAGGCTGAGGTGAGTGGATTGCCTGAGCCTGCGGGTTCGAGACCCACCTGGGCAGCGAGACCTCATCTCTACAATAAATCAAAAAATCAGCTGGGCGTGGTAGAGCGTGCCTGTAATTCCAGCTACTCGGAAGCCTGAGGCGGAAGGATCGCCGGAGCCCAGCAGGTTGAGGCTGCGGTGGCCGGGAGCAGCCACTGCACTCCAGTCTGGGCGACCAAGTGAGACTCCAACTTAAAAAAAAAAAGAAACTCTGTCCACCCTGGGCAACTTGGAGAGATCTCATCTATACAACAAATTAAACAATTAGCCGGATGTGGTGGCTTGCGCCTGTAATTCCCGCTACTTGGAAGGCTGAGATGGAAGGATTGCCTGAGCCCAGCAGATCGAGGCTGCGGTGGCCATGAGCATGCCATTGCACTCCATCCTGGGCAACAGAGTAAGATTCTGACTCAAAAAAAAAAAAAAAAAAAGGAAAGAAAAGAAAACATTTGGAGAGGGTTTTCGTGCTGTTTGAATTTTCTGCACACGAGGAGGGACACCAGTGCTTGGTGTTACTGTCATCTTTGGAAATAACTGGATTCAGGAAGGCAACAGTATCACGTGAGATAAAGATGTGATTTTTATCTCCCAACCATCTTTTCTCCGGGGTGTGAAGAGTTAATATTAGCGAGGCCGAGAAGTCACTTTTCCACTCCCTTGAGACACTGGCTATTTTTTTCAACCTTTAACCCTATCCTTTTGGCAGAAAAAGGGACCTGGCTGTGAACCCTGCCATGGGCCGATCCCTAATACTCCTCTGGGTCTGACATTATGTAAGAAATGTAAATGCTCCGGTTCATCCAAATAGGACTTTCCAGCAAACCCTGGCTTGGGGCCAGCACTTTTCAAAAAGGAAATAACCTTCACACTCGGGCTCAGGCAGGCTTTAGACAGCAGGGTCCCAGGCCTAACGTGGAGTTGCACACCAGTTCTGAGTAAGATTGATCTTGAGGCCGCCCCCACCCCCTGCCCCCACCATGCTTTCTGAAATATTTATCAAGATATGACAAGCCTATGAGGATCCTGATAAAAATGACCTTTGCTGGCAGAGAAAACAGCCTAAGGCAGAAGCAGCAAAGTCAGCTGCCCACTCCCAGGTGGTGAAAGTTTGGTGTTTAGTCAATTCTAGCTAGTCTCCCAGACTGTGCCTACTTCTCCTGGAAAAGAGAATTAAAACTAGTTTAAAAGATTGCTTCCCTGGCCAGGGCATGGCAGCTCGGGCCCATAATCCTAGCACTTTGGGAGGCAGACGTGGGAGGATCGCTTGAACTCGGGCGTTTGAGACCAGCCTAGGCAACATAGCGAGACCTTGTCTCCACAAAAAAATTTAAAAATTAGCCAGGCATGGTGGCATGCGCCTGTAGTCCCAGCTACTGGGGAGGCTAATGGAGGAGGGTCACTTAAGCCTAGGAGTCGGAGGCTGTGGTAAGTGATCATAATGCCACTGCACTCCAGCTTGGGCAACATAGTGAGACCCAAACTAAAAAAATATATCATTTCTCCACTCTCACAGCAGACATGAGTACTAAAGTTCTGGAAAGAGCTTTAGATGCAGTAGCCACCCCAACCTACAAATACAAAACGGGACTTGATAAAAATTGATATGTAAAAGCCTCACTTCAGACCAACTTCCTCTCTCCAGATGTTCTGTCTTGTCTGCTTTTCCCTTCTGCTCTGCCAGGTGTAGACTCAGACCCATTCCTAGCTGTACTTTTAGCTCCACTCAGATTCTGCCATTCTCTTCACGTCCTGGCCACACTCTCTTCTTCTCAGTTACGGCTCCTCCATGCCAAAATCACCCCTAAGTTCCACTCACTGACCCTCATTTGGAAAAGAGGTCACCAACACCAAGAGTGGGCTGGCTGCTTCTGGGAGAAAGGGCTGATAGGTAAGTAACCGCTAGAGGGTGACATAATTACACACAAGTGCATTCCTTTTTTTGCAAGACTAGAGCCAGCTGTAGGCCTGAAGTTGTAAATAAAAATGGGTAGCATATCTATTCACAGTACACATACTCACGCAGGTGCAAACACACACACACACACACACACACACACTCTCTCTCTCTCTCTCTCTCTCTCTCTCTCTCTCTCTCTCTCTCACACACACACACACACACATACACACGCACACATGCACAAATACTGACCTACTTTGGCTAGCAAACCAACCAAAGCCTTCAGGAGTGTCGCTGCATGCCAACAACTCTCACCAAGGTCAGATACCGCTCACAGTACAGTCAATATCTCATTCACTGTTAACCCCATTTTTATTTCTGAGCCAGAGTTGCTTATGTTATGAGAGGCTGTTCAAATATATGACAGCAGTACTCATAAATAACAAGCAACAAATACTGTGTATTTATGTGGCACTTTAAAGCTCTCAAAACATATTTGCCTCTCCTTTTTCCTTTTATTTTTAGTTGACACATAAAAGTTTATATATTTGTAGAGTACAGAGTGATATTTCAATGCATGGCGCTATGTGTAATGTCAAATCAGGGTAATTAGCATACCTGTCACCTCAAAAACCCCATTGAGTGTGTTGGGAACATTCAAAAATCCTTTCTCCTAGCTTTCTGAACACGTACAATAAATTGTTGTTAACTATATTCACCCCACAGGGCTATAGGACGCCAAAACTTATTCCTCCTACCTCGCTGTAATTTTACATCCATTAACCAACCCGTCCTTTCCTCCCCTCCCTATTCCCTTCCTAACCTTTAATAATTCTATTCTCTGTTTCCATGAACTCAATTTTTTTTTAGCTCATACGAGTGAGGACATTTGGTATTTATCTGTGTCACGAATCCCTCTTTTCTTTTTTTTGAGTTGGAGTCTCACTCTGTCGCCCAGACTGGAGTGCCGTGGCCACTCCCGGCCACCGCAGCCTCGCCCTGCTGGGCTCCGGTGATCCTTCCGCCTCCACCTTTCAAGTAGCTGGAACTGCAGGTGTGCGCTACCACGCCCGGCTTGTTTTTTGATTTACTGTAGAGATGAGGTCTCGCCAAGTTGCCCAGGCAGGTCTCGAACCCGCGGGCTCAGGCAATCCACTCACCTCGGCCTCCCAACTCGTGGGATTACAGGCTGAGTCACCAGCCCAGCGAACCCCTCTTTTTAAAAAATTTTTTTAAAGTTTCTTTTTTCAGTCAGAGTCTCACTCTGTTGCCCAGGCTGGAGTGCAGAGGCACGTTCATGGCCACTGCAGCCTCTACCTGCTGGGTTCATGTGAGCCTTCTGCCTCAGCCTTCTAAGTAGCTGGAACTACTGGTGCGTGCCACCATGCCTGGCTCATATTTTGAATTATTGTAGAGACGACGTCTTACCAAGTGCCCAGGCTGGTCTTGAATCCTGGGCTCAGGTAATCCTCTCACCTCAGCCTCCCAAACTGCTGGGATTACAGGCATGAGCCACCAAACCCGACTATGAACACTTTATTTGGCATTGTATAGTAACTTTGTCCCAGCAAGGTGGAATGCTAAACTTTTTTTTTTTTTTTTTTTGAGTTGGAGTCTCACTCTGTTATTCAGGCTGGAGTGCAGTCATACCATCGTGACCACTGCAGCCTTGACCTCCTGGGCTCAGACAATCCTCCTGCCTCAGACTCCCAAGTAACTGTAACTAAGGTACACGCCACCACACCCGCTAATTTTTTAATTTATTGTAAAAGAAGGTCTCACCAAGTTACCCAGACTGGTCTCAAAACCCTGAGCTCAGGCAATTCTCTCACCTCTGCCTCCCAAAGTGCTGGGATTGCAGGTGTGAGCCACCACACCCAGTGAGTTTTTATCGTTAATGCAGCAAAGCAAGGTGGTTGGGACATGAGCTCTATATCCAGGCTACAAAATTCAAATCCCAGTTCTGCTAGATATTTGGTCTTGAGCAAGTTACTTCTCTGGTTGTACTTTCCTCACTTGTAAAATGGAGAAAATACCAGCCTAGGCAACATAGCAAGACCTCATCTTACCAAAAAAATAAAAAAATTAACCAGGTGTGGTGACACACACCTATAGTTCCAGCTAGCTGGAGGGTGAGGAAGAAGGATTGCCTGAGCCCAGGAGGTTGAGGCTGCAGTGAGCTGGGATCATGCCACTACACTCCAGCCTGGGTGACAGAGTGAGACCCCAACTCGAATAAACACATTAATTAATTGGAGAAAATAATGAGCCTTCTTTATAGATTGTGAAGATTAGCTGTTATGACAATTATAAGCTCATATATGTAAAGACTTTAAAAGAATGCCTAATACACAGTAAAAATGAGCTGTTTTCCTTATAGTCTGGCATTGTCCTAGGAGGTTACACACACTATTCTAGTCAACCCTCACAAAACTCCCAAGGTATAAACATCACTAGTACCATCTCACAGAGGAGAAAACCAAGGCTCCTAGTGGTTAAATAACTTGTCCAAAGTCACAGAGCTAATAAGTGACAGTCACGGTTGTAACCCAGAATTTGTCTGACTGCAAACCTATATTCTCTTCACTGTATCACTGGGGGGAAATTCAGTCTTTGTATCAGTGGAGACTAAGATCTAAAAGATGAAATATAAGGGGTAGAGATGAAACCAGTTTTTTCCTACATTATTTTTATTTTGCGAAAAGAGAGAGCCTTTGAGAAGTATAATTTAACAAAAGTTTTAAGGTAGGAGAAAAAAAGCTGAGTAGCAGGTGGCTGCTTGAACAGGGGTTCTCTTTTTTTCTTTTTTTCTTTTTTAGTTGGAGTCTCACTGTGTTGCCCAGGCTGGAGTGCAGTGGCATGCTCCAGACCAGCGCAGCTTCAACCTGCTGGGCTCAAGCAATCCTCTGCCTCAGTCTTCCAAGTAGCTGGAAACTCAGGCATGCTACCATGCCCTGTTAATTTTTTGATTTATTGTAGAGATGAGGTCTCACCATGTTGCCCAGGCTGGTTTCGAACCCACGGGCTCAGGCAATCCACTCGCCTTGGCCTCCCAAAGTGCTGGGATTATAGGCTTCAGACACTGCGCCCAGCCGAACAGCAGTTCTCAATTCTGTGGACCCCAGCCCAGCAGCACCAGTATCACCTGGGAACTGTGGGAAATGCACATTCTGGTCTCACTCCAAACCTCCTGCATCAAGAAGCCTTCAAGCTGCCTTCAAGCCAGAGTGGTGACTCAGGCCTGTAATCCCAGCATTTTTGGAGGTTGAGATGGGCAGACTGCTTGAGCCCAGGAATTTGAGACCAGCCTGGGCAACATAGCAAGACCTTGCCTAAAAAAATTAGCTGACTGTGGGGGTGCATGCCTGTAGCCCCAGCTACTTGGGATGCTGAGATGGAAGAATGGCCTGAGTCCAGGAGATCAAGGCTGCAGTGAGCCCTGATCATGCCACCGCACTCCCTGGGCGACAGAGTGAGACCCTGAGACAAAAACAACAACAGAAAGTCTTCAAGGTTATTCTGCCACCTAGTCAAGCTTGAGAACCACTGCTCTAAGCAAAAAGAGTGAGCGTTGGTGGTGAAAACACATGCCCAAGGCAACAGGAAGAGTGCATGTCGTCAGAACAAACAGGAGCTCTAGACGATGGCTTTGTGCAAGAAGGGGACATGCCACTCTTCCTGACATACAGAGTGGGGAGAAGCATTAGGCCAGCATCCAGTAAGGAAGGAAATCTCAGAATGAGATTACAAGAGTTGTAAAAGTTGAACAGTCCGCTGAAAAACATTTGTTGCTGGTTCCATGACAAAGAGCCGTCAACTGTTGCTGTTAAAGACGCAAAACCCCACCACGGCCCAGCTGCTTTACAAACCTCCTGCCGGCCTCTGAGCAGCTTGCAATCAAGGTCAAACATCAACCAATCAGAACTGCCTCATTTGCGTGACAGGAACCCAAGTACAGGATGGGACCCTAAAACTCACCTTAACCAAAAAGAAAGTCAAACTCCGCTGGAAAGAACCTCAGGCCACAGTTACTGCAGATAGGAGACACTCTTGCTACCTGTTGTGCCCTTCACAACTTATCTTTCCCTTAAAAAGTCTGCATTTTTTTTTTTTTTGAGTTGGAGTCTCACTCCGTTGTCCAGGCAGGAGGGCAATGGCATGCTCATGGCCACTGCAGCCTCGACCTACTGGGCTCAGGGGATCCTTCTGGCTCAGCCTTCCGAGTAGCTGGAACAACAGATGCATGCCACCATGCCCGATTAATTTTTTGACTTATTGTAGAGATGGGGTCTCGCCAAGTTGCCCAGGCTGGTCTTGAATCCATGGGCTCAGGCAATCCTCTCACCTCCGGGCCAAGTCTGCATTTCTTAATTCATAACTGTGTTGGTGGATACTTTTGACCCCTTGTGACTCCAGCCATACCTAGCTCTCCTCCCCTACACACACACACACACACACACACACACACACACACACACACACACACACACGGCACAGGATGTGTGAGGAGATGATGTGCAAAGACACAGGGTTTACTCTAACTGAAAGATCATCCTATTAGCCCCTGCACTTCTGCTGTTTCCGCTCTTTGAACTTGTACATTTCTTAAAAACAGGAAACAAAGTTTTAAAATGATTCAACTGTCAGCAAATGTGTATCGGTGTCATTTGAAGACACATCTGTGAGGTTTTTTTTTCTTCTCACAGTGCATTTATAAGAGAAAAAAAAACAAAACTGGTATTTATTAGGCTCCCACTGTGTGCCAGGTTCTGCACTAGGTCCTTGGTTTTTTTTTTGTTTTTGTTTTTTGAGTTGGAGTCTCACTCTGTCACCGACTAGAGTGCAGTGGCTGCTCCCGGCCACCGCAGCCTTGACCTGCTGGGCTCCGGCGATCCTTCCACCTCAGTCTTCCAAGTAGCTGGAACTACAGGCGCGCGCTACCACGCCTGGCTAATTTTTTTAAATTTTTTATTGTAGAGACGCGGTCTCACCAAGTTCCTCAGGCGGATCTCGAACCTGCCGGCTCAGGCAATCCACTCACCTCCGCCTCCAAAAGTGCTGGGATTACAGGCTGAGCCACCGAGCCCGGCCTGATCCTTTTTTCTTAATGAATTCTCACCATGGCTCTGTGACCAGGAATCACTTTCATTTTATGGGTGAGGGATGTGAAGCCCAAAGAATCTCATGAACGGGGGTGGGGGGGTAGGAGGGTGGGATTGGCAGTTAAGGAAAAGTGCTAAGGGAGGGAGGGGCATACCTTATCAACAAAGGTACCTTCATGATCAATGTTTATATACCTAATCCTGAATTGTACCCCACATCTTTGCAATAAAAATTAAATTGAAAAAAAAAGAATTTCGTGACTTTGCTGTAGGTCATGCAACGAACTACAATGGAGGAGCCCAGATTCATTCAGACACACGACTTCAGGATTCAGATACCCAGCTTTAGTGTGTTATGAAATTAGCTCTGGGGTGTGAGCTCTCCAAGTCCCAAGCACCTTAGGGAGAATCACACATGGAAGCCACAAGCAGGACACCCTGAAAGTTTCTCTTTTTCCATCCCTGCCTGGATGGTATCACCACGCGCTATTGTTAAGGAGAGGTAAACTAGCAAATAAGGAGAAAGCTAATTAAAATAAAACGTTTTTTCAAGGAATGGTTGTAAAAATAGTTGCAAAGTCCCATATGATGAGCTAAAATTTTTGACTTTACACACTGAATTCCTTTCCCAGATAAATAAGAGTTAAAATAAAGATTTCTAAGATTAAAAAAGAAAAAAGCTAAAAATTCTTTGACAAAGTGATTTTAAAAATTAACCCGGTGCCTCAATTTAGAAGAACTGTAAAACATGTGAGCCAGTATGTGGTTGCTATTATAAAGTTATTTTTTTCTAAACAAGGAAAAACTTCAGCCTGTCCTCTAGTGAAATTTCCATTATAACCTTTCTGCCATCAACTCATTGAAGTTCTAGGCTTCACTGTGGCTCTCCTTACCTGAGATATTTTATTTCTATCACTCTGTTGGCACTTACAACACTAGCAAACACTGTCATTGTCGCAGGTATTTTCTAGCTCACCTGCTGGATGTCAGGTACTTAGGGGCAAAAACATCATCTTTAACATCTTTGATTACTTCATAGCACAGAGCAACTCGTATAGTTTACACTTGTATTTCCTGAATGATTGAATAAATGGAAAACTAACCTAAGTATTCAGTGAGTGCCCTGGAAATGGCTACATTTACAACACACTGTATTTTTCTACAGTTATTACATCTACCTGTTTTGCAACAAATATCTAAGGTGTTTATCAACATTAACAAACAATAGCTGATGTTTAGGATTATTCTATTAATGTATTTCTAATCCTTTGGCTGGGTGAAAATAGGAAAACATACTCGAGTTAACACTCAAAAGTTGTAGATTAAGTTGGGTGCGGTGGCTCACGCCTATAATCCCAGCACTTGGGAGGCAGAGGCAAGAGGACTGCCTGAGCCCACCAGTTCGAGACCAGCCTGGGCAACTTGGTGAAACCTCATCTTTACAATTAAAAAAAAAAACCAGCTGGGCATGGTGGCATGTGCCTGTGGTTCCAGCTACTTGGAAGGCTGAGGCAGAAGAATCACCTGAACCCAGCAGGTCCAGGCTGTGGTGGCCATGAGTGTGCCATTGAACTCCAGCCTGGGCGACAGAGTGAGACTCCAACTCAAACAAAACAAAACAACAACAACAACAACAAAATAACACGGCAAGCTAAGAATCTAGGAGCATCAACAAATATTTTGGAGTGTTTCCCATAATCTGTTGATGTGTGAGCACCTTTCACCTGTTTTTCCCTTTTCTTTTCCCTCCCTCCCTTCCTTCCTTCCTTCCTTAATTGGGGGGTCTCACTCCTTCACTCAGGCTGGAGTGCAGTGCCACACTCATGGCCACCCAAGCAATGACCTGCTGGGCTTCGGTGATCCTTCCATCTCAGCCTTCCAAGTAGCCAGAACTACAGGCATGTGCTACCATGCCCAGCTACTTTTTGCTTTATTGTAGAGACAGGGGCTTGCCAAATTGTCTGGACTGGTCTCGAACCCGCGGACTCAGGCAATCCATTTGCCTTGGTCTCCCGAAGTGCTGGGATTACAGGCTGAGCCACCAAGCCCAGCTTATATCTTTATTTCAAAATGTTTATTCTGCTTAAATTTTTCTAAAAAAAATTTCAAATTGTGGTAAAATACACATAGCATAAAATTTGGAATCTTGCCAGGCTTGGTGGCTCAGCCTGTAATCCCGTGCCTTTGGGAAGCTGAGGTGAGTGGATTGCCTGAGCCCGCGGGTTTGAGACCCGCCTGGGCAACTTGGCGAGACTTCATCTCTACAATAAATCAAAAAATCAGCCAGGCGTGGTAGCGCATGCCTGTAATTCCAGCTACTCGGAAGGCTGACGTGGAAGGATCGCTGGAGCCCAGCGGGTTGAGGCTGCGGTGGCCGGGAGCGGCCACTGCACTCCAGCCTGGGCGACAGAGTGAGACTCCAGCTCAAAAAAAAAAAAATTTGGAATCATAACCATTTTTAAGGGCACAGTTTAGCAATGTTAGGGATATTCACATTATTATGCAGCCAATTTCCAGAACTTTTTCATCTCATATAACTGAAGTTCTACACTCATTAAACAACTCCAACTCCCTATTCCATATCCCCACCCCACCCTAACACCTGGCAATGATCACTCCGTTTTCTTTTTTTTTTTTTTTTGAGTTGGCGTCTCACTCTGTCGCCCAGACTGGAGTGCAGTGGCCGCTCCCGGTCACCGCAGCCTCCACCTGCTGGGCGATCCTTCTGCCTCAGCCCTCCGAGTAGCCGGAATTACAGGCATGCGCTACCACACCCGGCTGATTTTTTGATTTATTGTAGAGATAAGGTCTCGCTGCCCAGGCGGGTCTCGAACCCGCGGGCTCAGGCAATCCACTCACCTCAGCCTCCCAAAGGCGCGGGATTACAGGCTGAGCCACCAAGCCCAGCTACAATTGTACATTTTAACCAAGTGCACTAGGGTCCCTTTTTCTCCACATTCTCATCAATACTTGTTCTTTTGTTTTATTAATAGGGGCCATCCTAGTAGATATGAGGTGGTATCTACTTTTGGTTTTGATTTGCATTTCTCTAATGGTTAGTGATGTTGAAAATCTTTTCATATGCTGTTACTCATTTGTATATCTTCTTTGGAGAAATGTCTGTTCAAGTCCTTTGCCCATTTTTCAATAGGATTATTTTTGGGGGTAGCTGTTTTGCTTAAACCTTTTATTTGCAATCAGTGAATCAACTCCTCACCCTCTCTTATCTTTAGTATTCATTAACCAAGAGATGCCAAGAGATACTCCTCTTTTAGAAATACTTAGGAATAGAGCCCGTCCTAGTGGCTTACACCTATAATCCCAGCACTTTTGGAGGTCAAGGCAGGAGGGCTGCTTGAGTCCAGGAGTTTGAGAACAGCCTGGTAACATAGTAAGACCTCGTCTCTACCAAAATAAAAAAAATAACATAAAATAAAATAAACAACCAACAAGTTAGTTCAGCAATGTGGCATGAGCCTACAGTCCCAGCTACTCTGGAGACTGAGGCCAAAGGATTGCCTGAGCCCAGGAGGTTGAGGCTGTGGTGATCATGTCACTGCACTCCAGCCCTGGAGCCAGAGTGAGACTCTGACTCACAAAAAAAGAAAAGAAAAAAGAAATACCTAGAAATGGAGAGAACATTACTCTTAAGAAATCTCAGAGGCCGGGTGCGGTGGCTCACGCCTATAATCCCAGCACTTTGGGAGGCCGAGATGAAAGGATTGCCTGAGCCCACAGGTTCGAGACCAGCCTGGGCAACTTGGCGAGTCCTCGTCTCTACAATAAATAAAAAAAATTACCTGGGAGTAGTGGCATGTGTCTATAGTTCCAGCTATTAGAAGGCTAAGGCAGAAGGATCACCTGAGCCCAGCATGTCAAGGCTGCGGTGGCCGGGAGCGTGCCACTGCCCTCCAGCCTGGGCAACAGAGTGAGTCTCCAACTCAAAAAAAAAAAATAGAAATTTTGGAGTTGGGAAGACAGCATTTTACACACCTCAGATTGCTATTGGTTGCTCAGACTCTCGGAGAAGTTTTCATATGTATGAAGTCTTAAAAGCATTATTATTATTGCTATTTTTAATCTCATTCATTTCAGTTCAATGACATTAACAAGGTGCCTATTACAGAGTAGGTATTGTGCAATGATACTTTGAAGTTAATTTAAAGGAAAAAAGACATGAAATGCTTTAACTCCTTTGATTCAACCCATAAGCCAGACTCTGTGCCACTATTTTTGGAGAGATATATACATTCTTGAATGGGAGTTTATTTTTTTATTTTTTATTTTTTTAACTGGAGTCTCACTCTGTTTCCTAGGCTGGAGTGCAGTGGCACGTTCATGGCCACCGCAGCCTCAGCTTTCCAAGGAGCTGGAACTACAGACGCACGCTGCCAGGCCCAGCTTGTTTTTTGATTTATTGTAGAGATGAGGTCTTACCAAGTTGTCCAGTCTGATCTCGAACCCCTGAGCTTAGGCAATCCTCTTGCTTCGGCCTCCCAAAGTGCTGGGATTACAGGTTTGAGTCACCGCACCTGGACTTGACTGGGGAGTTTAAAGCTACAGATCTCTCATGATCTTTCCTGCCAGGTCTTCCCTCTGAATGAGGAAGTATGGTCCCTAAGTAAGCTTGAACTTTGGGTTGGGCCTTTCAACTTTCCCAGGCCCTACCCAGGTGAAAAACATACTCCATCTGGATATTTAGATTCCTTTAAAATCCTTGGTAAGGTTTCGGAGGGATTCCCTAGACAGGGGTATCATTTCTGCCTTTAGATGGAAGAGTATAGTTCATTTAGAAAAAAACTTCTGCTTGTGACTCATTGAATCATATACAAAAATCTCAACCTGTTTTTAAAATACAAACAGCCACCCACAGGATTTTCTACATTGGTATACATCTTTTCCAGATAATCAGAGTCTCTTGTCCCTACATACCCTCCATATGTTTTTGTGTCCCAAATCTCAGCATACGCCAAAACCCCTAAGAAGCCAATACACGTGAAAATATTCGTAATCCAGAGCCTGCATGCTGAGCAATGTATAATTCCATGGGTTAAGGAAACAGCAGGACGTATTCTAGGGTCATGGTCTCACAGAGTTACTATTGGAAAGGCCTCTGAAGACTGTCTAGACAAATCATCCCAGTGTAGGATGAGCAGACTGAGAACCAGAAAGGAGCGTCATTTTCTCAGTGCGGCAAAGTCACCAGGTGTCCAGAATCCACATAGGCCTCCTTCTATGCCGTAAGTTCTTCTACTCCACTAACGTTTATTTTCTGAGTTGCTTCTTGATATATCTTCCTGTGTACCGAACATGAAAATAATCATATTTCTGAAAATCCCTATAATACATACTCAAATGCCTTTAAAAAAAGGCTCTAGTAATAAAATTCTAGAGTTCAACTCAAGAAAAAGTTTTGCCAGAACTAGGGCCAGGTGGCCAACTTCTAAAGAAAGTGCTTGCAGGCACCTCTGAATGACTCTTCAGATTTTATCTATCTATTTATTTATTTTAAGAAGACAAAAAATTTTTTCTGAGTCAGAGTTTCACTCTGTTGCCCAGGCTGGAGTGCGGTGGTATGCTGCTCCCAGCCACTGCTGCCTTGACCTGCTGGGCTCAGGCAATCCTTCCACCTCAGCCTTCCAAGTAGCCGGAGCTGCAGGCACATGCCACCACACTCACACAAATTTCTCTTGATTTATTGTAGAGATGAGGTCTCACCAACTTGCCCAGGCTGGTCTCAAATCCCTGGGCTCAGGCAATCCTCTCACCTCGGCCTCTCAAAGTGCTGAGATTACAGCCGTGAGCCACCACATCTGGCCAGAAGAAATTTTTGTTATCTAGAATCTTTGTCACAGAAAATAAAAAATACATTTTCTCTTTTATATACATACATTTATGTATGTGCATGTGTGTATATACAGAAAAAGAGAAGGTGGCTTTTACACCTAAACATAAATAATATTTTTTATATTTTATCTTAAGACCCTTCAGATTTTAGAGCAATGCCTTTCTAGAGAAGGAAAACCACCAAGCTCCTTTCCATCTGGAGTCTGGTCTGACGTCCTAAAACTCCCCCCAAATGTGTGGGACACTTTGTTTTGTGTTAAGTAGGATTAAGTTACATTGACGTGTTTTGGATTAAGCCCTTGACATCAACACAAGCACATCTACATGCACAACAACCAAAAAGTGTCTTTCACATAGAGTTCAGGATAAAAGTTTAGGCAGAAGCGACTGAGAAGAAAATATGCCTAATACGCCCCGGGAGGAGGGTTAAGCCCAGGTACACAGCAGCATTGTGCCACACTGCTCCTGCACATCTGGAATCACGTGGATGACTGTTATTTCAGAAAGGTTATAAGAATCTCGGGGCCTCACGCTATGTGTAATGAGGGTGAGGTAACAAGCTGGTGAGAATGTTTGCTTCTGCATTTCTGAATTTAGGAACGGGGAATAGTGGGGATCTAAAACGTCTATTGTGTCTGTTACTGAATGTATGAACTTGGTCTAGTATTGGTTGCTCGGGCAAAAGAGAAGAGGCCAAAAGCCAACAATCTCATAGAACCCACTGGACATACTGAACATAGAACCCATTCCAAATCTTGTTCAGGTCCTCAAAGAATCAATAAAACCATTTTCCCTTTCCGGCAAATTAATCAGGTTGCCTTGTATCCAGTTGTGTGGACTCATACATGAATTTAAAACATTGGCTGGCACCGTGGCTCAGCCTATAATTCCAGCACTTTGAGAGGCCGAGGAGAGAGAATAGACTGAGCCCACGGGTTCGAGACCAGCCCGGGCAACTTGCCGAGACCTCGTCTCTACAATAGATCAAATATTGGCCGGGCGTGGTGGCGTGTGCCTGTGGTTCCAGCTACTTGAGGCGGAAGGATCGCTGGAGCCCAGCAGGTGGAGGCCACTGCACTCCAGCCTGGGCCACAGAGTGAGACTCCAACCCAAAAACAAACCAAAAAAGCCACCGAGAACCATATTCTTGGTTTGGGGAACAGTTACAACGAAAGCCTGAAACCCAATCCTCGGTATGGGTATTTAAGACACAGGGGCCACATTTTAGAAAGGACCATTGCCTGGTTCCACCAATGTATAAATCAACAGACACCTACTGAGAATGCTTTTTTTTTTTTTTCTGTTGGAGTCTCACTCTGTCGCTCAGGCTGGATTGCAGTGGCACGCTCCCGGCCACCGCAGCCTCGACCTGCTGGGCTTCGGCAATCCTTCCGCCCCAGCCTTCCAAGTAGCCGGAACTACAGGCACGCGCCACCGCGCCCGGCTCATTTTCCGATTTATTGTAGAGACGAGGTCTCACCCAGTTGCCCGGGCTGGTCTCGAACCCGCGGGCTCAGGCAATCCTCTCGCCTCGGCCTCCCGGAGGGCTGGGATTACAGGCGTGAGCCCCCGGAGTGTCTGAAACCAAGCCCCAGAGTCCCTGTATTGGACCAGAAAGCCACTTGCATCGGCACCCGCGAACACGTCGACTGTCAATCAGCACCAGCGAGCCGCACAGCGCCAGTCCCGGGGCCGGCGAGAAGGAAAGAGGGTCGCGCGCCCGGGCCGGGCGAAGGCCTCTCCCTCCCCGGCCCAGGCGGGCAGAGGGCGCCGCGGCCGGCCGGCTCGGGGCGGGGCTCAGGGAGGTCCCGATGTGCGCGGGCCCGCGGGCCTGGAGACCGTCGGGAGGTGCCAGGGCGAGTCGGGACGGGCCACTGCCGAACATTCCAGAACGAGGGCTAGAGCGGGCCGGCGGTCAGCGCGCGAGTGGAGCCGGTTCCGCCCCCGCGCGAGGCCCGGGGCCGGAGCGCGGCGTCGCGGGAAGCGGCCCCACGGAGCGGGGCGCCGCGGGGCGGCCGGAGAAGGGTCGGGTGCCGCGACCCGCTCCCGGGAGGAGGGCGCCGCGCGCGGCGGCGCCGGGCGCGCCCGGCCCCGGCGCGGGGAGGAAGGGCGCGCCGCGCCGTGACAGCCGCGCCCCGCCGGCGCCGACGGGGTTAAGCCGGGGCGGCGCGGCCGGCCGCACTCGGTTTCCAGGGCGACGCTCCGCCAGTTCCGGCAGCGCAGGCTCGTACCATCGCGCGGGCGCGCGCGGGGGGAGCAGCCGCGGGCGCAGGGCCGCGCGGAGCAGCCGTCGCGCCCAGGGCCGGCCGGACGCCACCGAGCGCGCGGCCCGCCGGCTCGCCCGGGCTCCGCGCCCACCGCGCTCCGGCCGCGGCGTCCCCGGAGCCGGGGCCCCAGCGCCGCGCGCCCGCGGGCGGCGGGGGCGGCGGCGCGCGCGCGGCGGCCCGCGGCGGCCTCCGGGTCCCCCCGCCTGCGCGGCGGAGTGCGGGCGGCCCGGGGCTGGGAGCTTTGAAAAGCGGGCGAGAGACAAAGGCAGCAGGAAGCCTCCTCGGCGCCCGCCCGGGCCCTCGCCGCCCGCCGGCCCGGAGCAGCGGCGGCACAGGCGGCGGCGGCGGAGGATGCGGCCGGGGGCGCGGGCGCGGCGGCGGCGGAGCGGGTAGAGCCGGCGGCGGCGGGCCAGCGCCCTCCCGCCCGGCATGTGAGGCCGCGCGCGGCCGGGGCGGGGCGGGCCGGGCCGGCGGGCCGGAAGGACGGGCGCACCGGGAGGAGGAGCGGCGGCGGCGGCCGGAGCCGGAAGGCGGGGAGGGGCCGCGCGTCGGGCCCGCGGCGGCCGGCGGCCCGCTCTCGTCGCCTGCGCGCGGCCCGCGCGGCGGGGCCCGCGCCGCCCCCCGGCGCCGGGGCGAAGATGGAGACCCACATCTCGTGCCTGTTCCCCGAGCTGCTGGCCATGATCTTCGGCTACCTGGACGTGCGGGACAAGGGGCGCGCGGCGCAGGTGTGCACGGCCTGGCGGGACGCCGCCTACCACAAGTCGGTGTGGCGGGGGGTGGAGGCCAAGCTGCACCTGCGCCGGGCCAACCCGTCGCTGTTCCCCAGCCTGCAGGCCCGGGGCATCCGCCGGGTGCAGATCCTGAGCCTGCGCCGCAGCCTGAGCTACGTGATCCAGGGCATGGCCAACATCGAGAGCCTCAACCTCAGCGGCTGCTACAACCTCACCGACAACGGGCTGGGCCACGCGTTCGTGCAGGAGATCGGCTCCCTGCGCGCGCTCAACCTGAGCCTCTGCAAGCAGATCACCGACAGCAGCCTGGGCCGCATCGCGCAGTACCTCAAGGGCCTGGAGGTGCTGGAGCTGGGCGGCTGCAGCAACATCACCAACACCGGCCTGCTGCTCATCGCCTGGGGCCTGCAGCGCCTCAAGAGCCTCAACCTCCGCAGCTGCCGCCACCTCTCGGACGTGGGCATCGGGCACCTGGCCGGCATGACGCGCAGCGCGGCCGAGGGCTGCCTGGGCCTGGAGCAGCTCACGCTGCAGGACTGCCAGAAGCTCACGGACCTCTCCCTGAAGCACATCTCCCGCGGGCTGGCGGGCCTGCGGCTGCTGAACCTCAGCTTCTGCGGCGGCATCTCGGACGCCGGCCTCCTGCACCTGTCGCACATGGGCAGCCTGCGCAGCCTCAACCTGCGCTCCTGCGACAACATCAGCGACACGGGCATCATGCACCTGGCCATGGGCAGCCTGCGCCTCTCGGGGCTGGACGTGTCCTTCTGTGACAAGGTGGGGGACCAGAGCCTGGCGTACATAGCGCAGGGGCTGGACGGCCTCAAGTCGCTGTCCCTGTGCTCCTGCCACATCAGCGACGACGGCATCAACCGCATGGTGCGGCAGATGCACGGGCTGCGCACGCTCAACATCGGGCAGTGTGTGCGCATCACGGACAAGGGCCTGGAGCTGATCGCCGAGCACCTGAGCCAGCTCACGGGCATAGACCTGTACGGCTGCACCCGCATCACCAAGCGCGGCCTGGAGCGCATCACGCAGCTGCCCTGCCTCAAGGTGCTCAACCTGGGCCTCTGGCAGATGACGGACAGCGACAAGGTCAGGTGAGGGCGGCGGCGGCGGCTCCCTCGTCCCGCCCCGCCCCGCCCGCGCGCGCCCCGGCCCCGGCGTGGCGGCGGGCGAGGCGGCCGCAGGCTCGTGCGCCCCCGCCCGGCCCCCGTGCAGCTGGCTCCCCTGCCCTCGCCCTCGCCCTCCTCTGCCCTGCGGACGGAGAGACGGACTCCGCCGCCTGCCCGCCCCCTGCGGGGGGCGGAGGGCTGCTTCGCCCGGCGTCCCCGCTGCTGCCTTCGGAGGTGGAGGTGGAGGTGGGGGTGGGGGCGGGGAGGACTCGTCCTTTCGGTCCCGGGGAGCCGAGGACAACGTCTGCCTTCACACAAGCTTTCGTTTGAATACTGTGATCTGGTTTTTGTTTTGAGATGTAGAACAAGCAAACCCAACTGCCACGGCCTTCTCGCCCTCCTGCCACTCTGTAACCAAGCCCAGTCTCTTCTCATCGCGTCTCCCCGGCAGTGCTCTGCTAGCCACGCTCACTGCATTTGTGTCTGCTTTCCTTTAAAAATGGTCTGGAAGAAATTTGAAATCATGGTCCTTTTTTTTCTGCTGAGTATATTCTATATATTCTATATATATATAACTTATATATATATAAATATATATATATGTCTGGCTACCTCGTTTTCGTTTACTTTTTCCTCTGAAGCCCTGGAATTCTACAAGAGAGCTATTTTGAGACTGAAACATTTTTGTGCCTAGACTGGAAAGATGCCCGTTGGGTTGGTTCGTCTTTTTTGTTTTGGCTTTCTCCCAACCACCATCCGTCCGCTGTGTCCCACTTCTGCGTTCTGGCTGTAATTTTCTTTTTCCCTTTGTCCCTTGGGATTTGAGGACCCAACGGTGTTTCTAAACTTTGACTTAATTTATAGCACAAATATGTGGGAGCAATGAGAGTTGAACTGTTTTTTTGTTTGTTTGTTTGAGATGCAGCTTGTGTCTTGAAAATGATGACTATATATGCAAATTCTGCCCCACCCTCGCCCTCTTCCGCGTTCCCCACAAAAAGGTCACACAGTGAGGCTCCCTGTGGGAAACGGAGGAGCCGAGTTGGCCTGCGGAGACCCTGGGGCTGCAATATGAGGGGGAAGAGACTGACACTCGTGTCTTCTCTCCGTTCTATTAACAAAACGGGAGTTGGTGGGTTTTGAAAAATTCTGTTTCTAAGTGGAGAAACAGACGACCTTCTTTATTTTGGTGGGGGTTGGGACTGTGGCTTTAAAAAAATCGCTTTTGAGTAGGATGTATATTTTTGTTGGATTTTTTGTTTTGTTTTGTTTATTTTTTTAGAATCTTCCACAGCAACATGCGAGACCATGGAGTTAAAGCAACCCAGAGACCTTTATCGATTAATTGTACTGTTTGTGAATTTGTATAAATAATAACAAAGATCCTCTTAAGACGTTTATATTCTTACAGTAAAAGGTTAAACTGATATTTATATAATAAAAGAGGAAATATGAAGTATGTTTTTGAAAAAAAAGCACAAAAAAAACCTTGTATCTGTGAATTATTTTGAAGGCATTGTGTGGTTGGGTCCGTGCCCAAGTGGAGGTGCTACTTGTGTGCCCTAAAGTGGAAGGAATGAGGTCTGAGTGGTGCAGCCTCTGTGGTGTGAGCCAGCTCGTGGTTATCCTTTCATTCTCTGCAAGGTTCACGACTAACATCCCAATGTTTTGTTTCTAGAAATGTGATTAGACTGGAGATTTGTATGATTTTTGGCTTTCAACTGTCAGCAACATGGAAATTTAAGAAATCGAACAAAATGAAACTGTTTACAAAACCAGCCTTGAAAGTCACAGTTTCCCCAAGTGGCCAGTGTTTCTTTGGGTGGAAGCAAGATCTAGGGCTGCTGTTGAAAGAGTGGGTCATGAGACGTGGACGGGGCGAGAAAGATGGATTTCCTGACCCTCAGAGCGGCTGCGGGGAGGACGTGAAGGTGGAGCGACTCAAGCCATTGTTCCGAAAAGTTGAAAGAGCGCTGTCCCTGCGTGCTCGCTGGCTCAGTCATGCATACTGAATCTCACAGTGTGAGCGAGGGTCCCAGTGGAAGGAGGGCAGCTCAGCCCCTCTTTTAGCATTCCCCTCCAGGCCTGGCTGTGTGTGAGCACTTTCCTGGGGGATGGGGAGGTTGGCCGGGGTTCTTGCCCATTTGCATTTTAGCGCTTCCAGCGCGAGACTGGCCACTCGATCCGCCCTGTGAAGGGTTCTTAGACGGAGTTCGGGCAGATTAATGAATGCCCACAATTCCAGCCAAGAGTTCCCTTTGTAGACAACAACGAAATAATCTGACACCCTGTGGTTGGGCTGTGGAAACCTGTAAGTATGAGTGCCCCGATAGTGGAGTAATTCACATTCCTGGTTTCACACAGGTCTGCCTTGGTTGCTCCTGAGCTTGCTCAAAAAAACATACACCAAAAGCTGATCCCAGCGAGAGCTGGTAAGAGTAGTGTAAAGCTTTCCTGGATCAAACCCTCTTTCCAGGAAGAGGGCTAGAACCAGGTTTCTCTTGGGGTAAGGTTTTGTAAAATTTCCAAGCTTTCTGCCTGAGCCTATCACAAAAGCTGCATTGTTCCTTTTCGGAGAGCCACCACAATCGGGTCTAACTGAGCCTGTCACTAGATCCATCTTCCGCTTCTTTGGGGAAGGTGTGGGTCTCTTTCTGCCCACTTGGGTTACAGTGCTTATTGCCTGCAAGAAAAAAATGTGTGAAGCTTAATAAGAAATAGGGACTTTTTGAGTTTGGGCCAGCTTTCTAATTCAGCATTTGACACAACTCCTGAAGGTCACACAAGCTGTGGGTTCTTAGTCTGTTTTTCTTCCAAGAGATTGCATAGCTATTCAAATTCAGTCGATAAAAAACTGGGGCACTCCTAAGTCTTGCTCACAGTCTTTTTTTTTTTGAGTCGGAGTCTCACTCTGTCACCCAGGCTGGAGTGCAGTGGCATGCTCGTGGACACTGCAGCGTTGACCTCCTGGGTTCAGGCAATCCTTCTGCTTGGGACTATAGGCCTGCACCACCACACCTGGCTAATTTTTTGACATTGTAGAGTTGAGCCAAGTTGCCCAAGCTAGTCTCGAACCCGTGGGCTCAGGCAATCCTCTCATGTTGGCCCTCCCAAAGTGCTGGGATTATAGCTGTGAGCCACTTTGGCCAGTTTTCATTTTTTTTTTTTTTGAGTTGGACTCTCACTGTCACCCAGACTGGAGTGCAGTGGCATGTTCCCGGCCACTGCAGCCTCGACCTACTGGGCTCCTGTGATCCTTCCTCCTCAGCCTTCCAAGTAGCTGGAACTACAGGTGCGCACTACCACACCTGGCTAATTTTTTATTTATTGTAGAGACGAGGTCTTGCCAAATTGCCCAGGTGGGTCTCGAACCCACGGGTTCAAGCAATTCACTCGCCTCGGCCTCCCAAAGTGCTGGGATGACAGACTGAGCCAACAAGCCTGGCCCACAGTTTTCATTTTAATAACACAAATCCTACCACCTGTAACCTGAAGCATTTTTCTCCTTTTCTGTTTTTTTTTTAACATTAAAGGTTAAATATAAGCTTGACTAGTGGTTGGTAAATTAATGTTTGAAAGCTAAGATCATGGGTCTGGTGTCCTTATCCTGAAGGAGGCATACTGAATATATCTGGAGCTTCTCTGGAAAAGGTGAACACACCACTCACTATGGTTAGCGAAGGTCAATTGTTAATCTTTCAATCCTTTTTGGATGGAAAGAAATTACTATGTGTTGAGAATATGTGCATGCTTTGCATGGTACTTGTACATTTTAATCCTCAAAGCAACCTGCTGAAATGGGTGTCTCCGTTTTCTAGATAAGTCACAATTCCTGCCTGAAGTTACCCAACCAGTAAGTGAGGGAGCCAGAATTCAAACCTGGACTACTCAAACTTTATAAAGTCCAGCTCCCTATTGCTCGATGAGAAGGTTTAGTTACTGAACATACCTTCGTTTCCAGTAAGGTAAACCTCAGAAGTAAGTGGTGGCTGTATGATGGCCCCTTAAATAATGGCATGCCATAGGGTACGACATCTAAGGAAATAAGGGTGTTTCTCGGTGGTTTGAAGAGTCGGTCTCCCCACCACACCTACGGGAGTGGAAGAAATACTTTTACAGAATGGAAGCACTAAGAAAAATGAGTTGGCATCGCTTGTGAGTGGTACAAAAGTTAAAAGGCACTTTAGGACAATTTTGAGAATAACAAAACCTGGTTGGAGTATTTCTGGAAACTTAAGAATGGAAAAAGCAAGATGTAAACTTAGTGTAAACCTTATCTCCAGAGGCAATAAACCTTAATAGAAACTGTTCGGGTAATAGTCAAAAAATGGCTCCATATACCTTCTTTTTCTAAATCTCATTGGTCACATCATACCACAAACAGTGATCTACAAATGCAGCTGTGGGGTTCAGACAACATCTGCAGCCCACAAGGGCTATGGTGGGCCTCTAGCTTGCTTACATACATTTACTAAAACTAAAACCCAGTGCCAGTACATCCTTCAATAATTAAGAAAACTTAAACTGATCATAGTTTTTCATGATTCAAATGAACAACAAAGATTTGAAAAAGCAAGAGTTCCTCTTTCTCCTTAAAGGTAAGACCTTTCTCTTATGAAAGGACATATGATGTGTGAATTGGGTTACCAGCTAGCTGCTGGTTTGGGAATATAAGTAAAGCCTTTCCCTTTTGACTTAGAGAATTTGAAGTCACGTTCTCAAAGGGGAAAGGGTAGTGGCCCCCAGGGACCACTGTGTTTCCAAAGAATAAGAACCTCTTGATTAAAAGATCAGATTTGTAAAACAAAACCGAGACCTCATGCAGCTTCTGACAACTGTCTCTTCCCAGTCCTATGAAAGAGAAAGCCCCGGCCTCTGATCTTTGCTCTGTTCTGCTGCAGAAAGGGAGGGACTATGGCAAGTCACCGAGTGGTCCCTTCTCTCTGTTCTCTTTCTCTTCCTTGCACCGATCATCACCCCTTTTAAAAGTTAATTCTCTCCCTTTAGTAGAGGGCAAGACCTAAATTTTGCGCCATTACGACCCCCTGAGGAGTCAAGGGGTGAGGCTTTTTGATGAAATAATGTGGACCACGAATAAAGCACAGGATGAGAAATTAGAAAGCGGTATTCAAACCTAAGCTTAGGCTCAGGCCACATATTTACCTCATTTTTGTCAACGTGCTTTTTCATATATAAGGCACCAAGTTAATTTTTGTTTTAAATAGAGTGATGTAAGACAGATGAGACATTTAGATCAGTGTCAGCTGTTAATAACTCGTCGAAGGTAAGTGTGTAGATGGACATGGGGATTTCTAGACGACTGGAAAATTTCAGTGTCCAAAAATGATCAGTTTCAGTCTTTTCCTCTTTTCCAGGATTGCTCTGATTTTGCCTATTGAAAGTTGCCTCTACCAACCCAGAACATTTGGTACGATGTAAAGCCAAGTCTTACAGTTGAGGTGCAAGAGAAAGCTTGAGATCTTAACTTGTGTGGCACTACCGTGGGGGTGTGTTAAACCCCACCCTCCCACCCCAATAAAACAATAGAAGAGAAGTTTCTCTGCCTGCTGTTTGCTAACTCCTAAAAATGTATGTATTTTCTTTAAAAAGAAGACTTAAGTTTTTATTATCTCATTGCTTTTCATTGTTTAAGGGACAGATGCCACATAGCCTTATTAAAAACATACAAGGAGACCTGTATTCGTGCATAGTGGAAACGAGTCTGCAGCAGTAGCAGCAACCAGAAATCCAGGTGAGGCAATGCTAGGAATGCAAATGATTTGCCGGAAGAATGTAGTCATCATACAGTGTTCAGCTTCTCTGCCTCAGAATGTTTGTTTTCCCAAATCTGACAGAAATGGCGCATTTAATGTGATACGTGGGGGAAGAGGCGTAACAAAGTAAAAGACTTTGCCTAGGTCACCCGGAGAGGCACTCTCAGAACCAAGGCTGCTCCAGATGGTCCAGAAGGTGGCCGACAACGGAGCTCAATGGAGACCCTGCGAAGCACCACCCGGACCTCCTCTTTGGAAAGGCGCTACGCTAGAGCATGTGATTTTCACGGGGAGTAAAACTAAACCAAAACACCCAAAATGTTGGAAGTTATTATTACTCCTTAATATGCACTACAGCGCTTTGAGAGGCTGAGGTGGGCAGATTGCTTGAGCCCAGGAGTCCAAGACCAGCCTGGGCAACACAGCGAAACCTCGTCTCTGCAAAAAATAAAAATAAAAAATTACAATTTAAAAAGTCGGGCATGGTCAGGCTCGGTGGCTCAGCCCGTCAACCCAGCACTTTGGGAGGCCGAGGCAAGTGGATTTCATGAGCCTGTGGGTTCGAGACCAGCCCGGGCAACTTGGCGAGACCTCGTCTCTACGATAAATCAAAAATTAGCTGGACGTGGTAGTGTGCACCTGTAATTCTGGCTCCTTGGAAGGCTGAGGCGGAAGGCTCACCAGAGCCCAGCAGGTCAACGTGGGGGTGACTGTGAGTGTGCCACTGCACTCCAGCCTGGGCGACAGAGTAAGACTCCAATTCAAAAAAAAAAAAAAAAAAAGCCGGGCATGGTGGTGAACACCTCTACTCAGGATGCTGAACTGGAAGGATCACCTGAGCCCAGGAGGCAGAGGCTGCAGTGAGCTGTGATCATCGTGATCATGCCATCGCACTCCAACCTGGGCAACAGAGTGAGAACCCGACTCAAAAATAAATAAATAAAAATTTTAAAGTGTCAGGCTCGGTGGCTCAGCCTGTAATCCCAGCAATATGCGAAGCCAAGGCGAGTGGATTGCCTGAGCCCGCAGGTTTGACACCAGCCCGGGCAACCTGGCGAGACCGCATCTCTACAGTTAAAAAAAAAAAAAAAAAAAAATCAGCCAGGCGTGGTAGCGCACGCCTGTAGTTCCAGCGACTCGGAAGGCTGAGGCGGAAGGATCGCCGGAGCCCGGCAGGTCCAGGCTGCGGTGGCCGGGAGCGACCACTGCACTCCAGTCTGGGCGACAGAGTGAGAGTCCAACTCAAAAAATAAAAATAAAAAAATAAAATTAAATAAAGAAAAGTAATACGTACGACATCATACAAACTTAGAGATATTTGGCAAGCATTGTGCATAGGGTTCTTCGAGAGCCAAAACACCAGTGCAGGCTGGCAAACGGTCTGTAAGGGACTTGAAGTAGGCAGCAGCGTCAAATCCGAAAGACCGCTTTGTTACAAGTGGTCACATGAAGGGCTGAGGCCGGAAGCCTGTGCTTGCGATAGCCTCAGAGCTAAGAATCGCACACATTTAACGTGCCACGAATAGCTGTCACACAATCATTTTACAAAGTAGAACCGAGGTGCGGGAACTCTAGCTGTTTTCTCTTCGTTCAAGGGTAAAAAGGCTTGACTTCACAGATGTCTTAGTGACAAACGCCACTTGTCCAGAAAGAGTAAAAGGGTCTAGTTTGTTGATACTAGGCACCCTCTTATGCTTACTACTCCTCCATTTACGTAATCCACAGTCCAGAAGGATCAGGCCTGCCAGATAGCTGTCCGTCAATCATACGACTCATATTGTAGAGCCAAGATACTGGAAAATCGTTGAGACCAGATTAATTTTTTTTATAAATACTCATGTGGAATTGCTCGATATGGCTTGGAAGACATTGTTTTTCTCAACTGTTCTTGTCTACAAAGGATAAGAGTAGATATTTACTGCAAATGTTCATAACAATATTTCTCTGTAGGAAATATTGACCCCAGACTGCTCCTATTTAAGTACATATCTGCTTCCGTTTTCCAGCCCAAGCCAAGGTTTTTTGACAAGTGGTCCCTAAATAGGGAGGAACCAAAAGAATCAGTCCTGGAAAGTCCTTGGGATCTCTAGAAAAGTCACCAAGGCATCCGGGCTCGGTGGCTCAGCCTATAATCCCGCAACTTTGGGAGGCTGAGGTGAGCGGATTGCCTGAGTCCGCGGGTACGAGACCCACCTGGGCGGCGAGACCTCATCTCTACAATAAATCAAAAAATCAGCCGGGCGTGGTAGCGCATGCCTGTAGTTCCGGCTACTCGGAAGGCTGAGGCGGAAGGATCGCCGGAGCCCAGCAGGTCGAGGCTGCGGTGGCCGGGAGCGGCCACTGCACTCCAGTCTGGGCGACAGAGTGAGACTCCAACTCAAAAAAAAAAAAAAAATCACCAAGGCTAAAATTGGGCAGACGGGTGAAATAAGGGAGAAATGACAATAGGTGAGTCCTCGAATAAATAAATGCTCCATGTACTTAGATGGAAGATAACCATTTCTAATTTTGATATTTTAAACCCTTCACTTTGTTGCTTAAAAATCCACTGCTGTGGACTTCCCCCCCCTCCCCCCAAGAATAAAGTAGCCAGTTAGGTGTGTCTTAAACAAGACCAAAGTGATAATCTCTAGTCCTCCTAGTTTACTTCAAATGCACAAAATTCAGTCAGTCTTTCAGAAATCTGTAAACCAGGATGGCTGAGTCGTGTGGCCCCTTAATTTCATCAGGCTCCCAGCTTGACTGCTGTAGGAAGCTGAGAAGGCCTCTGAGTTTCCAGAGCCTGGAGCGGAGAGAGGAGTGGCTCTTCCAGCCCTGGCTGACATCCGTGCACTTGAGACAGATGCCCTGCCATTGTGCTCGGAGTCAGATGGCGACAATCAGAACAGTGTGACCCACAGGAAGGCAGCTGGCCTATCTTTTTCCCACACAGAAGGGTCTAATTTCCAAGGGAATCGCAAGAGGAACCGCAGAAATTCTCTATAAAAAGTACAGCACAGGATTTAGCAGCAAACAGCCTCATTGATGCTTTATAAAAATGTGAATATATAGGCTAGGGGTACAAGTCAAGCACTAGTTATCGACAGGTGGGGTGGAGAACTGTTCTTGTCTCCGAGACTGTTCCCGGACCTCCTCACACTAAAAAACAGGTCTCTTCCACCCACTCACCACTGACCTTCCCTGTTGTGATGCAGCTATGATCATGCCCAAACCAGTATCAGAGGCAGTTAGGTCTCTGACCTGGTGTTTTTCTTTATCCCACATTTATGAACACGACTTTAGGATTTACTATAAGGCACTAAAATAAAGTATGGTTCATGCAGAACTCTAAATATTCGTTCTGCACTGTGGAAGATGGGAAGTGGAGAGATTTATCCACAAAGGCTGCAGGTCCTGAGTTTTGTCAGCAGGTGGCAGCATTGTCTGTGAGTTGGACGCTGTTTCCAGTGGGGAACAGCGACCTCCTTCCATCTACCCAATCAAATCCCCTCTGGTCTCTTCTTCACTGTCCTTCCCGCCCCCCCAAGGAATTTCCTCAGGGTGTAAGACTTACAAGAGATGAATCTCACTTCGCAAAAAAGATGAAATCAACTTTTAAAATACCAGCGAAGTTACTCCCAGGAGCCCAGTGCTAAGCCCCTTTTTTGGAGCAAGGTAACCTTGCAATGTCCTCACAAAATGTCCCTGATTTGTCTAGCTTTTGGAGTCTACGGAAATCAAACATCAACTTCTTTTTTTTTTTTTTTTTGAGTTGGAGTCTCACTCTGTCGCCCAGACTGGAGTGCAGTGGCCGCTCCCGGCCACCGCAGCCTCGACCTGCTGGGCTCCGGCGATCCTTCCGCCTCAGCCTTCCGAGTAGCTGGAAATGCAGGCGCGCGCTACCACACCTGGCTCATTTTGATTTATTGCAGAGATGAGGTCTCGCCAAGTTGCCCAGGCGGGTCTCGAACCCGCGGGCTCAGGCAATCCACTCACCTCAGCCTCCCAAGGCGCAGGATTACAGGCTGAGCCACCGAGCCTGGCAAACATCAACTTCTAATTCTTTATTTTTGAGTTGGAGTCTCACTCTTGCCCAGGCTGAAGTGCAGTGGCATGCTGCTCATGGCCACTGCAGGGCTCAGGCGATCCTTCCGCCTCAGATTTCCAAGTAGCTGGAACTACAGGCATGCACAACCACACCCGGCTAGTTTTAAAAAAATTTATTGTAAAGATGAGGTCTTGTCATATTGCTCGGGCTGGTCTCGAACCCCTGAGCTCAGACAGTCCTCTCGCCTCTGCCTCCCAAAGTGCTGGGATTACAGGTGTGAGCCAGTGTGCCAGCCTTCTTCTTTTTTTTAAACTTCCAAATTCTTCTTCTCCTTCTTTCTTCTTCGAGACAGAGTCTTCACTGGTCTCCTAGGCTGGAGAGCTATGGCTTGATCATGGCTCACTGCAGTCTCAAACTCCTGGGCTCAAGTGATCCTCCTGTCTCAGCCTCCTGAGTAGCTGGGACTACAGGCATGCACCACCATGCTTGGCTAATTGTTTTTACGTTTTGTAGAGACAAAGTCTCACTATGTTGCCTAGGCTGGTCTTGAACTCCTGGACTCAAGCGATCCTCCCACCTCAACCTCCCAAAGTGCTGAAATTACAAGTGTGAGCCACCACACCTGGCCTAGGGCCTATCTTCTTGCTAGCCCAGAAAAGCTGTTCTTGCAGGCTGCGAATCCAAGAGCCATCCTCCTAATTCTTCCTAAGGATCCCCTCTCGGAACCGCTGGTTGCTGAAGTTCACACCATCCCCTTACTTAATTCTCATCCCGGCTCCTTGACCTGCCCTGTTTTCTCCTCAGCTGTGTGCGAGGTGACACGTGTTCTCTTTTCCATCTTTTACACCCTGTGCATTCTGTCTGGGTTATTTTCCCTGAATCTGCTTTCGTCCGGTGCGGTCACTGACCACACCACAGTTCGACTGTGGATGCCATAAAATTGCCCAGGAATATCTGCTGCTTTTGTAAGAGGTTCTCGGATGGCGCCAGGAAGAGCCATCTGCTTGAAGCCTAGGCCCTGAGTCCCGGGAACTTTGTCTTTGCTTTTTCATTCTCGAGCCCAAAATGACCTCTGCGTTACCGAGCTTAGGAGCTGTGGGCCATCTGGTCGATCCAGCTCGGTCGAAGTGTCCACCGGGGATAGCCACCGGCTCCCTCTTTCCTGCACAGTTTCTGCAGCTGCCTTTGGGCCCATGCTGATTCCCCGAGGCCAGGTTACCGAGTGCCAGATCCCCGAGGCCTCTGCTGCGCTCAGTCTGTCCCTAACTGTGACATTTTTATGGGATTTGGTCAAGGAGGCCCAGAAGCTCCTCTTCTTTTGTTTTTTTTTTTGAGTCGGAGTCTCACTCTGTCGCCCAGACTGGAATGCAGTGGCCGCTCCCGGCCACCGCAGCCTCGACCTGCTGGGCTCCGGCGATCCTTCCGCCTCAGCCTTCCAAGTAGCCGGAATTACAGGCACGCGCCACCACGCCCAGCTGATTTTTTGATTTATTGTAGAGATGAGGTCTCGCTGCCCAGGCGGGTCTCGAACCCGCGGGCTCAGGCAATCCACTCACCTCAGCCCCCCAAAGTTGCGGGATTACAGGCTGAGCCACCCAGCCCTCCGCAGCCTCAACCTGCTGGGCTCCGGCGATCCTTCCGCCTCAGCCTTCCAAGTAGCTGGAACTACAGGTGCGCGCTACCATGCCCGGCTAATTTTTGATTGATTGTAGAGATGAGGTCTCGCCAAGTTGCCCAAGTGGGTCTTGAACCCACGGGCTCAGGCGATCCACTCACCTCGGCCTCCCAAAGCGTGGGATTACAGGCTGAGCCACTGAGCTCAGCCAGCTCCTCTTCTTGAATTTCTGCTACCTCTTCCTAATGTCTGTTTTCTGTAGGGGGAATTCAGGTCATGCTGCAAACTGACTTCTTTATCAGGGCTCTTATCATTTTCAGTTTCATAGCCGCCTTTTGATTTTCTGGGGTTTTTTTTGTTGTTTTTTTGAGTTGGAGTCTCACTCCTTCACCCAGGCTGGAGTACAGTGGCATACACGCTCATGGCCACCCCAGGGTCGACCTGCTGGGCTCCGGCGATCCTTCAGCCTCAGGTTCCCAAGTAGTCACAGACGCGGGCTACCAGACCTAGCTAATTTTTGATTTATTGTAGAGGGGAGGTCTCGCCAAGTTGCCTGGGTGGGCCTCAAACCTGTGGGCTCAGGCAGTCCGCTCGTCTCGACCTCCCAAAGTGCTGGGATTATAGGCTGAGCCACTGAGCCCAGCCTTTTAGCTTGTTTTTTAAGCCAGAGTCTCACCCTGTCATCACCCAGGCTGGTGTGCAGTGGCACGCTCATGGCGATCATAGCCTCAAGCTGCTGGGTCCAGGTATTCCTTCCACCTCAGACTTCCAAATAACTGGAACCACAGGTGCACACCATCATGCCCAGCTATTTATTTATTTATTGTAAAGATGAGGTCTCAACAAGTTTCCCAGGCTGGTCTCAAACCTGTGGGCTCAGGCAATCCTCTCACCTTAGCCTCCCAAAGTGTTGGGATGACAGGCGTGAGCCACCACACCCAGTGACTTCTTTAGGTTTTGTGATGATCTCTTCATCTGGGCAATAAAGATATTCCTTTTAATAATGGAAAAATAAAAATAAATATTCCTAAAATTAAAAAAAAACAATGTGTGTTACTTGGTAGGATCTCCAGAATGTTTCATCACAGCCAATACACTATTTTTCATTTGTAATAAAGTTCGCTCTTTTTTTCTTGCTGCTAAAATCGATATCTTGGCCAGGCGCAGTGGCTCACCCCATAATCTCAGTATTTTGGGAGGCTGAGGCAGGAAGATTGCTTATAAAATTATATAATTAGCTGGGCATGGTGGCACACATCTGTAGTCTCAGTTACTTGGGAGACTGAGGTGAAAGGATCATCTGAGTCCAGCAGGTCGAGGCTGCAGTGAGCCACGATTGTGCCACTGCGCTCCAGCCTGGGTGACAGAGTGAGACCCCAACTCAAGAAAGGAAAAAAGAAGGTAGCCCCTTTTTCTGTGATGCTTTGAAATTTCTTTTTCTTTTACTTATTATAAAGATGTGGGTTACAAGTCAGGACTAGGGTCCTATGTGGTCCACGTGCAGGTGAAGTTTGGGCCTCCACCCGGTCCTCACGTCTCCTGGCTTAGGATCGGCACCCTTAGTGGGGTAGCGATCCCCGCTCCCCAGCAGTGTCCCGCTACTGCCAGTCCCGGAGGTTTGAACTTGACTGGGGGCAACACCCCCCGTCAATCCCAGGCTAGGGTGAGAGTGCACCTGTGCGTGGGATCTTGGAAGCGACAGTGCGGGTGGCCAGAACACGTCCTCCCCAAAGACAGGTCCCTGCTACTCTAGTTACATGCTCATAGCTGTCAGGACCCACTGTTTTACCCATATCCCGCTCTCACAGGAGACACACACTAGAAGGACAGCACAGAAAGGGAGGGACAAGACAAAGCGTTTCCAGGGCGGTTCTTCCCCTGTGCCCGGCCTCGACACGCCCCTCAAACCCACAAGACTCCTGCTGCCGTGCTTCATTCCGTGCAGGAAGATATAGCTGATGGCTACAGTGATCCCAAGAAGACAGAAGTTTCCATTTTGGGTAACTTTCCCCAAACCCTCATCTAGAGGGCCCCCACAGCTCAGCGTGCAAATCCGCACAGCCTGAATTCTGACTTGCAGACTGACAGACATTGCTGCTGCTTGGTTTCTTTCTTTCTTTCTTTCTTTCTCTCTCTCTCTCTTTCTTTTCTTTCTCTCTTTGTCTCTCCTTCCCTCCCTTCCCCCCCCTTTTTTTGAGTCAGTTTCACTCTGTCACCCAGGCTGACGTGCAGTGGTGCAATCACAGCTCACTGCAGACTCGACCTCCTGGGCTCAAGCGATCCTCCAACCTCAGCCCCCGCCACCGAGTAACTGGGACGACAGATGCACGGCACCACACCTGGCGAATTTTCTGTTTTTTGGTAAAGACTAGGTCTTGCTATGCTGCCCAGGGTGGTCTCCACCTCCCGGGCTCCAGCAATCCTCCCGCCTTGACCTCCCAAAGTGCTGGGGTGACAAGCGTGAGCCACCACGCCCAGCCCACTGCTGTTGCTTTCTTAACTTTCTCCTACACTCTTAGCCCCTGACATCCCTTCCCCCCCAAATAAAGACGCCCATTTTGCCCTTTAAAGGAATCCAACACAGCCACTTCTTTATTTCCCATTGCCATCGATGGAGATGGCCGAGAGGGCCACCGAGAGCATTGCATGTGGGAGGACTCCAGGTGACATGGAAATACACAACAGTCATGAAGTGAGTCCCACGGCCCCCGCCGGACGGCAAGCAGGCGTCAGGCCATACCTCCCCAACTTGAGCCACCGCGCGAAAGCCTCCACGTGCCCTTCCCAAGCCTGTGGGTTCCCACTCCCGCGGGTTCCCACTCCCGCGTGCACTCCCACCGCTGCACCTGCCGGGAACTCGCAGAGCGCTCGTGTGCAGGTGGCTGCAAGCACCTTCCCGCCCTTCCGTGGTGCCAACAACAGCCCGCTGGTGCTAATCTGCCCCTCGCTGGCGGCTCAACTGCTTCTCTCCTTTAAGCCCCTGATAATGGTTTTACTAAAATCCCCTTTTGATGGGAAGAAATCCCAGCTGGACACTGCAGGCCCCGGCACAATATACGAGTCTGCAGGTCCCTTTTCCCACCTCACAAAGGCCTCTAATCAAGTGGAAAATGTGCTAGAGGCCAGAGGTTTGGGTCTGCAATTATTTTTTAAGGGATTACTAGAGAATAGGGGGCAGCAAAGACGTCCCCGCCTTTGTTTTCCATTTGGTCCTGCTTTTAGACACACTGAGCCAGGGTGGCCGTCCAGCTCTGCAAGCTTCATCTCTCCCTCCTCCGGTGGAAGGATGTCATCTGTGAACACCATGGCTTCAAAAAGATTGAGAGAGGCTGGAAGCAAGATGCAGGTTCTATGCTGACCCCATTTAAGCCTTTATTTATAAAGCCACTATCCAACAGGCCCCGGCTGTGGGGAGAACCTTCATTCATTAACCTCTAACCCCTGGCCTGTATGCGGAGGGGAGAGTTCACACCGTGTCCACACACCGCTGGGATCGGGGGCATTCGCTCGGGCTTCCCAGGCTTTGGAGGGCAAGAGGTCACGTGCCCAACCTTGCCAGAGGGGCTTCTCTCCTCACTCACACACAGTGACCCTCTCCCTTCATCGCAGAGCCAGTACCCACGGTTCCCCCCACGAATCGGGGCCAAGCACGGCTAAAAATAGAAAACGGGTGGAATCTGCGTTTCAAAATAAACATGATGGAAGAGGATTTGTCCTCTCTGTCTATTGCAAAGGACTGCCTTGGATGTCACTTAAATGTCAGCGTTCACTACGGGTTCGTCGGTAAAGACGAACATTTCATCTGGCCCTGAGCTCTCACCGTTCCGTCTCCTCCTCATTGAGTTGGCTTGTCCTAATCCTAGCTGGCGAGTGATGCATGTAAATACCTAGTGAAAAGGAAGTGACTACACATTCCTAAACTCATTCTGGAATGATCAAGGATTAGACTGTTCAGCTCTGAAAGCTAAAAGTCAGCATATATTTCAAACGGAATACCAAACCGAGTCACAATTTTCAGGTTCTTTCTTCAAAATTCCTGAAATACTTTTGGTCAAAAACAAAAAAAAATCAATAACCAAAGTTTTTTTTTTTTTAAAGCCCTCTGGTTTGTTTTAATCCATATGTCTTATTGATATATTCTGCCTTATTGATTTTGGGGGGCTCTCCCTCAGAATACCCTAAACAGCTGAGAACTAGATGCAGAGAAGCAAAGAGATTACATTTAATATAGTATATTTAAGCAGGGTATGGTGGCTCCTACCTGTAATCCCAGCACTTAGGGAGGCTGAGGAGAGAGGACTGCTTGAGACCAGGAGCTTGAGACTAGCCTGGGCAACACGGTGAAACCTCGTCTCCACAAAAACCCCCCAAAAATTAGTGGGGCATGGTGGTGCGTGCCTGTATTCCCAGCTGCTTGGGAGGCTGAGGTGGAAGGATCACCTGAGCCCAGGAGGTTGAGGGTGCAGTGAATCATGGTCTCTACACCACTACGGTCTAGCCTGGGTGACAGAGTGAAACTCGGACAAAAAAAAAGAAAAAAAGTATACACGTACACACACACACAAATATTTTGGTACTTAATGCAAATATCATATTGCTTTTTATGTTGGCTTTCTTACTTCTTTTGGTGGGTATTACAGGGGGAGGGCACCAAAGGGTTTCCCCAAAGAAAGGAAGAGTGTACTCTCTGGGTCCCCCTCCCAGGATGACAGGCACACCACATCTGCCAGTCATCCCACAGATGTTGGAAGAGCATCCTCCAGGAGGGAACCATCTTAACCCTACTTGAGATGAAGATGAACTTCTTTAGAAAGTTGGAGAGATGCATTCATGGGCATCGAGAGTGGAATATCTCTAAGGCAATCAATCCCACAGGGGCCTGATTCCTTGAAGAAGGAACCAATCACGAGATAAGCTTGCATCACGGGGCCTGTCCCCAAGTCTTCTCTCTGGGACACACTTCCTGACACTGCTCAGATGCAGTATACTTCTCTCCTCTGCTGATCACTGCTATTTTGATGCGCATCATTATTCTTCAATGCTTCTCCCTTTTTGACATACCATGTTGAACAAAGTATCAGTTGTTTTAAAAGTTGCTTCTCCCAGCCAGGCATGGTGGCTCACTCCTATCATCCCAGCACTTTGGGGAGGCTGAGGCGAGAGGATTGCCTGAGTCCAGGGGTCCGAGACCAGCCTGGGCAAAATGGCAAAACCTTGTTTCTACAATAAATCAAAAAATTAGCCAGGTGTGGTGGTGTGTGCCTGTGGTTTCTACTACTTGGAAGGCTGAGGTGGAAGGATCGCCTGAACCCAGCAGGTTGAGGCTGCCGTGGCCGTAAGCATGCCACTGCACCCCAGTGGTCTGGGCGACAGAGTGAGATTCTGCCAAAAAAAACCCCCAAAAAGTTACTCTTCCTACCAGTGCCAGTTTAGGGAACAGTAAAGCAGTTTGGAAACAATAATATGATGAAATAGTGGCATCTCGGCTCTTTCAAGGCAGCTGAAAATTGTAGTACTTTGGAATGTAAACATCTTTCGGACTCTCATGAGATCACAAAGGTATGTAAATAATTCAAAGAACAAAATAAAAATAATTAGAATTAAGACATACCAAATATGAGCTTTTTTTTTTTTGAGCTGGAGTCTCACTCTGTCGCCTAGACTGGAGGGTAGTGGCCGCTCCTGGCCACCGCAGCCTCGACCTGCCGGGCTCCGGCGACCCTTCCGCCTCAGCCTTCCGAGTAGCTGGAACTACAGGTGTGCGCTACCATACCCAGCTCATTTTGATTTACTGTAGAAATGAGGTCTCGCCAAGTTGCCCAGGCGGGTCTCGAACCCGCGGGCTCAGGCTCACTCACCTCAGCCTCCCAAAGCACGGGATTACAGGATGAATCACCGAGCCCAGCCGCCACAGTTTTTAAAAATTATTTTTATTAAAATATGCCTGGCTATTTAAGGCTGGTCTTTAAAACAATACATAAATTGTATTTTTAAAAATTTAATCCTTATTTAAAAATCCCCCAGGGCAGGAACAATGTGTGGCAAGGCAACGATGAACGTTTCAGTCCTGGTTTAACCCCTCTCCCCTCCCCTGAGGTTCCCCAGGTGGCAGAGGAGGCTGCACTCTCTTGGACCCAACACCAGCTTCAGAGTTCCAACAGCTGTGAGCTGACAGATGCCCCCAATTCGGCCCTGATTGGAGACGCTTATTGCCAATTTGTATAAGATCTTGAAATTGAGCATTTGTCCACATAGGTTAACCTCTCAAAGAGTCTATGGTAATAATATGAGGAATATCTCTAACATTCTGAGCAGGTGCGATGGCTCACACCTGAAATCCCTGCAAAAAAAAAAAAAGTCATTCATAAACTCTAGCATTTTAACTGTTAGTAATTATTCCCAATAAGCCAGAAGGATTTTGTGATTGTGAAAGACTGTCATAATGGGTTGGTCAGAAGGAATATTTGCTAGCATTTTTATAGGCTCTTAAAGTCGTCTTAGCTGTGTAACTGATAAAGCCAGCCACAAGCTTTCTCAGTCCTGTCAGCACTATGTGGATAAGCTTCTAATAGTTCCCAGGGAAGAACTTTAAGAGATTCTTAACCAGGAGACCAGAAGAGAGAGAGATTCTTAATGTCAAGAATGTTAGAGACTATTTTTATTTGAGTCAGGGTTTGACTGTTGCCCAGGCTAGAGTGCAGTGGCACCCTCATAGCTCACTGCAGCCTCAACTTCCTGGGCTCAGGCGATCCTTCCATCTCAGTCTCCTGATTAGCTGGGAATATGGGCACGCACTACCACACCCAGCTAATTTTTAATTTTTTTTTTTTTTTGAGTTGGAGTCTTACTCTGTCCTCTAGGCTGTCATGGCAACCCCAGCACCGACCTGCTGGGCTCAGGTGATCCCTCTACCTCAGCTCTAAGTAGCCGGAAGCACAGGTGCGTGCTATCCTGCCCTGCTAATTTTTTGATGTATCGTAGAGACGAGGGCTTGCCAAGCTGCCCGGGCTGGTCTTGAACCCGTGGGCTCAGGCCATCCTCTCGCCACTGCCTCCCAAAGTGCTGGGATTACAAGACATGAGCTGCCATGCCCGGCTATGAATGACTTTTAAAAATACATATGAGTGTGGACTCGAGGCTATCTTTCACTTAGTAAATATTTATTTGGCAGCTATCAGAGGCCGAGTCCCGTGCCAAGGGCTGGGGCCACAGAGCAGCGTCTCACACTTGCTTGTTTGGAGGTCTGCTTTCCTGAGTGGGAGAGAAAGACGTGGGGTTTTACTGGGAACTGTTCCCAACCCGCAGCCTGATTTATCTGTGCCACAGCCTGCAATCTGGATATGCCCATGGGAATGTGTCTCATGCGTGTTTTTGGGGAAAAGAAACACAGAGTTGGGAACTGCTGTTTTCCAGAGTGGGGCTTCAGATTCTTACTGCAGAGTAAGAAAAATTCTCTTCTTCTTTGGCTAGTGCTGGCGGCGAACAGGAAGGTAAAACTGAGGGTTCTATGCACATAATACTAAATTCCCTCTTGTTTTCCCAAGCAGGAGCCCGGGGGACGACAGCCCTCAGAACTGCTCCTTTTGGTCTCTGCCCATCGCCTCGAGGCTGCCCCTGATGCCCCAAAACACCGAGGAGTCAAATGAGCACGCAGTGACCCCACTGTCCCCCACGCTCTCCGCCCTGTCCCTGCAACCTCCATGCTGCCTTTCTGCCGGCTCCGTTTAGCCTGTCCAGACTTTATCAGCACAATACAAGCTAAACAGCCTCCCGGGAGGCCAAGCCAAACTAGGTCCTTGGTTTAAATGACTCTTTGAATCACTCCCTGATTCATCTGCAGTCATTCTGTTTTATTAGAAAAAGGGTTTGTGAGAAGGAAAGGAAATATTGAAGGTTTCCTCCTGCTGTTCGAGGCTTAGGTAAGTGTAAACAGGAAAAAAACCCACAAAAAAACCTGTTGGGCTGTGTTGAGGCATTGTGTACGATTTGTCCTGTGTACCCCAGTGCTGACACAAACACACACGCCAGCAGGCTTCACGAGCAAGAGGAGTGCCCCTGAGCTGTTTCCCGAGGACAGGACCTCGTTATGTTTCTCCTGAAGACCTTGCAAAGGGAGAAAGTTCGGAGTTCGTGCCCAACCCGCATACCACTTTGTAATAATTCCCCAGGATCCAAGCACAGATCGTTCCCTGAAGGCACGACCGCGGAGACGGTAACCTCCTCATGACTCTTCCCCGAACACGCACGTGAACACGATCGCACACACGCCCCACGCTGTTTTCCTACCGAGAAGCCACCAGGTGCCTTCCTAAGCTCCCACGCCTGTCAGCTGCAGATCCTGACACACAGCATGGACGGAAGCCAACAGCAACTCCAGCCGCACGGCTCGCAGTGTGCTTGGGGCCGGGGAGGGTGGGTTGGGATCCCAGAGAGTCCTACAAGAGCCTCCGAGATGAGCTTTTGGAGGGGGCGTAGAGGCTGTGAGCACAGTATTATCACTGACCAATGAGGAAGAGGATTTCCCCCCAGGGGATCCTGAGGTGCACAGTGTCAGAGTTTATTCCAAGAACCATTAACCCCAGAGATGGACGAAGGCCTCTTTGATTGTAGCTGGAATATTCAGGACCAGATAGATAGACAGACAGACAGACAGCCAGACAGAAACACCTTCTTTTTGTTCAACTCTTAATCAGCCAAACTAACTTTTATCTCAAAGTGGAATCAAGAAACCCTAGGGAGCAAAGGATAAAGCTGTGGGGATCTTTATTTTTATTTTAATAGAAGGTTTTTTCTCCCTTGGGGTTTTGTTTATCTGCCCATATATGTCCACAGAAAAATATTATTCTTAGAGTCCCGAGTCAGTTCACGTTTGTTTGCACAGACTTTAAAGGGCAAATAAAAGACAAGCAGAGATACTTTTGGGACTCACTGAGGTACTTAGATGATGTGTTTAGGTCTTTCTCATCTAGCTCAGGAGCAATTTGTTTATTCATCACTGGCTAAAAAGTACTCTTGACATACACTATTAAGTTCATCAAAGGTAATTTATTTTTTAAAAAAGGCCCCCTAACTTTTCCAATGAATTTCCAACAGCCATAACACTACTCGTCTTATACGAAAATGAGCGCCAGGACACTGGGGTCTGTGTGACCAGATTACGTCTCTGGAGTGAGTCAGGATTCTGCTGACTGCACACTGGCATGAGTCTGTTCCCAAAGCGATCTGCCCACATCCAATTGTTCAAGTTGGCACGAGGCAGGATTGCAGAGTTTCGTGTGGTTTTCATCGCTGACGCTCCGAGATCCTTAAGGCCTTGGATCTCACATCTCTCAAAAGAAGGTTCCACAAACTGTTGGCAACTGAGTGGGACGTGCCTCATCAGTTCTCAGTTGCATTCCCTGTCCCTGCCTCCCAGATGTCTCTGCCGCCACCAGCCTCAACTTACCCCAGCTTCCCATCCACACCGCTGTTTCTCCAGCTATGGTCTTTGGGTGACCCACATAAGAATCACCTCGGTGCTGGCCAAAAAGGCATTTTTCAGAGAGTTCACAACCTCTCTCCCTAGGAATTTCGTCCTAAAAATGTCACAGAGTCACACTGCTATCCTGCTTCCGTCTCCACTAGCTTCCTGTTTTATAACGAGCAAAGTCCCGATCTCCCATGACAGCGGTCCCCAGTTACTCCCCAAACGGTGCCTCCTGCCAGTCGATATCCTCCTAAATCCCAGCTTCTTATTCTGGTCACACACAACCATTTCACTCTTTTGTGCCCTTATATATATGTTGTGCATATGGGCCTAGAATGTTCTTCCCTCCCTGTTTGACCTTTTACGTTCTGGCTCAAATGAACTTGGTGAAACCTACTATTAGTTCTTCCTCTGTGTCCCCACAGGCTGTCTGAGGCCCTGGTATCAGAACTGGTCCCGCACTGTAATCTTTTCTTTGTGTTATTCGCTCTCCTAGTCATGCCTGGTTGGGGTAGCATTCAACTGACATGAATGACAGTATGCAGTAGGAGCTTCTACCAGGTGCCCAGCTCTGTGCTCGGGGCTGAGGACACAGCAATGAAGGGACCTTAGTTCCAGTCTAACAAAGCTGACAGCCTTGTGGAGAAGAGAGGCAATTAGTAAGTAATGACCATAACGTGTGAGGAATGTTTTGGTAAGAAAAGTACTGCCTAGTAAGCACGGAACCCAAATCAGGAGGCCCTAACCTGGTCTGGGGTCAGAAAGTGCCTCCCAGACAGTGCCAGCACTTACCTTGGCACTCCTGGCACAGTTGCTTGCACACTGGATAGTTCTGATCAATTTTGTTAGGTGAAGTGTCACCCAAATCCTGATGACCCTCAAACATTCAGCCCAGAGTTCTGGACCCACAGACCCAACTATGAGACATCTATCTACCTGTGCACCCCACAGACATCTCAGCCCAGCACATCCAAAACTAAGCATCCTTCCTCCCAAACCTACTCCACTCGCCTGAATTTCCAGCATGAAAATTCAGAATGAAAGGCACGGTCTGGCTGACCAACCATTCTGGAAGTTATGTGTGATTCTTCTCTCTCATGAATCCCTAACCCAACCAGAGCACCCCAGATCTGCCAACTTCACTTTCTAGATTCCAAGTCCTTCCTCCCGTCTCTATCCCCTCCCCCTTCACCACTGCCCTAAGTCAGTCCTCATCATTTCTCATTTTGACCCCATTTCCAAGAGTGATTTTTCTTTTCTTTTTTTTTTTTTTTTGAGTTGGAGTCTCACTCTGTCGCCCAGACTGGAGTGCAGTAGCCGCTCCCGGCCACCGCAGCCTCGACCTGCTGGGCTCCGGCGATCCTTCAGCCTCAGCCTTCCAAGTAGCTGGAAGTACAGGCATGCGTTACCACGCCTGGCTAATTTTTTTGATTTATTGTAGAGATGAGGCCTCTCCAAGTTGCCCAGGTGGGTCTCAAACCCACAGGCTCAGGCAATCCACTCACCTCGGCCTCCCAAAGTGCTGGGATTGCAGGCCGAGCCACCAAGCCTGGCCGAGAGTGATTTTTCTAATATGTCACCTCTTGGTCACGATTTCCCAATGCTTCCTTCTTGCCTATAGGTTGAAACCTAGACTCTGTTGCACACCATCTGCCCCTACCCCAAACCTGTATGTGTGGGAGCACTGAGCCCGGACGGTCCCGTTCCTCCAACATGCCATGCCCTCTCTGGGAACAGGTCAGGACCCCTGGACTTGGTAGTCCAACGCAAGGGACTTTTTTCTTTTCTTTTTTAAGGAAGGTCTTGCTGTGTTGCCCAGGATGGCCTCAAGCGATCCTCCTGCCTCAGCCTCCTGAGTAGCAAGAAATGCACTTTGGAAGTATCCTATGGGCTGAGACCTAAGGAGAGCTGAGGGTGCCTGGCGCATCTGACTTGGTAATAAAAGAGCTGAGTGTCATGAATAGTGTTTTGATGAGATCAAAATGTTCCTGTGTTGAAAGAAGTACATTATTTGCATTAAAATGTACCCTGTATCAGACTCCAAATGGGAAACAGAAAACTTCTGGGAATGAAGAAATGTTCTGTATCTTGACTGTGGTGGTGATTTGACCTGTCAAAACTCACCATGCCACATACTATAAATGAGTGAGTTCGCTGTACATAAATTATACCTCATAAAGTTGTTATAAAATGTTCCCTCCAGCCAGGCTCGGTGGCTCAGCCTATAATCCCGTGCCTTTGGGAGGCCGAGGTGAGTGAATTGCCTGAGCCCGCGGGTTCGAGACCCACCTGGGCAACTTGGCAGACCTCATCTCTATAATAAATCAAAAAAAGTAGCCGGGTGTGGTAGCGCGCGCCTGTAGTTCCAGCTACTCGGAAGGCTGAGGCGGAAGGATCGCCGGAGCCCAGAGGGTCGAGGCTGCGGTGGCCGGGAGCGGCCACGGCACTCCGGTCTGGGCGACAGGGTGAGACTCCAACTCAAAAAAAAAAAAAAGTTCCCTCCATCCAAACTAACTTGCATGAATGGTCATGCTTTCTCCTACAATGCTCTATCCCAGCCTATCTGCGTGGAAACCCTTCTTTGCTCTTCACTGCCTCCCTGAAATCTTACTTGACTCCCCCAGGCATCATTTCTCCTGTCTCTTATAGTTTCAGTCCTCCTCCTCATCCTTGGTGGTGAGGTCTCTGAAACTCCCTTGGTAGGAGAATTTGTAGTTAAGCAACTTAAGCCTTTATAGAAATAGTAGGCCTGGGGTGGTGAGGTCTCAAGTGACTAAAATACAGGAAGTGTCTTTTCATTTTGGTACTTCCTACACCCAGGAAAGTGCTGGGTACATAGTAGCTCAATCAATATTTGAGGAAGAAGCAGATGGGAAGATCTAGTTGGCATACATACTCAATACAGTAGGCTCAGCTGGTTCAGGAAGACAGACTGAGCCATTAGTCGTGACTCCAGGTGGGACAGAGACCATCTTTCAGTAACCTGCTGCTAGAGAAATCTATTAAAGACCACAGCATTTATTAAAAAGTCACTCTTTGATAACTGTCCCAAGATAATCATTTTAAAGTCAAAGAAACAACATCTATGATTAGGATATCATAAGTGTCTTTTGTGAAAACACAACAAAACAAAACACTGCTTAAATTTATGATATTGATGAGCTATGTTGCTTAAGTCCCACATGCTAAAACAGTGTTTTACAACCACTACCATGCAAAGATATCCTTTGGCTATATACAAGAATATATTGGCAGCCAGGCTCGGTGGCTCAGCCTGTAATCCCGCGCCTTTGGGAGGCTGAGGTGAGTGAATTGCCTGAGTCCACGGGTTCGAGACCCACCTGGGCAACTTGGCGAGACCTCATCTCTACAATAAATAAAAAATTAGCCGGGCATGGTAGCGTGTGCCTGTAATTCCGGTAATTCGGAAGGCCGAGGCAGAAGGATCGCCGGAGCCCAGCAGGTCGAGGCCGGGAGCAGCCACTGCACTCCGGTCTGGGCGACAGAGTGAGACTCCCACTCAAAAAAAAAAAGAATATATCGGAAATCTAAGATATACACAAGATTCTGGCCAAGTGAGGTGGCTCACTCCTATAATCCCAGCACTTTGAGAGGCAGAAGCAGGAGAATTGCTTGAGGCCAAGAGTTCAAGACAAGCAAGACTCTGTCTCTACAAAAAGTAAAGATAGCACATGCCTATAGTCCTAGCTACTCAAGAGGCTGAGGTGGGAAGATCACTTGAGGTCAGGAGTCTGAGACATGCCTGGGCAACAATAGTGAGACCCTGTCTCTACACATACAAAAGTTTTTAAGTAGTTGAGAACGGTGGCGCATGCCTGTCATCCCAGCTACTCAGGAGGCTGAGGTGAAAGGATCACTTGAGGCCAGGAGTTTGAGGCTGCAGTGAGCTATGATCGCACTACTGCACTCCAGCCTGGGTGACAAAGCGCGACCCATCTCTAAAAAATGAAGATAAAGAAAAAGATATACACAAGAATGCAAAACAGTGATTAAAGGACTGTCCACTGGAACTGTCACAGCAATGACTACTGATTATTAGAGATAAACAAGTGCCACACAGGGAAAGAACCGTTGACAACCATGGCCCATTTAATTTGCTGCTGTCCTGCAGTGATCACTCACCCAGAGGTGCAGCAGACAAGGGTAGGAACAGCTGGGTTACATGGCAACGCTGGATCGCCTGTACGTGGCCCAGACTGTCACAGCTCCTCCCCTCATGACCACATCACCTGGGAGGCCATCAAAGGGATAAAGATCAAGAGAGACCAAGGAGAATTACTGCCATTTGGTCTCCATAATCGTGTCATCAAAGATTCATTGACTCTTTAGGGTCTGCTCTAACTTAAATAGATCCAGTGATCAAGAAACTTGGGCTCTATTCTGCTTGGGTCCTTAACGACTTCCCTTTCCTTGCCTCACTTGTAAAACCAGACAAAATACTAGCCATAATACTTGCCTCTAGATCCAGAGAAGACTACAGGAAGTCACAAAGTGTGAAATAAGCTCCAACTCAGCAATCGACATGGCAAGGGTACGAGGTCTAACAATTAAATTCGCGAACTCATCCTAGAAAAAGTGCTATGTACTTCATTGCTGAATATCACTAAGGTCACCTTCAAAGTATCCCCCCCTTGGGAAGCTATGCCCCGATACCAGTGCCTAGTCTGCCCATCAAAGCAATTTTGGAACTCTTTTTCTGGAATGGCCACCCGAGCTGTTGTCATATTACCCTTGATGTCCTGAATGTCATCAGAATATCTTTCTTTCATTATTTCCTTTATCATCGGGTAAAGAAAAAAGTCACTGGGGGGCCAGATCACGAGAGTGGGGAGGGTGTTCCAATACAATTATTTGTTTACTGACTAAAAACTCCCCCACAGAGAGTGCTGTGTGAGCTGGTGCATGTTGTGAGGCAAGAACTCCTTTCGGGATCATTTTTGTACACACCTTTCTGATGCCAAGATTTTCAGTTAAGATTTTTCTGTTTCTCTATTGATGTGTATGGTCGGCTATGCTTCTCAAAATCAGCCAATGATTTTGATGCACAATTCAATGAATTTTTGCAATGTTTTCATCAGTTCTGCTTGCTTCTGGCCGTTCTGACCTCTCTTCATCAGTGACGCTTTCTCTTTCCTCCAAAAATCATTTCATCCATTGGTACACCGACATTTTCCTCATGGCATTATCCCCATAAGCTTGGACTAACAAGTCTCTGATTTCGCTTCCACTCTTGCCAAGTTTAACAAGAAATTTAATGCTTGTTCATTGCTCTAATTCAAACTCCAACACATTCTCACGAAAACATTCAACAACAATGATGAACGCCACTCGGCAAGACACCGCCACACGTCGACCCAAATGCAGCTGTGAGACACTGATGTACCAAGGTTATGAAACCTTACCGAGTTGTTTGTACAGCACTGCCAACATCAGCGCATGGTGTTGAGTTTGCAAACTTAATTGTCAGAACTCGTAGGGCCTGCAGTTGGTGCCTACCCAGACCCCACCCATCACACTTCAAGTATAAGACCCTCCACCTTCTGGCCACCACTCTGCACTTCTTTTTTTTTTTTTTTTTTTGAGTCACAGTCTCACTCTGTCGCCCAGACTGGAGTACAGTGGCCACTCCTGGCCACCACAGCCTCGACCTGCTGGGCTCCTGCGATCCTTCCGCCTCAGCCTTCCACATAGCTGGAACTACAGACGCGCGCTACCACCCTGGCTCATTTTTGATTTATTGTAGAGATGAGGTCTCACCAAGTTGCCCAGGCGGGTCTCGAACCCGCGGGCTCAGGCAATCCACTCACCTCAGCCTCCCAAGGCGCGAGATTACAGGTTGAGCCACCGAGCCCAGACACTCTGCACTTCTTTGCAGAGCCTCTTGCCTACCCTGGTGGGAAGGAGGCACCAGGAGTGAATGCTCCCTGGGGCAGCCCTCACCCAAGGACTGGAGGAGCTGGTGGATACAGACTCCAGCCCTCACTGCTGGGCAGGTGTCCTACCCTGGCTGAGTTCCCCAGAGAGTTTAGTTCCAATAGGCCACCGCAGCAACTGGCTCGACAACCCATTTTTATTGGCCACCTTCCCTTCCCTATCTCACTTTCCCTGTCCTTGGCCGGTCACAGGTCACCTACTTGCCTTTGAGTCATCGTCTCAGGGTTGGCTTCTGGAGGAAGCCAAACTAAGACAACAGGTCTTCCCTGGGCAGGACACCAAACTAGACAAAGCTGGGAGAGGTTTAGGTCAGAGAGGAAGAAAAACTTGAACTCTGATTAACCCAAAACAACAGCGGGCCATCTTGGCGGCCGCTCTTGGTTGGGGGCAGTCCTGCACCTAAGGCAGGAAGATGGTGGCCGTAAAGAAGACGAAAAAGTCACTGGAGTCCATCAGCTGAAGGCTCCAACTCGTTATGAAAAGTGAAAAGTACGTGCTGGGTACAGACTCTGAACGTGCTCCAACAAGGCGAAGTGAAATTGGTTATCCTTGCCAACAACTGCCCGGCTTTGGGGAAACCTGAAATATGTTGGCCAAAACTGGTGTCCATCACTACAGTGGCAATGACACTGAATTGGGCACAGTGTGTGGAAAATACTACAGAGTATGCACACTGGCTATCATTGATCCAGGTGATTCTGATATTATCAGAAGCATGCCAGAACAGACTGGTGAAAAGTAAAACATGCAGGATTGTTCTTTATAATAAAACGTGACAGAGCTTGTTTTTAAAAACAAACAAACAAAAAATGGCCGGGCTCAGTGGCTCACACCTATAAATCCCAGCACTTTGGGAGGCCAAGGTGAGAGGACTGTCTGAGGGTTCGAGACCAGCCTGGGTACTTGGTAAGATCTCGTCTCTACAATACATCAAAAAATCAGCCGGACACAGTGGCACATGCCTGTTGTTCCAGCTACTTGGAAGGCTGAGGCGGAAGGATCGCCTGAGCCCAGCAGGTTGAGGCTGCGGTGGCTGTAAGCGCGCCACTGCACTCCAGCATGGGTGACAGAGTGAGATTCCAACTCAAAAAAACCCAACCAACCAAACAACAACAGCAAAACTGCTTCTCTTAGAAAGTCTCAACCTTATAAAGCTGTCTCTCATGCCTGAAAAACCTTTCCTTGCACAAGCAGCTCCGTGGGTCTGAGGGAAGGGCGCAGCTCTTGAGGGACAGAGCTGTCTCTGCAGGGAACACATGGCCCACCCTGATCTTCCATTGCTCAGGGTGCACCTCCCCTTCCTTTGCAGAAGGGACTCTGGGTGGCGAGGCACAGCCTTCAGGAAAAATTGCTCTGCTCTTGGGCAGTGGTCTTCTCTGTGGAACAGCATAAACTGAACATCAAACAAGCTCCTAGCCGGGCTCGGTGGCTCAGCCTGTAATCCCGCGCCTTGGGAGACTGAGGTGAGTGAATTGCCTGAGCCCGCGGGTTCGAGACCCACCTGGGCAGGCGAGACCTCATCTCTACAATAAATAAAAAAATCAGCCGGGCGTGGTAGCGCGTGCCTGTAGTTCCAGCTACTCGGAAGGCTGAGGCGGAAGGATCGCCGGAGCCCAGCAGGTCGAGGCTGCGGCGGCCGGGAGTGGCCACTGCACTCCAGTCTGGGCGACAGAGTGAGACTCCAACTCAAAAAACAAAACAAAACAAAACAAAACAAAAAAAAAGTAAATGCCCCCTTCGCAACCAACCACTACCTTTCCTCAACTTAGAAAGAAAAATGAAAAGGAGAAAAAAGAGAAGGCAAAACAAAGAGCTGGGATGAATTGAAGTTATCTCATTTATTTGACTCATACACACAGTTTCCATAAGTACATATATGTGTGAATATAAACATGCTGATTATGCATCTGAGCATGGAGACAGATAAAGATGCACTCTTTTTTTTGCTTCGTATAAATTTTAATGTATTCTTCATATCCCGATCTGATGAAAACATTATTGTTATTATCATTAAAGTTAATTATTCTGGTGCTTTTTTTTTTTTGGAGTCGGAGTCTCACTCTGTCACCCATGCTGGAGTGCAGTGGCACGGTCACGACTACTGCAGTCTCGACCTGCTGGGCTCAGGTGATCCTTCGCCTTAGCCTTCCAAGTAGCTGGAACCATAGGCATGCACCATCATGCCTGGATATTTTTCTTCATTTACTGTAGAGATGAGGTCTCGCCAAGTTGCCCGGGCTGGTCTCGAACCCCTGGGCTCAGGCAATCCTCTCGCCTCAGCCTCCCAAAGTGCTGGGATTATAGGCATGAGTTGCAACTGCACCCAGCTTCTTCCTATTTCTTGTAATATTGTTACCACTCATTTCTTTCTTTCTTTCTTTTTTTTAGGTCAGAGTCTCACTCTGTCACCCAGGCTGGAGTGCAGTGGAAGGCTCATGGCTACCTGTAGCCTCGACCTGCTGGGCTCAGGTGATCCTTCCGCCTCAGCCTTCCAAGTAGCTGGAACTACAGGCATGCGCCACCACGCCTGACTAATTTTTTGATTTATTGTAGAGACGAGGTTTCAACCAAGTTGCCTAGGCTGGTCTCAAACCCGTGGGCTCAGGCAATCCTCTCGCCTCTGACTCCCAAAGTGCTGTGATTACAGGTGTGAGCCATCGTACCTGGCTCACTCATTTCATTCATACATAAGACATATAGATATAGATATAAAAGTAAGCATAATTGAATATACTGTTGCCATTATCTTGGGCAAGTTTTTATCTGTCAGATCAGTTAAGAATAAGAAAAAGAAAAGTTTTTATTTTACCATCACTTATTCCTTCTTTAATGCCCTTCCTTTCTTTATATAGATCCACGTTTCTGACCTATATCATTTTTCTTCCCCCTAAAGAACTTTTTTTTTTTTAAACATTTCTTGCAAGACAGACATACTGGCAATAAATTCCCTCCATTTTTGTTTGTCTGAAAAAGTATTTATCCTTCATTTTTGAAGGATAATTTTGGAGGCACACAATCCTAGGTGAGTGGGACTTTTCTCTCAATCTTTAAATATTTCACTCCACTCTCTTCTTGCTTGCATGGTTTCTGAAGAGAAGTCAGATGTAATTCTTATCTTTGCCCTTCTATAGTTAAGGCGATATTTTTTTTTAACTCTGGCTTCTTTCAGGATTTCTTCTTTCTCTTTGATTTTCTGTAGTGTATAAATCATATGTGTAGTTGCAGCTTTTCTGGCATGTATCCTGCTTGACATTCTCTGAGATTCCTGGATTGCGGTTTTGTGTCTGCCTTAATTTGGATAGATCTCTGTCATTATTGTTTCAAATCTATCTCCCATTCCTTTCTCTCTTTCTCTTCCTTCTGTTATTCCCATTACACATATGTTATACCTTTTTGTTGTCCCACAGTTCTTGGATTTTGTGTTGTGGTGGGGTTTTTTTAAGTCTTTTTTTTTTTTCCTTTGCTTTTTAGTTTTGGGAGTTTCTGTTGAGATATACTTAAGCCATGTTCAGTCCACTAATCCATCAAAGCCCATCAAAGACATTCTTCATTTCTGTTACAGTGTTCTGATCTCCAACATTTCTTGTTTTCTTTTTTGGGGGGGTCGAACTCTCATTCCTTCTGCCTCAGCCTTCCAAGTAGCTGGAAATACAGGCACGCCACCATGCTTGGTTAATATTTTCAGTTTCTTGTAGAGACAAGGTCTTGCCAAGTTGCCCAGGCGGGTCTTGAACTCCTGGGCTCAGGCAAATTTTTTTTTTTTTAATCAATATTTTATTATGGTTTTGTGGGGTACAGTTAAGGGTCAGGTGTACAATTACGTTTCATTCAGGCACCCTGTTGATAAGAGGTGTTTCCCCTTCCCCAGACAGATATTTGCTGTTAATCCCATCCCCCCCAGCAATTTTCTTGCCTCTGCCTCTCAACTGCTGGGATGACAGGCATGAGCCACCATGCCTGGCGACCTGTAATGTTTCTTTTCAGTCTTAGAATTTCCATCTCTCTGCTTGCATTGCCCATCTGTGCTTACAACCTTTCTACTTTATCCATCAGAGCCCTTCCCATGTCAATCACAGTTGTTTCAGATTCTCGGTCCGATAAGTCCAACATCCCCACCATATCTGAGTCTGGTTGTGATGCCTGCTGTATCTTCAAACTGTGTTACTTGCCTTTTGGTGTCTCATAACATTTTCTTGATAGCCACACATGATTGGGTCAAGGGAACTGCTGTAAATAAGCCGTTAGCGATATGGTAAGGTCTCAGGGGAGGAGAAATGTTCTATAGTCCTGTGATTAGGTCTCAGTGTTTTGGTGAGCCTGACCCAGTCCCTACCTTAGGTGAGATAGGATGGCTAGAGCACACAGGTGTTGGGTGTTTCTCTTCCCCCAGGTCAATTAGGCCCTAATAAAACCCCAGTGGGGTTAGGTTAAACAGTTTCTCCTGAGATCAGGCCTTGTTAAGAAGAACAGAATAAAAATAATTCCACCCCACCCCCTCCCATGCAGGAAACAGGTGGGATTTTCTCCACTATTCACCACGAGAGCTTGGGGGAGTTCCAGAAGGTAAAACTCACAACAGGTGAGGGACGGGGCCCTGATTTGGCTCCCCGAAGTCTCGAACTCTCAGACTCTGCCACTCAGCTTCCTGCAACTTGTTGGATCCAGGTCAGGTTTTCATACTCGGCATTGGCTCCAGCCGAGGGTGCTGCTCAGGGGTTCAGCACTCGCCAGTTGCGATCCCCTGTTCTCCTGTCACTTTCTCCAATTTGAGGGACGAAGTTTGCCCTGAGCCCTGTCTCTGACCTCAGAGTTGTTGCTTCTTCAGTGTGCTCACTTTTTACTTGTAGTTAAGATGGGGCTGCAACTTCCAAGCTTCTCGCATGCTGGGCAGGAAACTGGACGTTCCATATTTTAATTTTTTATGCAGAACTGAGGCTTTTTTATTTATCCGCATTAAAGAAATATATAGCTGAAATGGTAAAAAATCATGCATCTTGCCTCATTTTTATATATAGCACAGTTCACCTTCTTCCATTTACATGCTACTTTGGGTTCTGACTTGGGAGGTATTCCAGTCATTGTAAATGTATAATTTCTTTTCTGTTATTTCTTTTTTTTTGAGTTGGAGTCTCACTCTGTCACCCAGACTGGAGTGCAGTGGCCGCTCCCAGCCACCGCAGCCTCGACCCACTGGGTTCCGGCAGTCCTTCTGCCTCAGCCTTCCAAGTAGCTGGAACTACAGGCGCACGCTACCATGCCCGGCTAATTTTTTTAAATTTATTTATTGTAGAGATGAGGGTCTCGCCAAGTTGCCCAGGTGGGTCTCAAACCCGCGGGTTCAGGCAGTCCACTCACCTCAGCCTCCCAAAGGCGCAGGATTATAGGCTGAGCCACCGAGCCCGGCTTCTTTTCTGTTATTTCAATAGCTTCAGGCATACTTTAATTTTATACACACGCTATATATATATGGGTATGTGTATATATGCATATATACATAACATGATGATATATATAATGATGAGATATATTACTGAGAAAGTAAAATATGGTTACATAGTAATAGCTGGACACACGAGGAATTCACAACTCCCCAAAGAAAATACATCTGGATGACCTGCCTAGCAATTTCCCCGTGAGACATAGGAATGTCTCCATATTTCATTCCTTGTTCCTTCCCTGAAACAATTTCAATCACTTGACAAATCATTATCATTCATTAATAACATTTGCCGAGTGCCCATATGTGAAAGAAATTCACTCCACATTCCACAGCAGCAATCCCTTTCCCCATGAGCTTTCTATTTTAATGGAATCAATATAGAACAGGCAGGTATTCTACATTGATTCCTGTTCTGTTTGGGTTTGTTATTGTTTGTTGTTTGGTCTCTTTCTCTCTCTGGTTCAGAGGAATCATTCCCTGGTTTTATAAACGAAGTTGGATCATTTCGCTTCCATGAGCCAGGGAATACTTCATGACAGAATAAAGGTTTCCAGAAGACTGGGGATAAGAGATGGAAGGAAGCAAAACGGAAGGCAAACGAAGCTGCCAGAGCAGAGCAATGGTGGCTGAGTCTCCTCGGTGAGGAGGAAAATACCCCGTGCTGAGTCACTTTGGACTGGGGGATGGGCCGTCTTATTCAGGGATCGAGGAAGAATCACCGGGACAAAAGGAGCACGTGTCAAGCAGAGGTCAGGCTGATAACAGGCAAATATTGTCCCCTGATTACAATTCTTATTGCCTCATCTCAAAATTGCCTTGTCAAATTGATGGGGAACAATTCTCTCAGCCCCATTTCAGAGTCACAGAGACTGAATACCTTATTATTCTACAGCTTAGGAAGCCCGGAGAGGTAGCCACGAATTTCCTCTTCCAAAGCTTCCTACCGACCAGGCCTGCTTTACTCTAGCTGTGATGGTCAAGGTGTTGGAGAACTTTGTCTCTTTTGATTGTTCTGGTAACTGCTGTCTACATCCAGGCTAAGAACTCACTGACAAGAATCCTCTACCTGCTGCCCAAAAGTACCTTCTAGACTGTACTCTGCTACAAGGGTCCCGAGGTATGAGCTGACCTCCAAGCCGAATCTGGCTGACCTGGGCTTTTGGTGTAGAAAGCCTGCCTGAAAAGACGAGAGCCACCCAGCAGTCTAGACAATTTGATAGGCAGACCTCATATTGAATCACAAAGGTTTAGGAGTAGTGATTATCTAGTTCAGTGGTTTCAAAATTTTTTAAAGAGGTGGAACTGTGTCTTTCCACTGAAATCGTATGTTGAAGCAAAATAAATGAAGATATTTCTGTAGTTGAAAACTGGCCCCGAAATAAGAACTGTCTCAAAGTTTGGCCTCGAAAACCACTTATCGGCCAGGCGTGGTGGCTCACAGTATAGCCAGACTTGGTCTCCACAAAAAATCCAAGAATTAGTCGGGTGTGGTGGCATGCACCTGTAGTCCCAACTACTTGAGAGGCTGAGGTGCAAGGATCGGCTGAGCCTAGGAAGTCAAGGCTGCGGTGAGCTGTGATAATGCCACTGCACTCCAGCTTGGGTGACAGCAAGAGACCCCCATTAAAAAAAAAGGGGCATGGTAGCTCACACCTGTAATCCCAGCACTTAGGGAAGCAGTGGTGAGAGGACTGCCTGAGCCCATGGGTTTGAGACCAGCCTGGGCAACTTGGCAAGACTTCATCTCTACAATAAATAAAAAAATTAGCCAGATGTGGTGGCGCACGCCTGTAATTCCAGCTACTTGGAAGGCTGGGGTGGAAGGATCGCCTGAGCCCAGCAGGTCAAGGATGTGGTAACCGTGAGCGTATCATTGCACTCCAGCCTGGGCGGCAGAGTGAGACTCCAACTAAAACAAAACCCAAAAACCTTATCTGGCCTAATCCCTCCACATTGTAGGTGTGGAAGTGAGTACACAGAGAAGTCAGGTAAATTGCCCAGGGTTACAGGGCTAGGGCTAAATCTAGTTTCCTGATGCTTAATGTTTTGCTCTTTCTACTATCACACCCTGTCTCTGAGAATCCACTCTGAACCCACAGAACTACATGTGGTGGCGATATTAAGCCACAAAAATTACTGACTCAATGCTTTCATTAAAGACTCCACCTACCCTGTCCATTTCCTGAGCATGAGAGGCTTTTAGTTCTTTGTACCACATTAACTCTGATCGGTAATTTTGAATTCCTCTTGGCAGAAGTAATATAGATCAGATTCCATGAAAACATATCACTACAATGAAAATCTGGTGTTTTTTTTTTAATTCAAACCCAGCTTATGGTCTGCAGACTTCAGTAAGATTTAATCAGCAAAAATTTAGTACTATACTACAAAAGAATTTGGACAGTGTTTGAGATTTTACTGTAAAAAGATTTTTGCCTGTGTTGTACATATTGGCTTAATCTTGGTACGTTCAGTAATTCAGACAGCAGCTGGCTTTCAAGTTCCTTGCCAACAAGCTGGCTGTGTATTATAAGACCCGACACGAGATACCAGTCCCAGGGACCCTGAGGAGTTTACTGCCTACCTTACTTAGTTATCACCCAGGTAGTGTGCTGTGGTATACAAGTCTGCAGTACGCAATTTGGAACAGAGGAAAGAAAGAACCATTAGCACACCCAAGGCCTGAGGCTCCCCGAAGGCCTGGGTAGGGCCCCTCTGGGAGTGGGCTCTGTGATCCCAGCTTTATCAGTTTTTGTTAATAAGACCAGAGTCCTTATTAAAATAATTCCATTGCTGGGTACAGTGGCTTACAGCTGTAATCCCAGCACTTTGGGAGGCTGAGGTGGGAGGATTGCTTAAGACCAGGAGTTCGAGACCAGACTGGCAACAAACATAGCATGAGACCCCATCTCTACAAAAATTTTTAAGAAATTAGCTAGGTGTGGTGGCATTCGCCTGGAGTCCTAGTTACTCGGGGGTTGAGGCAGGAGGACTGCTGAAGCCCAGGATGGAGGCTGCAGTTAGCTATGATTGTACCACTGCATGCCAGTCTGGGTGACAGAGCGAGACCCTGTCTTTAAGATAAATACATACATAAATAATAAAGTAATATCTGTCCAAGTTCATTTAAAGCGAGAGAAGACAGGTGAGAATTTGAAAGAGAGGCGAGGACATATTTGAAAAACTCAGGGGCAGGGTGGAAAAGGCCTGAGAGCAGGACCAGGCGGGACATCGGCTCGGCGGCCAGCATCTCCGTGACAGCGCCCGTGAGGAGGGTCCCTCTGACTCACTCCCACACCATGGAGACTGGGGTTTCAGTAAGGATTGATGGAGGAAGCAACAGCAACGGAAAGGAGGCCGCAAGGAACGAGGAAACTGTCTGCACGGAGTATAAATGTGAGGCCGAGATCCAAGTAAAACATCAAACTGGCAGGCAAAAAAAAAAAAAATAACAGAAACATTTCAGATGACGAAGATGAAACCCAGTCTCTGGGCTGTGGTGACTTAGGTCGCCCTCTCAGGCCTGACGGTGGAGTCGGAGCCCTGTCGAGTTCGGAGGCTGGGTCCCTGGCACGCAACGCCTCTGGTGCAGAAGGAGCCCCGCTCGCCTGGCAAGGGATCTGGGCAGGGGACTCGGCGTGTGGGGCCAACTCGCCTCCCCTGCTCGGGTTTCTCGGCCATTAGCTCGTATCTGAAACCCGGTATTAGAACAGTTCATGCCGGGACACTCTCTGAACTCGGTTCGCCCTGGTCCTGGCACTTCTGCCCCACACAAGGAGGGGAGCTTCAACAGCATTTTAAAAACAAGGGAAAGAGGATGAGACACTTGTAAAGCTTTTGATCGTCTTGGGTCAAACACATGTAAGCGTGCACGCGGGAAGAGGACTGAATGTTCTGTAGCACACACAATAACAATTTCAGGGGAACAACTCTTTGTATTACCTCATGGAGCAACGAGGCTAAGTTAGAGTGGAGAGCCAAACTGAGACTTCCAAACACTTGCGGACTTTTAAATACCTTTCACTATATATTATTTTGGAGGGGCCCCCAGCTTTCTGAAGAGACCCAAGCTCTGAGCACGTGCATTCTGGGGCAGTGCGGGTGGAGATTGTGGTACGGCCACCCATGGCGTCACTAAGTAGGGGCAGAAGATCAGCTGAGCCCAAGGGGATTGAGGCTGCGGTGTGCCATGATCACGCTGCTACTGCAGCCCAGCCTGGATGACAGAGTGAGGCCCCGACTCAGAAAATACATGAAATAAATAAATCGCCAGTTATGCTAATTATCTGCTTCATGACATTGAGCACATTCAAGTCCTCAGTTTCTCATCTTTAAAATGGGAATATATATATATATATATATATATATAGAGAGAGAGGAGAGAGAGAGAGAGAGAGAGATGTCAAGTCTGTCTTATATATTTTATTTTATTTCATTTGAGTTGGAGTCTCACTCTGTCACCCAGGCTCGAGTGCAGTGGCTGCTCCCGGCCACCGCAGCCTTGACCTGCTAGGCTCCAGCGATCCTTCCGCCTCAACCTTTTGAGTAGCCAGAATTACAGGCATGCGCTACCACGCCCGGCTGATGTTTTGATTTATTGTAGAGATGAGGTCTCGCCAAGTTGCCCAGGCGGGTCTCGAACCCGCGGGCTCAGGCAATCCACTCACCTCAGCCTCCCAAGGCGCGGGATGACAGGCTGAGCCACCGAGCCCGGCTCTGTCTTATGTATTTTAAAGTCAGAGTCTCACTCTGTCGCTCAGGCTGGAGGGCAGTGGTACGCTCATGGCCACCACAGCCTCGACCTCCCGGGCTCAGAGATCCTCCCACCTCAGCTCCTTGAGTAGCTGTGACTATAGGCACACACCACCACACCCAGCTAATGTTTTGCTTTTCTGTAGAAACAAGGTCTTGTTATGTTGCTCAGGCTGGTCCTGAACTCCTGGGCCCAAACAATTATCTCACCTTGGTCTTCCAAAGTGCTGGAATTACAGGTGTGAGCCACTGTGCCCAGCCTAGTATTTCTTTTCTTTCTTTTTTTTTTTGAGTTGGAGTCTCACTCTCTTGCCCAAGCTGTAGTGCAGCGGCACGCTCACGGCCAATGCAGCCTTGACCTGCTAGATTCAGGCGATCCTTCTGGCACGGCCTTCCAAGTAGCTGGAACCACAGGTGTGTGCAAGCATACTTGGCTAATTTTTTGATTTATTGTAGAGATGAGGTCTTGCTACGTTGCCTGGGCTGGTCTTAAATTCCTGAGCTTGGGCAATCCTGTCACCTCACCACGCCTGTAATCCTAGCACTTTGGGAGGCCAAGGGGAGAGGATAGCTTGAGCCCAGGGGTTTAAGACCAGCCTAGACAGCACAGCAAGATCTCATCTCTACCAAAAATAAAAATAAAAAACTAACTGGGTGTGGTAGCACACACCTGTAGTTCCAGCTACTTGGGGGGCTGAGGCTGAAGGGTCGTGTGAGCCCAGGCGATCGAGGCTGTGGTAAGTTGTGATGGTGCCACTGCGCTCCAGCCTGGACGACAAGTGAGATTTCAACTTAAAAAAAAAAATGCAGGGCCGGGCTCAGTGGCTCAGCCTGTAATCCCAGCACTTTGGGAGGCTGAGGTGAGTGGACTGCCTGAGCCCGCGGGCTCGAGACCCGCCCGGGCAACTTGGCGAGACCTCGTCTCTACAATAAATCAAAAATTCGCGGGGGTGTGGTAACGTGTGCCTGTAGTTCCAGCTACCTGGAAGGCTGAGGCGGAAGGATCGCCGGAGCCCAGCAGGTCGAGGCTGCGGTGGCCGGGAGCGGCCACTGCACTCCAGTCTGGGCGACAGAGTGAGACTCCAGCTAAAAAAAAAAAAAATGAAGATTCCAAGGACCCACCCCAGACCTGCTGCTCAGAATCTCTAAGTGTGGGGCTCAGGGGTTGGTAATGATTTTTTAAATGTCCCTAAGTGATCAAATGCAGATACCTTGGTCTGAGTCCATCTGTGAGATCCCTTGTAACAAATAAGGTCTGGGATCAATTACTGTAACACAAAGCTGAAGCAAAGAGTGCCACGGCAGAGGCACCAGCAAAGCGTTATGAGAGTCAGGAAAAGGCAAATGCCATTTGGGGAGGCGGCAGCACGGAGGTGGAACTTGAACTGGGCCTTGGACAAGGCTGGAATCTGCACTTGAGGGGACGGAGAAAGGGAAGAGAATGGAGACCTGAAGCCAAATATTCGGCCGGGGGACAGACTGCTCAAATGGAACGGTGGGACATAAGGCTGGCAGGACAGACTGAGACCAACCTCATTAGGTATTTCATTCATTCATCTAAACACGGAATACCTGGTCATGTTGAGTATTCGCTATTCTGAGCCCTGAGGAGGGAGAAAGACATAGTTCTGGCTGATTTGGGGGCTACAGATGCCTCTCATTGATAGAAGCTAACAGGGCTGGAAGTGGAGGGCTAAGGCAGCCCAGATGACCAACAGGGCCTGGAAAAGAGACGGCTGAAAGCAGAGGAGAGGTAACTGGGTTTTATGGGTCGAACTGTGTCTTCCAAAAATGCTACATAGGCCAGGTACAGTGGCTCATGCTTATAATCCCAGCTCTTTGGGAGGCCAAGGTGAGAGGATTGCCTGAACCCACAGATTCAAGACCAGCCTGGGGAACTTGGGGAGACCTCATCTCTACAATAAATCAAAAAAATTAGCAGGGTGTGGTGGCATGTGCCTGTAGTTCCAGTTATTTGAAAGGTTGAGGCTGAAGGATCACCTGAGCCCAGTAGGTGGAGTCTGCAGTGGCCGGGAACATGCCACTGCCCTCCAGCCTGGGCGACAGAGTGAGACTCTGACTCCAAAAAAAAAAAAAAGGCTAAGGTCTAACCTTCATTGCAGTTTTGTGGTCCATGGGACAGAATTGGCTACATGAATTGTAGGGCTCAGTGTTTCGTAGATGTCCTAACTTCCAGTGTTCAGAATGTGATCTTATTTGGAAATAGTGCCTTAACAGATGCGGTCATTAGAGTGGGCCCTAATGCAATATGACTGGTGTCCTTTTAGAAAGGGGGCATTGGGCTAGGTGTGGTGGCTCACGCCTGTAATCTCAGCACTTTGGGAGGCCAAAGTGAGAGGACTGCCTGAGCCCAGGCCTCGAGACCAGCCTAGGCAACATGGCAAGACCTCATCTCTACAGTAAGTTACAAAATTAGCTGGGCATACACCTGTAGTTGCCTGGAAGGCTGAGGTGGAAGGATCACCTGAGCTCAGCAAGTCAAGGCTGCAGTAGCCATGAGTGTGCCACTTCACTCTAGCCTGGGCAACAGAGACCCCATCTCAAAAAAAAAGTGGGGGGACACTGGAAAACAGAGACAGACATGCACACAGAGAAGAGACATAGGAAGAACACCATGAGGTAGCGGGAGATGGGAGAGATGTGTCTCAAACCAAGGAACACCAAAGTCAACCAGCAGATCACTAGAAGCTAGAGGGAGGCATGGAACAGATTACCCCTCACAGCCGCAGGAGGAACCAACCCTGCCAAACCTTGAGAACATACGTTTCTGTTGTTTGAAGCCCCCCAGGTTGTTGTTACGGCAGCCCTAGGAAACCAGACGAAAGTAGTCACAAAAGAACTGCTAGAGGCTGAGTAGCAGAGGCTTGAGAGCTGACTTTTTTTTTTGAGTTGGGGTCTCACTCTGTCACCCAGGCTGGAATGCACAATCATGGCTCACCACAGCCTGGACCTCCTGGGCTCAGGAGATCCTTCTACCTCAGAATCCCAAGTAGCTGGACTATAGGTGTACGCCACCACACCCAGTTAATTTTCTGATTTTATTTTTGTAGAGACAAGGTCTCACTATGTTGCCCTAGGTTGGCCTTGAACTCCTGGGCTCCAGCAATCCTCCTGCCTGAGCCTCCCAAAGTTCTGGGATTATAGGAGTGAGCCATGCTGGGTTCGGTGGCTCAGCCTGTAATCCCGCGCCTTTCGGAGGCTGAGGTGAGTGGATTGCCTGAGCCCGTGGGTTCGAGACCTGCCTGGGCAACTTGGCGAGACCTCATCTCTACAATAAATCAAAAATTAGCCGAGTGTGGTAGCGTGCACCTGTAGTACCGGCGACTTGGAAGGCTGAGGCAGAAGGATCGCCAAAGCCCAGCAGGTCGAGGCTGCAGTGGCTGGGAGCGGCCACTGCACCCCAGTATGGGCGACAGAGTGAGACTCCAACTCAAAAAAAAACTAAAAAAACTAAAAATACCCTTTCCATTGAGTCCGGGAAGATTAATTTCTAGCCTGAAGATTTAATGTTGTCTGCCTTGTTGGGTTTGGGACTTCGTGGGACTCCTTTCTTCCTTCTCGTGTCTTCCTTTTGGAATGGGAACCTCTATCCTCTGCCCGTCCCGCCTTTGTATTTTGCAGCACGTCATTGTTTGATGTCACAGGTTCACAGCTGGAGAGCAATTTGCCTCAGCACAAAACACATCTTTGAGTCTCACCCAAGTCTGATTTAGATGATGTGTAGATGAGAGACCCTGGCTTTAGACTTTTGAGTTGGCAATGGAACAAGTTAAGACTCTCAAGACTACTGGGACAGAATGAATGCATTTTGCATGTGGGAAGGACATGGATTTAAGGGGTGGAATGCTATGGTCTGAATGTATGTGTGTCCTCCCAAATCACATGTTGAAACTTAAACCCCACAGTGATAGTATTAGAGGCGGAGCCATTTGGGAAGTGATTAAGCGTCTCAATGAGATGAGTGTCCTTATACAAAAGAATGAGCCCAGTGCCCTTATCAAAAAGGTCGACAAGCCGGGCTCGGTGGCTCAGCCTGTAATCCCGCGCCTTTGGGAGGCTGAGGTGAGTGGATTGCCTGAGCTCGCGGGTTCGAGACCCGCCTGGGCAGCGAGACCTCATCTCTACAATAAATAAAAAAATCAGCCAGGCATGGTAGCGCGCCTGTAATTCCGGCTACTCGGAAGGCTGAGGCGGAAGGATGGCCAGAGCCCAGCAGGTCGAGGCTGCGGTGGCCGGGAGCGGCCACTGCACTCCAGTCTGGGCGACAGAGTGAGACTCCAACTCAAAAAAAAAAAGAATGAAAATAAGGATGTTGAATAGATACCTGCACTCCTTGTTTACTGCAGCATTATTGACAATAACCAATATGTGAAATCAAGTTAAGTGTTTATCAATGAACACATGGGTAAGGAAACATGGTATATAAACATAATAGAATACTATATAGCTTTTAGAAAGAAGAAAACTGTCATCTTTGACAACACGAATGAACCTGGAGAATATTATGCTAAGTGAAATAAGCCAGGCACAGAGGGATAAATATTGCATGATGTCACTTATATATGGCATCTAAAAAAGTCACACTTGCAGAATTAGAGAGTAGAATGGTGGTTACCAGATACTGGGGATGTGGGGTAGGGAATGGAGAGATGTTGACCAAAGTAAAGTTCCAGTTAGACAGGAAGAATAAGCTTTTTTTGTTTTTGTTTTTGTTTTGAGTTGAAGTCTCACTCCGTCGCCCAGACTGGAGTGCAGTGGCCGCTCCCGGCCGCCGCAGCCTCGACCTGCTGGGCTCCGGCGATCCTTCCGCCTCAGCTTTCCGAGTAGCCGGAATTACAGGCATGCACTACCTTGCCCGGCTGATTTTTTGATTTATTGTAGAGATGAGGTCTTGCCGCCCAGGCGGGTCTCGAACCTGCGGGCTCAGGCAATCCACTCACCTCAGCCTCCCAAAGGCGCGGGATTACAGGCTGAGCCACCAAGCCCAGCTAAGAATAAGTTTTTAAGCTCTATTGTACAGCATGGTACCCAGAATTAATAATAATCCATTCTCTATTTTAAAATTGCTGAAGGAATAGATTTTTAAATGCACTCACTACAAAAAAAGATAAGTATGTTAGGTGATATGTTAATTAGCTTGATAGAGTCATTCCACAATGTAAACATATATCAAAACATCACATTGTATCCCATAAATATACACAATTGTTATTTGTCAACTAAAAATACAAAGTCAAGTTAAAAAAAACATAATAATGTTCTATCACAGTATAAATAGATAAACAAAATACTGTGTATATACATATATGGGGGGATTGCAAGAAAAACAAAATTATTTTTTACAAGGCGAGCCCCTTGTGGTACAGGCTTCACTCACTAGGTAAGTGCTCTAGGAACCCTTTGGCATCAGTGTACCGGCTAGCATGGTTGTGAGAGGCCGTGTTCAGCTTCAGTGAATTTTTTTCTTTAATGAAGGGTGATTTATACAAACAGTATGACCACATTGCGCTGAGTGTTCAGCAGCTTTTTACCAAAAATGGCATGACTGCCATGCCCCATTCTCCCGATTCACCTGCTCTCATTCTGACTTTTTTTTGTTTCCCAGGGTGAAAAGAGTCCTCAAAAGGAAACAGTTTGTTGATGTGGAAGAGGTGAAACAAAAAACAGCAGAGGCACTAAAAGGCGTCGAAATAAACAAATTCAAAAATTGTTTTGACCAGTGGAAAAAGCATCTCGATAGGTGTATTGCATCAAATGGAGAGTACTTTGAAAGTGACTAAAGTTTAAACAAGAAAAAATAAATACACATTTTTTTTTCCCCCTGAGTTAGTCTTTCTCTGCTTCCCAGGCTGGAGTGCAGTGGCATGCTCACAGCTACCCCAGCGCCAACCTGCTGGGCTCCGGCGATCCTCCCGCATCAGTCTTCCAAGTAGCCAGAACTACAGGCACGTGCTACTGTGCCTGGCTAATTTCTGACTTATTGTCGAGATGAGGTCTCGCCAAGTTGCCCAGGCGGGTCTCGAACCCGCGGGCTCAGGCAATCCACTCACCTCGGCCTCCCAAAGTGCTGGGATGACAGGCTGAGCCACCGAGCCCGCCCTGACTCTTATTTTTCAACTGGGAAAGCTCAGCGTAGTTTTCTCTAGGCATCAGTTCCCTCAGAGCTGACAGTTGCTAAATGCCCTTCACAGGCTCCTATTAGCACCACCGAGCAGGCACCCCAGTCTTCGTAAGATGAATAACCCCAGGGATGTCAGACTTGCAGTTCTTGCAAGTTTGCTTGTCCACGACCTGTGACTGTGGTTTATTTATCTATTTATTTTTTATTTTTATTTTTTGAGTTGGAGTCTCACTCGGTCGCCCAGACTGGAGTGCAGTGGCCGCTCCCGGCCACCGCAGCCTCGCCTGCTGGGCTCCGGCGATCCTTCCGCCTCAGCCTTCCGAGTAGCTGGGACTACAGGCGCGCGCTGCCACGCCCGGCTGATTTTTTGATTTATTGTAGAGATGAGGTCTCACAACAATTTGCCCAGGCGGGTCTCGAACCCGGTAATCCACACACCTCAGCCTCCCAAAGGTGCGGGATTACAGGCTGAGCCACCGAACCCGGCAGGGACGTGCTCTGACAAAGTATACGAATGAGACACGCTCCTCCCTCCCGAGAGACTCACGTTGCACACGAACACATCGACACTCTATGGTTTAAAAAATGTGTTTAATTTGGTTGAAGCTAGTATTTTTCAGACTTACACAACCCTTTTATTCGCCAAATACCTATTAACCTCTCAGGAGGCACTGATGCTGGGAAGGGCTGGATCAGGCCATTTCCAGCTGACCTCTCAGCCAGTAAAATCCACTGCCTTACGGATTGAGAAGAAGCCATTGGGCTGAAACTGAAGCAATCAAAATATAACTGGGGTTTGGATATACTAACATTATTCTGAGAAGACAACAAAACTGGAAATGGGCAAGACGTAATGAAAGCATGGGATGATGATGACAGGTCAAACCGGAGGACCACACACGAGGAGAGAAATAATACAGAAAGCAGGAGAAAAAAAAAATCCCGAGAGGAAACCAATGTGGCTGAAAGACAGAGTCAGGAAAACCTCGATCAGAAGCAAAAGGGATCTAATAAGTGAGGGTAGTCTGGGAGGCATGAAATAACTTCGCAGAAATTCTCTGGGCGCAAAGAAAGCTGAGAGAGACTGGGAGGCCATAGGAGAGTGGCCTTTACCTCCAAGCAAAAGGAACCTGTTTCCTTGGGAAATCAGCGGTGGACCAGGTGCACATCAAAAGGGTAAAGCAAGAAAGCACAGCAGGACTCCAGGACAGGAGGAGGGAGGGATCAGACATCCTTGGGTGGAAAGGAAGGCAACAGAAAGGGATATTACAGGCCCTCAGACTGCGTGAATAACAGGGGACTGGTTATCTGTAATCCACCCACTTAGTGTGGATAATTCTTTTTTTTTTTTTGAGTCGGAGTCTCACTCTGTTGCCCAGGCTGAAGTGCAGGGACACGATCACGGCCACCACAGCCTCGACCTGCTGGGCTCAGGGGATCCTTCGGCCTCAGCCTTTCAAGTGGCTGGAACTACAGGTTCGCGCCACCATGCCCCAGCTAATTTTTTCGGTTTATTGTAGAGACCAAGTCTCATCAAGTGGCCCAGGTTGGTCTCAAACTCCCAGGCAATCCTCTTGCCTTCACCTCCCAAAGTGCTGGGATTACAGGCCTGAGCCATCGCGTCCGGCAATATGAATGATTCCAACCCCCTTGTCTGGTGCTCAATTCCTTTCCCTCCTGAGGCCTCTAGAACCTCATCCTCTTCTCTCCCACATCTATCCCCCTCCCAACCCACCTCCCAAGTTTTCCTTGGACTCTGCTACTTTCAAATTACTGCCCAATAGTTATCCTTTTTTGCCCAACTTCTTGAAAGAGGTTCCAGTGCCATATTTACAACTGCGTGGATAGACCAGCCATCTCGAATTTAACATGTACAAAATGACTCCACCCACTCTCCCTTCCACCCAGTCCCTAATTTAATTATTCACATGAGTGCTACAGCCATACTCCAGGTGGCCAGACTTAAAGCCGAAGCCACTTCCCACGTCAACTTCGATGATAAGTCTGACATCTACCTCTGTGATGATCTCTTACATCGGTGCCACTCTTGTCTCACTGCACCATCCTGACCCCAATTTCAATGGCCTTTTTTTTTTTTTTTTTTTTGAGTTGGAGTCTCACTCTGTCGCCCAGACCGGAGTGCAGTGGCCGCTCCCGGCCACCGCAGCCTCGACCTGCCGGGATCCGGCGATCCTTCCGCCTCAGCCTTCCGAGTAGCCGGAATTACAGGCATGCGCTACCATGCCCGGCTGATTTTTTGATTTATTGTAGATGAGGTCTCACTGCCCAGGCGGGTCTCGAACCCCCAGGCTCAGGCAATCCACTCACCTCAGCCTCCCAAAGGCGCGGGATGACAGGCTGAGCCACCGAGCCCGGCTTACAGTGGCCTTCTAAAGGTTCTCTAATCCAGGGAGGGCAAGCACATACATGCTCCCTGCCTCTCTTACTTTACTCAGAGACCAACTGGAGGACATTGGTAGTGGAGTGATAGACCTCTTTCCTGCTGAACCCTGACTTCATCTCACAATCTTTAACAAAGCACACAATCCTGTGGTACATATACATGATGGAGTATTACGCATCCATAAAGAAGAGCAGGCCAGGCTTGGTGGCTCAGCCTGTCATCCCAGTACTTTGGGAGGCCTAGGAGAGTGTATTGCCTGAGCTCGCGGGTTCAAGCCCAGCCTGAGCAACTTGGCGCGACCTCGTCTCTACAATAAAATAAAAAATAGCCGGGCGTGGTAGTGTGCGCCTGAAGTTCCAGCTACTCGTAAGGCTGAGGCGGATGGATCGCTGGAGCCCAGAAGGTCAGCGCTGGGGTGGCCATGAGCGTGTGTGCCACTGCACTCCAGTCTGGGCAAAGGAGTGACTCCGACTCAAAAAAAAAAGAATAAAATCATGGCCTTGCAGCAACTTGGATGCAGTCAGAGACCATGAACCATCACAGAAACAGCTGAATACCACATCTTTTCACTCATGAGCGGGTTCTTATCACTGGTCACACCAGCACAAGTGTGGGATGGGCAGTCACTGGGCATTGCTAGGAGAGGAAGGAAGGAGGGCGGGGTCTTGTAACAACACGATAGTTACCTGGTCCACTACCAGGGGAGTGAGGGTCACCTAGAAGCCCGAACTTCACCTGAAAACCTACTTGTGTAATAAATCCTCACCTGTACCCCACAACTCTATAATAAATAAATACATTTAAATTTTTAAAATTATACAACCCAAGGAAGCCATCATCAGTCAACTAAAGCTGACACTCAAGATGACACACAAACATACATTTTATTGCAGTTGAATAACTCTAAAATCTGAATGCGAATTTCAATGCTGTCAGCCAAAGAGCAGTCATGACACAATTGTTACAGTCTTCAAATGACAGAATTTGGTCCTAGTTGTTCCTAGTGTTGTCACTTCATTGGAGTGATGTGGGTTAGCACTACACACGCTGAGTTTAACTGCCATGTCTTCAAAAAGATGACACTAGGGTCCAACCTCGAAACACAGAGTTTCAAGGGTACATAGACAAACAGGCGTGAAACAGAACAGAATATGTTTTATATTAGCGAATCAAATGTTTGCTATTGGAGAAAAGACCGAAATTTCATATTTCCTTGTAAAGCATCAACCAAAACTTCATGGCGCCTAAGAAAGGAGGGTATCCACGGGTGGACGCAGCTGGGTTACCTCTGACTACGATGTGTTTTTCACAGGCCAAACAATGTACCTGGGCGGGGAGGGGAATAGCAATGGGCAAATCCCTCAGTGGGGATGAAAGAAATTGCAAAACAAGAGAGGCTGGCATGAGGACGTCACATGTTTCAAAGGACTATCTTCAAGGCATTGCTTTATAGCTAATTGGCCCTGGGTTTTTTCCTTTTCCACATAGAAAATAAAAGTATAACATCTGAGAGTCAATGAACTCTTGGCTCATTTTGCTTTCAGTGATTTTTACATGACCGCCTAAACTAAAAGAAACACCTAACAGTTCCAGCTATGAAGTAGTTAAGCGCAAACAACTTAAGGTCCCAGTGACTTGGGGCCACTTGAAACGATGACCCACAGAAACCGAAAGAAAAACAGTCATACTCCATTCTTAAGGAGCCTCACACTAACCCTTCAAGGTGAAATCTCCTAGCCCCCTGAGAGATGAGGAAGTTGGAGCTCAGAGAAGTTCTGTGACTTTTCCAGGGTCCTCAGAGCTGGTAACTGGCTCTGCCTTGTGACATTAGTACTTTTGTAAAAAATTTTAAATTTCCCCTTGGAACATAAACTCCTTAAAGGCAAGGACTATGTCTCAGTCATATCAGAGAATCTCGCTGCAAAATAAAGAGTGAATAAATAGTTCTGGTCTTAAATACACTCTACCCAAAGAACCCCTCTTGTGATAGCATTTTTTTGCATTTTTAGTAGCCAACTCTGTGTTTGCCGCATTGAAGAAGACAGTGAGAAAAAGGTACCAGAGGCAATGGCAAGAAGAAAGGATGGCCGATTGTAGTAGGCGAGACAGAAGTGGCCAAAAGGCACTCAGGTGGTGACCCTTCCTTGCCAACAGCAAGCACACCTGGGGAAATGCTAAGTTTATAAGCCATTCCTGGGCTGTCCCGTCTTCTCACATCTCAATTCACAAGGCCCCAGTCAGCTCTGGGGTACCCATATGACCTCCCAAAGGACACCCGCTCTCAGCCACGCCAGCATGAACACTTTCATTGTCAAACTGCATCCGAGTGACCGCCAATGGGGTAGTCACATGTATGCTAAAACCGACTGCACCAGAGGGCAAAGGGTGGAGAGCAGAGGCTCCCAGCCCACGTCTGAGACCTGACTCTCCGCCATGGCGATCCCGCATCTCTGCGAAGGTGATTGGTGACTTCACTCTGGTTGTGGAAACAAAGGTTTCCACCCCAACTGTCACCACACACGCATGTGACGGCAAAAACTCTCACCAGGCCAGGCATTGAGCGTCTTAGCTGTAACAACCAAACGCAGCAAAAGCCCCGTCTTACACATTAGCTAACAGCATGGGTGTGAGCCACATTGCCCAGTTATCTGTCCTAAAAAGGGCTTTTATTTCTCCTCTGAAGAAAGTGCGGAGTATGTTGGAGGGAAAACAGCTCTCCACAGGAATTCATTTAATTCACTTCACCTCATGTACCCTCCTAAATCCTGAACCTGAGGTCTGTATGTATGCTTAATATGGGGTGGCTGACAGCAAATGTGTCCCCAGGGACACAGCCAAGGAGAAACTCCGTAAGGATGAAATGGATCTACCATGCTGAAACGCTGACAGGCCCCCGCAGTTCTGAAATGACAGCAAGTTAAGAACACAGGATTCATAGACCTCCCGAGACCACAGAAACCATCCGGTGGAAGTTACGTGTGAGGCAGAAGCTCAGCCCACAGGACGGGACAGAAACAATCCAGGGGCCGCATGGCCCATCAGCCTGGAGACCTTGCAAGAGCCCCAGTGAGAGAAGCTCCCTCGTCCCTTCTCCCAGGTCTCCTGGCTCTCTTGGGCAATCGAGGCAACACGGTAGAAGAACGAACCTAACAGGACCCTGGGATTCTTCACAGGTAGAAATGAGGGCAGTTTTCAAGGTGTTCTCGCTGCTATTACTCCATCTGATCCTCACAACACCCCCAGGAAGCGGCAGGGCACACGCTGGCGCCCAAGGAGACTGTTATCCACAAAAGGCAGGTATCAGTCGTAGGTCAGACAGCTCGTTCTCAAATCCAGACCTTCCCAAGTCGGGACTTGTCTCCCCCATCTTTCATTCAAGCACCTCAAAGCATTCTTAGGGCCATACAAATGGACCACTGGCAGGAAGGAGCGTTTGGCTTGCTCGAGTCACACACATGCAAAGTATTATCGTATTTTCACCAGCTCTTGGAAAACAATTCCCATGAACGACAAGGTTGCCAGTTGATGGAGGGAACAGCCTGGCACGGGAGGCCTGACTCACCACCAGTGGCAGGCATGCCACTGAAATGCGACTCCTAGAAATGTTTTTCAGAATGTGTATCAAGATAATACTATTCAACTAGAAGTTTGTGCTATCCCTGATCAGAGTAAATTATCTTTTTTTTTTTTTGAGTTGGGGTCTCATTCTGTTGCCCAGGTTGGAGTGCAGGGGCACGATCACGATTCACCAAAGCCTCAACCTCCTGGGCTCAGGCGATCTTCCCACCTCAGCTTCCTGAGTAGCTGGGATTACAGGTGCACAGTACCATGCCTATCTAATTTTTTTCATTTCTTTGTAGAGTTGAGGTCTCATTGTGTTGCCCAGGCTGGTCTCTAACTCCTGGCCTCAAGCAATTCTCTTGCCTCAGCCTCCCAAAGTGTTGGGATTACAGGTGTAAGTCACCACGCCCAACTTAGCTCCAATCATCTCAAGAGGTGTCATGAACTACAAAACTAAATTAATTTCAATTTGCAGGTATTGAAAAGACACACACCATGCAGCGTTTTTGGAAAAGGAAGAGAAGGGTTGACACAGCACATAATGAAAAATGTTTCCACTTCAAAAAGTTCACTTTTCTTTTTGGAGGACTTTCATTCACTTACTAGCCTCTAAAGCTGTGGAAAGACACTATGGGCGTAAGCTCAAGTGACTGTAGAATTGAACATCCTAAAATCCCCGAGCTCTCACCAGTAGGTTTCTCACTCCAGCAGTTCTCACGTTCAATGAGCCAGTTGTCAGGCGGGGCTTTGATGTGCAAGCCATCTGTCCCAAAGGAAAGTCCTTAGGCTTCTGAGTTCCTGAAACCCCAGTGATATCACTTTTAACTTTTACAGCATTTTCTACTTATTACACAAGCAAAACAATATTAAATACTCCAAATATTTACCTTTTGTCAATCTATCATGGCTTGATAAGATTTTTCCAAAGATGCCCACGTGACTTCCCCTATCAATAACTAATGCAAGATGCTTCAGAGGTATTAGCTACTTAACATGTTGTAAACTTTCATGTTACAGGGAACAAGCAATGGACCCAAAAGTAAGTAACCAACAAAACAGGGGAGAGTATTTGGGCATCATGCATCTAAAAACCTACAACGCACTAAGAACTTACAACTCAAGAAAAAAAGGAAACACAACCCAATTTTTTTTTTTTGAGTTGGAGTCTCACTCTGTCGCCCAGACTGGACTGAAGTGGCCGCTCCCGGCCACCACAGCCTCGACCTGCTGGGCTCCGGCGATCCTTCCGCCTCGGCCTTCCGAGTAGCCGGAATTACAGGCACATGCTACCACGCCCGGCTGATTTTTTGATTTATTGTAGAGATGAGGTCTTGCTGCCCAGGCAGGTCTCGAACCTGCGGGCTCAGGCAATCCACTCACCTCAGCCTCCCAAAGGCGTGGGATTACAGGCTGAGCCACCGAGCCCGGCTTCAACCCAATTTTTTTAATGGACAAAGGACCTCAATAGGCATTACTCCAAAGAAGATGTGCAAATGGCCAATAAACCATGAAAAGCTATTCAACATTAGGGACATGCAAATCAAAGCCATAATGAAATATCATTTCTTATTTGCTCAGGCTGCCATAGCAAAATATTTTCTCACAGTTCTAGAGACTAGCAGTCTGAGATCAGGGTGCCAGCACTGTCAGGTTCACGGCTTGCAGACAGCTGCCTTCTTATTGTGTCTTCTCAGGGCACTAATCTCATCCTGAAAGTCCTACCCTCATGACCTCATCTAACCCTAATTTCCTCTCAAAGGTTCCATCCAAGTACTATCACAGGGAAGCTAGAGCTCCAACATATGAATTTAGAGGGAACACAATTCAGTCCATAGCAATACCCTGTAGGATGGCTAAAATTAAAAAGACAGATAATATTAAGTGTTGACAAAGATGTGAAGAAGTAGGAATATCATACACTGCTAGTGGGATTGTAAAATGGTACAGTCACTTTGAAAAACAGTCTGCCATTTATTCAAAGAATTAAACATGAAGTTAATATATGACCCAACACTTCTATTCTTAATTATCTGCCGAAAAGAAATGAAAACATATTTCCACGTTAAAAACTTATACACAAGTGTTGGTAGCAAAATTATTCATAATAACCAAAAAGTAGAAACAACCATAACATCCATCAACTGATAAAATGATAAAAGGTGAGCTCGCTATTAAATGGAATACTATTCAACTATAAACAGGAATTAAGTACTGATACATGGTACAAGGATGAGCCTTATAAACATTATGAAAAGTTAAAGAAGCAAGTCACAAAGACTGCGTATTGTATGACTCGATTTTTATGAATGTCCAGAACACGCAAATCTATAGAGACAGAAAGTAGATTACTTAGGGCCAGTCGGGGAGGTAAGTAGAAATGAGAACTAGGAATGACAGCCAGTGGGCAGGGGACTTCTTTTTGGAGGAAAGAATATGTTCTAAGACTGATTGTTTATGGCTGCACAACTCTGTGGATATACTAAAAACCACCAAAATGAACACTTTTGTGGGTGAATTGAGTGGTATGTGAAGCATATTTCAATAAAACTGTTCTATATTTTGGAAAGTAAGTGGCAGTTAATGACCCTGCAATCCAACTGAGACATGACTTAAGAGTAAGGGTCATGCCCTAGAGCAAGGCATCGTCTAGACCCAATCCAATAAAGTCTAAAACCAAGGCCTATCAAGATCTGCAGGAAAGACAGAGTTAGAAGTTTAGTCCTGTCAAGTTAAAGTTGTGCTTTCTACAGATCCACACTAACAAAGTGTCAAACCAAGCCTACGTGGGCATAAAGTGACTGGTCAGTAGTTGAACTATTTGCCAAAACAAGAATCAACACACTTTAGAAAATAATAGCAAAACCCAGAGTTCTGAAAATATATTGTCACAATTCCTAATATTCTATATCAAAAATCACCAATAAATAAGCAGGAAAATCTTGAGAAAAATAGTCAAAGATACTAAACTTGACATAGTCTCGACATTGAGCTTAGCCAATAAAGACGTTCAGGCAGCCACTATAACTATGTTTAAATATTAAAGAAAAACCTATTCAAAGAGTTTTTTAAAATATAGCCTTTAAGCTGGGCGTGGTAGCGCGCGCCTGTAATTCCGGCTACTTGGAAGGCTGAGGCGGAAGGATCGCCGGAGCCCAGCAGGTCGAGGCTGTGGTGGCCGGGAGCGGCCACTGCGCTCCAGTCTGGGTGACAGAGTGAGACTCCAACTCAAAAAAACAAAAAACAAAAAACAAAAAAAATTATAGCCTTAGGGTAGGAATAGACAGGGAAACTCAGCAGAGAAGCAGAAACTATAAAAAGGACCAAATGAAAATCTGTCATTTGCCATTAAAAAGTGTGATAATTAAAATTAAAAATTCACCAGTTATTTTTTTTTGTTGTTTTTTTTTAGGGACTGAGTCTGGCTCTGCCGCTCAAGCTGGAGTGCAGGGGTTTGATCATGGCTCACCACAGCCTCCACACCTAGGTTCAGGTGATCCTTCTGCCTCAGCCTCCCAAGTAGCTGGGACTACAGGCCCCACCACCATGTACAGCGAATGTAAAAAACTTTTTTTGGAGAGATGAGATCTCATTATGTTGTCCAGACTAGTCTCAAACTCTGGGCTCGAGCAATCCTCCCGCCTGGGATAACAGACTTGCGCCATCGGGCCCAGCCTCTCCCCGGCTTTTGAACATAAAATTGGGCCTTAAGAATTCCTCAGCACGTGGAGTGGGTAACAGTACACTTCAAGAATCTCACTTGAAAGGAAATATTTTAAAGATGACTGGTAAGGTTTTGACCAGGATTCTTGACCTGGTTTCTGTGTAAAAAGCTGTATGTATCAAAAACGCGATATTATTGAAGTCAGATTACTGTCAAGTTGACATGTTTGTGTAGCTTATTAATTCTACGTCTAAGCATGAAACTAACACCAACTCTGCCCCTTCTTCCCAGACATAACCAAGCTTTGATGCTGTCAGCAGAACTAGTCACTGCCAATTGCGCAATAGCACTTTTTGTGGTTGTTCTAAAGTATAATTAGAGCAAACATCTACTGGGTGCTTTCTCTGAGGAAGGTCGTGTATTCATCTAGAAGGCTAGTGCTTTCTAGTCATTTCATTTCATACTCACAACAGTCCTTTAAGGACTTTAACAGATGAGGAAACCAGGGTCAAGAAAGTTTGGGTAACTTGCTCAAGGTCACTGCCAGTGAGTTTTTGGAGCCAGGATGGAACCAGCACCTGTCAGGTTGCAGAACTTGATTTCTTAAGCGCTGTACATAAGAGATTAAACTTACTCTTTCACGGTCAATAGATCTGTGCTGATGTTAACGGCATATTTTCCAATGCCGAGGCAGTGAAACAGGAAAGTGTAAGATGAAAAAAGAAACAAGAAAGCTTGCAATCTCATTATAGGATGTCACTTCCTTTTGATCCTTTGGGATACTATTTCATCTCACCAGACAAGCTTTTACAATGTTTTCAAAGACTCTCTCCTAGAAATAGACAAACAAGAAGACAAGTGCCAGGTATGAATCACCACTGAGTCACCTGGGACTGTGTTTTGTCAGTGGATTTGAATTAGCCTCTAGGTCACAGTTTCACCCTACACATCCTACAGCCATGAACAGCACCTTCCACTGGTTGTAAACCACTGTCCTGAACACTCTCTCTCTTTATTCTAACAACAGCTCTACGAGATGGGCACGGGGGGAGGGGTGTGCAAAGTGAGTCCCTTCACAAATGAGGAAAGGGAGACTTGTCGGGGTGCATGCATTTACCCAAGATACATGTTAATGCAAGAAATCCTAGATTTCTGGCTCCCAGATGGCTGCAGGGAGACCAGCAAGCTCAAACCTCAGGGTCCAGGGTCTATGGGACATCCCATCTTTGCTAGAACTTCCTGTCTCAATTTTAACTCTTAGTCAATGGCTGTTGAACATGAAGGAAGCATTCTAAATACTCCGTTTGGCAAAACTCAGAAGCACATTTCCGAGGGAACACCAAGGCGGGCATCGGGAGCTGACAACAGGTCATCTTAGTCAACAGCAAGTAAGCTGTTTACCTTATTTCACCCAATCTAAGATGCTACTGATTCTAAAATGCACCATTATTTTGTACCACTGAGGAAGAAAAGTCCTCCCCGTTAAATCACATTACAATCTGGACTCTAAAATGCTTCCTAATCTTAGGTTTGGTTTTTGTTTTGTTTTTTTTGAGTCAGGATCTTACTCTGTTGCCCAGGCTGGAGCGCAGTGACATGCTGATCTCAGATATGCTAAAAATGTATCTTAGTCTTGATGAAGCATGCTAATTCAAAACCAGCCTTCTCAAATTGGGGGTGATAACCTTTTCAGAAGTCCCCAGCTCGTTAATTCGTCATGAGGATTGAGCAGCAGCAATGCTGAGTGCTGGGGTAGTCAGTGGGGAGTCAGTCATTACTTCCGCCACCCAAGAGCCCAAATCTCAATTGGGAAGTCCTAGGAAAGTTCCAAGAGCCTTGAGCTGCAGAGCTCTCAACAGCGCCTTGGTAAAACTAGTGGCAACTCATGTCTGTAATCCCAGTACTTTAGAAGGTCGAGATGGGATGATGGCTTGAGGCCAAGAGTTCAAGACCAACCTGAGCAACATAGTGAGACCACATCTCTACAAAAAGTAAAAAAAATTAGCTGGGCATGGTGGTACGTGCCTGTGGTCCCAGCTATTTAGGAGGCTGAGGCAAGAGGACTGCCTGAGCCCAGGGACTGTACTCCAGCCTAGGTGACAGAGTAAGGCCCCAACTCAAAAAAAAAAAAATTAAGAAACCTGAGCTCAGAAAACCTACATAGCTACGGTAAGGTCAAGCAGGTGGTGAGCGGCTGGCTGGGTTAGTACTCAAACCCAAGGCCGACTGCCCCTAAAGGCATGTGGGTTCCACTGGACAGAAGACAGAAAGCAAGGGAGGGCAGAGATTTGGAAAAGCTTGAAAACCACCGCCAGGCTAAACTAAAGAGAGGAAGGCTGATATTCTATTCAAACAACTTTACGGTAAATAACAAAATCTCTTCTGCGACAGGACAACCTCGCTAATTTGGGGCCCCGTCGAATCAGTGGATGGCAGTTCGTGGGTGAGGATGGCAGAAGCATGACGCAGCTGGAAGCAGGGGAACAGACTCCTTGTGGGGTAGACTGGGGACAAACAGCTGGGGAGAAAGCTGCTGCCATAATTCACAGCTGCTTCCCAAGGGCCTACACGCCGGGGTCGTGTGGGAAGTAGGCTGTAAAACGGACGATGATTCCAAAGGATGTAGGGAAAACGGAAACAAGGCAAGACTGTCAGGAAAACAGTAGAGCCCTCTAAGAATGGTGGTCCTCCCCACAGGTGATTTTGTCCCTCAGGGGACATTTTGCAAGGTCTAGAGACATTTTGGTTGTCACCTCTGGGAGTGTGCAGCTACTGGCATCTAGTGGGTAGAGGCCAGGGAAGTCCTTGGACTCCTACAACGCACAGGGCACGCATGCCTCTTCAACAAAGACTTATTGGGTCGAAGACATCCACAGGGCTGAGGCTGAGGAATCTGACTTTGGAACAACCTTAGGGAAATAAAAGTGGTAGCCGGGCTCGGTGGCTCAGCCTGTAATCCCGCGCCTTTGGGAGGCTGAGGTGAGTGGATTGCCTGAGCCCGCGGGTCCGAGACCCGTCTGGGCAGGCGAGACCTCATCTCTACAATAAATCAAAAAATTAGCCGGGCGTGGTAGCATGCACCTGTAATTCCGGCTACTCGGAAGGCTGAGGCGGAAGGATCGCCGGAGTCCAGCAGGCGAGGCTGCAGTGGCCGGGAGTGGCCACCGCACTCCAGTCTGGGCGACCGAGTGAGACTCCGACTAAAAAAAAAAAAAAAAAAAATGGTAAAGACGTCACCCTTGGGCCAGGCACTGTGTCTCACGCCTGTAATCCCAGCACTTTGGAAGGTCAATGAAGAAGGATTGCTTGAGCCCAGGAATTCAAGACCAGCCTGGGCAACATAGCAAGACCTCATCTCTACAAATAATAAAAAATAAAAAAATAGCAGGACTTGGTGGCACGTGTCTGTAGTCCCTGCTACTCAGGGAGGCTGAGGCAGGAGAACTGCCTGAGCCCAGGAGGTCGAGGGTGCGGTGAGCCATGATTGTGCCACTGCACTCCAACCTGGGTAACAGAGTGAGACCCTGACTCAAAAAAAGAAAAGACAAGACATTATGCTCGCTATGCAGTTCATGAACCAAAAAGGCAAAGAAACCATAGGAACTGGCAGCTCACAGACCACAACTCCTCATCACAAAGCAGACCACACACTTGTCCAGTCATTCCCTTAATTTACAGTTGTGTGCACTGGCCACACCAGGCCCCATCAGAGGCAATGAAGATGAGGAGGGCGGACGTGGTTCTTGTTCTCAAGGTGTTAGCATCCTTCCTACAGGGAGACAGGCACGTAAAGAAACTGAAAAGCCGGGCTCGGTGGCTCAGCCTGTAATCCCACGCCTTGGGAGGCTGAGGTGAGTGGATTGCCTGAGCCTGCGGGTTCGAGACCCGCCTGGGCAGGCGAGACCGAGTGTGGTGGCGCGCGCCTGTCATTCCAGCTACTCGGAAGGCTGAGGCGGAAGGATCGCCGGAGCCCAGCAGGTAGAGGCTGCGGTGGCCGGGAGCGTGCCACTGCACTCCAGTCTGGGCGACAGAGTGAGACTCCAACTCAAAAAAACAAATAAAAAACCCATCAAAGTGCACGAGCACACACCACTTAAAAATTCTGAGAAATGAGTCCGTAGTCAATTCCACTGCCATGTGAACATCCTAGCGTGACTTACACAAACCCAGATGGTCTAGCCTACTACCCACCTAGGCTTCATGGTACATCCTGTGACTCCTGGGCTACAAATTGCACGGTGTATGACTGTGCCGAATACTGTAGGCAACTGGAACACAATGGTATTTGTGTATCTAAACATATCTAGACAGAGAAAAGGTACAGTATTATAAAAATACAGTATTATCACCTTATGGGATTGCTGTCATATCTGTGTTCCATCATTGACTGAAACATCATTATGTAGCACATGACTTTATAGAGAAGAGCTCCAAGGAGATAAAGCAAACCAGGAAAGGTCAAGTGCGGTGGCTTATGCTTGTAATCTCAGCACCTTGGGAGGCCAAGGTGAGAGGACTGCCTGAGCCCAGGGGTTCGAGACCAGTCTGGGTAACTTGGCGAGGACTTGTCTCTACAATAAATTTAAAAAATTAGCTGGGCATGGTGGCACACGCCTATAGTTCCAGCTACTTGGGAAGCTGAGGTGGAAGGATCGCCTGAGCCAGCAGGTCGAGGCTGCGGTGGCCGTAAGAATGCCACTGCACTCCGGCCTGTGTGACAGAGTGAGCCTTTGACTTAAAAAAAAAAAGAAGCCAGGAACGTGAAGGTCGCAGCCAGTGAGGAAGGGCACCCCGGAGAGCAAGGTACTCTGGAGGCCAAGAGATCTGAATCAAAGAGGAGGAAAAGAGGCAACTGCCTCTGGCAACTGGAGGCCTTTTTCCTCTTAGTAATCCTCAGATGATATTCCATACTCCATATTCCTGGATACCGGTGCCAGGCAGCCTGGGACCAAAGCGACGAGTATGAGATGATGCTGACAGTGGGAACGTGGGCCGAGCGAGGCCAAGCCGCCTTGTTTCACTCAGCCACGAGTGAGTGCCCGCGATGCAGGACACTGGCGATGGAACGCTCGCGGAATCCTCGTCCCGTGCTTTCAGCCGTTTCTCAACCCGATCGCACACACAGGTGGAATATATTCTCCTAGGAACGACAGCACTTGGGGATCCAACCTGCGCCAGTTTCTTCTCTCAGATCTACTGCTGGGCTGGGACAGCTTCCTCTGGCTTCCCGTTCTTCCTGTGTTTCTGCTCCATGCTACATTCCAAACCACCTTCAACGGGCAGGATCGCCGGGTATGGGAGAAGGAAAGACTTGGAGGTTTTGGAATACTGCGCGACTGCTGTGTGTGTAGGAGAAGTTACTGGAACAAAAGCTCCTGAAGTTCAAGAACTATATGTGACGTCCCCAGCACGGGGACATGCCTGAATCCATCATTTGTTATGTGAATAGTTCTGCTGTCAAAGAAATCGATCAAGGATGGCATACTTATTAGGCAATATGGATCTATTCCCAGCAAGGAACATGTGACACAAAGTTCACAGCCCTAAGGTGTCAATAACAATAGAGATTTATTGAGCACCTTCTAAGCTCAGACACTGCCTGGGGACATTGTGGAGAACAAGCTGGGAAAGACAGGCATTTAACAAGTGTGCTCATAAGTAAACATGAGCTATGGGGATGGTGGTAAGAGCTCTAGAGGAAATAGACAGGAACAGAGTGGCTGGGCGGGCGGCTGCTCCCAGGGCAGGGCCTCTTTGAGAAATCAAGACTCAGAACGTGGGAAGGAATCATCCCAGCACAGAGAGGAGCAGGTGCGAGCCAGGCAGGGAGCACAGGTGGGTGCAAAGGCTCCGAATGGGCACAGAGTGTTTTAAGCTGCAGTCAAGGTAAGGATGGACTTCTCAAGGAAGTGTGGAAACTCCCTGTTAATATCTGGAATGATAAGTCAGCAGGAAAGAGGAATCTCAAGATGTGGCTGCTGTGTGGTGTCTGCGTAAAAGATGCCATTCTCTTAGAGAAGCTGGGAGATTAGGTCAGAGTAGGGCCCGGCCCTGGCCAGTTAAAGGACCTGATCCAACCCCTCGATGTGGCACTCACCTCCACACTGGAAAAGGAACTGTGTCGGGGTCCGGAAAGCAAGCGGGTCTCCGCCTAATTAGTTGCGTGGTCTCTAACTGAGGGTCCCTGACAGCGCCCAGCCTGACGTGTGGGTGTTGGGTTAGCGGACTCGGTGAGTTGTTTTTTTATTTTTATTTTTCTAAATTTTTGGAGAGACAAGGTCTCGCTATGTTGGCCCAGGCTGGTTCCGAACTCCTGAGCTCAAGCAATTCTCCCGCCTCAGCCTCCCAAAGTGCTGGGTTGATAGGCATGAGCCACCACACCCGGCTGGTGAGTTTGAAATCAAATGTCTCAGTGGGCATGCACTCGCAAGTTTGCCATGGAGTGTTCCTCTATTTCCTCTCCCCTTGGAAGCCACCTTCTCTTCCCTCGCTCAGTTCAGCTACCTGCTTGGCTCCCAGGGCACCTGAGCAGAAGACCCTCAGACTTTTTCTCTCGAAAGGCACACCACCCTGTCTCACAGGGTTGACAGACCTGGCCTGGGGAGAAAAGGAAAACTCTCAAATCTTCTCCCTTGTATTGAAAGCTGGTTTTAGATGTGACTTCACAGGTTACCTTTTTAAGAATAAGAAAATACAAGTTAAGATCCTGAGTGATTTCCAAACACAGGGAATGTGTCTACACTCACTCAGTTAAAACAACAGATGCGTCTGGGGTGGGGTCAGCAGACTGCCTCCTTTTCAGCCAGGGACGTGCTCAGTTCTCAACCATACAGGACCACATCGGAATTGAGAGTGTCCTGTTTTTCTTCCCTTCATGACAGGCAACCCTAAACATCTGTGCCCGTCATTCCACATACCTCTATTCCTGTCATGTGATGATCGCAATGACTTCTATGCCCGCTTGGACACAGTCAACATCTATGAGAGTCCCTTCTTGGAGAATGGGTGACATACATACATTGACATAAGCAGCAGGTGTGCTAAGGCCTCATATAAAGCACCTCGGCCTGGCGTGGTGGCTCACGTCTGTAATCCCAGTACTTTGGGAGGCCGCGATGGAAGGATTGTTTGAGGCCAGGAGCTCAAGACCAGCCTGGGCAACATGGCGAAACCTCGTCTCTACAAAAAAGCAAATCAAAAAAATCAGTAGGGTGGGGTGACGTGGTTCTTAGTCCCAGCTACTCGGGACGCTGAAGTGGAAGGAATGCCTGAGCCCAGGAGGTCTAGGCTGGGCGACAGAGTGAGACTCCGACTCAAAAAAAAAATTAAAAAGAAAAAAAGGAGCCTCCATCTTTAAATCCAGGGCAGGGTGCCAAGGAGTTCCCACTGCCCTGTCAGCATGCCCTCGTCAATGTCGCCACGGTGACTGATGCTTCTAGAGCCCCACACAGTGCTGGGCATGGTCGGAGTGCTCACAAACACTAGTCCTCACCGCAATACGCCTGGCAGCACCACATAGGATAGATATAAAGTTACTGTTTCCAAACGGAAGCACAGAGAAGTTGGGTAGCCTGCCCCACCTAAGGTCACACAGCTGGGATTCACCCGCAGGAAGTCCCCCTCAAAAGCCACTGTCTTGGCTTTCTATCACTGCTTACCTCTGAGTGTATCCTGATGACACAACTCAGAACGCCCCGTTCCCTCATTCACCTGCTCTTGCGTGCCATTTTCCAGTCCTAAAACTTATATACAAAAATTCTTGGACGGTTTAATTACCTTGATTGCAGGTGTTACACCGTAACAAGCTTTCAATGCGGTATTTAGTAATTCATTACTCCAATTTTCCTAGGAAAAACTTCTCAACAAATATGGGGGTGAGGTCTATAATCTTAGGGATGTGTCTGTGACAGGGACACAACTGTGCTCAGCCTCCCAGAGCAGAGTGATGCAGGCCTCCCATCATCTGGGGGTGTGTACCGGTAAGAGAAACGGGTGGGGGGGCACCGGCCTCTTGCCCGTGTCCTTCCCCTGGCTAAGTCCAGGGAGAAGGAGAATCCTGGCTGAGACCTGGGAAACGCCACCAGAGCGTGTACAACCAGTCAGAGCCCGGCAGCTCAGAGCTGCCCTGCGCCCACAGTTCTGGGCCTTATCTCTCCAGAGGAGAGGGCAGTACACACCAGAGAAGCTAGCATCGGAAAAGTGTTGCTACTTGACATTTTTCATTACGTTTTATTTTTTATATTATTGGGGTTTTTTTTTGTTTTTGTTTTTTGAGTTGGGGTCTCACTCTGTCACAGGGTGGAAGGGTAGTGGCACAATCATAGCTCACCACAGCCTTGACCTCCTGGGCTCAGGTGATCCCTCCGTTTCAGCCTCCTAAGTAGACTACAGACACACCACCACACCCAGCTAATTGATTTTTTTTTTTTTTTTGAGTTGGAGTCTCACTCTGTCACCCAGACTGGAGTGCAGTGGCTGCTCCCGGCCACTGTAGCCTTGACCTTCTGGGCTCCGGCGATCCTTCCGCCTCAGCCTTCCAAGTAGCTGGAACTGCAGGCAAGCGCTACTTAACGCCCGGCTAGTTTTTGATTTATTGTAGAGACGAGGTCTCGCCAAGTTGCCCGGGCGGGTCTCGAACCCGCGGGCTCAGGCAATCCACTTACCTCGGCCTCCCAAAGTGCTGGGATTACAGGCTGAGCCACCCAGCCTGGCCCAATTGATCTTTATGTTTATTGTTTGGAGAGACAAGGTCTGGCCACGTTGCCCAGGCTGGGCTCAAGCAATCCTCTCACCTTGGCCTCCCAAAGTGCTGGGATGACAGGCATGAGCCACAGTGCCCGACCTACGTTTTACTTTCATGTTACAGTTACCACTCCCACAACAGGACTCAGAGCAAATCTAATGACTGGACGTTTGCAGATAACTCTAAAGTGACCTTTGAGGGCTGAAGTTGGTAAACCAGTAAGTTTTTAATCCGCAGCCTTTTCTAACCCTGGTCCGGCTCTCGTTTCCCGGGCCTCGGTAAATCCATGTCAGACCCTTTATAAATCAGTCAGGCAAGAGTAACCTTTCAGGAGTCGGCATTTCTGGGGCTCGAGGAAGCTACAGAGGAGAGGGGACGGTCGCCCCGTCTGAGAATGGACTCAGACTGCCTCCCCAGGCATGCAGGCACCAGCCCTAAAGTCACCCAAAGCTGGAGACAGAGGCTCATGCTAATCCTGGGGATGCCAACTCACCGCAGAGTGCCCTGCCAGGCCGGAGCCCAAAGCCGGGAACACGGCCTGAGCCTCCAGCCCAGCCACAAACCCCGACCACGACTTGTGAAACAGTAACTCTGTGAGAGCAACTGGCCCGGAGCCCTCCCCCTCGGTGGGGACGCCCCTCCTGGCCTGCAATGGGTCTCCCCAGCAGGGGGGTTCCCAAGCTGAAAGAGCGGGCACTGTTCAAAGTGGCAGAATGAGCCGGGCTCGGTGGCTCAGCCTGTAATCCCATGCCTTTGGGAGGCCGAGGTAAGTGGATTGCCTGGGCCCATGGGTTCGAGACCTGCCCGGGCAACTTAGCAAGACCTCATCTCTACAATAACTCAGAAAAATCAGCCAGGCGTGGTAGCGCGTGCCTGTAGTTCCAGCTACTCGGAAGGCTGAACCGGAAGGATCGCCGGAGCCCAACAGGTCGAGGCTGCGGTGACCGGGAGCGGCCACTGCACTCCAGCCTGGGCGACAGAGTGAGACTCCAACTCAAAAAAAAAAAAAAAAGAAAAGAAAAAGCCAAAGTGGCAGAATGTCAGAGCTGACAGGGGCTCCCAAGACCACCCGACCCAACGCCTTCGCTTTAGAGAAGAGAGAACCAAGACCCAGGGGGAGGAGCTACAAGGTGTCTCCCTCCACCAAGAAAAGCATCCCCCCCCCGGAAATAAACTCCAGAAAAGACAGTGATGCAAAGAGCAAGCCATCTTGGCAGGTTGGGTTCTTTGGGGGTTGCAGGTTTGGGGCGCAAAAGACCTTCTAGGACAACGCCCCTGTCCCTTGAAGGGTGGCACTGCTGCCAGCACCAAACATACTTACTCAAAGGGGAACCCAGAGCCTCCACCAAGCTGGGTAATGATCACAGTCACTACAGCCCTGAGGACCGTCGGTGGCGGCCTGAGTCTAGGCTCCCTGAAACCTCTGCGCATGGTATCTGGAAGGGTTGGGGGACAGGCTTCCCCGGGTCCCGAGCCAGGTTCCAAATCACCCAGGAGGAAAAAGAGTTGGGAAGAAAGCCACGTGGGTGGAGAGAGACCAACTTTAGAAAGTCTCGAAGAGGACTCATGCGGCACAAAAAGAGCAGCGACAACCACAGGGACGGAGAAGGCAGGAAATGCTGCGGCAGCAGCCGGCCCAGTGGCCAGACCGCGAGCCCACGGGTCACACTGGGATGGAGAGGGCGGAGGTTTAAATTTAGCCAGGTAAACAGAGTCGGCCAGGGGTGGAGGCGGCCTGTTAGGAGGGCCATCACCTGCTCTGTGAGGCATTTCTCGCTGGGGGGGAGAGTCTAGCCAGGTCCACCTTCGGGAATCTCCCAACGCGCTACCTGAGGGAGCACAGGCTGCATCTCAGAGATGGACAGGAGGCTATTTCTGCTTTAAGAAGTGGCTTGGGTTAAAAGATGATCAGGCCTTGGCCGGGCATGGTGGCTCATGCCTGTAATCCCAGCACTTTGGAAGGCCGAGGTGGGAGGATTGCTTGAGCCCAGGAGTTTGAGACCAGTCTGAGCAACAGAGTGAGACCCTGTCTCTTAGAACAGGCCATTTCATTTCTATCACAGTGTCTACGAGCAAACCCTCTGCCGGATCTTTCTGGACTCCTGGATACAGTTTGAAGATGCTCAGTAGAAACCAGCCCTTGAGTGGAGCCCCGCCACAGGCTCTCATGACTAGGGGGTTTTCACCTCTGTCGCTGTTGTGGGTCTTGGGACCCACGGACTCTCAAAACCACCATCATCTACCACCACAACAAACGCTGAGGGCCGCACTCCAGTGTGGGCTGGAACCAGGGCGGCCCCTGAAGACCTGTTTGGAGGATTAAGGAGATAAGTGACAGGTGGTTTGAAAAGGCGCCAGGGAGAACAAAATCAGAAACGCAGACACGAAAGCTTTTGTGGACTTGGCTTCGAAGTCAGAGAAGACAAGGACGGTCACTCTGGGTAAACGCAAAAGCTCCCCCCACGCTAGAGGTGCCAGGCTGTTGCAATCTAGAAACCACCAACTATCTGAGAAGTAAGAATCAGAACAGCCCAGCCAGGTCCTCGGCACCTTCTTGAAGAACAAACGCAACCTCCTGCGGCTGCCGGAGTAGGAGTGGGCGAAAAACGTAGGTGAAGGGCGACGCCAGAGTCTCTCTTTCCATGTCACGTGGCTGCCAGTGATTTGGGCAACATCCCTTTACCCTATGCTTTTTCGGACAGAATTTTTTTTTTTTTTTTAGGAAAGGGTCGTTTCAAGCCAATAAGAAACTCTCAGAGATATGACAACAATCAAACAGTCGACTGGTTTCAGACACCCTGGCAGACACACACATCCTCACCCACATCTTCACACTCCATGACATAAGCCCTCACAGCCTGGGAAAGTAAGACATGCACGGCCAAAGGGGCCAGCAGCACTTCCAAGCCTGGCTCAGGCCCCCTGGCAGGCAGACCCCGCAGGGCGTCACATGCCCAAGGTCCCACTGTCTTCTAGACAAGAATGGAAAGGAAGGGGGGTGTCTCTCCCAGCCACCCTTTATTTACTCGCATAGTGTCGCCTGAGGCTACTGCACTCTGTCACCTCCTGCCTGGGTGTGGGGGCCACCCGCATCTGTCAGTGAGGAGCCCAGGCTGCCCGGACGCCTCTTCCCTTAGGGCTCCGGGACCTGACATCCCCAGCAAGCCCCCAACTCCATCAGGCCACTCACGACCGCGCAAGAGAGACACACCTCCTCCTGCTTGCTATTTAGAACCACAAGTCGTGTGTGTCAAAGAGAGAGCAGACACTATTTTGAAACTGAGGAAAACCACCAGTCAGCCTTCCACCTTTCACAGACGGGTGTGTGGGCCAGGACTTGTGTGTGTGAGCCCCGACCGGCTCCAGGCCTGGCTCCCACCGTCTGCGCCTGTGATGGGAGTCCTGCATTCAGAAGTAACTTCTACAGTGAATCAGGCCGGGTCCCGGGCTTCCTGAGGGTGTGCCTGCTCCCTGGCCTCTCTGCTGACTTAGGGCCCGGCCCCAGAAGGGGCACCCAAGCGTCCACCGTGTGTCTGTGTGAGGGCTGGCGTTTGGCCAGCAGCGTGGCCCTGCCTTGCTGACCTGGAGCTTTCTGCTCCACATACAGGCACGGGCACAGCTGTCCCATCAGAGCTCTGGCGACTGGGCACATTCCTGGGCCAGTGGGGCCAGGGTAGGGGACTGGTAACCCGATCCCCAAACTTTCTCGTCCAGGTACCGGGCTGAAACTCTGCAGCATGGTGGCAACGGAAAGCTGTCGCCAACGGGGCCAGGTGGCAGAGACGGCGAAAAGGGACCCGAGTGGCGAGCGGGCCGTGCCCCCCCGCGCTGGGCTGCGTCCCCACCCCGGGCCCCAGCCGCCTCGGGTTCCCTGCCTGCGAAACAGAGCCAGCCACGCTCCAGGAGAGCGATGGTCTCTCTCGACGACCTGCAGGACGCAAACCCCGGCACATTCGGCTCCGGCGAGAGCGCGGGCCGGACCCGCGGAGCCAGGCTGCCCGCGGGCGGAGCGGGCGGTCCCTCGCCGCTTCGCCCGCGGCGGGACGGGCGGGGCGCGGAGCGGGAGAGGCGCGGAGCCCGGCCCCACGCGGGGCTCTGCCCGCGCGCTCGGGCGGGAACGCAGGCGGCAGCCCAGCTCCTCCGGCGGGCTGCAGCGATCCAGATGCGCGGGTGCGCGCCATGCGGGCGCAGACGCCGGGGCCCCCGCGGCCCGGGAGGCCGGCGGGGGGCGAGCCTCGGCCCGCCGGCCGGCCGTGGGCAGCGGCCCCGGGCCCCGCCGCCCGCCCGCCGCCGGGGGCGCCCGGCCTCGCGCGCGCCGGCGGGCGACCGCCCCGCCCCGCCCGCCCCGCCCGCCCCCGGCGCGGCCGGGCCGCGAGACCGGCCCGCGCGCCGCCGAGCGCCCGCGGCGCGGACCCGGCCGGGCCGGCGGCGACCGCGGCGGCAGCCGGGGCCGCGCCCCCCGCCCGCGGCGGCGCCTACCTGCATGTCCCGCCGCTGGTCGGGCCCGCGGGTCCCGGCGCCGCTCGGCGCGGCGCGCGCTCCAGCCCCGGGAGGCGGCCGCGGCGGGGCGGGGCGGCGCGCTCGCTCAGCGCCCGGGCCGCGGCGGCCGGCGCGCCGCGCTCCGCATCCGCGGCCGCGGCCGGGCTCCGCCGCGGTCCCGGGCGGGCGCGCCGCCGGCGGTCCGGCCCTCGGGCCGCGCCCCTCCGCCCGGACGGCCCCGCTCGCGCCGGCCCGGCCCGCCGGGGCAGGGGCGCGGCGCCCGCGGCGGCGAGGAGGCCCTCCGGCGCCCGCTGGCCGCCGCCGTCGGTCGCGCGGGCCGCGCGCGTCTCCGGAGCGGGGCGCCGCGGAGCTGCGCCGAGGCGGGCGGGCGGGCGGGCGGCGGCCGCGGCTGCGAGTGCAGGGCCGGCCGCGCGGCGGATCCCGGGGCGCCGCCGCCGCGCCCCGCCCCCCGCTCCTCCCCGCCCCGCCGGCCGGCCCGCGGCGCCCGGCTCCTCCCCGGCGCCGGGACCCGGACCTCCGCACCTGCCTCCGCCGCCCGCCGCGGCGGCCGTCCCCGCGGCCGGGGCCCGGCCCGGCCCGGCCCTCCGGAGGGCCGCTCGGGGCGCCCAGCGCGGGGCTGCGGGCCGGGGCTCTCCGCCCCGGGTCGCTCACGTGTGCCGTGGCCGCGTCCAGCGACGCGCCCGCCTCTGCGTCCTCCGGGGAGAAGCGGGTCTGGACACCCTCTTTGCGGCTCGCACGCCCAGGTCGCTGGCTCCCGGCTCCGGGCCCGCCCTGCAGCGCGCGGCGCAGACCGCTCCGGGCGCCGGCAGGTCCGACGCGGGAAGCTGGGAAGGGCGTCCTCCCGGCACGCTCGTCCTGGACTGAGGGCTACATGATTCCTCTGACTGTTGGGGAAACCGAGCCACGGAGCAGTGCGACGGCCCAGCCCTCGTCACTAAAGGGATTAGTAGAGCCGACTAAAAAGGTCAGAGGTCACTGTCGTCCAGTGCCGGGCCTTAACTCAGGCCAAAGTTTAAATGCTCTTACTGAGGCCTGGGGTCCCGTTGTGGATTACCCGCACACCTGGGTGAGTTGCCCGGAAGGTGAGCGCGGACGTGAGGCGGGGTCCCAGTGGAGGCGGGACCTGCCGGACCCTGCTCCGGCTCTGGTAAAGGAGTCAGCCTGGAGCAGCCCGGAGATCCAGGCCTCCCCTCGAATGCCTTTTCTTTTATGTTCTGGAAACCCGTCTCTTCCCTGAGTGAGCAGGAGGTCGCCCTGCTAAAGAAATCGCCTTTGAATGCAGTACAGTTGAGGGAGGAAGAAACAATAGTCATAATCAAAGGCTTTGCCCTTCCTTAATTAGTAACCCAACAAGGTGACAGCTCCCCCTTTCACTGGGGGAAGGGGCAGAGGGGAGGGTCAGGGAGTGGAGGGGACCAGGAACCCACCACATTGGTTGGGCAATAAGGAGCCATTGTCCTCCGGGTTTTACAATAAGGGGAGTGAGAGCTGTTTTAGCAAGTACCCCACTAATTAGAGGGAAAGGCTTCCTTGGAATTGTGCTGGCTTGGGCCGGAGGTGCACTGTGACTTTTCTCACCTCGGAGTGAATGGGCTTTATGAGACCAGGTCCAGAAACCATAAATGCATGGCCTGTAATGGTTTGGGGGGAGGGCAGCCTTCGCCAAGGGAGCTAGTTCAAGGCTTTATCTCTGGAGACAGATGGGACAAGGAGGCGAGCCGGTCTAAAGCAGGCATAAAAGCTGCGAATCCACTTTGTCAGATTGCAAATAGGCTCAGTTCCTCGCTTCCTCAGAATAAAGCAACGTTCTGGGGTTAAGGGCTTTGTGGAACGTCAAAGGAAAGCTTTGTCCAGGGGACCCTGCGCATTCCGGAATGCCACCTGCCTGGGAGAGTTTGAGATTCACTTTGCACACACATTTGATGAGCCCTAAACACTCAGAGACGACTGAGACCGGTTCCCAGCCTCAGGAAGTTTACAGTTGAAAGAATGGGGGGTGCGGGAGGACAAGTCTAGCTTAAAGCCCGGAACACAAGCCAAGGGGTGTCTTTGCTTGGCCCTGAGCTGGCAACACAGGATGCCAGCAGGTGACAGATGACAGCAACCCCAGCTGAATGTCCTGCAAATCCCCTACCTCTCACGCTCTCTGTCCAAGATGAGTCAAAACTAGTGGCACAGGGAGAGGAGTGGCTGTGCCCCCAGGAAAAGGGCTTGTGGCTGAGTCGTCGGGAAGGGAAAACATTCCAGCAAGGAGACCAGAGACGTGGGCCAGATTCCCAAGGGAAGTGGTGAGCACCCCGGGGCCTGAGTCACTGAACTCCTGAGGCATCCACGCCAGCTCTGGAGGCCAGCACTGATGGCGTGCAGACAGAGCTCACTCGTGTTTTGTCTGCAACTGCTGGTTGGGTCTCTCATCTTCTCTCCCAAAGAAAATATCCCAACTGGCATTTGCGGTTAGGAGAATGCAAGGAAGAGAAAAGAAAGGAAAGAAAGAATTTGTGACCCTACGGAAGTGTCTAATGATTCCCACTCTGTTTATTGGGGACACAGTTCCCCTCTCCTGGTCATGCCCTCGAAGGCCACCAACCACACTTCGAGGTCCCTTCGCCACCGGTCACACACAGAGGTCCCTTCCTAGCAGAAAGTCTAGCAAAAACCCTGTTGGGACTAGTCAGAGAAGAGACTGAGATGCCTCTGTTTCCTTAGATCTCAGTGACTTTCCCACGGGGGGACATCTTGGGCTGAGCGCTGACCCTCAGCTGTGTGTCCGTAGGCCATCTGCTCCATCCACCATCCCCAGTGCCAGGAGGAAGAGCTCCCGGGCACTGCCCTCCCAGCTACAGCTGGGTGCGGAGGATAGCACCCCTCTGGTAGGGTGACCCTCCATCCCATCCTAGTCTGCTTCTCTGGCATCTTTTAAAGAGTTTATTTGGGATGCACAGAAAGTGTCTCGAGGGAAACCAGCCCCATGAGCCTTCAAACCCCAGAGCACCACTGGGGGGCAAAGCTAATAATAACCTTTTATCCCGGCAGCGATTTCACAGACACTTGACCCCATGCCCACATTATTGTGTTGCTCGGTGTTCATTTTCTGCTTGTTCTCTGGAGGCGACTTAGAAATCGCGGGTTTTCTTAGAAAGGGGGCTTTTAAAAATCTGCTGGAATCTGGCCCACATATCCAGACACCAGCCCTAGCTTACTGCCTTGGACTTACAGTAGCTGAGACAATGTGGGATCAGGGGAGTTCAAGAAGCCGCCGGCAGCAGGATTGGGAGGAAGAAAACTGCCCTGAGTTCTAATCTGGGTCTGCAGTTTACTGTAGGGGGAAAAGTTCACACTCAGACGTCAGTGCCGTGAAGGGATTGTCATGAAAGCAGAAGGGGGCTAAAGTGGACAGGTGTGTGTGTGTGTGTGTGTGTGTGTGTGTGTGTGTGTGTGTGTGTGGTGTGTGTGTGTGTGTATGTTTGAGTCAGAGCCTCCCTCTGTCACCCAGCTGGAGTGCAGTGGAACAGTCATGGCCACTGCAGCCGTGACCTGCTAGCTCAGGAGATCCTTCTACCTCAGCCTCCCAAGTAGTTGGAACTACAGGTGCACACCACCTCGCCCTGCTAATGTTTTGATTTATCATAGAGACGAGGTCTCGCCAAGTTGCCCAGGCTGGTCTTGAACCCGTGGGCTCAGGCGATCCTCTCACCTCCGCCTCCCAAAGTGCTGGGACTACAGGCGTGAGCCACCACGCCCGGCTTTGGACAGTTATTAACAACTGACATGTGCACAGAGCTCACCAGTTTATAAACGGCTTTTCTGTTTTCCTCTTAATCAAGATTCATCAAGACGGTGAAAGCCCTACTTATCTCGCTTGGAGAGTTCCCCTCCAACCACCTCTCCCAAAACAGCAGCTAGTGCCTCTCTTGGGAAGAGACCTAGTGAGGTTGTGACCAGGTCGGCTCTGAGGCAGCCCTCACAGGTGAAATTCAGGCTTACCACCTGTGTGACCTTGGGCAGACCCTGATCTCCCTAAGCTTCAGTTTTCTCACCTGAAAGATGGCGGTGGTAAGACGGTGGCGGTAAGGTCACCTACCTTCTGGGAATAGTGGTGGTAAGGTGGCGAGGCGCCGATGAAAAACAAATCACTCCCCATTCCAGTTGGCTGGGACCTCCAGATTTTGCCAGTTTTTAGGAACACCTTTAACTGTTTCATTCTAGATTTTTGTAAAAAGCAGTAATTCATTAAAGGAGCAATGTAAGACTCTGTCTTCTCATAGGCGAAAAAAAGGTTAAAATCTAGGAAAGATGTTGGTAAAATCACCTGTCTTATAGGAATGTGAGAATTAAGTCAGATGATACAGGTGAAGAATCCAGCTACCATGTATGTACTCAATAAATATTAATAACCCTACTATTATTATCATCTGGAGTTTTGTTTTGTTCTGTCCTTCAGGCTGCAGTGCAGTGGCACCCACAGAAGCTTCAAACTCTGGGCTCAAGCGATCCTCCTGCCTCAGCCTACCAAAGTGCTAGGTGAATTATCAAGATTTCTTTCTTTCTTTCTTTCTTTTTTTTTTTTGAGTCAGAGTCTCACTCTAACCCCAGGCTGAAGTGCAGTGGCACGCTCACGGCCACCACAGCCTTGATCTGCTAGGCTCCAGCGATCCTTCCGCTTCAGGCTTCCAAGTAGCTGGAACTACAGGTGCGCACCACCACGCCTGGCTAATTTTTTGACTTTTTTTTTATTGTAGAGATGAGATCTCACCAAGTTTCCCAGGCTGTTCTCAAACCCCTGGGCTCAGGCAATCCTTTTGCCTCTGCCTCCCAAAGTGCTGGGATTACAGGCGTGAGCCACCATACCCGGCAATATCTGTATTATTGCTGTTAAATAGACATGACCTGATTTTCTGTTTAGGTACACTAATTTTGTTCTCTGTCCTTGAACGCCTGGATTTTAAACCCCATTTTTTCTTCTAAGAGTCTTAAACGGCTCCTTTAATGAATGATTGCTTTACAAATATCTAGAGTGAAGCAGTTAAGAGGTGTCCCTAAAAACTGGCAAAATCTGGGGACCCCAGCCGACTGGGATGAGAGGAGTTTTGTCATTTTGTCGGTATCACTTGTCATGGTCCCATCCAAAGAAAATAGGAAGTATAAGAAATGTGGCCTTACTAATAAACTGCATGAATGCTTGACCAAGAAATAAGGTCCTCTTTGGAATTGTGATTGACGAGAAATACTGTTTTCCCTTTGGAGAATCTCACATTTCCCATGCCCCTCCTTTTTTCCCCCGCCTTCTCGACTTCGACTAAAGTTCTTTACCATATTCTCTACTAAAGGACATTTTGGAAGAAATGGAGACAAGGAGTCCTCAAGGAGCCTCGCTGTCACAGTGGGACCAGGACACAAGCAAATGAAAATCAACCCGACAGCAGACGCCCAGGCCACATCCCCACGTGCCAGAGACCGGTAGCTTCAGGCCACCAGGCCTCTGAGCTGGTGGCCTAGGTTCTCCTCTCCACTCTCTCCCGAAGGAGCTGGGTGACCTTGGGCAGGTCACTTTCCCTCTCTGGGCCTCAGCGTTCTCACCTGCAAAGGGTATGAGTTTGGCTAAATAATCCCCAGGAGTCAAAGTGGAAACAGAGAAGGATGGAGGTCTGAGCGGAAGACAATGACTTTGACTTCATGCACACTTGGTTTAGAGTGTCGCTGGGGGCATTCAAGTGTTGACAGCGAGATATAGGGAGCTGGAAGGAGGGTTAGAGGTCAGGGTGGCTGGAGCCTGTTTCAGTTGAAGTGAAGTGAACGGATAAATACGAAAGCCAGACAGCAAGGGGTCAGGGCGGGAAGAGCTGGTGAAGGACTGAGGCCACATGCACAGATAATACCACCCGTTTCAATAAGAAAAGGCAAGGAGGGGCTGCCGGGGGCGCCTGGGTCAAGTGATGTGTGTCCCACGACAAGGCTGCCATGGACGAGCTCATGGCAGAGGCAAGAAAGTGAAGAGGGTTGGCAGTTCCTGTTGTGAGAAAGGGCTGGAAGCCCCCAGGAGGAACGAGGACCCAGAGCCAGGAACTCGCCAGGGGCCAGCGCTCCAGGGCGTGAGGGGTCCTTCCTCTGTCTTCTCTGGAGACCGTCAGGATGGCAGAAAGCGCAGGTGCCGAGGGAGACGCCGGCAGGTAGAGCAGCAGCGCTCCCGCAGGGGCACCCGAGTGGCCTCTCCAGCTGTGAGGAGCTGGGGGGAGGGCGGAAGGGGACTGACGGCTCCAGGGTGGCCGCTCAGTGTGGGAGGCACACCTGTGCCAGGTGACCAGAGGGCGACTCAAGGTCATTGGCTCACAAGTAGCTCCTGGGGGGGCTTCCTAGGCCCTGAGGGGTTGAGTTACAGGTGTACCAGAATCTCCTGGGAGAGAGTTTTAACATTACAGTTTCCCAGGCTGCACCTGTGGCTGTTGAAATTTCTGTGGTTAAAGCCTGTAACTTTGAAGTCCCCACGAGTCATTCTGATCCTCAACCCAGTTTGAGACTGGGCCACGGGGTCCCAAAGGCCCAGCGCCCAGTGAGCCTTGCGGGGTGGGGGGTGGAAGCTTGCTGGAATGTACAGTGTCACCCGGAAGAACTGTGGCTCCACTCCCAGGCCCAGGAAATATATCAGTCAAGTTCCCTCGGGCTGCCTTTGCAGCGGAGAAGGGAGGCGGGGTGCAGGGAAGAGCCCGAATGGGTCTGGTTCCCCAGCCTGGTTTCCTCCTGCCTTTGCCTTGGTGAGGACCGGCTGCCGTGGCTCTCAGCCTGACCTGAAGCTGGCTCCTGGGTCCTGCCATCGTGTGTGAGTTGACTTTTGCTAAATGGTACTAATAAGGATAATAAAGGAAATCCAGCCAGGCTCGGGGGCTCAGCCTGTAATCCCGCGCCTTTGGGAGGCTGAGGTGAGTGGATTGCCTGAGCCCACGGGTTCGAGACCCACCTGGGCAACTTGGCGAGACCTCATTTCTACAAAAAAATCAAAAAAGTTAGCCGGGCGTGGTAGCCTGCACCTGTAGTTCCAGGTACTTGGAAGGCTGAGGCGGAAGGATCGCCGGAGCCCAGCAGGTCGAGGCTGCGGTGGCCGGGAGTGGCCGCTGCACTCCAGTCTGGGTGACGGAGTGAGACTCTGACTCAAAAAAAAAGATGTGGGATACAATTCAGGGTTAGTTGTATTAATGGTCATTGTACAGGATTAAGTTTGAACCTGACTTTGGTCCTCACTTCACCTGGTTTGAGATCAGGCACGCTTATTTTATTTTTTTTGAGTTGGAGTCTCACTGTCACCCAGACTGGAGGGCAGCGGCCGCTCCCGGCCACCGCAGCCTCTACCTGCCGGGCTCCGGCGATCCTTCCGCCTCAGCCTTCCAAGTAGCTGGAATTACAGGCGCGCGCTACCACGCCCGGCTGATTTTTTTGATTTATTGTAGAGATGAGGTCTTGCCAAGTTGCTCAGGCGGGTCTCAAACCCACGGGCTCAGGCAATCCACTCACCTCAGCCTCCCAAAGGCGCGGGATTATAGGCTGAGCCACCGAGCCCGGCTCAGGCACCCTTATTGATGAAGTGTCTCCCACCCTCCCTCCCCTGGCAGTTTCCCACTACTGCCAATCCCTTTCTTATAGTATTATGCTAATTGTTTGGGGGTTTGCTTATGAGTGAGAACTGGCACTCAGTTCTTTGCTTCTGTGATAGATCACTGAGTATTACAGACTCTAAATCCATCCAAGTTGCTGCAAAGTGCATAATTTAGTCCTTATTTATGACTACATAATATTCCATTGTGTATGTGTACCACGTTTTAAAAAAAAATCCAGTCTACTTTCAATGGGCAGCACAGTTGGTTCCATGTTTTTGCTATTGTGAATAGTGCTGCAAACACATTTTTAAAAAATTAAAAATCAGCCAGGCATGGTGGTGCCTTTAGTCCCAGCTACTTGGGAGGCTGAAGTGGGAGGATTGCTTGAGACCCAACTTGGGTCACAGAGCAAGACCCTGTCTCTAAAATATAAATAAAAATAGTGGCCAGGCAGGTTTGCTCATGCCTGTAATCCCAGCACTTTGGGAGGCAGAGGTGAGAGGACTGCCCGAGCCCACTGGTTCGAGACAAACCTGGACAAATGGACAAGCCCTTATCTCTACAATAAATACAAAAATTAGGCATGGTGGTGCACACCTGTGATTCCAGGCTGTGCATATGCAAATACTATGCCCTTTTATATCAGGGGCTTGAGCATCTGATAATTTTGTATCCACAGGGTCCTGGGACCAATCCCTTCATGGCTACCAGGGACAACTGTACAAGCATCTAGGTCTTAATACATAACATCAGCATTCTTCATTAATTCTTGAGGTTCTTAAATATGCTGATCAATAAACATGACTCATTGAAAACAGCAACCAGCTATAGTGTCAGACTCTAACATTTCTCCCTTCCTGGAAGTCCTTCCTGAGACTCCGTGCATTAACCACAAAGAAGAAGGTGGGGGTTGGGCGTGGCTGTGCACACCTATAGTCCTTCCACTTGGGAGGCTGACGAGGGAGAATCGCTTGAGCCCAGGAGTTGGAGGCTGCGGCGAGCCGTGATCATGCCACTGCACTCCAGCCTGGGTGACAGAGTGAGACCCTGTCTCTAAAAAAAAATAAAATAAAATAAATAATAAAAAGGCTGAGATAGCCGGGCACGGTGGCTCATGCCTATAAACCCAGCACATTGGGAGGCGGAGGCTAGAGGATTGCCTAAGCCCAGCTGGGCTTGGACAACTTGGCGAGACTTCGTCTCTACAATAAATCAAAACATTAGCCATGCCTGTGGTTCCAGCGACTTGAAAGGCTGCGGAGGAAGGACCGCCTGAGTCCAGCAGGTTGAGGCTGCGGTGGCCGTGAGCGTGCCACTGCCCTCCAGCCTGGGCGACAGAGTGAGACTCTGACTCAGAAGAAGAAGGAGGAGGAAGAGAGATAGACAGAGAGGATCAGCAAAGAAGTGGAGATCACATCCAGTGATTTTCCTTTCAAGTTTCAAATGTGGGCTGGCACACCTTTGAGTTGGAGAGAAGATAGATACAATCAGCTTTTACAGGCTTGGAAGCGTGTTGGAGGTGCTGATTTGCATGGCCCAAGCCTGGGTTCCTAGGACGGAATCAGCTCAGGAGGGAGCTGGGCAGAGATCTGACCAGGGCTGGCCGGGACAGGGCAGCACCAGCGGGCCACTCACTCTCGTGCAATAGGCCAAGAAGTCTTGGGCACCCACGCTCCTCCCCGTCCCCTTTCAATTTCCCTCTTGCTTTGTGAGCCTGGTAACATACCTGTATACCCGTCAGCCTAGTGTGTTCTTGGGCTGCCATTTGTGGTGCATTTTAAGCAGGAGTTTCAGGAAACAGAAAACCACCAGACCGGCAGCAAAAGCTGCAAGACACCGTGGTGGAATTCTGGGCGCCACGGCATCTGAGTGGAGGAGACATTTCAGGGCCCAGGAGTAGGGGGGATGCTGCTGGAGCCTTCTGGTACCTTCAGATCTTCCCACCCAGACAGCAGCCTGCCTGGAGTCTGCTCCCTGGGTCCACTCTGCTCAGCCAGTGGCAGACGGCCAGGAGCTACTTGCCTTCTCTGATGTAAAAGTCCATCTGGGCTTCAGTAAATTCCAGGGATGAGGGTATCCTGGGGCTGGCAGTGAAGACGCTGCTCAGGTAACCTAAGCCTAGGCCAGGCAGATCATAAGCCTCAGGACTTTTGTTTTCCTTGGTTGAGGTTTGATTGTGTGTTTTGAAGATGACTTCGTTGGCTTGGCGTGGTGGTTCACACCTGTAATCCCAGAACTCTGGGAGGCCAAGGTGAGAGGATTGCTTGAGCCCAGGAGTTTGAGACCAGCCAACACACAAAAAAATTCATACACACACACACACACGCACACGCACACACACACACACACACACACACACACACACTTCAAAAGTTAGCCAGGCATGGTGGCAAACACCTGTCATTCCAGCTACTTGAAAGACTGAGGTGGAAGGATCACCTGAGACCAGGGGATTGAGGCTGTGGTAAGCCATGATTATGCCACTGCACTCCAGCCTGGGCAACAGAGTGAGATCCCAACTCAAAAAAAAAAAAAGCCTTCATTGTAGGAATTAAAGGATCAGAATAAACCTGATCCATTCAGTACTTTAAAACCGTCTTGCTTTGCACTTAGAGGACCTTCAGCATGGCCCTGCTTGCCTCAATGACGAACCACAGCGACCCAGACAGTCACTTGTTACAAATGCCAAGCGCATAAATATTTACTTAGGTACAAGCAATGGCCCGAGCGCCTTTTATGTGGCGGGAACAAGGAATGAATCATGCAGGTTGGCGGCTGGAACAAGATGGGGAGAGGAAAGGGAATTTCTTCTCTGGGGAGCCACTGTCTGAGAGCTGCCAGAAACAGGAGAGGGGTCTGGAGCTGGGGGGCCTTGAGTATGGAGTGTGTCGAGGGTGCAAGAGAAGGCGGTGGGTGGGTACCTCTGGGAGGACTTGGCCTCTGTGAGGATCCTCTGGCTGCCGTCTGCCAGCAACTCCGAGGGCCAGAGGGGCCCTGGCTGGGCGAGTTTTCACCGAAACAGAGAGTGGGCTGTCAGCCTTGCTCCCAGAGAGCCCAGAGGGGAAGGAGGGTGTTCCCATGAGGCCTGCAGTCCCACGCTGCGGGGACGGCGATCCAGAAGCCAAGCCGCCAAGGAGGGCATGTCTTCTGCCACGTGACTCACACCCTGACCCACGCCTGCCCCAGACCCCACGCCTAGACCTGGCCTTTGTCACACAAGGCCACTGCGACTGTCTTCAATCTCAGCGGGTGTGGCTGACAGCCTGGCTGCCTACAGGTGTATGCCTGGATCCCCGGGGCTGTGATCAGAGGCCCGAAAGTATGGGGGAGATCCCACCCCCGACTCCTCCCGGCTGGAGCTGCTGCACCCAGAAGAACCGCCTCCCCCGCAGCTGTTTCTGCCACGCCCCATCTGAGCACCTCTCCACTCCAGCGGGCAGCTGGGAAGGCAGGAAGGAAGGAAAGAAAGGGTCTGTCTGGTCCTTGTTCCCGACCTGGAAAAGAGGAAGTGGGTGTTCCTTCTCTAGCCAGGCCCTGGCCACCTCATCTGCTTGCCCTCCCCGACCCCTGTGGGCCCAGGTATGGGGACTGGGGCGAGGCGGCAGGATGGGTTCTGCAGGTTGGGGAAAGAACCCCTTCTCCCCCAGACCCAGCTTCGAATCGCTGTCTTGGTAGCATGGATTCTAGGGTCCAGCTCCCAGGAAATGCTTGGGGATTGGGATAGCTTCTTTCTCTCTCTCTCTCTCTCTCTCTCTCTCTTCCTCTCTCTCCTTCCTTCCTTCCTTCCTTTCTTTCTTTCCTTCCTTTCTCTCATCAGAGTCTCACTTGGTTGCCCAAGCTAGAGCGCAGTGGCACAATCATGGCTACTGCAGCCTCAACCTCATGAGATGATCCTTCCACCTCAGTAGCCGGAATCACAGGTGTTCGCCACCATGCCTAGCCAATTTTTTGATTTATTGTAGAGACACGGTCTTGCCAAGCTGCCCAGGCTGGTCTCGAACCCCTGGGTACAGGCAATCCTCTTGCTGGGATTACAGGCGTGAGCCACCGCACCCGCAGGATAATTTCTAAATGCAGGTGTTTTGTCAGTTGTACTGTAAGCTCTAAGTGTTTGACTTACACGTTCTACATTGGTGTGTGGCGTGAGGAAGTGTGTAGAGAGACAGCTACCTGCATCCAGGACTAACCTCTGCAGGAGAATCGTAATAGCCTCGGGAAAATTATCATAACTGATTCTAATTGAGAGTTTGTTACTGGGAGAAGGGGTGCGTCAGCCAGTGTGACATGGGTCAACGACGGTTCTTGTGTCCGTTTGGAATGAATTCACAGACACACGAAGAAGCGAGATAAGCAAAGGAGAGCCCACGCTCAAGCAAGGAGAGCAGGTGGAAACAGCCTACAGACAGTTGCTGCCTTTGCCCCCAACTATTGCTGAGCCATAACTTTTATTCTTAGGGGTACTGAGGTGGGGACTTAGGGGTGGGTTTTTCCTAGAAATGGGTGGTCTTAGGGCCAGGTTTCTGTTATTTCTCCTTCATGTCCGGTGGGGGAGTTTGTAGGGTCATACCGGTAGCCATTGTCATGGTGTCTGGCCTAGGATGGGAGTGTTAATAGCATTTCAATGAAGGTAAAACTGGGTTAAGATGATCTTAGGGCAACCTTGGCTATTGATGCGCACACTCCCGGGGTCTCTAAGCTAGTTCCCGCCTTGGTGGTCCGCTGGCAAGCATCCTGGACTGCAATGCTGCGGGTGCATCCGACAAGGGCCTAACAGGTAGGTGTGAAGTTTCTTCCAGCTAGGCCGCTTGCTTGCATGCATGGCTCTGCACCAGCTGGGGAAGATATGAATGAACTTGGAGCTTTTCTACAGCCCTACAGTTTTCCTAGTCTACCCTGACTACTCCGTCACTAAGGAATTCACTACTTACAACGGGGCTATGAAGTTGGCTCCATTATCATCCCACTTAACAAATGAAAAACCTGGGGTTTAGAGGGCTCAAGTCACCCCCACAGTCACCCAGCTAGCAGGTGCCAGGTCGGGTCTTACACTCACCTGTGGACGAGTTGTCTGGAAACTTAGGAGAATTCCTGCCGCTGGGTAGGCCATGCTCTGCTCCAAACCACCGTCGACTGGGAAATGGCTCTTCATTCCAACTTTTCAGATTCTACCGTCGTCCAATTATGCGGGACGGGAAATCTACCCTGGCCCTAATTCTATAAATAATGGAAGAGGAAGAGTTGGCTGGAAAACTTGAGAGAAACGTGTAAGATGAAGTGCTTTTTATATATAATCTGTTTGAGCTCACAGTGAGGCAGGAAAGCAATTTTCCCCAAACTAAAAATTGAGGAAAGGGCCGTCCTTTGATTCTTACCCCCATTTCTCACCCCTGGGGGCCAGAGGGGTGTTGCTTTTAATAAAGCAATTTCCAGGTGGTGCCCGGAACTCCAAGGAACAAAAGTCTTGAGGCTGTGAGGGGAAAAACCCACGAGAAATGGCCTCTGAAAGCTTAGGGGGAGGGAGCAGCTGCTGTTCCCATCACTTTAGTCTTGATACTTCCTTTCTAGACTCCAAGCTGGGAATCCCGAGGAAAGCCAAGGACCCCACCAAATCCCAGGGTGGGGAGCTCCCCCTAGTGGCCCAATGGACCCACTTGCCGATGGCCCCTGGGGTCCTGGCAAAAAGAAGGGGAGGAAGGAGATGTTTGAACAAGTCCAGAGTCTGCCATCAGAGAGAATGGTGCACTTCAAGGCGTACATCCAAAGGAAAAAGCAGGGGACCAGAGAGATATCTGAGCACCCCCCGTCCACAACAGCGCTATGCACAATGGCCAAAGGATGGAATCCACCCCAGTGTCCATCAACAGATGAGTGGGTAAACAAAACGTGGCCTAAACATACAGTGGGCTATTGTTCAGTCTTAAAAAAGAATGGTATTCTGACACAGGGTACATATGGGTGATGCTGACATCATGCTTAGTGAATTCAGGCACAAAACAGGAACTGTAGCCGGGCTCGGTGGCTCAGTGAAATCCCGCGCCTTTGGGAGGCTGAGATGAGTGGACTGCCTGAGCCCGCAGGGTCAAGACCCGCCTGGGCAAATTGGCGAGACCTCATCTCTACAATAAATCAAAAAATGAGTCGGGCATGGTAGCGCGCGCCTGTAGTTCCGGCTACCTGGAAGGCTGAGGCGGAAGGATCGCCGGAGCCCAGCAGGTGGAGGCTGCGGTGGCCGGGAGCGGCCACTGCACTCCAGTCTGGGCGACAGAGTGAGACTCCGACTCAAAAAAAAAGAGTATGATTCCACGTATATGAGATACTCAGAGCAGTCACACTCATAGAGACAGAGAGTAGAATGGTGTCATGCAACAATGTGTAGTATATGCTTAATGCAAACGGATTAGTCACTTAAAGCAGCCAAAATGGTTAATTTTATATTTGTGTATTTTACCACAAAGAAAAAGAGAGAAAATGGGTCCACCCGTTTTTGTGAAAAACACACCTTTTTCCAGAGTCCTAGAAATTTTCCCCTCAATTTAGGTTGAAATTCCCCGCTTGGCCAGGCTCGGTGGCTCAGCCTGTCATCCCAGCACTTTGGGAGGCTGAGGCGAGTGGATTCCTGAGCCGAGGGTTTGAGACCCACCTGGGCAACTTGGCGAGACCTCGTCTCTACAAGAAATCAAAAATTAGCCATGCATGGTAGCGCACGCCTGTAGTTCTGGCTATTTGGAAGGCTGAGGCGGGAGGATCGCCGGAGCCCAGGAGGTGAGGCTGTGGTGGCCGGGAGTCTGGGCAACAGAGTGACACTCCAACTCAAAAAAAGAAAGAAAGAAAGAGAGAGGGGGGGGGGAGAGAGAGAGAGAGAGAGAGAGAGAGAGAGAGAGAGAGAGAGAGAGAGAGGAAGAAAGAAAGAAAGAAAGAAAGAAAGAAAGAAAGAAAGAAAGAAAGAAAGAAAGAAAGAAAGAAAGAAAGAAAGAAATTCCCTGCTTGGTCTCAGCCTAAAGTGAAATCCAGAGTAAATATCATATTAAAATCCATTCAGTTCAGAAGAATAAAGTGGCATGTTCTTTTGCCCAGCTCTGGTATGTCTCCCTTTCTTTTCTCCCTTCTTTCTCTTATAAGCTTTGCTTTAAACTTTGAGGAAAAAAAGAAGAAAGTGGGAGGAATCACTTTACTTGATGTGATTTTATTACCTACTAATAGAGTAAACAAACAGTGTGGTCTTAGTGGATGATTAGAGAGGTCAGTGGGACAGAATAGAGAACTCAGAAACAGACCAACACAAATATGCCCAACTGAATTTTGTCAAAAGTGCAAAAGCAATTCAATGGAGGAAAATAATCTTTTCAACAAATGTTGCGGGGACAATTGTACATCCATAGATTAAAAATATGAGTGATGACCTAAACCTCACATTTTATACAAAAGTTGACTTAAAATAAATCATAGATTTAATATAAACTTTTAGAAAAAAAAAAAAGCAGGAGAAATTTGCAGGACCTAGGACTAAGTAAGGAGTTCTTAGACTTGACACCAAAAGTATAATCCATAAAAAAATCCAAAAAAGATAATCAATCAGTAAAGAAAAAAATCCTGCTAAGGGGATGAAAAGGCAGTTCACAGACAAGGAGAAGATAGTTGCTAACTATATCTAACAAAAGTTTTTATTTAGAATATATAAGGAACTCTGAAACTCAAAAGTTAAAAAAAAAAAAGAATCCAGTTAGGAAATGGGCAAAGGATATAAACAGACATTTCACCCAAGATGATTTATGGATAGCAAACAGGTACATGAAAAGATGTTCATCATTAGCCATCAGGGAAATGGAAATTTAAATCATGGTGAGGTATCACTTCACCTCTATTAAAACAGCTAAAATAAAAATAGTGGCAATATCAAATGCTGGCAAAGGTGTGGAGAAACTATATCTCTCATAACACCACTCGTGGGAATATAAAATGATTCAGCTACTCTGAAAAATAAGTGGCTCATCCTGTAATCCCGTGCCTTTGGGAGGCTGAGCCGGTGGGTTCGAGACCCGCCTGGGCAGGCAAGACCTCATCTCTACAATAAATCAAAAAATTAGCCAGGCGTGGTAGTGTGCGCCTGTAATTCCGGCTACTAGGAAGGCTGGGGCGGAAGGATCGCCGGAGCCCAGCAGGTCGAGGCTGCGGTGGCCGGGAGCGGCCACTGCACTCCAGTCTGGGCGACAGAGTTAGACTCCGACTCAAAAAAAAAAAATTAAACATGGCCAGATACAGTGGCTCACACCTGTAATCTCAGCACTTTGGGAGGCCAAGGCAAGAGAATTCCTTGAGGCCAGGAGTTTGAGACTAGCTTAGGCAACATAGTGAGACCTCATCTCTACAAAAAATAATAATAAAAATTAGCCAGTGTGGTGGTACATGCCTGTACTCCCAGCTACTTGAAAGGTTGAGGCCAGAGGATTGCTTCAGTCCAGGACTTGAGGCTCTCCAGGTTAGGCATCAGAGTGAGACTCTGACTAAAAGAAAATAAAGAAAGAAAAAGAAAAAAAACCACACTAAACCAAACATATGCTTGCCACGTGATCCGGTAATTGCACACCTGGGCATTTATCCCAGGGAAATGAAAGCGTATGCTTGCCCAAAAATCTCTACATGAAAGTTCATAGCAGTTCTATTTGCAATAGGCACAAATTGGAAAGTGTCCAAATTTTTTTCAGTGGGTGAATGGCTAAAAGCAAAACAAAACTGTGGTATATCCATATTGTGGATTAGAAAGAAGAAAAAGAAGAAGAGAAGGAGGAGGAGGAGGAGGAGAAGGAGGAGGAGGAGGAGGAGGAAGGAGGAAGGAGGAGGAGGAGAAGAAGAAGAAAAAGAAAAGAAATGATTAATACATGCAACAATTTGGATGTATCTCAGGGTATCATGCTGAGAGAAGTCAATCTCTAAAAGTTACTGTGGGGCAACCCCTTTGGGTCCCCTCCCACTGTGGGAGCTTTTCTGTCCTATCAATAAATCCTGCTTTCAAAATCAAATAAAATAAAGGTTACTGTGTGAAGGATCAGGGATCTCTCTTTACTATTTTTGCAGCTTCCTGTGAATCTATAATCATTTTAAACAACAACAAAGACTGGGAAAAGCTCATACACACTTTAGCTCTGCAAGGGACAGGAAGAGAAGGGAAGTGAGCGTTATGGAGCATTCGCCCTGAGCTAGGACCTGAGTAGGCATTCTACATGGATCATTGTGTTTGATCTTCCTTGTGGCCCTATGAGTTACATAGGATCCCATTTTACAGACATGAAGACTAAGGCCTGAAGTGTAGAACTGAGCTTCGAACCAAATCTTTTTGACCCTAAGGCTTATTCTCTTTTGGGGAGTTGAAGCATATAAAAGCTTTTCAGGTTGAGTGCTTGAAGATAAACAAATAGTCACATCAAAGAAAAATAAGTTTTGCTTTGTCTGCCCAAGTTACCACCATCTCAGAAACAAGCCCTGTGTGCTTTGCTTCAATCATTGTGAATTGAATGGTTCATCTCCAGTTTATTCTGTTGGATGTCATCGGTACAAGCGAATCTGAACAAATCTCTGCCTTCTGAGAGCTTATAGCCTTCCTTGCATGCCACTTTTGCTACGTCACTCTCTAGCTTATCACACTATTGAATGAAAGTTAAACTCTTTAGCTTGGTGCTTGAGCACCCAAGGTCCTAAATCTCCTCCTTAACGAACATTTCCTCCCCTTGCTCTCCACCTTAGCTGTCTCCTCTAGCTGAAATAGTTTATGTCCCTGCACTGATTTGCCCACAGTCTGTGGCTCTTGATTTCCTTCACTGTTTTGAGTCCATCTGGATTCTGTCTACCTGTGTAGACCCACAACACGTTCACCATCTTCAGCATCCAGTAAGCACACTCAGACTGTTCCAGCATCCGTGGAGTCCACCATTCTTTACACTCAAGAACTTAGGTCTCAGAGGAATGTGTCTCAACACAAGAAAGGCCATATATGACAGATCCACAGTTAACATTATACTCAACGGTGAAAAGTTGAAAGCTTTTCCTACAGGATAAGGAGGAAGGCAAGGATGCCCACTCATGCCACTTCTGTTTAACATAGTATTAGAAGTCCTAAAAGAAATAAAAGGCACCCAAATATGAAAGAAAGAAGTGAAATTGTCTCTGCTGGTGACATTATTTGATATATAGAAAACCCTAAAGACGCCACCAAAAACTGTTAAAATGGATAAATTCCATAAAGTTGCTGGTTACAAAATGCACATACAAAAGTCAGTAGAATTTCTATATACTAACAATGAAACTCTCTGAAGAAGAAACTATGAAAACAATCCCATTTATAATACCATCCAAAAATGCTTAGGAGTAAATTTAGCTATGCAGGTGAAAGATCTGTGTACACTGAAAACAAGACATTGATAAAATAATTGAGGAAGACACACATAAATGAAAAGATATCCAATGCTCATGGATTGGAAAAAATGAATATTGTTAAAATGTCCATACTACCCAAAGTAATCTACAGAGTCATTGCAATTTATATAAAAATTCCAATGTTATTTTTCACAGATATAGAAAAAAATCCTAAAATTTGTATGGAACCAAGAAAGACTCTGGATAGCCAAAGCAATCTTTACCAGAAAGAAGAAGAAGAAGAGAAGGAGGAGAAGGAGGAGGAGGAGGAGAAAAAGCTGGAAGCATCTCACTTCCTGATTTCAAAATAAATGATAGAGCTATTGTAATCAAAACAGTATGGCACCGGCATAAAAACGGACACATTAACCAATGGAACAGAATAGAAAGATCAGAAATAAACCCAGTTATTTATGGTCAATTGATTTGCAACAAAAGTGTCCAGAGAACACACAGTAAGGAAAGACCAGTCTTCAATAAATGATGTTAGGAAAACTAGCTATTCACATACAGAATGAAATTGGACCCTTAAGTCAAAAATAAACCATGCACAAAAATCAACTCAAATGGATGAAAGACTTAAAGGTAAGACTGGAAGCTGTAAAGCTGGTAGAAGAAAACACTGGGGAAGAGCCCTGTGACATTGGTCTGGGCAATGACTTCTTGAATAGGACCCCAAAAGCACAGACAACAAAGGAAAAAGAGACACATGGAATCACATCAGACTAAAAAGCTTCTGCACAGCCAAGGAAACAATTCTCAGAATGGAGGCAAGCCATGCATCTGTTAAGGGCCAATACCACAGGCATATAAGGAACTCAAACAACTCAATAGCAAAAAAACACACTACTCAATTTTTTAAAAGAGCAAAGGATCTGGACAGAAATTTCTCAAAAGACACACAAATGGCCAGCAGATATATGAAAAAAATGCTCAACACCTCTAATCGTTGGGGAAATGCAAATTAAAACCCTAAGCAGACATCACCTGATGCGTATTAGAATGGCTATTATTAAAAAGACCAGTGAGAACAGGTGTTGGCAAGGATGTGGCGAAAAGAAACCCTTGCACACTGCTGGTAGAAATATAAATCAGTACAGTCATTTTGGAAAGTAGTATGGCAGTTCCTCAAAAAAATAAAAATAGAATTACCATATGATCCAGCAATTCAAATTCTAGGTATATATCCAAAATAATTGAAATCAGTATGGACCGGGCTTGGTGGCTCAGCCTGTAATCCCAGCACCTTGGGAGGCAGAGGTGAGTAGATTGCCTGAGCCTGTGGGTTGGCAAGACCTCGTCTCTACAATAACTCAAAAAAGCAGCTTGGCGTGGTAGCGCACTCCTGTAGTTCTGGCTACTTGGAAGGCTGAGGCGGAAGGATTGCCAGAGGCCAGCAGGTCGATGCTGAGGTGGCCGTGAGTGTGCCACTGCACGCCAGCCTGGGTGACAGAGTGAGACTCCAACTCAAAAAAAAAAGGAAGAAAGGAATCAGCATGTTGAAGAAATATCTGTGCTCCCATGTTCATTTCAGCATTATTCATAATAGCCATATATGGAAACAATTTAAGTGTCCATCAATGGATGAATGGATAAAGAGAATGGGTATATATACACAATGGAATACTATACAGCCTTCAAAAATAAAATTCTATCATTGAGACAACATGGAGGGATCTGGAGAACACTATGCTAAGTGAAATTAACCGGGCACAAAAGACGATACATACTATGTGGTCTCACTTATACATGGAATCTGAAAAAGTTGAACTCACAAGAAACAGAATAGAAATGTGGTTGCCAGAGGCTGGGGTAAAAAGGTACAAAGTTTCAGTTAGACTGCAGGAGTTAGTCTTAGAGCTGTATTGTGCTGCACACTGGCCACGGTTAATAATAATGTATTGCAGGCAGGGCTCCGTGGCTCAACCTGTAATCCCAGCACTGTGGGAGGCCGAGATGAGTGGATTGCCTGAGCCTGCAGGTTCGAGACCAGCTCGGGCAACTTGGCGAGACCTCGGCTCTACAATAAATAAAAAAATTAGTTGGCTGTGGTAGCACACGCCTGTAGTTCTGGCTACTTGGAAGGCTGAGGCAGAAGGATCGCCGGAGCCCAGCAGGTCAACATTGGAGTGGCTGTGAGTGTGCTACTGCACTCCAGTCTAGGCAACAGAGTGACACTCCAGCTCAAAATAAATAAATAAATAAATAAAATAATGTATTGCATATTTCAAATTGCTAAAAAAATAGCTTTTTAAGGTTCTTAAAACAAAAAAAGCTAGGTTGTTGAGGTGATGGATCAATTCATTTGACAGAATCTTTCTAAAGTGTACGGAGATTAAAATGTCCCATGGCACCCCATAAATATACACAATTATTATTTGTCAACTGAAAACAAAGTAAACAAATTTTTTTGTTGTTATGAGATCTCGCTATATCATCTGGGATGGTCTCAAATGCAATCCTCCTGCTCAGTCTCTAGAGTAACTAGGATTATAGGCGTGAGCCACCGAGCCCGGCTAAAAATAAATTTTGTTTTTTTTAAAAGAAATTAGGGTTGGGCATGGTGGCTCACATCTGTAATCCCAGCACTTTGGGAGGTCGAGGCGGGAGGTGCTCGTGGGCTCAGGGCCAGGCCACCGTTGGCGTTCTTCCTGTTGTTCCTCTTCGCTTTTTGGGGGGAAGTGGGAGTCGCGAAGGTCCCAAGACGCGCCACCTCTTCGCAACACCCCACCCGCCCACCTCCCTCCTCGCTGGGAGTTCCTGCGGGAACTACAACCTTCCCTGGGCGGCTGACCTGGCTCCTTCAGTTTCAAGCCCACATCTGGAACGAACTCTGACACCGGCGCTCACAGCCCCGGTCATTCATCTCGGGGGTGAGCGAATGAGGAAGGGAAAGTGTCACTGAGGAAGAATGAGTGAGTGGCTGGCGAAAGGGCTGGAGCTGCTGCAGCGAATGGGCCTGACCTCGTGGCCTTTCGGAAAGAGCACGTGTTGGGCTGAGGCTTGAGGGCGACGCACCAGGGGCAGGAAGGGGTTTGGGAAACTCGGATGCCCGAAGCATGAGCTTGTGGCGGACAGTGAGGAGGAAAAGCTGCCTCCCCTTCCCATTCCCTGGGTTCTCTGAAGCAGCAGCAGCAGGTTCTGGGGACCCTCCTGAGCCAGACAGACACGGAGGGCGTCTGCTCAAGGAACGTTCTCAGAGGAACGTTCTGGGTGTTGGGCCTTGGCGCTCACGAGTCAGATGGGGCTTCCACCGCCAACCTCATTCCCCAGGGAAACACTGTTGGGTCCATGGAGAGGGTTCGAGGGACGGATTCAGCCACATGGTCTTGGTGCTGAGTTCTCTGGGCCCTGAAGAAGGAGATGCAGGATCATGACCTTGGAGACTCAAGTGACTTTGTAGAGTGTGGGAGGAAGTGGAAGGGAGAGGAGGCTTAACAGAATGGCCAGACTTCCGTCTCTGTTGCTGTGGTTAGGTCAGGCCCAGGTGTCAAAAGGAACAGGTGAATTCTCTGGAATGATGCCATCCCTCCTGTCACAGCAGTGTAGACGCATACAGCTCTTGGATGCTAAGAACACCCCACTGCCATGCCCCAATATGGCAGCTTGCTAGCACAAACTGTGGAATGTGGGCCACTGTGCAGAACTGCAACAAGAGGAGAATTTTGGTCTCCCTAGGTTTTTCCCTGAGGCAGGGGTTGGCAAACTCTGCCTCCGAAGGCAAATCCGGCCCAGCGCCTGTTTTTGTGTGGGCTGCAAGTTAAAATGGTTGAAAAAGACTTTTTTAGGAATGATATCTCATGACATGTGAAAACTACATGAAATTCACATTTCAGTGTCCACAGTTATTGGAACACACGCATCCCTTTACGTATTGCCTGTGGCTGCTTCAGGGTTCCAGAAGCACAGTGGAGTAGTTGGCTACACCGGAGACAGCGTGGGTTGCAAAGTCTAAAGTCAAAACCAGCCACAATTCAAGGCACAGTGTGAAAACGTGGGGGCTCTTGTTAAAAAAAATTATTAAGAATTCCACGATGGCAGCCCAGGCGTGGTGGCTCACACTTGTAATTCGAGGACTTAGGGAGGGCAAGGCAGGAAGATTGCTTGAGCTCAGGAGTTCGAGACCGGCCTGGGCTACATTGTGAGCCCTCGTCTCTATAAAAAATCAAAACAGAAAAAAAGTAGTTGGGCATGGTGGCACACACCTTTAGTCCCAGCTACTCGGGAGGCTGAGGTGGAAAGATCACCTGAGCCCAGAAGGTCCAGGCTGCAGTAAGCTGTGACCATGCCACTGCACTCCAGTCTGGGCGACAGAGAGACCCCGACTCAAACAAACAAAGCAACCAATTCCATGATGGCAACAGTCGACCATTAAGCCCAGAGTGGGTCCCTAAGCCAGGAGTGCTGCGTGACTGGTATGACTGCTTGTGAAGCGTGCCTTGACTAACCTATTTAATTTCTAGCTCTTTACAGAAAACATCTCCCAACCTCTGCCACAGGGTCTCAAACACCAACAAACTCTTTTTTTTCTTTTTTACTATCAGTGTTTATCTCCAGCACCAATGTAGGAGAAATTGTGAGAGTGTTTCTGGATACTTTGAAAGTATTAAATACTAGGACCCAATACGGGCTCACTAAAAATAAATCATTCCAAATTAGACTCGTGTTCCTTTCTGACAAAATAACCGTATGGGTTGGGAGGGTGAGTAAGGTCAAATATGTGAGTGCCATAGACATGCACGTCAGTTTCAATTCCGGTTGTCATTCCATATTTATTCCTAAAATATTGGGAAAAACCTGTGCGACTTCATTCATTCATCAAGTTAAATGTAAAGCTGTCAATATTTTTGAGTCTTCTTATTTTTCAGATACCAGCATAGCTCATTTGAAAGTACTTCATATGCTTCTTAGTTGGGTTGAGAGGTTACTTTCAAAAGTTATTTCCAGCCGGGTTCGGTGGCTCAGCCTGTCATCCCGCGCCTTTGGGAGGCTGAGGTGAGTGGATTGCCTGAGCCCGCGGGTTCGAGACCCGCCTGGGCAGCGAGACCTCATCTCTACAATAAATCAAAAAATCAGCCGGGCGTGGTAGCGCATGCCTGTAGTTCCAGCTACTTGGAAGGCTGAGGCGGAAGGATCGCCGGAGCCCAGCAGGTCAAGGCTGCGGTGGCCGGGAGCGGCCACTGCACTCCAGTCTGGGCGACCGAGTGAGACTCCAACTCAAAAAAAAAAAAAGTTATTTCCAAGTTATTTGGGCTTTTTCTCAAGCCGTTTTCAGAGGCTGTGAATGAAGTTGAATACATGAAACATTTTTGTCAGATACATTCATTGAACTTGGGACACACCCAGGCAGCAGATATGGTTTATGACTCCCAAGTGGGGAATTAATGAATCCCCATCTTAATCTCCAAAGGCTCATGTCTACACTTTGTAGTTGCTGGCAAATTTTGAATCCGGGTGAGGTTATAGTTTGGATGCTGCACACAGTCTCTTGCTGTCTCCACCGGGTGACGTCAGCTTGCTCAATACAATGTGAGATGCGGCTCTCATAGGAGGTCCCGATGGGAAATTCGTTTCTAGTTGGAGGCAATGGCATTGACCTTTGCTCTTATTTCTGGTGCAAGAGATTTAGGCTTGTTTAGGTAGAAATGGTCTGGCGGATGGCAGCCGGGCGCTGCCTGTGCTTAGTGGCTAGTTGGCCAGCTCTTGGGTCAGTCGTTGGCGGACATGTTCTTCACTTCCTGTGGACAGGGAGGGGGACACCTTGTGGGGGCTAGGGCAGGAGAAAGAAGTGGCTGTAGGGGGAAGACACCAGCTGGGGCCCAGTTTAGCCGGGCCAGGTTGCCCCAGCTCTGACATTTCACGTGCTATGCAGGAGAGAGCCCTGGGTTGAACAGGTGCTGGGTGCTGCTACTCATGGCCACGTGAGTGTGAACACCTTACTTCCTGTTTCCAGGCTTCCTTATGTTTCCAGCGGAGAGAGTGGACAGGATTGTTTCAAAATCTTTTCCAGCTCCGATCACCTATGAGTGCACAAGGGACAATCTTCTAACATAAAATCTGTCCACAACCAGAACTGGCTGCCTTAGCGAGGAAGACGGGGCGTGTGCAGTTGAGAGGGTTCTTTCAAGAAGAGGGAAAACAGGGTGACCCCCCTACTGCACTCTTACGATCCCCTTAACAGAAAACAGCTTTTTCTTATTTCTAATAGAGTAAATTCCTCAGGAGGTTTCTGCTCTAAACCAAACAAATCTAATAAAAAGTCGTTTACTCAACCTTCCTGTGCCCTATTCCCCGTTTGGAAAACGGAAGACACACGCAGGTAGACTTTGAGAGCAGACGAGAGGGAGTCAAGGTAGTGGCTGGGTCACTGGCTGCCTGGGTCTCAGGGCTAGAGAGGGACAGCTACTTCGGGGCGGTGGGAAGAATGAGGTGTGGGCAAGCGGGCCGGGAGCCTCTCAGTGGTCCAGAGACACAGCCCACAATGGGGCCACGGTTGGGCACGGGCGCGGGGCAGGCCCGGGTATGCTGGGCCTGTGGCGGGTCCAGGGGAGATGCCTGGGTGCCAGGCTGGTGAGTTGGTTTTTAAAATTAGTTGTATCGATTTTGTATTGGAGGACAATATACATAACATAATATTTATTATTTTAACCCTCACAAGTACACAATGTGGTGATTCACCACAATCCAATTCTTCAACAAACACTCCACCCGTTAAACAGTAACTCACTCTTCTTCTCACCCCCCTTTCTGTCTCTAGCTACCTCTATTTTGATATTATTATTATTATTTTGAAACAGGGTTTCACTCTTTCATCTAGGCTGGAGTGCAGTTGCACAATTACGGCTTACTGAAGCCTCGACCTCCTGGGCTCAGGTGATCCTTCCGCCTTGACCTTCAGAGTAGCTGGGACTACAGGCATGCACCACCACACCCAGCTAGTTTTTCTATTTTGTGTAAGGGGGAGTGTTCTTGCTTTGTTGCCCAGACTGGTCTCAAGTGATCCTCCCGTCTTGGCCTCCCAAAGTGTGGGATTACAGACATGAGCCACCATGCCCAGCTATTTAAAAATTATTATTATATTTTATTATTATTACTTTGAGTCAGAGTCTCACTCTGCCGCCTAGGCCGGAATGCAGTGGCACACTCATGCCCACCGCAGCCTCGACCTGCTGGGCTCAGGTGATCCTTCGGCTTCAGCCTTCCAAGCTACAGGCATGCGCCGCCATGCCCAGCTAATTTTTTGATTTATTGTAGAGATGAGGTCTCGCCAAGTTGCCCAGGCGGGTCTCAAACCCGTGGGCTCAGGCAATCCTCTCACCTCGGCCTCCCAATGTGCTGGGATTATAAGTGTGAGCCACTGTGCCCAGCTTACATTATTTTTTATTGTGATAAAATTGACATAACGTAAAATTTACCTTCATACCCATTTTAAGTGTACAGTTTAGTGCATTAAGCACATTCACTTTGTAGTACAACTCTCACCATCTTCCATCTCCAGAACTTATTTATCTTCCCAAATCGAAACTGTGTACTCGTTAAACACAAACTCCCTAATCCCCCTCCCCCACCCCTGGCAACCGTGGGTCACATGAGGTCCCTAGAAAAGGCAGAAAGACCACTCAAGAAAGAAGGGGGTGGGGTGGCACGCAAAGTGAGTGAATCCTGGCAGCCGCTGGCCACACTGGGCGGCGCGGTGGCCAAGTGGCCCGCTGGCCAGGTCTGCTTTGGTGATTAGTTATGGACAGTCACCAGCGACTGACGCAAACCTAGAAACAAACAGAGCAGCAAACCTCAAAGGGCATCTCAACAAAGGCTGGAGAGAGACACAGAACATAAATAATGGGGTTTGGGTCTGAAACTCCTCCACCAACCCGGCCCAGCTGCAAACAGCTGGGATTTGTGTCCTGGAGACCCAGGAAAAAATTCCCTCCCAAACTGACCCCGGTCAGCCCCCCAACAGGGAGGACTCCCGGCCACAGGAGAGCACGGTTTCCACCCTGCGGCTTCCTGCCCCTGGTCGCTACATGAGGAGGAAGAGAAGAAAACATTTTTGTGGTGGGATCTTTTTAAGCACAGGAAAAAATGGGAGAGAAAGAAATCCAGGGCCGCTGTGGGCGAGGGCCTGACAAGTTTGGGGTTGGAGATGTTTTCCCCCCAGGGCCAGGCCGACTGGTGACCAGCCGGCAGGGAAGGGTGCAGGTGAGGTGGGCGCAGATGGGGGAGCGGGTGGCGCGGGAGCAGGTGGGAGGTGTGGACCGGGGGACGCAGGTGGGGAGGGCCAGGGCCCCGCGGGAGGGCAGGCCTCGGTTTCACCCTGGAGCACCTCTTTCCTTTCCTCAAGACCAGCCTGGGCAAACTAGTGAGACCTTGGCTCTACCAAAAAAAAATCAGCACAGCATGGGACTGGCCATAAAATTCTTCTAGGACAGTTTTCTGAGTGCATGGATGGCTGGGCCCAGAATCTGTGCCACCTTGGAGGATGAAGGACTCGCTCTCCCCCGCTGTCAAATGTCGGTGCGGGCAGTCATCACGGCCTGCCACGGCCGCCTCCTCCCTCTCTCTGTCACCCGGGAGAAGGAATTCAGAGGAACTCCAGAAGGAGGTGAGTCCATGGAATGAATGCCATGGCTTGCAGACACAGATGTCCAGTCAAGGGCATGCAGTTGCCAGCTACCGAGACTCCAGAGACTCCTGCAGACACCTGTGGGAAGAGTGCCAGAGCTATTCGGGGAAGCCTCACTGGGCACATCCATGCCTCATCCTCCAAGCTGGCACAGATTCTGGGCCCAGCCATCCGTGCCCTCAGGAAACCGTCCTAGAAGAATTTTGTGGCCAGTCCCATGCTGTGCTGAATTTTTTTTTTTTTGGTAGAGACAAGGTCTCACCAGCCCAGGCTGGTCTTGAACTTCTGGCTTCAAGCAATCCTCTTGCCTTGGCCTCCTAAAGTGTTGGGATTACAGGCATGAGTCACCACACACAGCCTGTGATGATGATTATTCTTTTTTGAGAAAGCAAGATTTATTGAGAGGACAGAAAAGCTCCCACAGTGGGAGGGGACCTGAAGGGGTTGCCCTGTGATGATTTTTAATATCAATACTTTTGCTGAGACAGGAAAGACGGGTGTGGGTCTTCCAAGGTCATCTGGCCACCGAAGTCTAAGGGGCCAAAGTCAAGCATGGAGTCGTGCTCACAAACTGGGGCTCCCTCCCTTCTTCCTGGCCACCGTGTCGTCTTCAGGTCTTCGCTGGTGCTTTTAGGTCAGAGGCCAGAGATGCCAGCTCAGTGGAGAGACAGCTCAAGTCATGCATACGGCAGGGTGGTTCCTGTCCCAGGGCACACGGGGCAAGAGACCACGCACCTGTCCTCACAAGCTTACATCAGAGAGGGGAGGTGAGACCCTTGTAAGTTCAGTGGCCGCCACAAGAGACCCCTGGGGTGCAGAAACGTCCTCAAAACTCCGTGCCTTCAGGAGCTGAAGCACCAAGGACAGGAGCCAGGCCAGGGCTTCGTGGGGCCAACTTTGCGGTGGAGGTGAGAGCGATTCCCACGCTCTGTGGAAGCTTCCCTGGCTGGGCCGCCACTCGTGGGTCCCGGCCGGACCCCTGCTCACTGCTGACGCGTGTTGCCATCCTGTCCACACCCGGGTCTGGAGCTCCTCACGGGCAGGACCTCTGGGGTGAGTCTCATGGGGGCCAAGCATAGTCCCTGTCCCCTCCGGAGCTGCAACCCGTCCTTGGAGGAGGGAGGGTGCCTCCGGGTGGGTGGCAGGAACCGGCATCCTCAGCGGCGTGGGGGGGGCCGGAGGGGGCCACAGAGTGTCCCTTCCTGCTTGTCCAGCAGATGCCAGGCGATTCAGGCAGGCTCGGGTCTGCTGCAGGGGAGCTTGGCCTCGCTGTGGGGCCTTGGATGTGACTGAGGCTCCCCGCGTGAAATGGTACGCGGAGAGGAGAAAGAAGGGGGTAAAGGCTGGGACGCCGGGTGGGTGGCTGCGTCGGGGCTCGCCCCCAGCTCTGCCTGTCCTGGCTGGGCGCGCGCCGCCCCCACCCTGATGTCTTCCTCCACGCGATTCCTTCTGGATTAGCTCAGTGTAGCGTTACCCCGAAGACTCTGTCCAAGTTGGCAGGAGTCGCGCATTGGGCTGTTTGGCTTTTAATAAAGTTTATGATTTAAATCTTGCGCTCTTAACACCTTCTTTGCAAGCCTCAGAGGGAAACAAAAATGTTGAAGTTGTTTACTCATTTCCTTCATAACATGGGGACCCTCACACTTGGCCAGAGCCTGCGTGTGTGTGTGTGTGTGTGTGTGTGTGTGTGCTCACACATGTGTGTATTAACATGGAGTCAGGCTGTGTGGCGGTGCGCGCATGCGCGCGCACACACACACACACACACACACACACACACACACACGCCACGTGCACTCAGAGGAGAGGAGGAATCTTTAGGAAGACTGGCTGTATTTCAGTCCCTGGCGAATTTCCAGAACATCAAATGAGCCCTTCGGCATAAAGACTCCCCTCTGAGAAACTAATACCTGCATTTGGTTCTGAGCTTTTGCAGCCTCACCAGAGTCCTTGTTCCGCTTCCCCCAAGTGGGAAGGAGACTGATCAGGCTTCTTGTGAGCCCCTGGGAGGAAACGCAAGTTCAAAAGGCGCCAGAGGACCTGGACGGAAACTGTGGCGCAGGGGAGGGCAGGGAGGCCGCGGCCAGCCCTCACGCAGGATCCCGGGGCCCCAGGGTGGATTCTCAGCTGGTCCCCTCCCTGCTGCCTGCAGGGACATGCAGTCAGGTCTGGCTCAGGGTGGCCAAGGCTGCTGCCGGCCCCGCTGCCCCCGGCCTTGGCCTGGAAACAAGGGCTTCCATGGAGGCAGCCGGTAGGATTCCCCTTGGCATCAGTAGTCATGGCGCAGGCTTGTTCTGCCCTGCCCTGCCCTGACCACGGGGGAAGCTGGGGTCGTAAGGGACGTCCATGCTAATATTTCAGGGAAGGACCCATTTCCAATGACATGGAAACTGCACTAGTAGCAGAAAAGCGTGTCCTGGGATAGGAAGCAAGTAGGAAGCAGATCAGCTCTGACCACTTGGCAAACTCGGCTGTGTTCGGGGCTGTGCTCAAGGGGACATGCAGGGGACCCAAAAGTGAGGACAGACCCATTCGCTGTCCTCAGGGGGCTTCTGGTCAATGAGGGGCCGTGGGGAGGGCAGGAAATGTCCATCCAAGGACTCCTTCACTTTGGAGCCTGCATGGGGACACTTTGAGCGCCTCCTGCAGCTTTAAGTCCACGTAGGAGAGTTAAAAAAATGTTGCAGCCGGGCTCGGTGGCTCAGCCTGTAATCCCGTGCCTTTGGGAGGCTGAGGTGAGTGGATTGCCTGAGCCCGCGGGTTCGAGACCCGCCTGGGCAGGCGAGACCTCATCTCTACAATAAATCAAAAAATCAGCCGGGCGTGGTGGCGCATGCCTGTAATTCCGGCTACTGGGAAGGCTGAGGCGGAAGGATCACTGGAGCCCAGCAGGTCGAGGCTGCGGTGGCCGGGAGCGGCCACTGCACTCCAGTCTGGGCGACAGAGTGAGACTCCAACTCAAAAAAAAAAAAAAAAAAAAAAAGTTGGAGCCAGGGACTGTCTGCACGTCGCAGCCTGAACTCCGTGACGCACCGTCCTGGCCAGGAATCCAACGTGGGGCTCTGGTCTCCCTGGGTCTCTTTTGTCACAGTGACTAACAGGCAGGGCAGACAAAGCTGTTATTCAAGAGCCCATCCCTGCAGGAAGGTGATGCGGCCCCAGCTGGTGAGGCAGGCACCTTGGCATCTGGGCTTCTTTCTCCTCCCGAATCGAAACAATATGATTGTTGGCATAGGAGTCCCCTGGGGGAGGGCACTGCAGCCCATGCCCGGGAGCGGCCTCTCGGGAAGGCCAGCCAAGAGGCCTCTGCTGGCGCTCTCCTGAGTTCTGTGAGGGCTGGAGGGAGTCCGGAGCAGAGGCCGAGGGAAGAGGTTGGCGATGCCCTCATGTCTCGGGGACATGTCCCCTTCCAGACCTCAGTGTTCTCATCTGGGGGTGATCTCACCACCTATGGAGGACCTCAGCCTGAGGAAATGGCCCTCAGAGCAGGGGCTGGTCAGGGTGGGATGACCTATACAGGTGATGGTCCTGTTTTCAAGATTCTAGGCTTTAGGCAAAACAAGATGAGGGTTTCCTCCCAGGCTGTGGGATGATCTCACTCGACCTATGGTGGACAATGGCCAGCAAGACTTTCCGCCCACCCCCACCCCCAGAGCTGGCCCACTAGAGCCGATTTAATGCGGTCACGGCTGCTGGGTGCCCGCCCTGAGCTGACTGCAGGCTCGATGCTGTTCCTCTGTGCTCGTGTTGACTTTCACTTACCCCTGTGAAGTCAGCATCGTTATCTCCATTTAAAACACGAGGAAGCCGGGCTCGGTGGCTCAGCCTGTAATCCCGCGCCTTTGGGAGGCTGAGGTGGGTGGATTGCCTGAGCCCGCGGGTTCGAGACCCGCCTGGGCAGCGAGACCTCATCTCTACAATAAATAAAAAAATCAGCCGGGTGTGGTAGCGCGCGCCTGTAATTCCGGCTACTCGGAAGGCTGAGGCGGAAGGATCGCCGGAGCCCAGCGGGTCGAGGCTGCGGTGGCCGGGAGCGGCCACTGCACTCCAGTCTGGGCGACGGAGTGAGACTCCAACTCAAAAAACAAAACACGAGAAAACCAAAGGCAACAGCATCAAGCGAATTCTCCACAGCCACACTCCTGATGAGAAGCAAAGCCTAGATGGGAACCCAGGTCTTCTTCCTTGCCCACTGCCTTCGTGATCAAGGTCAAGGTTCTCACAGTCTAGGCCTTGCTTTGCCCTGAAATCGAGAGCTGGGTCTTTGACTATACAGCAGGATAAACACCCTGCTTCCCCCTCCCCTGTAAGCCCCACAGAGGCTGTGCTGGGGCAGGAACTGGAGGCAGCCTTCCTCGAGACTCAGGGTCCCTTGGCCGGGCTCGGCGGCACAGCCTGTAATCCCAGCACTTTGGGAGGCTGAGGTGAGTGGGTTGCCTGAGCCCATGGGTTCAAGACCAGCCCGGGCAAATTGGTGAGACCTTGTCTCTTTAATAAATTGAACATTAGCTGTGCGTGGTAGCACGTACCTGTAGTTCTGGCTACTTGGAAGAATGAGGCGAACGGATCGCCGGAGCCCAGCAGGTTGACGCCGGGGTGGCCATGAGTGTCACTGCACTCCAACCTGGGCGACAGTGAGACTCCAACTCAAAACAAAACAAAACAAAAAAAGAGACTCAGAGCCCCCTCCGAGAGACACAGAACCCTCTGGACCCGGCCTCCTTGGGCAGCCAGGTCCACGGGAATGTCCGGGGATGCCACGCAGATGAGTGAGGCTGACTGGCTTCTTGCATTTTCTTTTCCCTAAAGGGCCAATTGGCTCCTACAAGCTGCAGGGTCATTTTGACATCAGTATTTAGGATAAAAATCAAAGAACCTGGGGATGGAAAAATCTGGAGTCACTCTGGAGCCTGCCCTGTGTGTCCAAGTACTTGTCCACTCGGGTTTGCCATTGACCTCAAGGCCTATCCCTGGCTGCTGCGGGAGGGGCAGGGGTAGGGGGCGGCGGTGGGGTCACACAGAGTTCTCTGTTTCTGGGTTGTGTTCCTAGCCCATGTACGATGCGCAGTGAGGAATCTAGGGACACCAACCCATTGCGTTGCACACATGATTCCAAGTCCAAGTTCAGATTGCAAACAGATTCCCACCAAAGCCTCATTTTCGACAACCCTTAAGAATAAAACCATAATAATAATAATAAATTCAAGCCCAAGACAAACCAAACAGGAACTCTCTCTTTACTTGTGAATTCTATCGGGTGCCAGAGATGGTTTTTTTTGAATTGGAGTCTCATTCTGTCACCCAGACCGGAGTGCAGTGGCTGCTCCCGGCCACCGCAGCCTCACCTGCTGGGCTCTGGTGATCCTTCCGCCTCAGCCTTCCGAGTAGCCAGAATCAGAGGCATGCGCTACCACGCCCGGCTGATTTTTTGATTTATTGTAGAGATGAGGTCTTGCTGCCCAGGCGGGTCTCGAACCCGCAGGCTCAGGCAATCCACTCACCTCAGCCTCCCAAAGGTGCGGGATGACAGGCTGAGCCACCGAGCCCGGCTAGAGATGGCTTTTTGGCATGGAAATGTTTGCAGACATTTGATGGATTTTTTTTTTGCACACATCTAACTCTCCCTCTTTAAAGCAGCATGGTGTGAGTTCTTTGCCCTTACAAGCAGGCAGAGAGGATGAGACCCAGGGCCTAGGAGGGCACCAAGGTGATCAAGACAGCACTGAGTGTGAATTCAGGAGGGGAGAATGAGTGTCTGCGTGCTGTGAACGGTGGAAACAGAGTGAAAGAGGACAGAGTGTTTCACAGCTAGGACCAGCACAAGGCTGTGACTATCTCAAGTCACCCTGTGAGCCACTGCTAAGGGCAGATAACATAGTACAGGAAAGGCCTCTGTGGACGGAGCGGGCTGGTGTGGCATTGCCAATTCTGCAAGCCTCAGTCCTGTCCCATCAAGGGCCCAAAGAAGGAGAGAACATTCATAGCACTTTATCACCTGATCCCCAGGAAATAAATGGTGCCTAGAGTCTAGGAGGGCCCAAAATCCTGGTGTGACTCACACCCACCTTGATGGGGACCATGCCAGGGTTATCATGTCCCTCTTTGCTCTGACACCTCCAGCCATCACGGGCCCTGATGCCTCAAAGCCTCCAGTGCAGCAAGGAATCAGATTTGGGAGCTGACAGACCCAGTTCTGAACCCAGGCACTTGCTGGATGCGTAACTCGAAGCAACTTAATCTTTGATTTGTAGTTTCTCTGTCAGAAAAACAGGTAAATAACACCTACCTCACTGAAGGGTAGAAGATCACTTTTGAGAAGGGCCTGCCTTCCTGGCATGCAGTGGTGGCAGTGCTAAAAACGGTCATGCCCGCCTTGCCTTAGGGAAACGTCTGCCACAGGCCTCTCATGTGGCTTTTCTGCCTGGGCCTGCAAAGCCTTTCAGGTCAGCAAGGCTGGCAATGTTCCAGAGGGATGTGCACAGCTGTGTGGCTTTTTCTTTCTTTTTTTGAGTTGGAGTCTCGCTGTGTCGTCCAGACTACAGTGCAGTGGCACATGGATAGCCACTGCAGCCTTGACCTGCAGGTTCAAGCAATCCTTCTGCTTCAGCCTTCCAAGTAGCTGGAACTATAGGCACACACCACCACGACTGGCTAGTTTTTTTATTTATTGTAGAGATGAGGTCTCGCCATGTTGCCCAGGTTGGTCTCGAACTCCTGAGCTCAGGCAATCCTGTCGCTTCGACCTCCCAAAGTCCTGGGGTTACAGGTGTGAGCCACCATGCCTGGTGTCTTTTTCTTTTCTGTATCAGCCCGAGGAGGCTTTTCTTCTTCACTATGGGGACGGCTCAGGGCCACTGGAGCTGTGAGGTTATCGTCTCCCCAACCGGCCAAAGTCCTTCCCAGGGCACTGGGGACCTTTCACACTATGGGCCCAGCCAGCCTCCTTCCAGCTGCATCTGTGGCCCCTACACCATCCCCCACTTGCTCTGAAGCCGAGTGCTATGTGCTCCCTCTGTCCACCCTGGCCATGCGCCATCCAAGCCCCTGGTGCCCTTTCCTACCTGCCTGGATGTGTCTTTCCGGTGTCCCTTTACCCTTCAACTCCTGTACTGGCAAAATCCGTCTTTCAAGGTCAACGTTGACGCTCTGTATCTTGCTGGGGAGTTCCCTCTGCCAGACCGTCTGCGCTCAAGAAGTGGTCACACCAGCGGGCTGAGGAACATAAGCTCTGAGGACAGAGCGACGCATGAGTTTCAGCCTCAGCACCTCCTCGCCGTCTTTGAGAAAGTTCTTTGTCCACTCTATGCCTCACCTGTCAATGGGGTGACGGTACCTGTCTTGTAGGATTGCCATGACTAAACACGGTCAAATGTGTGAAGTGCTCAGAACAGAACTTGGCAGACGGTCAACATGCCACTAGCGGTCATTCTTTGGGGCCCAGTGTCTAGACGCAGGGAACACCCGTTCTGAACTGAGTGCCATGGTGGCAATTTGTGAGTGCGGATTACTTGGGTCTTGAGGGAAGCAGTCTGTGTGTGACGTTTGGACAAGGACGATGGAAACATGTGAATCTTCCACCAAGGAAAAGTTCCCGCACAGACTAAGGAGAATGGCCTAAGGAACCCATGGCCCCGGTGTCCAGCCTCACATCAGGGATGCCTGGTCTGTCTTCCTGTGTCCAACTCTCGCTCCTCGCCCTTGTCCACTCCCAACACACACGGTTATTTTCAAGCAAGTTGCAGATGTGAAGAAAGCAATTTTATGCTTTATGCTCTTAAAGGAGCTTTCAAAAGGGAAAACCACAATCCTCTATTTTCTTCCTGATGACTTGTGGCTTGGGACATGGATGAAGAGGGCATCACTTTACAGAGGGGAGGGAGAGGCTGGGAAGTCAAGGGGGCCCAGGGCCCTTCCCAGGATGCCCGGGAAAGCTCCTGGACCTCAAGCCAGCTTCCTCAGAACCCCTCCTTACCAGAGCCTAACTGGTTCTTGATCATGTGTGAGCCAGCCTGAACGATTCCACCTCCGAAATTAGGGAAGAGTGGTCTTTTCCCAATTTAGAGGAAAAAAAGCAAGTTAATGGATGGAATTCTCAATTAAAAGTTCTCACATATTTTCCCTAAACCTGTGGTCTCTGCACCCACTGGTCTGCAATTGGGTCCTAGTAGACCGCAGGGCGAACAAATAAATAGTAAAAAAAGATGAATGGAAAATCCTGGAAACAGCTGACCAGTGTAATCTGACAGCTTTCTGTGGACACATCTGCTTGTGGTTGTGATTTTATATTGCGCCGTATAATATACATTCTGCTAGTAAAATTGTTCCCGCTTCAAATGATGAAATTACAAGCAACCCCAGCTCTCTGGCCATGGCCCTGGCGCCCTGTCTCCCTGGCGTCCTCCCCTGGCAGAATTTCCCCACAGCTGCTCTGGCTGCAGGGGAGGCCGGGGTGGACCTGGGCACTGGAAAGGCCGGCCAGGAAGAACGATGTTGAACTCTCCGGCTACAATTCCCAAGTGCCAATGCCTGGTAGGCGACGATTTACACAGGGGAGGGAGGGCACGCAGAAAGCACACTCTTTGGTTCCTTTCTGGGTAGACACAGAAGGGAGGCTAGGCGGAAAAGTGCTTCTCGTGAAGGAAATTCCCCAGAATTTCCTACAGTGTGTAAGGTCCAAGGCAGATCTCAAAGCTGGGACAGCCTCCTTAAGACACAGGGTCTCTCGCCTCCCCGGCCCCCAACCTTGTTGTTCACCCGTCCTGGAGTGGAGGCATCAGATCCTGCCCCACGGAGACTGGAGTCCAGCTCGGAGCCACGCCGGCTCTGATGGGGACGTGGATCCTCACAGCTCTCCGAGATCCCGGGGTGTGGGCGCTGACTCAGCTCTGGAGGGCAGTGAGATCTGGAGAACCTGGCCTGGGGCTTAGGGTGTAAAGAAGGAAGGGGAGAGCTGGGAACGGACTTCGAAATCCAGAGACCAGGTGGGAACCGGAGGGAGGCTCACTCTTCCGAGATCGCCTCAAAGACCTGTGGACCGGGCACCAAACCCTCTTGTGGCCGAATGTCTTGCCAGCTCCTCCCCCGACTACTCACACCCCGCACCCCTGGCTCACGGGGCCACCGGCCTCTCTGACTTTTCGAACATTTGGGGAAACGACGCCTCTAGTCTTGGATGATCCACCAGGTGAGGCTCAAGGAAGGACACAGCACACTGTTTTTAAATAACTTTATAATTTCCTGATGGATTTAGTTTGTGAATAAAAAAGAAAAAATGAACAAAGTGTTTACAATAATTATCAAGGCAAAGTTGAATATAACACAATTTCTTTGTAATGTCATTATCCTGTCAGTAACATGACTCCAGCAGGAACACACACGAACAGTTGAAGGCAGTGGGTGTGTCTGCATCGGACACCACCATGTCGGCCGCGACTGTTACCGGAAGGAACTCAAGCTACAAGGAGTCAGCGCCCAGGGCTCCTCGGGGGCCCCGCTAAAGTGCGACACTTCTCGTCTGAGGCGCAGGGCCCATCGGGGCCATTTGATGTGCTTGGCAGGTCCCCGGGCTAGTCCTGCAGTGGAGCAGGCGGGCCAGAGAGGGCGGCGTGGCCCTCGGCAGGCACAGCTGCGTCGGAGGACAAATGCAACACTGGTGTGTGGAGAGAGAGCTGGGCCCCATGCTGGCCCTGGCCCTGGCCCTGGCGTGGGTCTCTGGTTTCGGCAGGGCTCACTTCCTTTCCCGACCGTGGCACCTGTGGGGCCAGACAGATCTGGGGTCTAAAAATCTCGAAGGGAAGGAACCTGGGGCCCGAAGCCAGAAGGAACTGAGCTCGGTACCAGTCATTCCACCTGGGTTGCAGGTTCCAGGCTGGCCCAGCTCGCTCGTGGGGAGGGTCACTGAATGAGATAGCACCAAGTAGGCAGGAGAGGCCCTGTGGCCGGCCAAGCCCAGGTTACCACACGCATTAGGCACACTTAGCTGGGACCCAGGGAGGTGGGGTGGTTCTGGTATCATAAATTGGGGAACCTCTACCCAGAGGTCCTGAGCACGTGTAGGAAAATCCTGGCATGAGTGCAAGTCTTGGCGCCCTGGGATGCTCATTCCTTTCCTTGGCAGCTCTTTCTCGCCCAAGCCATGGCGGCCTGGAGTGGTCACCGTGCTCCCCAGGCTGCTGGCCCAGCCACTGCCTACGCCAGCTTGGAAGGGGGGTGAGGAGCCTGGTTGCCCATAGCTTGAATTCCTTTATGACATGAGATTGGCTTGCATTTTAAACACAGCTCTTTAATTTTTCAGTTCTACAACTACTTTTTAATATTTTAATAATCTCAACAATAGACACAATGTAACTGCCCCAATTCTCTGAATCACACAGACAATATCGACAAGCAGAGAAACAAGAGAGGAGGTGGGATGGGACGAAAATCCGCTCCCCCAAATCAATCCCTAAAACCACTTCTCCCCCAAGAGCCCGGAGGAGAAGTGCCTAAACAGGGTCACAGCACTCGCCACACACGTTGGAAAATCAGGAGACACTTGGTTACAGTTTTGACACTAAAAAGTCTGGAAACAGTTTTTGCTTAAAAAGAGCAGGTAGAGACAGCCATTTTGTTCAGAAGGATTTCCCTGTAATGTATGTTTTTTCTTGCCCAAATATCCCCTTAGTTCACCTGGGGGGAAGTCCAGAGTCTTCTTCAAGCATTTCTTTGATGAGTTCAAGCCCCTCCTGAGAAGCCCAGGGGTTGGCAGTGACGGAGGGGCCACCTGCAGGCTCTGCTGAGGGCGCGTGCTACACCCGTCTCCTCGACCCCTTTCTAGTCCTGAACTCTTGCCGGTGGAGGCAGACATGAACGCTACGGGTTCTGCTGACCCAGGGTCTGCTGTGGGTTAGGAAATGCCAGGGGAGTGTCACGTTCCGTTCACGATCCCTTCCTTGCTTGCCTGTCTTCAAAGTCCCCGAGGGCAGCCGGTGGGCCTCTGCCCCAGTACCAGGTCACACAGGAGGGCGGATGGTGCTGGGATCAGCAGGACTCTAGCAGCAAATCCAGGCGCCAGCCGATGGGCAGCCAGAAACACATTTAGAGGTGACAGATCCTGGTTTCCTTCACAGCCCTGACCATCCACAGGGGAGGGATGAATTCAGCAGCTAAACTGTGGCACCTTCCCCGCCTCTGTCACTCTGGGAGTGGATGAGCCACGAGCTCCTCGTGGAAAACCAAACAGACTTTAAGTGACAAAAAGTGGCAAGTCACAGCACCACTGTCAACACCGAAGGCGTACTGAGTCTATCCTGCTTTGCTAGTGCTTTTAAAGCCCAAGGGTAGGGAAGAGAGAGGTGAACTTAGATCTTCTTGAGACTGTAAAGTGCAAGGACAAAGTTTGAAGCTGAGATGAATCTGGGGATTCCCATTCATATTCCCTAGTATGTTAAAGCCTGTTTAAAATCTTTTCCATTTCAAGTGGTCTCCAAGTCCCTCCAAGCCGCAATTAAGATACTTCATCGATAATTCAATGAGCTCCCAGGGACAGAGGTACAGGAGAAGCTCACACAGACCCGCTTCCGTCACGCGTCCCAGGTGGGACCGCACCTACCCTTCTTCTCACCCTCTTTATCATGACCTCAGTTCTCCTTACAGCGAATAAAGTGAGATTCTAATATCCAGCCCCCAGGTACTGGGAGCTTTCTACATGATTTATGGGCGCTGCAATAAATTAATAGAATTGAGGTAATTGACCACAAACAACCACCGCTTACTGTCTGACCCCTGCACCCCCCTCTGGCTGGCCTGGCTATCAGGAAGCATCTCAGTGAGAGGTTTATGAGCACAGTCCATTTGCACCTTTGATGGGAAGACTCCAAGCTTCTCACGGGGAGAGGGACTGTTTTACAGCACAGAGTGGGAAGCTGGAGATCTGACCTAAGGCGAATGGGACAGTCAAAGACTGGTGGCGACAAGACCAGGCTGAGGCTGTGCTGATTTTATGGGCAGCATGACAGTTTTTGAGTGTTAGGGGAGAAACGAGGAGAAAGTGCAGAACACAAACATTCAGACCAGCAGCTCTTACCAGAAGATGCAAGTGTCGGGTGGGTTGGTGGTAGAAGTGGTCAAAAGGCTAGATTTGGGTTAAGTGGTCTATTTCTTGGCGCCTGATGATCTATGACTGCTGTGGTCTATGCTTGGGAAAAATGCCCCTCAAAATGCCAGTACCTGCCATTGGACTTACAACTCTAGAGTCAACTTTCTTTGCAACAAGAAGCTGGCTGAGTTCTGCCATGTGCACGCAGAGATGGTAAGAAACGGCTCTCCACAGTGGACACTCCTACAAACTACAAAAGTCCAAAACCACTAGATGGGATCCTGCAGGCAAATGGGTGACTCGGCCTCCCAAACTCATCAGTTTCATTACAACGAGAGATGAGCAATGTTGACTTATGAAAGTCTTTTCTAGAAAAGATACCTTCTATTAAGATGGAGGAGGGAGAGGATATGCTTTTTACTGCTTTGACTCAACCAGGTACATCTTATAGAATCCACTACACCTCTCCTTCCTTGAAAAGAGATGTTTTCAAGGATGGGGGCCTAATGCAATGGGGTGCACATAGTAGGCATCTCATAATTATTCTCTGAATGGAAGAATGGAAGAAGGAATGTGTGTGGGATAAGAAACCTTGGTTTGTGCCAGAAAGTTCCAGGTAATGCACAAGGCTGAGGTTCTTAGAGGGTAGGTCAAGAGCAAAGCTAAAAGGGTGAGCGATGGCCAGGTGTGGTGGCTCATACCTGTAATGCAGCATGTTGGGAGACTGAGGCAGGAGGACTGTTTGAGCCCAGGCGTTCGTGACCGGTCTGGGTAACACAGCGAGACCTAATCTCTAGGGGTGTGATGGTGCATGCCCATGGTCCCAGCTACTTGGAAGGCTGAGGCAGGAGGATCATGCCACTGCACTCTAGCCTTGGTGACAGAGTGAGACCCTGACTCAAAAATAAAAAAATAAAACAAAAGGGTGCACAGTGGCTCATAAACTTCAGTGACTGCTGGGCTGCAAGAACTCGGGATGTGGGTTGGGAGGGCAGGCAGCCACCTGGGGCCACCAGGGGACAGCAGGCTGATCCGAGGAGGACAGCTGCAGGTGGGACGCCGGGCCTCATGTCAACCAGGATGTCTCTTTCCATCTCTCCTTTCTATGCTCTACTTCAGTTAGATACCTGATCAAAAACTAAGGATGACAAGGTAAAGGTCTTAAGCACAAGAGACTGGGAGGGCTGTGCACACCACCCTCTTGCTAGCGGGGTGAGGAAAGAGGGAGGAAGGGTGGGACAGACAGGCAGAGCCTGGGGCGAGTGCCCACAAAGCTGTCCCAAGGCCCCACAGCTCCCTGTCGGAAGCACCCCGCGTGGAAAGTACACAGGAGAGGCAGTGGAGGAAGAGGTGGCTTTCTCGTTGTCCCTGTTCTCTCCTCCCCCCTCTCTTTTCTTCTAATCCTCTTGTTGAGATTTTTTTTTACCCTTTTAGGAGAAAGCACCTCTTGTGATATCAGGACACTAGGCTCTCTGGCCCACTGGGAGGCATTGCTCAACCTGGCCGACTCCAGGCTCCCTCCTCACGTCAAAGGACAGGAGGTGAGAGGCCTCTCTGCTCCGCGTCCCTGTCAGGACAGAGCCACTGGCTCCACAGTCTCCACGGCTGATGACGGGATGGCAGTTCTTCAGAGACTCCCCCATGCACTCACCCCGGCCGTCTGGAAAATTCGTGTAGAGTCCACATCCCAAGCTGAAGGCAGAGTAAGACGACAGATGTAGAGATGGTGCTGGAATTGCACTTCTTCAAGCGAGCAAGACAGATGCAGTTTGCAGTGTCTGGTGCCAAGCAGGTTCTGATGCCTGTTCCTCGTAGCTTTCCTTCCTTGGCTCCTGGTTGACTCTCTCGGATGTCCCCACACAGTAGGGTCAAGAGGACTCTTCCAGAGCGTTGACCACCTGCTCAAGGATGTCGGGACAGTGATCCGCTATCTGCTGCAGGATGGCATTGGCAAACTCCTGCAGCTCTGCGTTGTCTCGCTCACCTTTTTCGAACTCGTCCTGAAGCTGAAAGGGAGAGGAGACGTGGCTTTCAGATAAAATAAAACAACCTGAGTTGCACTGAGTGAAGAATTATCACTCATGAATAAATGGCAAAGAGGGACACTTTGTACCTGAAGTCTCCCTGCATCAAAATTAACTCTAAGAAAAGGATAAGGTCGGTATGGTGACTCATGCCTATAATCCCAGCACTTTGGGAGGCTGAGGTGAGAGGATTGCCTGAGCCCAGAGGTTTAAGAGCAGCCTGGGCGACTTGGTGAGACCTTGTCTCTACAAAAAATAAAAAAATTAGCTGGGCGTGGTGGCACATGCCTGTACTTCCAGCTACTTGGAAGGCTGAGGTGGAAGGATTGCCTGAGCCCCACAGGTCGAGGATGCGGTGGCCATGAGTGTGCCACTGCACTCCAACCTGGGTAATGAAGCGAGACTCCAACTCAAAAGAAAGAAAAGAAAAGTAAAGAAAAAGATAAAAGTAAACATCAAGAGTCTCTTCATGGAGATGTGGCCAGAAGAAGTCAGTGACCAGTCCAAGGCCCAAAGCTGACCATCTGTGGAGCTGGGGCTTCAGCCCTGGCCTCTCGTCTAAGTGGAATGTTCTCTCCACGGTGCCACAGGCTCACATATACACATGGGAGCAGGAGAAAGGGGCTGACCTCAGACAGGATCTTAACCTTGCAGGGTGGTCCTTGCCGTGGGGAAACTTCCCATGTAAAGGACTTCTCCATTTGCGACAGACCCCTTTTATTCAGTACATTAGACTACCCTACCCACCCTAGGCCTGCTAATTCAACTCAAGAAGTTACTTTGAGAAACAAAAGACAGTCCATTTTTTTAGGAGTAAATATATTTCTAACTTCCTGTTTATAACACCCTCTTTGACACTCGTTCAAGCATTTTAACCGACATTTATCGAGTGCTACTATGTGCTAGGCCTTACAGATGAATGAACTTGCTCCTTGTCCTGAAGACTCACTTAGATTAATGGAGGAGACAAACATGTAAACAGAAAGACAGTCCAGCATAGGAAGACCAAAACGACACATGAGCGTGTGCTATGGGAGAGACACAGAACAACTGTTTTATCCTGGAGGAGTCCAAAAGAGACCGCGAAAGGTTCTTGTGAGCGGGGTCTTGAGACCTGAATGGGAATCCGCCTGGGAATCCAAGACAGAAGAAGGCTTCAGAGCAGAAGAAACAAACTGGCGTGTGGCACTAGGGGAGGGCAGTGTGCAGGACGGCAGGGGCATAAGGGCGGGGGACTGCATGGAGAGCGAGAGAAAACGGAGCTGAGAAGATGTGTGAGGGCTGGGCTGTATGGCAAGCTAGGGAGGCCAGATTTAAGCTGGTCAAAAACCCCAAATTGAATATCAAAGTCCAAGAGTTTTTTTGGCTTGTTTTTGATCTGAGTTGGAATCCCACTTTGTTGCCCAGGCTGGAGGACAGTGGCACGCTCACAGTCACCACAGCCTCTGCCTGCTGGGCTCAGACGATCCTTCTGCCTCAGCCTTCCAAGTAGCTGGAACCACAGTCACGCATCACCATGCCTGGCTTATTTTTTAAAAATGTGCTTATTATAGAGATGAGGTCTCATTGAGTTGCCCAGGCTGGTCTTACACCTCTGGGTTTAGGCAATCCTCTCGCCTCTGCCTCCCAAAGTGCTAGAATTGCAGGCATGAGCCACTGTGCCAGCCTCCAAGTGTTTTTGAACAGTACAGTGATGTGATCACCTTCATTTTCTCAGATGATAACTCAGAAGATTAAGGAAGGCAGAAACTAAGGTAGGGTCAGCTACATGGAGGAACACACAGATCTGAGACGCTTTGAAGTAGGACGAGGAGGTGAGTTAAGTGGATGGAGAGAAATTTTTGACAATTCTAGTTGGGGAAACCGGACAAATAAAAGTGAAAATATAGGAGGCAGAGTTGGTTTCAGGAAAAAAAGGAGGAAAATTAAAAATTGAGTCTGAAGTATAGTTAAGAACATAGGCTGCCTGGGTTTCAAGGTCAACTCTGCCAATTACTGGTTTATATGACCTTGAACACTCTGAGCCTCAGTTTCCTCATCTGTAAAACGGGATAATAACTCTCATAGAGATTTTTAAAGATTTAATGAGATGTTCATATAAGGTACAGTACAATGACTGACACATGGAAAATGCCTGATAAATTTTATAATTGTTACTGCTATCATTAAATGGATAAGATCATCCAGAAAGACTATGTAGATTAAAAAGCAGAGAAAGAGCTGGGTGCAGTGGCAGATACCTGTAGTCCCAGCTACTGGATCACTTGAATCTAGGAGTTTGAGTTCAGCCTGGGAAACAAAACAAAACTCTTCTCCACCTCCCCACCTCTCCACCCCCACTCAAAAGCAAAGTAAAGCTTAATTCCACTGCTAGAATCTAGATACGCTGAGTCAAGAATTAGCATGGTGCTATGGTTGGTGTATCTTCAAATATATCAAAGAGTTGGGAATAGGCCTACCGATCTTCTTTCTCCTAAATGTTGAGTAAAAGACTAGGATATTCATGGGCCAGACTTGGACAGTGCTAAACCTTGGTGTATCTCACGCTCTGGCTGTGTGGTATGAGTAAGAAACTCTTCAGTGGGGAAGGCCAGGAGGCCTAGTGCCTTACAGATACAGTCGCACAGAAAACGGCCTCAAGATGCTATGAAGTGAGAAGGCCACACACTCTCAGGGCGCTTCCACGGAGCCTAAGCCATGTAAAAGGGGGCTGGGGGTGGTGTGGCTTCAGTTTCCCATCTCAGTCCTTCCCAGCAATATTCTGGACAACTTTGGCTTATCGTCTAAGCCCGGTATCTGTACTTCACTCTCTATAAGTCACATATTTGTTTCCCATGAAATACTTTTATTCTAACTTGGCTTCTGTTAAGTAGAAAATTATGAAGTTACTAGGGGATACATTTTAGTTTCATAACATTTTTTCAGGATTTCCTCCCAATTCATTATTTTGTTTTATTTTTTGAGTTGGAGTTTCTCTCTCATCCAGGCTGGACAGCAGTGGCACGCTCACAGCCCCACTAGCGTTGACCTGCTGGGCTCAGGCGATCCTTCGGACTCAGGCAACCCTTCTGCCTCAGGCTTCCAAGCAGGTGGAACTACAGGTGTGCGCTACCACACCTGGCTAATTTTTTGATTTATTGTAGAGATGAGGTCTTGCCAAGCTGCAGGCTGGTCTCGAACCCACGGACTCAGGGGATCCTCTCACCTCGGCCTCCCAAAGTGCTGGGATTACAGGCTTGAGCCACCGTACCAGCCTTCCTCCCAATTTAAAACGTGCTACATAAATACCATGGAAGATTTGGAAAAGAAAAGGATCAAGAAAAAAATCACCTATAATACTGCTATCATCTAGAGAAAACCACTTTTATATAATTTGTCATATATTTTTTGAGACTTTGTTTTAATATATATATCTACACAAAGGTTTTAGACACAAAATGACAACATTATATAAATTATCTGTAAACAGATTTTGGTTTACACTTAAAAGTATACTACAAAAACATCTGTAAGTCAAATCCCAAAGGATCTTTTTGGAATTTGATAATGGTTTCCAAAATTGATCCTGAAGTATAAATACATAAGAAGAGCTAAGAAAATATTTTATTTTATTTTATTTTATTTTTGAGTTGGAGTCTCACTCTGTCACCCAGACTGGAGTGCAGTGGCACACTCCTGGCCACTGCAGCCTTGACCTGCTGGGCTCCGGCGATCCTTCCGCCTCAGCCTTCCAAGAAGCTGGAACTACAGGCGTGTGCTACTATGCCCGGCTAATTTTTGATTTATTGTAGAGATGAGATCTCACCAAGTTACCCGGGTGGGTCTCGAACCCGCGGGCTCAGGCAATTCATTCACCTTGGCCTCCCAAAATGCTGGGATGACAGGCTGAGCCACCGAGCACGGCCTAAGAAAATATTTTAAAGGAAGACGAATGATCTGAGACTTGCTCTACCAGATGATAAAACATACTATAAAATTAATTAGAAGAGTACTGTATTCATAGCGTAAAATCAGGATTTAGAACATGATAGAGAAGCATTTGAAACCAATGAACTAGTCAACTGTACCCATTTGTCACTGAATTCCTGCTCATACCATGCATAAATGTAAATTTCAAACTGCTTTATGATCTAAGTGTTAAAGCTATATTATACAAGTACTAGAAGTGAACTTAGGAGCATATTTTTATAATCTTGGGGGGGATAGACAAGTGCTTTTTATTTTGTGGGGGAGAGTAAGTGCTTTGAAATTCAAAAGTCATAAAGAGAAAAGAGCAAATCTGACTATAACAAAACTTAAAACATCTGAGGTGAAGAGATATAAATTAAATTAAAATACAGGTGATATATTGGAAAATATTTGTAATATATAAGACAAAGAATAAAAAGACAAAGGACCGATATTAACATGTTATGAAGTGGCACTATAAGCCTAAAAAACCAACAACCTAATAGAAAACTTACAGGGGATATGAACAAAAAACTCAGAGAAGAAATACAAATGGCTAATAAGCGCATAAAAGACAGTCACCCTCACTAATAATTAAAAAATACAAATTAAACAAGATAGTTTCATTTCCCCCCATCACATTGGCAGAAGTTTCAAAGACTGCTGACAATCAGTTTTGGTGAGGGTGTGGGAAAGTGGGTACTCTAACTGTGGGTGTGAACACACAGGTGAGCAACTTGGTCTCATCAACCAAATTTAATTGAATACATCCTTTGAACAAACAGCTCTACTTTTAAGAGTGTGTCCTGTAGAAATATACTTTAAGAAATTTAAGAGTCAGGTTCAGTGGCTCAGTCTGTAATCCCGCGCCTTTGGGAGGCTGGAGGTGAGTGGATTGCCTGAGCCCGTGGGTTCGAGACCTGCCTGGGCTACTTGGTGAGACCTCATCTCTACAATAAAAATCAAAATGAGCTGGGCGTGGTAGTGCACGCCTGTAGTTCCAGCTACTTGGAAGGTTGAGGCAGAAGGATTGCCGGAGCCCAGCAGGTCGAGGCTGCGGTGGCCAGGAGCGGCCACTGCACTCCAGTCTGGGTGACAAAGTGAGACTCTAACTCAAAAAAAAAAAAAAAAAAAAAAAAAAAAAAAAAAAAGAAATTTAAGAACAGCTGGGCACGGTAGCTCATGCCTATAATACCAGTACTTTAGGAGGCGAGAGGATTGCCTGAGCCTAGGGGCTCGAGACCAGCCTGGGCAACTTGGCGAGACCTAATCTCTATGGTAAATAAAAAAAATTAGCTGGGTGTGGTGCCATGTATCCATGGAAAGCTGAAGCGGAAGGAATGCTTGAGCCCAGCAGGTCGAGGCTGCAGTGGCTGTGAGCATGCCACTGCACTCCAGCCTAGGTGAGAGACTCTAATAAAAAAAAAAAAAAAAAAAAAAAGAAATTTAAGAATGTATACTAAGGTAATTTTTAAGAGCAAAATTTAACAACCTCAGTGCTCACCAGAGGCCAAGAGAGTTCTATGTATTTGGACCCAAAAAGATTAAAAATAGGCTGGTACAGTGGTTCACATCTATAATCTTGGCACTTTGGGAGGCTAAGGCGAGCAGATTGCTTGAGCCCAGGAGTTCAAGACCAGCCTGGGCAACATAGCAAAACCTTGTTTCTACAAAAAAAATTTAAAAATTACCCAGGGGTGGTGGCATGTACCTATAGTACCAGCTACTTGGGATGCTGAGGTGGAAGGACCATCTAAGTCATCAAGGCTGCCATGAGCTATGATCCTTGTAATCATGCCACTGCACTCCAGCCTGGGTGACAGAGACCCTGACCAAAAAAAAAAAAGGATTAAAACAATGTAAATGAAATGTATAGTAAGGGAAGCACAAAACTACTAACAGTGGTTAACTGAGTGAAGGAAAGGAGTTTCAATTTTTACTGTGTATTCTTCACACTGCTTTATTTAGTACCACAAGAAACATCAGTTCTGCCCTAGAAAATATTTAACATAGCTATCCTTCAAGGTTGCATGTAATTTTTTAAAGCATAACTCTGATATTCTGTGACCTTGAGAAGGGACACATGGAAGTGTATAAAATATCCACTCAAAAAGTATTAACTGTATTCCTTTTAAAAGTGTTAACTGTATTCCTTTTTATTAGCTAATAAAAAGGAACGAGGTTCTTATGCATGTTACATTATGTAAAACTACATTGTATAAAGTACATAAAAACACTGTGCTAAGTGAAAGAAGCCAGTCACAAAAGACCATGTATGATTCCACTCTTATGAAATTTTAGACTGGGCAAATCCAGAGTCAAAAATTAGATTAGTGGTTGCTTGGGGCTGGGGTGGGGTGGGGAGACTGGCAGTGACTGCTCATGATAGGAGTTTCTTTTTGGGGTGTATGGTGACGGTGGCACAACCCTGAGAATACATTAAATCTATGGAATTATATACTTTGAACTAGTAAACTGTATGGTATGTGAGTTAAATCTCAATAAAGCTTTAAAAAAGTTGACCGAGTGTTCTATACAAAACACTGTGGTAAACGCCCACACAGATGCAGAGATAAAACGCTAGTGCCTTCAGTTTGGGCAGAAAGGAGGAAGATAGGGAGGGGAAAGTTTCTTTGAATAATGTGGTAGCTGACAGTAGAGGACAGAAAGAGTCATCTCAAATGAAGAAATGGCAGGAGCTAAGGCAAGGAGTGGGAAACGTAGCTGGCTGTTCACTGCAGTTCAGGAACACAGGAATCACTGCCTCTTGACAGAAGCAATCCCAGCTCTTCGAAAGTGACAAAAGGTCCCTGGGCTGCCAGGCTCGGGTGCTACCCCTTCACAGGACCCCTATTCCATGACACAGTTTCGGCGAAGCCACGCCTAGAGTACTGGGCTCCATTTCAGACACCTCATTTCCAGAAAAATGGAGACAAACTGGAATGAGTTCAAAGAAAAATGGCAGCATGACTAAGAAGGTGAAAGGATCATTTTATGAGGCAGGATTAGAAAAACGAAATGTGCAGCCCTGAACTGAGTAAAAGCAAAGGGCAGGGAATGTGATTATTACCTACAAATGCCAGGAGGGTGTAAACAAGAAGGGGGAAGAGAGATTTAGCACTGGAAGAGGAAGTGTAACTAGAAGTGATGGAGAAAGATTAAGGGGAAAGAACCAAAACAGACTAAAAGGCTGTGCTTTTTTCAAGGCCTAGTGTAGGGTTTGCCTGGGGAAAGGTGTTTAAAAATAGAGGGATCATAGAATCAAAAAGTTTAGAGAAGAAAGTGTTTCTTCCTTAGCTGGAGTTGCTTTCCATCCGGTAGGCCTTTCTCTGTTCTCCAGGGATGATGCGTGGTTCAGGCTTTATCTGAAAGCAGTACTGAATGTGGACACAGCGGAGTAGGGAGAGAGTTCATTGTCACTCAATGCATTGTATGCTAAAATTTCTTGGCTTGAAAAGAATCTCAAAGATCAACCGCTCTGGTAAAGTTGGGATGACTTTTAAAATGAGAGTTTTATCTTGTTGGCTTTGGTTGTAAAGCTTTAACCATTCTGAAATCAAAGAAGTGCAGGAATGTGTTGTTCAAACTTTTAGATTAGCTGGGCTCAGTGGCTCAGCCTTTAATCCCAGCACTTTGGGAGGCTGAGGTGAGTGGATTGCCTGAACCCGCGGGTTCGAGACCCGTCTAGGCAACTTGGAGAGACCTCATCTCTACAGTAAGTCAAAAATTAGCCAGGCGTGGTAGCACGCACCTGTAGTTCCAGCTACTTGGAAGGCTGAGGCGGAAGGATCGCCGTAGCCCAGCAAGTTGAGGCTGCAGTGGCCGTGAGCGGCCACTGCGCTGCAGTCTGGGTGACAGAGTGAGACTCCAACTCAAACAAACAAACAAAAAAACCTTTCAGATTGCTTAGGAAAGAGAGGCAATGTGAAATAACCAAACTAAAACTTACATGTGTTATACAGCTTAGGTGTGAAGACAAATTTTGAAATGGATTAGTACCTCATTAATTTAAATACAGTAGTCCTTCGTTATCTGAGGTTTTGCTTTCCATGGTTTCAGTTACCTGCACTCAACTGCAGTCCGAAAATGTTAAATGGAAAATTCCAGAAATAAACAATGCCTGTTTTTTTTTTGTTTAGAAAGCAGGATTTATTGAGAGGACAGAAAAGCTCCCACAGTGGGAGGGGACCCGAGGGGGTCGCCCAGTTCCCAAGTTTTACACTGCAACGTTAATCTCTTGCTGTGCCCAATTTATAAATTAAGTTTTATTACGGATATGTATGTCAGGGAAAAAAACAGTATATTTAGGGTTTGGTACTATCTGTGGTTTCACACCTCCATTCTCTGGGGATCTTGAAACATAACCCCAAAACAGGAGACGAGTGTATTTCTTTAGCGTGTGCATCACATGTCAAAAAGTAAGATTTTTGTATGGTTTTTGAAATGCAATGGATTCTACGGGTCAGCTGGGAAAGGCGTATTCTAGCTTCTGAAACTTACCAGGTCTCACTCAAGGTTTTCTTGCTCCCTTCTACCCTCTGCCAGTGGCCCACACCCCTCCCACAGCTGCTTACCTTCTTCTTAGCTCCGCCTTTAGAAAGGCTCCTTTCGGCTTAAAACCAGAAAAGAATTTCCCAAAGAATACAAACACATAATACTGGGGATTTAATAAACTGTTTATTACATTCTAGTTAAAATGAGTTAATTCCTTCTCTCTTCTTTCCATTCCTTGTTAAGGCTACAAAATCCAAACTTAGTGGTTGTAAGACTGAGTAATCCAATAAGATTTTCTATTTCCTATTCTCCACTTTCTAATTTTGGCAGGCTAATTCCACCACTGCAAGTACTGCAGTGAAAAATGTTATCTTCTTGCTTATTTTCTTAAAAACACTACAATTATAGGTGGCACATAAGTTTACACGATAACCTCGCTAGACATAAAGATGCAATTTTCTCTCTATGTATCGAAAGTCTTGCTTCTAAAGACAACAAAGTGCTGAAAAACACTTCCAAAGTAAAACAATTTGGATTAAACTGCAAAGCACGTGTTCCCATGAATCCTGCCAGGCTTTTCTAAAACTTAAGCATGAAGTCAGCACCTTAGTTTCCTCCTCACCTTAGTAGATATATGAAACATACACGACAAAATGTTCCTTAAGCCTCTTGGGCACCTCATGACTTTGTGAAGAAGCCCCTTTCCACCAAACCTTAACTAAGATCCTCTGGAGCAAAGGATTATTGGAATGGCAGATGTGCAAGCCTGTACCTCCGGCAGAGAAAATATAGAATATATTCTGCTAAAAGGCATCAGGATTTGAAAGTGTGGATCAGGACAGCCATGAGGGTAGAACGTCTTGCTGGCTACTCTCAGCACAAAAGGCACAGCAAACATTCAGCGCTGTTTACTGTCTGAGCACCTGGGAGTCTAAGGAAGCGGCTCCACTAAGGTGAAGCTGTCTGTGAACCGTCCTGCCTCAAATGACCCACAGCGCTCCTGGCTCCTTCTCTCCCCCAGGCTAACAGGGCTCCTTTCCCTACTCTTGAGCCGCCTCTCTGTGTCCCTGGCCCTTCAACGAACTCTGTGCTTCCAACCCTCCCCTCTCCTGGTCTTTCGCCATGGCTTCTGAGGATACTCAAATCCTGTCCATCCCGAAAAGACCTTTGGAATCTGCATGGCTCTCACACTAGCAGCAATTTTTCTCTTTCTTTCACCACCAGAATTCTCAAAATAATAGTCTACATCTGCTACCTCTGTTTCTCATTTTCTTCCTTTACCAAGAAAATAGTTTTTGCTATTCAATTGAAGTTGCTCTCTCAAAAGATGGCTAAAGTAAAATTTCTACGTTGGAACCATAAAATACTATTTAGAGAAATTAAAAATGTCTTAAGCGGAGGAATATAACATGATCAAGCACTGGAAGACTCGACATGATAAAGGTGTTAATTCTGCCTAGGCTGATCTATACAGCCAATGCAATCCAAATGAAAACCTTGCAGTGGTGTATGTGTAAATTAACAAGCTGATTCCAAGTGTAAGTGGAAATACCAAGAGTCAAGAACAGCCACGTAAATTTTAAAGAACAAAGTTATATAAATACTACTATCCTGAAACACTTATGTCACTATAAAGTGATATAAATGAACATATATAATGCTGGCACAACAGCTATATAGACCAATGGAACAGAAAAGAGAATCCAGAAAAAACCCTATACATCTATGGCACTTGATTTATGACAGGGAACATGACTAGGCAGTGGGGAAATAATGGTCTTTCTGATAAATGGTAGGGCTATATGCAAAAAATCTTTTGTTCTAGGCATCAAACCATTCACAAAATTAATTCCTGATGAATAGCAAATATAAATATGAACTGTAAAACAATAAAGCATTTAAAAGAACACAGAAAAAAAGAAAAAGAAGGAAAAAAGGAAAAGAAAAAGAACACAGAAGAGACCATCTTCAGGGAATGCAAAGATTTCTTAAACAGAACACAAAAGGTACTAACCACAAAGGGAAAAAATTAATAAACTGGACCTATATCAAAATTAAGGATTTCTTTCTCTTAAAAGACACCATTAAGACAGTGAGACGGAGCCAGGCTCGGGGGCTCAGCCTGTAATCCCGCGCCTTTGGGAGGCTGAGGTGAGTGGATTGCCTGAGCCCATGGGTTTGAGACCCGCCTGGGCAACTTGGCAAGACCTCATCTCCACAATAAATCAAAAATGAGCTGGGCATGGTAGCGCATGCCTGTAATTCCGGCTACTTGGAAAGCTGAAGCGGAAGGATTACCGGAGCCCAGGAGGGCGAGGCTGCGGTGGCCGGGAGCGGCCACTGCACTCCAGTCTGGGCGACAGAGTGAGACTCTAACTCAAAAAAAAAAAAAAAAGACAGTGAGACGGGAGAAGTTATTTGCAATGGCATATATCTGACAAAGGACTCATATCCACAACATATAAAGAATTCCTACAAATCAGTAACAATTAACAATAAAAAGTGTGCAAGAGACTTGAATAGACACCTTACAAGAATATACTGAAACATCTGACAAACACATTAAAAGGTGCACGACCTCATTGGTCAACAGGGAAATGTGGGTTAAAATTACAACGAGATACCACTAAATACACACTAGAATGGCTAAAATCTTAAAAGACAGGACAATACCAAGTGCTGACAAGGGTGCAAAGCAACTTGATCTCACCTATACTCCTGGTGGGAGTATAACCTCCCACAACTACTTTGGAAAAAATATCTGGCAGAATCTACTGAAGTTGAACATATGTATACCCTCTGACTGAACAGTTGGACTTGTTCACCAGAAGACACTGACAAACAAGGGTAGTCATAGCACTACTATCTGTAAAAGCTCAAACCTGGGGACAACCCAAATGTTCATCAATAACTGAATGAAAAATAAATTGTTAAATATTCATACAGTAATGAGAATGCATAACTACATGTATAACAAAATAGATGCAATTCATAAACATGTTGAATAAAAGGAAGCCAGACACAAAAGAGTCCATGTGGTATGATTCCAGATACGTGAGTTAAAAAATAGGCAGAACTGGTGAAGTCAGGTTACCCTTGGAGGATGGGAGTGACTGGGAAGAGGATGACAAGAGGCTTCTGAGGTACTGGTAATGTTCTTCTTGTTCCAGGTATTTGCTACATATTCATTCAGATGTATACTTCTAATTGTGTACTTTTTTATATGCAGGTTATATTACGCAACTTAAAAGCAAAACAAACAGACACACGTCAAGAACTTCCAAGGATGACCTGACTGCACGATCCAATGGTCTTTACTCATGTCTGACCTGAAAACACTTCCTGCTACGCTCTCTCCTTCAAGTCCCAGCCCCCACATTCTTCTGATTCTTGGGGGCGTATCCTGTCATTTCTTCCCTGTCCTGGTACTACTCATCTTCTTTCTGTTCCCTCCCACACAGGGTTTCCTGAGTTCTAAGACTTTCCACTGTTCTTCTACTTGGACCCTCTGCTTGGGTAGCCCTGTCTACCCTTTGCTTTAAAAGGGGAGTGATAATCACAGCAACTAGTGTTAAGTGTGTTAATGCATTAACATATTAAATCCATGTTCTTTCCAATTGATTTCTTTTAAGGTAGATGTTTATTCTTTAAAAACGTTATCACAGAAAGCCTCAGAATATATTAAAACAATAGTATAACACATCTATCTCTTCTATGCCCATCACCTAAATTTAATCATTATGAGGGTAGGTCAACATAATTATAATTCTAGCTCCTTTCTCTACTGAGTTTCAGATGCACATTTTTTCAAGTGCCTGATAAATACCTCTTAGTGAATGCTCCACTTACACATCAAATCATACTGTGCATATGATTTAATAAACTGTTCTTTTCACCTAACAATTACAATAAACGTTTTACATGTGATAAAATATTCTTCTAAGATACAAATTTAATGGGTTGCATTATAATCTATTTTATGAATATATATCATAATATATTTACCTAATTCTCAGTATTAGAAATGGTTTACAGGTTTTCATTACTATAAATATTAACATTAAATTTTCCTGCAAATAAATCTTTGCACGTCTATGATTATTTTCTTAAAATTTCTAGGTCAAAGGATATGCAAAGCTCCGTAAAGCTTTTGACATGTGATAGAAACATTCTAAAACAGTTGTACTAATTTTCAGCCCACAAGCAGGCATTAAGGATGCCCATTCCCCCACCTCTCAATATATTGGAGATTCAAACAAGCCCCAACCTTTTCAATATGGCTATTTTCATTTGCAGTTCCTCATGGTTCTTTTCATTTGTAGTGAAACCAAACATCGAGGAAAAACATTTAAAAATATATTGGCCACTTCTTCTGTGACTTTCTTATTAGTTATCTTCCCAGATTATGTTTCTTCTGATTATATTTTTTTCATTTCTGATCTCCTGATTAAGCTCTCGTATCCTAGCATCTTTTGCTTACTGCAATGGCTTCATAATCACTTCAACCCTTGTGTAAGAGTCAAAAACAGCTTGGGAGATGTTTCTCCTTCCTCTTCCAATATCTCCAATGATTTCTTACAACATAAAGTTTCAACTTTTTGGCATGACAGTGACAATTCCAATTTCACCTCCTGGTATACTCTTGCCATTCTCTCTCTGCTTTTCTTTGATGTGGTTCTCTCATCCTAGAACACGGCTGACCTTCCCTCCTACACACCTTTCTTCTCTATCTTTCTCATTCCTCCTGGTTGAGCTCAACTGCCCCTTTTCTCTGAGAAGCCATCTCTGGTCAGAAATAAATACTGCTACAGTATTCATTTTGTCTCATTTCAGGAGTTAGTCATATGTTTAATTCTCCAACTGTTCTGCAAATTCCTTGATAAATTCTTTTCTATATACCACTGCCATCTAACAAAAGACACACAGCAGACAATTTGAAAATGTCTGGTGAATGAAATAAAGGGATTTGATTCCTGGGGAAAAGCCTTGATAACCTTCCAAAGAACTTTCTAAGATCAAATTTGAAGAATCTCTACATCAAAGCAGTCTGATGACATAGGTCCGTGGCAGATAGCAGGGCACATCAACTAAGCACTGTAGCATCCCACTCTGTTAAATGTTTTCAAAAGATGGAATATGGGACAAGTATAGGATATAAAGGTGGCCTCTGGCAGAAATTTTCTGGCTTTTGTCTGCAGAATGTTATTATAACGTATTTTGTTCTTAGTAGCTGTTCCAACCCTCCTTGAACTCGGAGTAGTAATATGATTTCTAGAGGGACTTGAGCCAAGAATCACAAATGCAACAGCAACTCAATCTGAATGCTCAAAGCAACACACTGGAAGTGTGTGCAGCAGAAGGGAAGCAGGGAATGCCTCAGCCTCCACCATGCACTGGAAAGAAATGGACAGAGGGAGCTCAGAAGGGAAACGGAGGATTTCAGAGATGGGGTTCTACAACCTTGTGCCAAACAAAAGCACGATTATGAAGGGTTGCCAATAGGCGAACCACCTGTCCCCTCTTCCTGCTTCCAACGTTAGGATAACTGTCAGAGAACAGAGATGACAGTAGGAGGAACGAGGAGGGCAGGTTGGCTGGCTGGACGAACAGGAGCACAGCTGAGGGATGGGCTGGTTGATCTGGGGAAACTGCTCAGCACAGGTCGTGATTTTGAAATGGGTACTACGTCTCCTCTCCACATCCAAGCGAAGACATTAGAAAGAGCCACTAGAAATCCATGAAATAAGAAATCGCTAAGAGAGAGAAACAGCTAAGAATTCTGTAGACTTGGCCTGATTTCAAGGTAAACAAGTCTCTATTCAAGTCACAAAGGATGAGGTGAAAGAGTGGATGTATTGATGGGCATAAAGAAGGGATAGTTATGAGAGAGGTCACTGAATGAAGTCCATTGTGGCTGGCAGTGACTCAGATTAATTCTTTTCTACAGATGGTTTGGTAGTGAGCAGGAAATTATACAGAAATACTTGGTTTAAGTAGTTGAGAATCTGAACATGAGGTTTTAACAACTAGGTCTCGGGATGCACTGGCTATGAGGTGTGAGCTGTCTCCTGGCATGATGATTGGAGCCTTCAGGAGGTAATGTATCAAGTGGAAATGGTGCCTTGTCCTGGGCATTCTAACCCCAAATCAGCAGGCTGCTTAGGAGATAGGAAGACAAAATAAGTTTCCAGTTTGGATTTTCAAACAACTGGAATAAAACCAATATGTATTTTGCCATAATATCTGTTGAACAAAACATAAAACTTATTTGATTAGAGGGATCTGAAAGCATGATGGATATTTCTTCCCCAGGCAGTTATTTTTCTATAGGTTTTTGGTCATTTTTGTACCTTGTAGAATTCCCCTGGCACTCAGTACCAGGGACAACTAAAGTTGTCTTGAAGGATTTGTCCCACGACTGCTTCCTACAGACCAAAGCTAACTCCAAAGTCCTATCTTGTGACTTCAAGTCTGCGCTGGCAGTTAGGGTACTCCAGCTCTTTCTGGTGTCACCACTGCCCCCACTCCTGTCATGCCTCCCCCTGTGCCCAGGCAACTGACACTGTGGCCTGGGCTCCCTGCAGAGTGGGCTGGAAGTGGTGACCACCATGAGCTTGCCATGGGCACCCCCCACTTCTTCCCCTGACTTTGTGATGAATTCCTGTGCAAGGCAATGCCTGAATTTGTTTTTATAGGAAGGAAAAGCTGTTGCTTAGGCCAAAAATAAATAGGATGCTACTGCTCTCCCATGACTAACCTTAAACAAAATGGCATAATCAAAACAAGAGTTTTGTACCATTCAGGTCTGTCTATCCAAAGTCAAAGTTCTACTGCCAAGCAGTACGATAATTGGCAGTAATCTCTTCAAGATTTGAGTGGTGATATGAAGGAACTTCCTTCTTTCCCCCCTCAAGATAAGAGCTCCAAGGCGGAATGGAATACTTTAAGCCTCCAAGTATAAAAATCAAGTCATTGCTTTCCAGTGTCAGCACCAACACTTTATGCCTGGGGCGTGGTAGGTGCTCATTAAATATTGATTGAGTGAATGCTTGCCACATGCCCTAGGGTATCTAGATTTTTCAATGTTCATATATTTTTAAAGTTTTCAAAGGTTAAAAAACAAAACCAAAACAAATCAAGAACTTCTCTGCTTCCCAGCTATGGAACTGAAAACTCTGTATGCAACTGATACAGGCAATCCCTTATCCCTGAAAGAAATACAACAGTTAAGATTTTTAGTGAATCTGTGTAAATACAAATCATCACTTAATGTTCTACCCTTCTCTCCTTCCTGCCCAGGCAAATATCTGACACTGGAACTACTAGAACTACAGGTGCTAGACTCAAAGCAGGCCAATCTTGAAATGCAGACTCATCAGCCTGGAAGGGAGACACAAGAACTGCCAGTTCTATTCCCTAACCTGACAAGCAAGACAGCTGAGGTCTCATGGGTACCAGGGATAGGTACCAGGTTAGACCGACAGATGTGCTTGCTTCAGGAAAACTTAATGTGCATTACCCATCAAGGCCAGCTAGTGGGTCAAACTTGACTGTCTCCAGATGTACAAGCTCTCTCTGGAGAAAAAAGGGGCAGTCTCCCTTCCTCAGAGGAAAGCTTGACAAGGAATCTGGCCTTGCTAGCGATCAGACCTCTCTGAGTTGTCACAGCGCTCACTGTTGCTTAGTATTCTTTTGAAGGTTAGAGCCAGTCATTATTTTGTAAAAGTCAACAACTGAGAGGCCAAGTAACCCAGGCAAAAGTGGACAAATCACTTGGGGTCAATGGCAATCTATAGGACCAAAACACATGTTGCTAACACCTGTCACTCCAAATTAATCTCCTTATGTACAGCAGGAGCTGGAACTAAGCAGTACAATGGATGAAACAATCCAGTTTTAAACAGTTATCTGGACATAAACCAGCACAAATGTTTGCTTTCTGATGATCCCATTTTGTATTTGCAGATGTCATCAACATACTAATGTCTTAATTTCTAGCCCTCTGATGTCTAGACACTTCTAAAATGCTGGCTGCTTTCCTGCCTAAAGCATTCTTCTCTAGCTGAGATAATGTAAATTTTACTATGTGATATTCTGTGTCTGCAACAATTTCTCAGGCTATCATCTTTCCTGAAAGGTGATGTCTTTTTATTTTAATTTTTTTTAGAGACAGAGACTGGCTATGTTACCCAGGCTGGAACTCCTGGGCTCAATCGATCCTCCCACCTCAACCTCTGGAGAAGATGGGACTACAGGTGCATGTCGCCACACCCACCAGGGTTATATCTTAATATAGGTGTTATACTTCCTCTGAACAAGTAGGGAAAGGAGGTATAGAAAGATGTTTGGCAAGAAAACAAAAACCATGACTACAAAAGATAAAAGTAAGAACAGGAAAAAACCCCATAAAATTCAACAGGAGAGTTTACATTGGTCTGATGGGCCCCTATACACTAAATGTCAAGAGCCAAGAGAACAGAGAATCATCTCTTGTGTAGAAATGTCCCTGGAACCCCAAAGGAACTATGTGATAGCCCCCTCAAAGAATGAGCCAGTGACTCCCCTGGGTGGAATGCCTGAGTGAAACACAGTGCTGAAGCAAGACATGGCAAGGCTGTTCTCTAGGAAACTTTACCAACCAAAGATTTGCTGATGTAGGCTTGAGAAAGTGTGGAGTATTCTAAACAAAGAACCAGATTTCCCAGCTAGGCAGAATTTTAATATGGCTGTTTAAGTTGATTTGGTAATATCTCGCATTATTTCTTGCAAATCTGTTAACTGAAGTGAACAGAGACATCCAAATTAAGGGCCCGTCATTATCAAAATGAAGAAAAATGTCCCTCCTTGCCAAAGGGATCCATCAGAACAGCAGCAGAGTTCTGGGAATCGCAGGCACAGCCAGGTTGGCTAGCCAGCCCAGTGTATTTGGTTTGGCTCTCACAAATGAAAAGTGTCAAAAGAGAGAAGATGAAATGAGCACGCAAGCGTGCGCGCGCGCGAAAACACACACACACACACACACACACACACACACACACACACACACACACACCAAAAAAAACCAAACCCAAACAACTAATGAGAAATCGAATGCTGAAACTGTCAGGACAGCAAGAACAAGGCTCTGCTGCAGCTGAGATTTCAGTGCAAAAGCAGCACAAAGCCCAATCCATGTTCAGCAAGTCTCTCTGGCTAGGCAGGTAGAAAGAAGGAAGTTTCCCCAGCCACAGCAGCACATGCTCAATGCACCCTCTATGTCCAGGAAGGTGCTCTGCTGCTTCCAGCACATGGGATCTGATTCCAGGGCCGGTGTGACGAGGGAAGTCTGGAAAGTCTCCCACAGAGAGACAGGGATCTTGCCGAATATTTTTTTTAGTACAAACCTGATACATTCTCTGGGTGGTGTCTCCTGACACCTGGTGAGATGATGGAGTGACCCTTTGATGTGACATAAAGTCCTGGCCCGGTAACTCAGGAGGGCCACGGAAGGGGTCCCGTGACTGCCCAAAGCTCTGGGGCCACTCAGGTTGTTCCCCGTGACCCCCAGTGCACATGCCCACCTCCTGGATACCAAGATGATATGGCAAGTTATGTTGGATTTGGCTGATGTGCAGAGGGATGGGGGGGTCTGGAGTTGCATGTGACTAATTTTGGAATTGCTGAAGGGAAGAAAGTATGTGATGTGATTTGAAAGCTCCTGGGGAAGGTTGGGGTTGAAAGAAAAATATTCCCACAGCCCCCTAAAGCTCAGAGAATTCCGCAGTTAGTGTTTACTTAGGTGAAGAAGGGTGAGAATAAGAGACCCCGGGGACATTTCCAGTCCAGTTTGGCTCAATGAATGCGTAAGACTCACCACACTGGTGAGCACAGCTCTCCCAGAAAGTGCGGGTAAAACTGTGGCATTCAGGGCCTACATGGCTCACACAGCTTTATTCCCGCACAAAGGGAAGGGCCCGGCATGAGAAGACAAAGCCAACCCTGCAGCAAGTACTCCGGTGAGGAGAAGGCTCACAAGATCTGTTCTCTCTACTTTTCTACCCAAGGAAGCAGCTGAAGACGGGGTGAGCCCAAGACTCGAAGGAGCCAAGTGGGAACGTGAGCCCTACACGGGCAAGATGGAGAAGGTTTGGAATCACCCCACTGCGCACGAGTCCAGGAGGCCAATCCAAACAAACAATGGCCCAGCTATTCCTGCATGTGGCTCTCTCCAATTATCTCAATGCCCCCAGGACGCTGCCTGTGGGCTGTGGGGTACAGCGTAGACAGTTTCTGAGCTAGACAGTAAGGCTTCCAACATCAGAGCAGAGAGCAAGAGAGCTGCGCACGGAGCCACGCGGAGGTTAAAGAAACTTCTTCATAGATATTCTTAGTTATCTACAGCTCCATCTTCTCTTCAAAGAAACCCACAGCGCTTGGTGGGTGCACACCACCTAGCACAGATGCACGTCCATCTGTTGTCACCTGTTACTGAAACACGCCCTGCTTGAGCTGGAAGACAAATACCCCTGCAGTATCCTACAGAAGGGGTGACATTAGTGTCAGAGAACACAGTTATGACCAGAGCATTTTGTGACATGCTAAGAGAATTTTCTTTTGGAGTTGCACAATAAAGTGGTGGGGAAAAGTCTGAAATGAAAGGAACTGTCTAGTCCTAATTCTGGCTCTTAGCTTTACCATCTTGGGCAAAGTCACTTCACCTCTGCGGCCTCAGCTTCCTTATGAGAAAAAAGAAAAGGGGAGATTAGATGATCTCTAAATTCCTTCCAGATTTAATAATCTATGACTAAATACAGCTCATCCCTGGTTTGCCTTATAAAATCACAGTAGAATAGTGATCTCCAACTGAGAGCCTGCAGGCTATTTGCAGTTGGAGGAATTCTTTGCTCTCATGAAGCCTTCCCGTGCCTCATTATCTGGTGCTAGAGAAAGCTCCTTACTTGATCTTTTCCGGAGTCCCTGCCTTCCTGCTAGTTGTATTATGATATCCATCCATGGTACACTTACTTTTAGGAACAAATATTTATCGATTCAAATTTAGGTGAAAGTCTGCAAAAGGTTGATGTGATTTCTCATATACTCTAGATGGATCAAGCAGCATAAAGTTGGAAAACGCTAACAAGAACAATGCTTGATCACCAGTCCTGGGCTACAACGAAGAGGCCAGTTTTTAACCCGGCCATGTGTCTTGTTTTGAGCCCTTCTTTCCCAGTCACTCACTGTTTGTGTCATCCTAGATAGCCTGGGCACGCAGAGGTGATACTGACAGTGTGCCACCCTTCCCAGAAACCTGCATTTACAAAGGCAGCCTCGGAGAGATGCTTCATGCAAAGAAATACATAGAACCAGTGAAATTTCAGGCATGCAGGTAGGTGAGATGAGGTTAGGCATTATTAAATATCCCATCACTTAGTTTAAAGCCATTATCATATCATGAGCTTTTCTGATAAGTTGGCAATACAATGACAGTGTCTGAAGTTTAGCTTAGTGTTTACATTAGAAAAGAGCATGTTTTTTTTTCCCAGCCCGATAACATTAAAAACCACTATTTATCTTTAACAAGAATCCCATGAAAAATCCCATCAATCACAACCTGATCTTTAGGGCTACATTAAACATCACTGCAATTTACAGCAAGCCCTGTTATCCTTAGTGTTAAAATTAAAGGCTCCCTTTCACTAAGGCAGCATATGCTAGGTAGGGGCATTTCCTTTTGTGCCTAGGTGGTCTTTTGTATAAAAAGAGGTAAACAAAGCAGTAAGACAGCTATACAGTATAGAAGAATAACACAATCTTATCTCCAGAAAATTCCTGATTTCATTCATTTGGTAAACAAGTATCTGCTTTCTATTTTATGGCTTTATGTCCATCTCACAGTTCTTTCAGAAAGGTCCAGTTTCGAAGTGCTTTTCACAGAGCATTCTCGATCGAAGTAACCAGCAGCCCTGCATCTCCCCTAAGGCAGTATTCAGTAATTAGTGGATGTAACAGATTCTGTAGGACCCCTCCACCTTTTAACAGGCAGGGCCCAAGGTTTATTTGGAATATAGCTTCCAGAGTTTGTTTGGAAGGCAGTTGTTTGAAATCCTTAATAATTACCTAAGTAGTAGTTAGGTCCTGAAGTAGCAGTCCCCATGAGCTTATTTTAACCACAATGTTTGTAATGGCTTGCTGTGTCCCCGCCCCCCCTCTAAGTTTATAGGCTGACATCTTAATACCTAGAACCTCATATTGTGACTGTATTTGGAGACAGGGTCTTTACAGAGGTGACTGAGTTAAAATGAGGGTGGGTTCTAATGTTATACGACTGGTGTCCTTATAAGAAGAGGAAATTTGGATATGCAAAAAAGACACCAGGGGACAGAGTCTCCCAGGGACAGACAGGCCACGTGGGGACAGAGTGAGTGGGCAGCCATCTACAAGTCAAGGAGAGGGGCCTCAAGAGAAATCAACCCTGCTGACACCCTGGTCTGGATTCTTAGCAGTTCAAACTGTGAGGAAACTGATTTCTGTTGTTCAAGCTCATAGTCTGTGGTATTTTGTTATGGTAACACTAGCATATGAATACAACATTGTGGGTGTGCAGTGCTGCTGAACCTAACCACCATTTTATAACAGCTTTTACAGTGGAAGATCCTTCTGAGTTCTAACTCTAGACACTGGGGATATGTCTTCACTCACCTTGGTGGCAAGTGCATGTGGCCTGGTCCCATCTTCCCTACTTGGCACTGGAGGGCCGGGTAGAAAATCCTATTTCTGTGGCAGTGGCCCCAGCTGCAGGACATTCTCCCAAGGAGTGCAGGAGATCTTTGAAGGCTCAGGAGGTGACAGCAATAACTGCTAGAACACCTCACAGGTGCTGCTGTGGAGGGCTGGGTCGTTAAAGCAGCTGGGACTCCTGGGAACAAGGGAGGCTGTGGCAGTACTGCCCCCGGTTATCTGGGGGAAGCAGGGCTTTTGGGCACAGGACATGGAGAAGCCAAGTAGAGAAGGGCAGCAAAGTTGGTCTCCCTGTAAACTGGAGACTGCTTCTATTTCAGGGCGCCTCTTTGATTTTATACCTGGAGTCGTGCTCCATCAGGAGAGAGGGTGTGTCTCCACACCTTTTTCCTTGTTTAAATTTACATTGGTTTTTTTGGAGATTTCTGTTATACATAGCCACTGTTACTACAGGAGCTTCCTGTCCTTCATTCAGGTGTGCTGGGCAGAAACATGCTGGGCCCAAGTCCCAGCATGCACCACTGTAGACACTGTCTGTAAGAAACTGAAGTTACTTCTCTTTCTAGAATGTCCCAATTAGATTTGCCCACCAAATCTTTGGTAGAGAATTAAAAAGGCTGGAAGAAAACTGGGAAGATTATTTCATAAGCTCTGATGGACAAATGTCATTTCCAAAGCTTCTAAGTCCCACTAGTTTTAGGTCAGCAGTGCCTGTGCTGGTCTGTTCATGTTAGGCTGGCATTCACGAGGATTCATTTTCCTCTCTGCTTCACTGGGGGAGCATTATCTCCGGAAGATGACATTGGAGACGACAGACACGTGTTTAATGTCCTGGATTATAGTAATTGTCAAGACTCATTAAAATTCCAGGATGGTAAATAACTGCTCTGGCAGGAGCTCTAGGGACTCGGGAGGGCTAACCTTCTTCTCCCAGGGGAATACTTTAAACACAAAGGGAAAAAGCAATTAGGGCAGCAAAAAGCACTAAGAACTCCATAAATGCAGAGCTTTGTAATTTATAAAATATTCCACATTCATATTTTAGAACTACTAGAGTCCAAGTGCAAGGCCAAGCTAATAAAAACTAGATTTAAAAAGTCTCTCGCATTCTTTGCTGCAAAGCTGAAGGCATATGAGACCTGAATTCATAATAGGTGTTTATATGGCAGTATTTATTTATTTATTTATTTTTTGAGTCAGAGTCTCACTCTGTTGCCCAGGCTAGAGTGCAGTGGCATGCTCATGGCCACCACAGCCTCGACCTGCTGGGCTCAGGAGATCCTTCCACTTCAGCCTTCCAAGTGGCTGGAACTACAGGTGTGCGCTACCACCCCCAGCTAACTTTTGATTTATTGTACAGACAGGTTTCACCAAGCCCGGGCTGTTCTCGAACCCACGAGCTCAGGCTATACACTCGCCAGGGCCTCCCAAAGTGCTGGGATTACAGGTATGAGCTACCGTGCCTGGCTTATGCTCAGTTTTATTTAAACCTGGTGAGTCTGGGGTAGGCACCAGTAATGAGGGGTAAGAGCTGCCCCAGTAGGAGGGGAAGGAAAGACCTGACAGACAAGCCAGGAACAGCAGAACTCCTTTACTCTAAGACAAGCTAAGGAAAGAAATGGTTGGAAGGATCTTTTGTATCAAAAAAGTTTTAGTCCGTATAGGTCTCCTATTGCTTTCTTTCCCTCTGCACAAACAAGATGATTCTACATTTAGCACAAAGCCTGAAGTTTACTCCCTTTAAAGTAGCTCCTTCCATGTATACACCAAAACACCACGAGGTCATTCTCACATTGGGCGAGAACTGCAATAATACTTAACATCTATGTGATTTCATCTATGTAAAAGAGCTCCTTATTGCCTCTATATTCAAACCCCCATTTCCCTTCCTTTCCCCAACTTAGTTTTAGGGGATCATATCAGAAGGCAGTCAGGCATTTCGGGCCCTGGGGTCCAACCTAGCACTTTGTCAGCCCCTGGATCTCCTGTGGTATTTGCCCAGCTCATCCTCACAGTCCTCCTCCTTTTTTTTCCCCCCAAACAAAGCTTTCCTTTGCCAGAAATTTCAACATCCAATTGGCAAGAAACCCTGGTATTAAATACCCTTTGCATTAAGAGGTTAATGGCAGTTGTCGGAGGAAGAGGAAAATGCCAGACTGTGAAAGCAGAGAGGACAGAAAGTGAGTCTACTCCAGTGTGCATCTTGTGAATTTGTCAAGACACATACTCACAGGCAAATATGCGTGCAAACACACACACACACAGCCCGTTCTCAAGCCCAGTCCCGGTACACTTATCTTCATGGCTCTGCAATTCTTTGTGCTGGATCGCTGGCCTTGCCTCCTGCAGCCTCCCCCACTCTGCTGCTCTTAGTTTTTGGACAAGAGTTCGGCATCTGAGCTCAGGAGACAAGTTCAAGCATCACAAAAAGAAGAAAACCAGATCGGAAACATTCGGGCTGGGAACCAGAACAAAGTCTGCTGGCCCACAAAGAACCATTCTTCTTTCTTCTTTCTTTCTTCTCTCCTCTCCCTGCCACCCCGCAGGCCCTGCCCCCAGCAGCGTTCGTCCATTTGGCTACTCGTGCAGTACACCCATCTGTGCAGACGCATTCAAGAGAGAAGAATGAACTGTCATGCCTGTGACTGCTGATGGATGTGTTCTCCAAGCGAGGGAGAACCTTCTGGGTTCTGTGCCCAACACCGCCCAGCATTAACACCCCCTGATCCACCACCTTGAAAGGAGAGGGGTGAAGCCAAAGAGCAAGTGATCAAAACACAGAAAACAAATGGTGCACAGAATCCAAGGAGAGGACAGGTCTGAGCCAAGTTCTGGAACAATACTTTCTGAAAATTAAAAATGGGACTAAGTGCTGGGAAAAGGAACTTGGAATCCAAAGCTCAACGACCCACATAGTGGGCTGGCTGATGCAAGTTCATTCCAGTGCGGCTCAGCCTCTGATGGGAGGCTGGCATTTATGGTGGAAAACCAAAAAACAAAGAATTTGCACTCTAGGGAAAATTCCATTTTAAGCTTTTGAGCAAAATCTGCCTATCAGTTGAACTCCTTTAAACAGTTTAAAAGGTGGGATATGCTTTTTTGGATTTTGTTTTAAATTAAATGAACACTGACATATAGCAAAATGCACAGATTTTAAGTGTACAATTTGATGAACTCTGATAAATACATCCATCCACATGACAATCTCCCCAGTTAAAATATAGAACATTTCTATCATCCCAAGGCTCCCTTGTACTCCCACTCCCTTTGTCAATTCCTAAAGCTAATCACTGTTCTAATTGTTATCACCATAAATTAACTTATCCTGTTCTTGAGTATCATGCAAATGGAATCATATATTAATTAAATATTCTTTTGCATCTGGCTGCTTTTGCTTAACATAGTGTTTTTGAGACTCATTCATTGTTTGCATTAGTGGTTCATTCTTCTTTATTGCTGAGTAGCATTCCATTATAAGATATATGATAATTAAAAAAATTGAGCCTCGCGTGATGGCTCAAAGTGATTCAGGAGGCTGAGATAGAAGGATCACTTGATGCCAGGAGTTTGGGACTCACCTGGGCATACAAAAAAATTTTAAAAATTAGTCAGGCATGGTGGTATGCGTATGTAGTCTCAGCTACTCAAGAGGCTGAGATGGAAGAACCCCATGAGCCTAGGTATTTCAGGAGACAGTGAGCTATGACTGCACAACTACACAGAGCCAATATCTTGACTTAAAAAAAAAGGGCCAGGCATGATGGCTCACACCTGTAATCCCAGCACTCTGGGAGGCCAAGGTGAGAGGACTGCCTGAACCCAGGAGTTTGAGACCAGCCTGGGCGACACATAAGACCTCTTATCCCTACAATACGTTAAAAAATTAGCAGGGTGTGGTAGTGTGTACCTGTAATCCCAGCTACTTGGAAGGCTGAGGCAGAAGGATTGCCTGAGTCCAGCAGGTAGATGTTACAGTGGCTGTGAGCATACCACAGCACTCCAGGCTGCGTGACAGAGTGAGACTCTGACTTAAATAAATAAATAAATAAGATGTAATTAAAAAAAATCTATTCTCCTGTTATTAGCCATCTGGGTTGTTTCCAGTTTTGAGCTTTTACAAATAAAGTTGCTTTGAAGAAACTTTATTAGTCGTTTTGTGGACATGTGTTCATTTTTACTGAATAGATAACTAAGAATGGAATTCCTGGGTTATAGGACAGATGGACATCTAATTTAACAAGAAACTGCCCATCAGTTTTCCAAAATATTATACTATTTTACACCCTCGCCAGCATTATATCAGAGTTTCAGTTGCAACTTATCCTCACCAACATTTGGCATTGTCAGTCTTGTTAATTGTAGCCAGTTTAGTGAGACTGCAGTACTATCTCTTTGTGCCTTTTATTAGTATAAACGTTTTTCATGTCCTTACTTTGTATATTTTCTTTTGTAAAGTGTCTGCTCAAGTATTCTGCCCACTTATGTTGCTTTGACTTTTGTTACTGGCTTTTAAAATATCTTCTTGACAAAACTCCTTTGTCGTGTGTGTGTGTGTGTGTGTGTGTGTGTGTGTGTGTGTGTGTGTAGTAAACATTTTTTCCCAGTGTTCTAATGAACAGAGGTGTGATGAAGTCCAACTTACCATTTTGTTCTCTCGAGTTTAGTGTTTTATGTCTGAATGCCTGCTGAACTGGGTAGTTTAAGCAGTATATGTGCTCTTTGGCTAATATCTGGAATCAAAGCCGGGCTCAGTGGCTCAGTCTGTAATCCCAGTGCTTTGGGAGGCTGAGATGAGCGGATTACCTGAGCCCGAGGGTTCGAGACCTGCCTGGGCAACTTGGCGAGACCTAATCTCTACAATAAATCAAAAATTAGCCGGGTGTGGTAGTACGCGCCTGTAGTTCCAGCTACTTGGAAGGCCGAGGCGGAAGGATTGCCGGAGCCCAGCAGGTCGAGGCTGCGGTGGCCAGGAACGGCCACTGCACTCCAGTCTGGGTGACAGAGTGAGACTCCAACTCAAAAAAAAAAAAAAAAATCTGGAATTAAAACACATTTCTTTATTAAGGCTTAAAACAACCTCCTATTGCTAATCACTGGTCACAAAGGCTCAATTTTAGAACCAAAAACACTGACTTTGCCTAAAATTCCTGGGCTATTAAGTTGAAAAATAGAAACTGCACTTCCAAAACTGATTAGTCACTCAACATGTAAGTCATATATATTCTGTATTCATATATATAATCCATAAGACTGATGAGATGGTTTGTAGCAAGTAGGCATGATATTGACAAGTATGGTGGGGGCGGGAAGGGGCAATAAACATTTGGAATTCAACTTTAGCTTTAAAAACTCTCCAGAAGGAAATTCTACAATATTCCTTTGAAATTTGTTCCATGTTTTACAATTTTATAGTCAGACAGTTCCTCTCTATGTTTAATTGAAATATATTTTGGTAGCCGGGCTCGGTGGCTCAGCCTGTAATCCCAGTACTTTGGGAGGCTGAGGTGAGTGGATTGCCTGAGCCCGCAGGTTCGAGACCTGCCTAGGCAACTTGGTGAGACCTCATCTCTACAATAAATCAAAATGAGCCAGGTGTGGTAGAGCGCCTGTAGTTCCAGCTACTTGGAAGGCTGAGGCAGAAGGATCGCCGGAGCCCAGCAGGTCGAGGCTGCGGTGGCCAGGAGCGGCACTCCAGTCTGGGTGGCAGAGTGAGACTCCAACTTAAAAAAAAAAAAAAAAGAAAAAAAGAAATATATTTTGGTAATTTAATATAGTCTCTCATTCTATCTTGATACAGAAAAAAGGGCCTTCTGACTACGTAGGCAAAAGCCTTCATTCTATGCAAACTGCCCTTTCTTTTTTAAAATTTTTAATTTTTTTGAGTCATAGTCTCATTCTGTCACCCAGGTTGGAATGCGGTGGCAAACTCACGGTCACTGCAGCCTCGACCTGCTGGGCTCAGGTGATCCTTCCAATTCAGCCTTCCAAACAGCTGGAACTACAGGCGTGTGCTCCCATGGCCACTTAATTTTTCTTTTTTTTGATTTATTGTAGAGATGCTGTTGCCCAGGCTAGAGTGCAGTAGCACACTCACGGTCACCGCAGCCTTGACCTGCTGGGCTCAGATGATCCTTCTGCTTTAGTCTTCCAAGTAGCTGGAACCATAGGCGTGTGCCACCATGCCCAGTTAACTATTTATTTATTATTTATTGTAGAGATGAGGTCTCATCATATTGTCCAGGCTGGTCTTAAACCTGTGGGCTCAGTCAATCCTCTAGCCTCCGCCTCCCATAGTGTTGGGATTACGGGTGTGAGCCTCTGTGCCCAGCTGTAAACTGCCTTTTCTAAACAACTGTTTTTTTTTCATGATGCCTATCTTCCTCTTTCTTTTCAAGTCTCTTAACTATCTTTTTTTTTTTTAATGGCATTTGAGTTAGGATGTCATATTTAAAAACAATTTTTGAAAAAAAAATTTTTTGGGGGACCATTTTCCATTCCCTTTACACTAGAAGAACAGACAATCAGGGCTGGGAAACAAAAACAAAAAAAACCTTAGAAATAATCTGACTGAAAACATCTTGCAATCTTAAATCCCTTCTATGAGTCTTCTCCTCCAGGGAAACAGAACATATCTCATGTATGGCTGCCCATTTTTTTGGTGGACAGATCTAGGAAGTTTGCCTTTCTGTTAAACTAAAACCTGCCCAGTTATAAAGTCTACTCGCTGGTCGTGAGGTAACAGTACATCAGTTTATACACACAAAGCTCATTTCTTCACTTTGCTGCTGCCTGTGGGCACTACCTTGGGGTCTTCGATAGAGGCTAATATACTTCTTAGTATTTGCAATGCTCTTAGGCATTTTCACAAGAGGATGAAAATCCTAATCCAAGTTTACTAACTTAATTTAAAAAAAATTTTTTTAAATTTGAAATAATTTCAAACACAGAAAGTTGCAAGAATTTTACAAAGAACTATCATACCCTTTACCCAAGTTCCATAATTGCTAACACTTCTATACTCCCTCCCTCTCTCTCTCAATGAATATGTGTGTATATACAAATCTATCTATATCCGCATCTGTGTCTATATCTGTATCTCTATCACTCTATGTATGTTTCCTAATCATTAAATTCACGTTATAATTGTTTGGCAGGAATACTCACCTGTGACTTCCCAGTGCATATTATCAAGAAGCATGTAATGCTGATATGTCCCATTACTGGTGACGTTAACTTTAATCACTTGGTTTAGATGATATTTGTCAGATTTTTCCAATGTAAATTAACTATAAGTATTTTGAGCTAATTAACAAATAATTTGTTGTGAGACACATTCAGTTGTGCAAATATTCTATTCGTTAACCAACATCTACCCAGTGTTTTTCACATTCACTTATGATACTTACCCAAATCAGTTACTACTATGATGAGTGCCAAATGGTGATTCTTTAATTCCATCATTCTGTCTACATTTAGCTGGCATTCTACTATAAATAATCTACTATTATTTATTCATCCATTAATTTATATCAGTACAGACAGATTTCTATTTTATTTAATAGGTTATAATCTGTCATTATCATTATTTATCTTGATGTTCAAATTATCCAAGATTTCCCCATGTCTTTCTAATATTCCCCCACCATTCTTTTTTTTTTTTTTTTTGAGTTGGAGTCTCACTCTCACCCAGACTGGAGTGCAGTGGCTGCTCCCGGCCACCGCAGCCTCGACCTGCTGGGCTCCGGCGATCCTTCCGCCTCGGCCTTCCGAGTAGCCGGAATTACAGGCGCGCGCTACCACGTCCGGCTGATTTTTTGATTTATTGTAGAGATGAGGTCTCGCCTGCCCAGGCGGGTCTCGAACCCGCGGGCTCAGGCAATCCACTCACCTCAGCCTCCCAAAGGTGTGGGATTACAGGCTGAGCCACTGAGCCCGGCTTCCCCCACCATTCTTGGAACACGTTCTTACTTTCCAGTATGATGTTTTGGGATTATCTTGTGCCTTCTCACACATAGCGCTAGACTCAGTCATTTCTCCAAGAAGCCCTGTTCCTTTCGGTGGGAAAAGACATCTAGAAACCAACACATGGGTGCCTAATAAGCTTCTTGTTACTGGAGTTCGCTGCTTCCAGGTCCTCTGAGCAGACAAGGTTAGAAAATACATGTGTATGTGTGGATGAACACACACACACACATACACACACACAGAGAAATCTCAATCTATTTATCTGTTAAAACCATGAGTTCATATTAATACCTCAAACAACAATCCAACACCACAAGTTTGTTTTTATCCTTTCTATATTTGTTAGTCCCTTCTCCTATAATGACACATTATCCGCAATATATTTACCTGTCTGCTCAGTCTCCTGGTACGTAACCAGTCTCTTAACCATGTGGGCCATCTCCTTGGCCCTGGCCTACGACAGACACATGCTAACTGAAGTCTTTGTCCTAACCCTGCCAGAAATGCTGACCATGGGGGCTAATTCTTGGTCCCAGCCTGACAAACATACCAGTTGTGCTGACAAAATCCTTGGTCCTGCCAAACACAGTCCCCGATCCTCTTGGATCCTGCTTCACTGTCAAATATGCCAGCCTTGCTGATCAATCCTCTGCCTCTGTCCTGATAGTTATGTTGGCTTTATCAGCTAAACCTTTGGCCCAGCTTCACTGACCATGCAGTTGATTCCTTGGCCATGATAAAAAGAAAAGAAAGGGGCAGAATGACTGTCTTTTCAAGAGTATGACTCTGCTTTTAAAAAGAACACTGGGCTGTGTGCAGTGACTCACACCTGTAATCCCAGTACTTTGGCAGGCCAAGATGGGAGGATTGATTGAGCCCAGGAGTTTGAGACCAGCCTAGGCAACATAGAGATACTTCGTCTCTACAAAAAAAATAAATAAATAAAAATAATATTAATTAGTCAGTCATGGTGGCACATGCCTACAGTCCCAGCTACTCTGGAGGCTGAGGTGGAAGGACTGCCTGAGCCTAGGAGGTTGAGGTTGTGGTGAGCTGTGAGTGACACCCCAACTCAAAAAACAAAAACAACAACAACAACAGACAACAACCCAGCAAAAACCAAACCAAAGTATATCTAAACACAGAAAAACAAATAGTAAAAGTATGTTATTATCATCTTGTGGGACCACCATTGTATATGTGGTCTATATTGACTGCAATGTTGCTATGTGGTGCATGACTGTAATTTCTCTCTTGACAGTGCCTGAGAGCTCTCTATCTCACTATTTTATTTATTTATTTTTTGAGTTCGAGTCTCACTCTATCGTCCAGACTGGAGTGCAGTGGCCGCTCCCGGCCACCGCAGCCTTGACCTGCTGGGCTCCAGCGATCCTTCCTTCTCAGCCTTCTAAGTAGCCGGAACTACAGGCACGTGTTACCATGCCCAGCTAATTTTTGATTTATTGTAGAGATGAGGTCTCGCCAAGTTGTCCAGGTGGGTCTCAAACCCGCGGGCTCAGGCAATCCACTCACCTCAGCCTCCCAAAGCGCCGGACTACAGGCTGAGCCACCAAGCTCGGCTTATTTTCTCAAATTCTCATTTTCTCTTGAATATTATAATCATGGGGATGGGAAGGCTGAGGGGAAGAAAGTTCTTAAGACCATTCTAATGGCCTCACCCTCTCTGAGAGCCCCATCCCCTCTGAGAAGCACTGCTTAGAACCACTTGCTCAATCTGGAGTACTGTGAGACTCAGAACTGAGTTGGTCAGGCTTGGTGGCTCAGCCTGTAATCCCAGCACTTTGGGAGGCCGAGGTGAGTGGATTGCCTGAGTCTGCAGGTTCGAGTCCAGAACTGAGTTTCTGCTTTATTCCATCATTCTGAAACATGCCCCCCACTTAACCTTAAAGCTGGACTAATATAATATTGTGAGGATAACTTCTAATTTTATAGGATTTGGAAGAAGTAAAAAATATGTGAACTAGATTTAAAAAACTCAGATAAAATAATGGCTGCTCTTTCATGTACACAAGATACTTAGATACAATATTTTCTTGGCCTTAAAGTTTCTCAAATCTGACCTGGTCCAAGTTTATCCAACAACTAGAACTTCACAAGACTGCAGCTAGAGCTAAGCAGCCCTGAATTCATTATGGGATCAGTGTATGCTTGGAAGACTCTAGAAACAGAAAGCCAAAGGAACAGGAACCAAATACCTAAGTCTTCAAAAACTACCCACAAACCAAAATATTCAAAGTCCATACAACTAACTACATGTAGGTAGCCAAAACCAAACAATACATTTAGCCAGCCTATGGCCTGTGTATGTAAAATCACAATACATAAAATTTCTCCAAACTAGGATACCTTGACCCAAGAACAATACTATGCCCTAAGCTGGTTACCACGTTCACTTTATAAATATATGGGCCACTGCACTGGCGACAAGTGAAAAAGTTGAAGTTTATTGTTGCAGGGAAATCATGTTACACAGCACAGTGGTGTATGGTTAAGAGAGCCATGGGAGACTTATAAATGTCTCCTCACCTCATTGTAAAGCTGAGGACAATCACTTGCAGCTATGAGAAAGATCACATGTGAGTGTGGTCTTCCCGGTATTGCACCTGTGGATATCTGGAGCTTCCCACTCTTGCATCTTTCTGAAGCTACGGAATTGATGTGTAGCATACGATCAGTACAGCCTTTAAAAAACCCACACAATGCTTATGTTAAACCCATTGTTATCCTTTCTGAACACAGCAGGACCCAAATCCTTGAGCTCCATAAAAAGTTTTAAATTTTAAACCCAAAACTGCTCGTATTTACATTCAAGAGAAAAGTGGCTAGTCAAAAGTGTTTCAGTTGGCCAGGTAGGACAGCTCTTGCCTCCACTTCCAGCACTCAGGGAGGCTGAAGAGGGAGGACTGCTGGAGCCGAGAAGTTCGAGACCAGCCTCGGCAACACAGTGAGACCCTGTCTCTGGAAACAGTCATCAAAAAAAATCAGCCGGGCATGGCGGCTCATACCTGAAATCTCAGCGACTCAGAAGACTGAGGTGGGAGGATCACCTGAGCCCAGGAGGTTGAGGCTGTGGTGCGTCGTGATCATGCCACTGCACTCCAGCCTAGCCTGGGTGACAGAATGAGACCTGACTAAATAAATAAGGTTTTAGTTGAAATTTCCCACAGTTTTCATGGAGTTCTATAATACTCAACTAAGAGCCACTAACTCAACTCCTTGAGTAGATGTTAGTTCTACATTAGCTAGTGTCCCTGTTAGTCATGGAGAAACTATAACAAGGTTTCCTCCCCAATAGATGGCAATACGGTTCGGCAAAGAAACGAGGATATCTTATACATGAGAGAAGTTCTAAGTGTCGTGTGGAAACCTTGGACCTGGAATTTCAATAATGAGTGTGATTCTGAAAGCTACCTGACACCGGTCGAATATGGGAGTATGCTAAAATAAATACACAAAGATGCTTAAATCTAAAACTTGAGAAGCTAGGAAGGGTGGGGATGAAGGGGCTGAAAATAAGTAATTAAATGGGTACAAATATGCAGTTAGATAGAAGATCTGGTAGTGTTTGAGCTCAGTAGCTCAGTAGGGTGACTACAGTTAACATTAACCTGCTGTATATTTCATAACAGCTAGAAGAGAATAATTTGAATGCTCCTAGCATTAAGAAAAGCTAAATATTCAATGTGGTGGATTTCCCAATTACCCTGATTTGATCTTTATACATTATATGAATGTATCAAATTATCACTCCAATAATATGTACATTTATTATGTATCAATTAAAACAAACTGAACTTAATAAACCCTTTTTCTTTTCTTTCTTTTTTTTTTTTTGAGTTGGAGTCTCACTCTGTCGCCCAGACTGGAGTGCAGTGGCCGCTCCCGGCCACCGCAGCCTCGACCTGCTGGGCTCCGGCGATCCTTCTGCCTCAGCCTTCCAAGTAGCCGGAACTACAGGCGTGTGCTACCACATCCGGCTGATTTTTTGATTTATTGTAGAGATGAGGTCTCGCTGCCCAGGCAGGTCTCGAACCCGCGGGCTCAGGCAATCCACTCACCTCAGCCTCCCAAAGGCACGGGATTACAGGCCGAGCCACCGAGCCCGGCTCCTTTTTCTTTTTTTTTGAGTTGGAGTCTCACTTTATCTCCCAGGCTGGAGTGCAGTGGCATGTTCACGACCATCACAGTCTCGACCTGCTGGGCTCAGGTGGTCCTCCTGCCTCAGCCTTCCAAGTAGCTGGAACTACAGGCATGTGCCACCACACCCGGCTAACTTTTTTGTTTATTGTAGAGACGAAGTCTCATCAAGTTGCCCAGGCTGGTCTTGAACCCTGGACTCAGGCAATCCTCTTACCTCTGCCTCCCAAAGTGCTGAGATTACAAGCATGAGCCACCACACCTGGCTAATAAAGCCTTTTTCTTAGTGCTAGGTCAAGTCACTTTGTACCATAATAGCATTCTACCTTGACACTATCTCAGTCTAATTTTTTAAAGAGAGCTTCTTTAGGGCTTTAGGACCATACAGAAAATGGTCTAAGATTCACCCTCTGAAAAATTTCAACAATGTCTCTTCTCCAAACACCAAATGACTAGAAGTGCCTGGGTTCAGTAAGTAATAATGAATGGCAAGTCTAAGCACTATGATACCATATATTTCAAATTTACGCCACACTAAACCATACTGCAAGTTGTTTATGGACTTGCAAAATGCAGTGACAGGTGCAAAGACTTCGTGAAGTCAACTCAGATCAGATAGAAAGTGGAGGGGGAAATGTGATTAAAAAGGCAAAAATGTGGGCTGTAAAGATGCACATCAATTTAGGACAGTGGTTGCAATTGAGAAGAGGTACAGAGAAGACTATTACCAGGGACAGAAAAAGCAAAGTGTTTTTGTTACTCTCACACACTCAACACCACACTTCTGACACCAGATTCTCCAGCAGACAACAACGATAATTTAATTCAACTCTGATACTATCTATCTGGAGACAGCATCAGATCCCAGGTTAAGGAGTCATCCCGTAAGACTCTCCTCCCCCACAACTTCAGATGGCCATTGCAAGCCCCGGGTAGTGACCTGTGGTTCTGACAGACCAGCTATAAATTAGGGTTCCCACAATCCCCTCCTCCAGTTATGTTAATGAGGTAGGAGGCTTACAGAAATCAGGGAAACGTTTTACTTATGCTTACCCTTTTTTTTTGCGTCGGAGTCATACTATCACCCAGGCTGGAGTGCAGTGGCATAGCCTCAACCTGCTGGGCTCAGGCGATCCTTCCACCTTAGCCTTCCAAGTAGCTGGAACTACAGGCGCATGCCACCATGTCCAGCTAATTTTTTGATTTACTGTAGAGATGAGGTCTCACCAAGTTGCCCAGGCTGGCTGGTCTTGAACCCTTGGCTCAGGCAATCCTCTCACCTCCATCTCCCAAAGTGCTGTGATTACAGGCTTGAGCCACCATGCCTGGCCTTGTTTACCCATTTATTACAAAGGATACTGTAGAGGATACAAATGAACAGCTGGATGACAGATGCATAGGGCAAGGCATGTGGCAGGGGCATGGAGCTTCCATGCCCTTTCCGGGCGCACCACCCTTTGGGCACCTCCTTGTGTTCAGCTATCTGGAACCCTGTCCAGACACTGTCCTTCTAGGTTCTCATGGAGGCTTCATTAAGTAGGCACGACTGATTACATCACTGGCCATGGGCGATCAAGCGAACCTTCAGGCCCCTGGCTCTCCCCAGAGGTTGAGGTTGGGGTGTTGCACTGAAAGTCCCCCAGTTACATAGTTGGCTTCCTTGGCAATCAGCTTCCCACCCAGAGCTCCCAGCCACTGGTCATCTTATTACCATACAAAAGACATTCTTCTTGCTCTGAAGATTCCAAGAGCTTTAGGAGCTCTGGCAAGGCAGAGATCAAATATGTATTTCTTATTATATCACAATATCCCTTAGATTTAGCATTTTATTTTATTATTTTATTTTATTGTGAGTTGGAGTCTCACTCTGCCACCCAGACTAGAGTGCAGTGGCACACTCATAGTCACCTGCTGGGCTCAGGCAATCCTTCCACCTCAGCCTCCTAAGCGGCTGGAACTACAGGCTACCCGGTACCACGCCCAGCTAATTTTTTTGATTTATTATAGAGATGAGGTCTCGCCAAGTTGCCTAGGCTGGTCTCGAACTTGTGGACTCAGGCAATCCCCTCACCTTGGCCTCCCAAAGTGCTGGGATTACAGGTTTGGGCCACTGTGCCTGGCCTACTTAGTATTTCTTTTTTTTTTTGGAGTTGGAGTCTCACTCTGTTGCCCAGGCTGGAGTGCAGTGGCACACCCAACGGCCAGCCCAGCTTTGACCTGCTAGGCTTTGGTGATCCTTCCACCTCAGCCTTCCAAATAGCTGGAATTACAGGCACATGCTACCATGCCCGGCCTACTTAGCATTTTTAAAAAAGAACTGAAGCAGATATACAAAGTAATAATTGTTAATTCTGAGTACAAGGGTAATGTTATATTAATCTTTATACACTTCTGAATGCTTGAAATATTCCATTAAATTAATTTGATACAACCTACACACAAAGAAGAAAAAAGCTTGGAGGCAAAAATGGGAATAGTTTGTATATTTTGTAGAAAATGGTCAGTGAAGGTTTTCACAGGGGAAACTGCCTTCTGGACTCCTCTGCAAATAGTTTTTGTGATCCTAAAATATATACGTTTAAGACTGTCTCTTGGATCACAACATGGACACAGAATGACAGGAAACTTAAGTTAAGAACGCCCAGATAAAACTAGATGTAAGGTCGGAATTTTCCATGCTCAAGTTCTAGAACAAGGCAAAATTCCAAGGTTAATGTGGGGCTCATCGGCTGCTTCTTGGGGAAATAGTAACTAAAAATAATGATAATGGTAACAGCAATAACAACTGTCATCAATAGGCATTATAATTCTCACGACATTAAGTCCATTGCAAGATGTAGGAACTGGTGTGGAGAGGTGACGAAAATGCGTATCAAATAGACAGGAAGTGGAGGGGGGAAAAGCAGATCATGTCTGACGGACTCTAAAGCCTGTACCCTTAATTTCCACAGTACCCTGAACTACAACAACAGCATGTGGCACTAATATACATACGTCTGCCTGTCATCCATGTCCCCAATAGCTATTTATCTAATTCAAGTCACACAAATATACCATACCCACAGAAAACAACTCCAAAGAGTATCAAATTTGGAGAACAACTTACAAAATTCAAAAATGAAAAGCCATTGCTATGAAGAGATTCAAGGCAAAGTTTAGAAAGGAGTTCATCACATTCTGCCATCTAGCTATTTAGCTATCCTATAGTCATCAATAATCTACCACAGGGAGTCTGATAGTTTGAAAAAAAACCTTGAAAGTTCCAGGGCTCTAAATAATCTTTAACTTTGACAAAGGAACACTTTACTTGGAGTAAACTAATGCCAGTTCAGTTAATTTTGTAGCACCAGGAATAAAAAGACATCCATCATCATATTTCCTAAATGGACCATTCTGGAATTCTGACACAGTGATAAGACTTTACTTCCTCATTCCTTCAGTCTCTGCCTTGAGTCTATTCATAGCAGTGATTTTTAATTTTTCAGTTTATAACTTTGACCAAAAATGTTACATTCTCATCTCTGGATTTTTTTAAAAAAAGATAATATGTTTTCATCTTTCCAATGTATCTGAACTCATTATTTTTATTTTTTATAATACACTACCAAGGGTTGTACAAGAACAAGCGCCAAACGTGCAACTGCCTTAAAAGAGGGGGAGGACAACAAACTTGGGAAAGCCTAAGTAGCTGTGGGAAGAATCTTTGATGAAGTGATTCATGATTGAACATATGGGCTGACAGTCACTTTCTTTAAATTTGCCACTACAGAGTGTTTCTCTGTAACTCATTAGGTAATATTATTACATTAAGCCTAAAGCAATCCTGGGGTAGAAAGGGCAGGAATTAGACTTATTTTAGTGTTGAAAAAAACTGGCGCTCTGAAAGGTTAAGAGTTGCTCAATGTCCCGAAGCCAGAAAGTGACAGAGCTGGACTTTGACCCCAGTGTCATTATTTTTTCTACTTTGCCACTCTATGTTTGGGTGTGCATGCGTGTGTGGATGTGTGTGTGTCAGTGTGAGTGTGAGAGAGAGCATATTGTGCATTTTAAGATTTTAAGATATGGGGACTATTCCCTTGAATATGTTCCTTTTTCTACGTGGTCAAAGAGATTTTCCAAATTGGGCTGGCAGAGCAAACATCTTCCAAGTCCCATGCTGTCACTCTTTAAGGATATGAGAAGTTACCTTGTTCACCCGCTGGTTATTCAAACAGTCCATATCCTCTATCCAGGTGAGCACAAATTAAAGTACCAGCTACCTATCAGCACTCAAAAAGCTTAAGAATGTATATGCAGCGAGCTGTTTTCATCATCTCTCTTTCATATGTATTCTGTACAGAAATGTACAGAAAAAATACTGGCGCATAGGCTTAATAGACTACAGCTGTCCAAGTAAGCAGAACTTGAGGGTGTCGGATAAAGAGAGCTTTGTGTAAACACGTGCAGACTTTGTGTAAGGACCAGGAGATGCTGAAAGCCTTAAAATAATGCCCTCTGTGCATTTCTTTTACCCTGTAAATTGACAATAATCCAAGTTTACAAGGAGTATCACTTCTGCTTAGAAAACAGAAAGCCCTAAGCGAATATTGCTCCTACCCCAACAACAAGAAAAGGCTGGGCAATCTACCAATCATAATTTTTTTGAGCCATTGGAAAATGGAGGTCCAGAGGTAACTAGGTGAACTGAATTCAAGGGTGACGAGCCCATCTGAGGAAAGAACCAGCCACATTTCTGGCAAAGCACAGGAGGACAAAGTGGTGGTCATAAAGTAGGCAGGAAGAAAACCATGATTTAAACAAATTCCTGGCCAGGCGCGGTGGCTCACACCTATAATCCCAGCACTTTGGGAGGCCAAGGTGAGAGGACTGCCTGAGCCCATGGGTTTGAGACCAGCCTGGGAAACTTGGGGAGACCTCATCTCTACAGTAAATCAAAAAATTAGCCGGGTGTGGCACATACCTTGCCATTCTAGCTATTTGGAAGGTTGAGGGAAAGGATCACCTGAGCCCAGCAGGTTGAGGCTGCAGTAGCCATGGGCATGCCTGGGCGACAGAGGGAGACTCCAACTCGAAAAAAACCCCCCAAACAAAAAACAAAGTCCTGAGGTCAGATATGGGCCAGCTTGACTGATGAGAATTCCTTGGAACCCTGGACACAGGGAGTCCTGCCCGCTATCCTAGCCTTCACTGGCTTCCACTGAGCATTCTGCTGGAAGGATTGGGTGCTGAGCGGGAAACCAGAGACAGCCCTCCCTGTATGGTGCAGGAGTGTGTGGGGCCTGCCAATGCCGAGGGTGCACCAGGAATCCCAGAAACACCTATCCATGCTCCTGGCCTGCATGAGCACAGGTGGTGGCTGGCTGCCACGGGAGACCCGGCTTACAAGCCCACTTGCACCCTGGACTCTTCTTTGATAAGAAGCTAAAACCATGTGCTAGGAAAGGGCAAGACACCCCTCAGTGCCTGCAGCCTGGGGACGCTCTGACAGGAAAAGGGGCGTGAGGCTGGGGGTAGGGCAGGCAAGCCTCATGGCCTCTATTCCTGGGCAAAAGTCAGCTGCCACTAGAGAAGGAGAAGAAAACCTGCCCTATCTCTGGTGCTGACACTAGGCAAAAGCAAACTATCACCAGAAAAGAGTCAGGAAGTCCCCCAATTATGAACTGATTCAAAGCAGAAGCTGCTATTGGGGAAGGAGTAGGAAATCAGTATACAGTTTAGGCCTGCACTGAGTAGTGGGAGGCACTATCAGTCACTGGGAGTGGGACTGGAACACTGAGACAGACTGGAGCAGAAGGAAGCCGTTGCCGCCCTCGCCATGAGTCCTGCATTGGGTAACAAGTGCTGCCTTCCACTTGGAGAAGGACAAGAGCATGAAGAGAGAGCCGTCCGTGGTGCAGGCAGGCAGGACCTGCTGAAAACTGGAATGAAGCAGGAAAACAGAAAAATCGGCACTCAGGAGCTCACATGAAGCACACAGGAAAGTGGCAGTCCACCACTAGAAAACTTAAAGCCTGTGGTGCAATGAAGGTAACGACAGCAAAAACGCACCCCAACCCAGTAGTGACTTATCTGACTCAGTCTCCAATGCGAATGGCCTGACGGAAGAAGAGGGATGCTTATTTCCAGACATGAGTGTTATTTACCTCAGTCTCTACTGTTCTTTTTACTCAGAATATTTAACATTTAATACAAAATTATGAGACACACACAAAAAGAAATCTTGTGTGAAGCTGTGTTAACTTGAAGATAGAAGAATAGAAATTATCAAACTAATAATAAAATCCCCAAACATAAAAAAAGTAGAAAACAAAACAGAACAGACATGCAAGAGATGTGGGACCATATCAACTGATCTAACACATACATAATGGTAGTAACAAAGGGAGAAGAGAGGAAGGAGTAGAAGATGTATTGAAGAGGTAATGGCCAAGAATTTTCCAAAGTTAATGAAATTAATGAAAGACAAGGAAACACAGATCCAGAGAAGGAGCTCAGAGAATCTCAAACAGGATAAATATAAAGACAAACACAATCAGGCACATTAGCATCAAATGGTTGAAAACCAAAGATAGGGAGAATATCTTGAAAGCAGCCAGAGAAAAAAGAAACATGGTATACCAAACAACTAAACAACCAAAAAAAAAAAAACCCCAACCCAAAACTTTATGAATATAGCAGACTTCAAAAGCAAAGGAAAATGGAACAGTATCTTAAAAAGTTTTCAAGAAAAGAGAAAAAAGGCCAGATGTGGTGACTCATGTCTATAATCTTAGCACTTTGGAAGGTCAAGGTGGGAAGATTGCATGAGCCCAGCTCATCTTTACAAAAAAAAAACTAAGTATCAGTCAGGTATGGCAGTGTGCACCTGTAGTCCCAGTTACTCAGGAGGCTGAGGTGAGAGGATCATTTGGGCCTAGGAGTGGGAGGCCAGGGTAAGCCATGATTGTGTCACTATTCTCTAGCCTGGGCAACAGAATAGATCCCGACTCAATTAAAAGAGAGAGACAGACAGAGAAAGCCTGTCAACCAAGAAGTTTATACACAGGAAAAAAAATTTTTTTTAAAAGATGTGTATTAGTTTGCTAGGGCGGCCATAACAAAATACCACAGTTTGAGTGGCCTCACCCTGAAGATTTTTTTTTCCCCTTAGAAAGACCGAGTCATGTCCATCTAGGCATATTTAAAATACAGGAGTGAGTAAAAATACACTTTCCACTTCAAAGACAAGCTGCTTTACAAAGGATAACTTAATGTCAGTTAAACTCTGACATACCACTGTGCTACTTAGTACTTTAAGAAGCACTGCTTTTCTGCACAATTTTGAAGCAAAAGTCTCTAAAATGTGCCATGTTTCCAGTGGGCTTTCAGTCTCTCTCTCTCTCTCTCTCTCTTCTTTTGAGTTGGAGTCTCACTCTGTCTCCCAGGCTGGAGTACAGTAGCACATTCACGGTCACCCAGTGTTGACCTGATGGGCTCAGGAGATCCTCCGCCTCAGCCTTCCAAGAAGCCGGAACTACAGGTACATGCTACCATGCCTGGCTTATTTTTTATTTATTTATTGTAGAGACGAGGTCTTGCCAAGTTGCCCAGGCTGGTCTCAAATCCATGGGCTCAGGCAATCCACTCACCTTGACCTCCCAAAGTGCTGGGATTACAGGTTAAGCTGCTGAGTCTGACCTCAGTCTCATTTTTATTCATTAACTAATTAACATTTTCAGTTGCGTTTTTGCCACATGGTTACTAATATCAAAAATGGTTATTAGACATTTAATTTAATGCAGCTCTGCAAATTTCTTTTCTCTTTCAAGAAAGGAAGACATTACAATTTCTATGACAACATGCTAACTTTGAGAAGTAGGCATTATCTTTTCTTTTTCTTTTTTTTTTTTGAGTTGGAGTCTCACTCGGTCGCCCAGACTGGAGTGCAGTGGCCGCTCCTGGCCACCGCAGCCTCGCCTGCTGGGCTCTGGCGATCCTTCCGCCTCAGCTTTCCGAGTAGCCGGAATTACAGGCATGCGCTACCACACCCGGCTGATTTTTTGATTAGAGATGAGGTCTCACTGCCCAGGCGGGTCTCGAACCCGAGGGCTCAGGCAATCCACTCACCTTGGCCTCCCAAAGGCGCAGGATTACAGGCTGAGCCACCGAGCCCGGCTGCATTATCTTTTCATATCAAATAAATGCGGTATCTTGGATAACCAGTTAGGCTGCTAAATATGTCTTCATATTGTTAGGAAATATCTATATCATGGAGAAGCAAGTGCAGCTCTGATCATCTCGTCTCCTTTTATTTTTTTCTTTTTGAGAAAGGATCTCTCTCTGTTGCCCAGGCTGGAGTTGTAGTGGCATGACCGTAGTTTACGGTAGCTTCGACCTCCTGGGCTCAAGTGATCCTCCCACCATAGCCTCCTGAGTAGCTGGGGCTACAAGTGCATGCCACCATGCCCAGATAATTAAAAAATAGACATTTTTAGAGACAAGTCTTGCCATGTTGCCCAGGCTATCCCCGTCCTCATCTCCTTATCCTGTTTTCTGTTCGTTTCTTTTATTCACGATTCCTGTCTCTAGCCTAGCCTTATAATTTTTTTATTGAGCTAAAAATCACAACATGTAAAACAAAGAAACACTGGATTTTTACAGGTGACTCTAAACTGAAAATTCAGCACAGGGGGTGCTATAGACTGAATGTTAGCAACCTTCTTCCTCATCTGTGTGTTGAAATTCCAACCCCAATGTATTAGGAGGTGGTATTAGCAGGTGGGCCTCTGGGAGGTTATTAGGTCATGAGGTCAGCAGTGTGCAACCTGGAAGGGGATCTTTACCAGAAAGCAACCATGCTGGCACCCTGATCTGGGACTTACAGCCTCTAGAACTGTGAGAAATAAATATCTGTTGTTGATAAGTCACTCAGTCTGTTGCACTTTGTTATAGCAGCTTGAACAGACATTAGTTAACCTCAATCAATTCACCTAAAGGTTCTCTTACTTAAAGACTCAAGACTATGTCTATGTCGTAACCCACAGTTCCCCAGAGACAACTGAACACACATGCTACTGACGTGTCAAAAATCCCTAATCCAAACATCCTTAACTCAGACTTTCCTTCAGTGGCCGCCATTTCTGTGTAATGACCTAAGGCATGTTAACAGGCTGTCCTTAAGGCTCCCCCTTATACGTCAGCACTTCCAAACACTAGAGTGAGCTGCACTGAAGCAAGAATCAAGGGGCACTTCCTTCAAAAGGTAATGCCAACTATTTGTCAAAGACCAGTTATTGGAAAGAATCTTGACTCAGGCTGGGTAGAGTGGCTCAAGCCTGTAATCCCAGCACTTTGGGAGGCCGAGGTCAGGGGATTGCCTGAGCCACATGTTCGAGAACAGACAGCCTAGGCAACTTGGAGAGACCTCATCTCTACAATAAATAAAAAAATTAGCCGGGCATGGTAGTGCACGTCTGTAGTTCTGGCTACGTGGAAGGCTGAGGTGGAAGGATCTTCGGAGTCCAGTGGGTAGAGGCTGTGGTGGCTGTGAGCATGCCACTGCACTCCAGTCTGAACCAGACAATGGTCCTTTCTAGAATGCGGCCCCTGTGTCTACCCATAGTGAGGATTGGGTTTCAGGCTTTCACTGTAACTATTCCCCAAACCAAGAATTCTCTCCACACCCCAAAATCTTGAATCTGAACACTGAATTCCCCAAGGAGCTCCCACTGTGCCCAAATGAATAGCGGCTGGATCGTAGCAGGCCCTTGTTAAAGCTCAAGTGAGAGGCTCACCTGTTCCTGGGTCATCTTCTGCAGCTCATTCTCCCAAGCTGCCTGGTCATCGTCCAAATTATAGGAAGCTGGTGGGGTGAGTCCACGAAGGATCAGGGGGTCTCGGTCATGGCAGAGGGCTGTCAGGTGTCCAATATACAACTTTAATTTGCTTCTATTTTGGTCAAGTTCTAAGAGGGGCTGGATGATCTAAGGCGGAAAAAACATAAGGAAAGTCAAGGTCAGTCTGAAATGAGAAGTTCAAATATTCTGTATGCTTCCCCAAGCCAAAGAAAACTGACCAAAGACTAAAGTTCTTCTCATCATTATTGACATCTTCAGGATTATATAAACAGAAACACTTCCACGTACTGCTGCACATTCTAGGTGATGGGAAAGGGATGTGGGCCTAGTGTACCCACACTAGCCCGAGAGTCCTGTATTGAGGCAGGGGATTAAGCACAGGACTGACTTGTTCTTACAGAGATGACATTCCCGATGCAGAAAGATTCCGTAAGTTACCCCACAATTTCTCTTTTTACTAATGAGTAGGTTACAAAAAACTGCTAGTGAAAATTGCTCATTGAAAGCCTAGACTACATATATTTCAAGTGCTCCTTTGCCTCCTGGAATGGAGGAAAAATTCTGTCTCTGGAGAAGGTGCATGTTTTTCTTGGCTGAGAGACGTGACGAGAGAACTTGTTACTAGTTCTGCCTTATCCTGGCGTAAGCTCCCCTCATTCATCTCACAGAGGCTGGCCGATATTCTTCTTAAACAGGGACTGATAAGTCCTTCCATAACACCACACACCTGACTCATAGCCGAAGCCTCTCTCAAATTCTTAGTTGTAATATCGGTTTTGTGTTTTTCTTAAATAACGAACCTCTCTACATTTTTCCTCTGCCCTGGATGAACAGCTACTTCTCTGACTCTCTCTGGAAGCACATTAAATGATGGCTGACTCCTGCCCCGGATTTCATTTGACAGCGCTCGTGACAATACTCTGGCCAGGCATTTGGTGGTGGGTCAAAGCCTGGGGTGTGCAGGAAGAGAGCGTACCGGATCTCATATCACAGCACATGAAGTGTCAGAGCAGTGTCTGCTTGACACACAGCAGCTGTGAGAGTTGCAAAGCACTGCCAAGTGCTGGCAGTTCTCAATATGCTCCCAGGGCTTGCAAGGCAGAGGTCTGCACCTGTTGCATGTTACCAGCCTGGCAATTTTCATCAACAGGACACTCTGACCTAACTAATGAATAAGGAGCTCAACAATCTGCAAGTCAACAGAAGCAAGGCCTGGCATTACTTTCGACAGAAACACTGATTCTTCCTTGGCCTCCTCAGGGACTATTCCTGCCACTTCCCTTTATTTCTCTTAAAGAGGTTTTTAGATGAATAAAGTTTCATGTTTCTTATTATGAAAACGATATATATCTTACCCTGAAAAATTTGGGAATAAAAGTAAAGTAAAAAAAAATTAATAAAACTGCATACACTTCTATAGGTATTCCATCAAGAAGTAGTCATTTACAGCATTTTGGTGAATTTCTGCCAAGTCTTTTTATAAGTTTACACAAATCAACTTTTAACAGAATCCTAACTCACATTTTGCTTGATACACTGTTTGTTTATTTAGCACCCTATTGTGAGTACTATTCACGACATAATGTATCGCTGAAAAATATGCTTGTAATGGCTGCATGACAAATACAGTACACATTCTTTGTTTCTAATACTATTTCCAGGAAATAATTAAAGAAGAGTGAAGAGCAAGGGCTTAGTGGCTGAAGCAAACTTTAGCTTACTAAAAAGATTAGAGCTCAGAGTTTAGGCCTACGTGGTATAGCACCACATAGAAGTTGGAGCCTGGCTAGACAAATCAGAGAATGTGAATCCATCTGGCGTTATTTTTATCTTAAATGAGCACAATTCTGTAAGGATAAAAGCTAAACACCAAAGTGCTGCTGTGGAAGGCTCTTGGAGCTCTAGGAGACCCCTAGTCAGTAGGCTATGGCACTAGCTCTGGGCTGGAATTTCCTCCTATGACAAGCATATCAACACCGCCAGTCACAGAAGGAAGACTGTTTCAATCAAGCAGAGAATCTGGAGAGTGGGGATAGTTTCTCACAAACGTAAACCTTTCAAAAACAATTGTTTTTGTTTTGACCACAGATGTCTACTCACTGTAGAAAATTTTAAAAGAATTTCCAAAAAAAGAGAAAAAAAAAGAATTCCAAACTGCAGTCTTTAAAGGCAACATTCCTTTAAATGCGTGTATACTCTGTGTGCCAATAAGGGAATTATCTAGTCCCGGTTCTTCTATCATATCTTCCATAACTTTAAATAATGCACCCCTATTTCATTTTCTACTTTTTAAAAACTTGCTTTTCCTCTATCTTCTTTCACAGATACATCAATCTAAAAAAATAACTTCTGCGATTTTCCCTGGGTTTGTGCAATTCATTCTCATTCCCTTGGAGTGTGTGCACATGCAAGGGTGCACAGAGCAGCAAGGGTATACAGAGCAGCCACCACAAAAATACCACTTCTGAGCTGTAAGGCTGAAAGAGCCGAAATCTTAGGGAATTACTGTTCTGAACTGGCAAAATGACAGAAACAAGTATGACCCCTGAGAAAGGGGACAATGTGCTATATGGTCATGATGGAAAGGTCAAATTCCTTGTAGAAAATGAAATTTAGGCCGGGTTCGGTGGCTCAGTCTGAAATCCCAGCACTATGGGAGGCCTAGGTGAGTGGATTGCCTGAGCCTGAGGGTTCGAGACCAGCCTGGGCAACTTGGTGAGAACTCCTCTCTGCAATAAATGAAAAAAATTAGCTGGGTGTGGTAGCACACGCCTCTAATTCCAGCTACTTGGAAGGCTGAGTTGGAAGGATTGCCCGAGTCCAGCAGGTCGATGCTGGTGGCCATGAGCCTGCATGCCACTGCACTCCAGCCTGGTCCATGGTGTGAGACTCCAACACACACACACATACACACAAAACTTAGAAGGATACTAGCTCATTACTACTGCCATGACTGGGGATGCTGCCTTTTTTAGGTCCTTATTCTTAATCAAAGATAAATTTCAAACTGATTTAAATGCATTTCATGCTAAAGCACTGATTAAATAACATGATGGTATTTTTGCACTCTGAAATTTTCCAAAGTCCAATTTAAAACTAATAGAATTTGAAGGCTGGGTGCGGTGGCTCATGCCTGAAATCCTAGCACTTTGGGAGACTGAGGTGGGAGGGAGACCCCATAACTATTAAAAAATAATAGAACTTTAATTTTTTTTCCAGGATAAAAATTTATTCTACAAAGAAAAGAGAAAAGTTTGAGGTGACAATATTCCAATTACTCTGATTTGATCATTATATTATATGTATGCATCAAAATATCACATGTACCCCCTAAAATATGTGTAACTATGATATATCAATAAAAAATACAAAATTTTCTCAAAAAAAATACACCCTTATTCTATGCAACGATCAGTGTATCTATCCTTTCTTTCCCCGTCAAAGTAAAACTATAAAGCTTACTTTGTGAAAGCAAATGAAAACCGCCCAGCTAGCAGAGTCCTCACCTTTTTCCTTAAAAAAGTACCTTGCCTCTCTGAAACACATGAACCATGTCAATCATGTGGGAATGTCCTTATCTCTTCCTCTTCCCCTATCTAATTTGCACAGGCCACTTAGAAAAGAAGCTGGGTTTCCCACAGGGTAGTACTGCCTCTGTCTAATCTCAAGGGAGAAGAGGGACACTTGCCAAGCAGAAAGAGGATGGCTTACAGGCTCCATAAGTTATATCTTCTGTTCATATTCAAGCTCAGTACACTGGCAAGGAGTCCTACTAAAAATCATCAGATATGTGGTCAAGCCAAATTTTACAACTATGCAAAACTATAGTTCTATATCTTTTTTTTTGCATTGGGAAAAACAAAGTTAAAAAATGACCTTGTCTGCTTGTACCAAATGTGATGCCAAAATGCCAGTACTTCCCCAATCCTACATTTACCAAATCGTTAAGGAAAATAATTTAGAATATAAAAAGGGACAAGACAATTTTGGTTGAAGTACTGACAGCTTTGTTTCTTCTTACAAGGATTTATTAGCTTATATGTTAGATTCTCAAATAGGTTTCAGAGGCCAGAACTTGATGGCATAAGGTGACAGACAACCAGTGATCTTCTGAAGGTGTCTATTTTAACCTCGTTTCCACTTAAGTATGGTTAGATAACTAATGGTCTTTTGCAAGACAGATGAGTTGTTCCTGTGTCGTTCCATATAGATAGTAACTAAAGAGTCTACAGAATTCCGTTTCCGCAATTCGTTTATCTATGAGATCTGAACACACTTTCTTGGACCATCTGACTTCAGTGGAATGTGCAGAGAGAAAGGTCTGCTCAATCAGCCTGTTTTTCTCTTCCCACTCTACTCTTTATGCCTCAAGATATTTACTCTAATATAAGTTAGTTTGTTGCAATACACTCTAGGAACTCATTCTGAGAGGTATGCTCTATCCTCCTCCCTCAAAAAGATTTCACAAATAGGCTGGGTGCAGAGGCTCATGCCTGTAATCCCAGCACTTTGGGAGGCCGAAGTGGGAGGACTGCTTGAGCCCAGGAGTTCAAGACCAACATGAGCAACAGAGCAAGACCTCATCTCTACAGAAAATTAGCTGGGTGTGGTGGCGTGAACCTGTAGTCCCAGTTACTCCAGAAGCTCAGGCAGAAGGATCGCCTGAGCCCAGGAGGTTGAAGCTGCAGCGAGTGGTGATCGTGCCACCACACCACTGCACTCCAGCCTGGCAGCCTGGGTGACAGTGAGACCTTGGCTCACCCCAATCAAAAAAAAAAAAAAAAAAGATTCCATGAATAGATACTGAATATTACTCAGGACTTAAGGTTATTTGCCCTTGGGATACTAATGCTTTGTTGTTTGGAAGATGTCATTTTTTAAAGCTAATATTAATGCTTTGTTGTTTGGAAGATGTCATTTTTTAAAGCTAATATTACTGATCATTGTGCTCCTGGCAAATTACTTTATTTTATTTTATGTTTTTTTGAGTTGGAGTCTCACCCTGTCGCCCAGACTGGAGTGAAGTGGCCGCTCCCGGCCACCGCAGCCTCGACCTGCTGGGCTCTGGCGAACCTTCCGCCTCAGCCTTCCAAGTAGCCGGAATTACAGCGTGAGCTACCACGCCGGCTGGTTTTTTGATTTATTGTAGAGATGAGGTCTCGCCAAGTTGCCCAGGCGGGTCTTGAACCCGCGGGCTCAGGCAATCCACTCATTCAGCCTCCCAAAGCACGGAATTACAGGCTGAACCACTGAGCCCGGCTGCAAATTATTTTTATATCCACCACGATTCTTCTGTGGCCAGCTCACAGATCTGAATTGGCTACAAAAGCTTTTGTTTTTCTTTTTACCTCCTGAAATCTTCAGTGGTAAGTTCAACTGTTTGTATATTAACTTCATAAATGTTAGTGGTAGTTTTGATTTCTTGTTGGACTATCATTATACTGGTATCTCTCAATGCAGAGTACATAAGAAAATCCCAGAATAACTAACAGATTAACTTCCCAGAAATATTATTGTGTTTGAATGGCTTCTCATCCAGGGGCCCAGCAGAGAGCTAAATTCTGAAAAGTAAAAAACGAGGCAAAGAAATAACATTCATTAATTCCACCTCAAAGTCTTTTTTTCCCTCAATAATTAAAAATTCTTTTCCTGGTCAATAATGTACTTCAGGATCAGGAAGATGAAGAGTAGTATGTCAAGTTTCACAAAGGTTTCACCGATGTGCTATGTTCTCACTTAAATGCAGCTGTTCTGTGAAAGAATACAGCTCAAAAAATCATATATTGTAATTCAGTTAACAAGACTCTAGTGAATGTCTTTGTGTCATGCCATGTTCAGTTTTAGCTGATGGGAATATCAGGAATAAGGTGTAGTCCTACTCTACATTTAAGCAAAATCACAGAATAATATAATTAATGTGTTCAGTGTGTATATAAAAATCAAAATATGTAAATTCATGAAAATTTTGTTTTAACTTTAATTCTGAATTCATTTCAAAAAAATCCTTAAATTGTTAAATAAGTCCCTTTGCTTTGATTTGAGGACTTAGTCTGACTTAGTCTTCAAATACATGATTATAAAATTCAACAAGTTTTTTGTTCTTAATGGCTTCTGAGATCCCGCCTCTTAAACAATTAGCCTTCCCAGTTGAAGCACAAACAGAAGGATAATTAACAGATTCTGTAAATGTGGTGTATGGTGTTATGGTCCTTAACTTTAGTCCAAGTGAATAGAAAAAAAAAATATATATATATATATATTTTATATATCTAGAATATATATATATTCTAGAATAGTTCTCACTTTATACTTTTTTTTTTTTTTTTGAAAGCAGGATTTATTGAGAGGACAGAAAAGCTCCCACAGTGACTGGGGGGGGCAAAAGGGTTGCTCCACTTTATACTGCAAGAAAAACACTGGACAAAAATGGAACCAGCAGGTCTGCACCAAAAATAGTTTATACGACACACCTATATATTGCCCATCAGAAAAACAAACACTATTGTTAACACTGAAAATCTGGAAAGTTCCAGTAGCTTTAGACTGAGTTTGTGTTTAGTTGGAGGGCTATAGTCATTGGGGAAAAAAAGTCTGTATTTCTTTTAGGGGGTAAACCAAACAAATTCTATAATTTCAGGAAAAAAAATCAAAGATAACCTAGTTAAAGGCAAGAAACTCCAGAGCTCCAAACTCTAATCTCCACTTCATAACTATTTTTTTTGGGGTATATCTACTTAACTCTCTCAAACACATTTTATAGATTGTGACTGTTTTACATTTATCTTCCGAAAAGAAAGTAAAAGTCATGACAAAAGCAAGCAAAACCCCAGAATAATGTTACCCATAATACAATTATTTATTATGTACTTAGATTATTAGTTCTATACCAAGCAGGGAGCCCTTTCCTCAGGGAGCCCTTTCCTCAGAATCCCTTATAATTACTAATGTTACTTGTTTCATTAATAAAATATTTGAATCAGGAAATCACTTAGGCTCAATATCTTTCTCATTCTCTTTATCTATATGGTAGGTTAATTAGAAGAAAAGTAAATATTGTTACAACTAGGAGTTAAGGTCCAGGGACCACCAGGTCACTTAGATGAATACATGTTGGCTGGGCTCGGTGGCTCAGCCTGTAATCCCACACTTTGGGAGGCTGAGGTAAGTGGACTGCCTGAGCCCGCGGGTTCGAGACCCGCCTGGGGAACTTGGCGAGACCTCATCTCTACAACAAATCAAAAAATTAGCTGGGCATGGTAGCACGCGCCTGTAATTCCGGCTACTCGGAAGGCTGAGGCGGAAGGATCGCCGGAGCCCAGCAGGTCGAGGCTGTGGTGGCCAGGAGCGGCTACTGCACTCCAATCTGGGCGACAGAGTGAGACTCCAACTCAAAAAAAAAAAAAGGAAAAAAGATGAGAAGACATTTTCAATTCGGTTCTTGGCTTGAGGCTTGCGTCTCCACAATAAGCCATTCATGGTGTCTCAGTGAAAAATGAAAGAGTTGCCTCTCGCGCCCACCATGGCCACTGTTCAGTAGCTGGTAGGAAGATGGCACCTGACGGACAGCAAAGGCTTTAATGAATACACGAAGGAGCTAGGAGTGGGATTAGCTCTGCGAAAAATGGGTGCAATGGCCAAGCCAGATTGTATCATCACTTGTGACGGCAAAAACCTCACCATAAAAACTGAGAGCACTTTGAAAACAACACAGTTTTCCTGTACCCTGGGAGAGAAGTTTGAAGAAACTACAGCTGATGGCAGAAAAACTCAGACCGTCTGCAACTTTACAGATGGCATGTTGGTTCAACATCAGGAGTGGGATGGGAAGGAAAGCACAATAACGAGAAAGTTAAAAGATGACAAATTAGCCAGGCTCAGTGGCTCAGCCTGTAATCCCGTGCCTTGGGAGGCTGAGGTGAGTGGATTGCCTGAGCCCGCGGGTTCGAGACCCGCCTGGGCAACTTGGTGAGACCTCATCTCTACAATAAATCAAAAAATTAGCCGGGCATGGTAGCGCGTGCCTGTAATTCCAGCTACTTGGAAGGCTGAGGCGGAAGGATCACTGGAGCCCAGCAGGTCGAGGCTGCGGTGGCCGGGAGCAGCCACTGCACTCCAGTCTGGGCAACAGAGTGAGACTCCAACTCAAAAAAAAAAAAAAAAAAAAAAAGATAAATTAGTGGTAGACTGTGTCATGAACAATGTCACCTGTACTCGGTTCTATGAAAAAGTAGAATAAAAATTCCATCATCACTTTGGACAGGAATTAGCTATGAGAATGAACGGGCTCAGTTCAATGAGCAAATCTCCATAATGCTTCTTTTTTTTTCATTACTATGTTCAGTTATCTTTATCACAAACATTTTACATACAATTATTTCAAAGTGTTGATTTAGTTATGATCATCCCTTTGATTAATAAATAAATATGTTTGTGCTAGTAAAAAAAAAAGGAAAAAATGGAAGAGTTAAATATTAGCATATATGTGTGTGTGTATAAACTACTTCCCTACTGTAAAGTTCCAGAGCTACAGATTTATGAATGAGAAATTAGGGGAAAAAAATCTAGGCGTGGGGAAGAAAATAAGGCAAAGGAAGGAGAAGAGACTGCCATACTTTTTGGGCAGGTGAGAACAATGAAGACTGATGCTGGATTTCAGTGGAAAAATGAGGCAGGCCGTTGGCCACTGGCTACCATAGTGGCCTTCAACTCCCTGAATGTCTGTGCACACGTGCAAGTGCTGAAATTGATAACTCATGCTCCACTCTGACCCGCTGAGGCCTGGTTCCTAATGTACCCTGCTGTAATTGTCTGCTGAGCCAAGTACAGCAGCACTCCTTGGCATTTTTACATGTCTGCAAGACAGATGGGCCTGAAAACCAGCAACACGCTTGCTGCCCAGTGGGCAAGACATAGTAACAACCTCATCACATTTCATTTTTTCTTTCCTCTGATGTACCAACTGCATTGGGAGTGGAGGGAAAAGGCAAGTGAAGTTGCCCGGAGTAAACAAAAGGAACCTCTTGACCTTGACAGTATCTCGGTAAACAAGGAATAATCTAACAATAATCTAGATAAGAAGGAACACATAGCCGGACTCGGTGGCTCAGCCTGTAATCCCAGCACTTTGGGAGGCTGAGGTAAGTGGATTGCCTGAGCCCGCGGGTTCGAGACCCATCTGGGCAACTTGGCGAGACCTCATCTCTACAATAAATCAAAAAATTAGCCGGGCGTGGTAGTGCGCGCCTGTAGTTCCAGCTGCTTGGAAGGCTGAGGCGGAAGGATTGCCGGAGCCCAGTAGGTCGAGGCTGCGGTGGCCGGGAGTGGCCAGTGCACTCCAGTCTGGGTGACAGAGTGAGACTCCAACTCAAAAAAAAAAAAAAAGAAGGAACACATTCACTGGCTCCTTCTCAGGCTATAGGGCTTCAAAGAAGAAAAGAGCCAAGGATGATTATTTAGTAACTATGAGATTTGGTAGCTTATCTGTACAAGAGACAGCAACTGACAGTTATTTCAAGGTCAGGTTAAGGGTGTATGTGTGTGTATATGCATGTACACAGAAGAGCTGGAAGAATAAGCAGATACAATTTGCTATTAGTCACACTATATTAACAGACTGCAAATATTTAGAAGTCTACTGCTAAATGCTCACAGACAGGCTATGGCTATTGATGGTCTCATTCTGTGTCTGAAGCCTTTGGCAGACATGGCTTCTCATTAAACAGCACTTAACAACAACTTGGCTAAAGAGGGTACAGTGGGCAGGGAAGGAGACTTTAGCTATCACCTGGCATCCAAGGGAAACTATTTATGTATCTGTAACTGTGTGTAAATATCAGAGATGGGCCTCTTTCCATTTGGAGAACGAGAAACAACACACAGGAAATTGATCACTTAATGCTAAAATCGTAAATAGCTGAGAAACACACAGTGACAGGCGAGAAACATTCGTGATCTGGTATTTGAGAATGCACATGAGTGTGTGCACTGACAAGAGGGCATGAGGGCAAGATGAGGGGAAATAGCTGAGTAAAATGGCCCTCAGTCATCATTTGCAGCTTTCAAAGAGTTTTCTTGGAAAACAGTGCCATAAGGACTCCGCATAAGAGGATGAGGAATGTTTCTGAATACTATAAAAGGGCCCTTCAAGAACTGAAACCAGTACAAGAACAGGAGGCACTAACAGTATCTCCCTAGCTGCCTCCTCTTGTTACTATAAGCTGAAATAAAGGTGGGTTCTCAGGGAGGCAGCAGCAAATTTCAAGAGAGCCTCGCACATACATTGCTCCCCCTGCTCCCCAGCCTCCCAGCAGTTCTACTTGGTTTCCACAGACTATTACTCTCTTCCCTTCCCCTGCTACCTGCTCTCTCTCTTTCTGACCTGCCTGCGGAAGAAGCTGGACTTCCATTCCACACCCCCAAATCCCATACATCTGAGAAGTTAAGAGGGTCTCTTGGCTGCTCTGACAAAGTTGTTCTTCCTGGATTTATGTCTGCTGCAGTCATAATTCATATTTAAAAAACAAATTCTTTCTGAAAATTTTATATGCCATGAACAAATCCAAGGATTAACGATTTCCAGACATCACTCCTTTCACCTTGGGAGTAATCCAGGCTTTGCGTGGAAAAAAAGATTTGGGAAAAACAAACACGAGAAAAACTGTTTTCTCTACCAACTTCCTTTCTACGAGGATAAAACCTCCCATGCAGTCACTAAATTAATCTCTTGCTCTCTCAAAATGTTCACCTCACTTAGTGTAACACAAACTCTGATGGCCATCACCACTTCAATGTTAACGGTCATTGATTATCTGAGGATATAAAATTGACTATGACAAAAGAGGTTTGGTGTAGTCAATACCAGAAATCCTACAAATGGTGGCTATGCTGCATGTTGTAAATTACAGTCAGGGGATTCAAGACTAAATAACTCGGAGCATGACTAGCCTCGTGGCCTCCAGTCAGATGATCTTCTGTGTGTAGATATAACTCCATCTTTGGAAGAAGGATTCCTGGACCCAAACTCCCTCTGCTCCAGATGCAGAATCCTTATATGCTGGCTGAGATCAATTCTGAAGCGCAGGGGCAAGCTGAAGCAGCCCCACTGGACCATGAGAAGCAGCATGGGCAGGGAGAGGAGAACCCAGCAACTGACAGAATGGATTGCTGTTCAGAGGAAAACAGCAGAGCACCAGCAAGCGAAAGCATGGGGTCCAGGCAGACCATGGAAGAGCGTTTCAAGGAACCAGGAATGGAGGTGCCTCTAGACAGAAGCGTGTGGAGCTACAGGATCTAAGGGTGAGGAGGCATCTGGTTTGGTGCAAAGTGAAAGTTAAGTCTGTACAGAATCTTGATGTATCTTATTTAACTACCAGGCTCTCGCCTCGCCTTTTAGTATTCATAAAAAAGCTACCATACACACAGACCCACATCCAATTCCTGTAGCAATTTTTGTGAGGCAATCCAGAGGACAGAGACCATGGTTTTGATATATGCAGAGGAAATAATATAATATGGGTGCTTAGAAAATAGAAAATGGGATAAAAGATGGAAATAAACTTTGAGATCATGCAAAGAAAAAAAAGGGAAAAGAGAACGCAGGTCCATACCTTTTCCTCACCATGTTAATCTGTTTTTGTTTGTTTGTTTGTTTGTTTTGAGTTGGAGTCTCACTCTGTCGCCCAGACTGGAGTGCAGTGGCTACTCCCGGCCACCACAGCCTCGACCTGCTAGGCTCTGGTGATCCTTCCGCCTCAGCCTTCCAAATAGAAAGAATTACAGGCATGCGCTACCACGCCCGGCTGATTTTTTGATTTATTGTAGAGATGAGGTCTTGCTGCCCAGGCAGGTCTCGAATCCACAGGCTCAGGCCATCCACTCACCTCAGCCTCCCAAAGGCGCGGGATTACAGGCTGAGCCACCGAGCCCAGCATGTTAATCTGTTTTTGTTAGCAGCTGCTTTTTCCTGGTTCTTCTACCAGGGAGAATAGTCTTGATATCACACTTTAATAGCAACTAATAGGAGGAATAGTTCTCTCCATGCTTTAAGCAATCTGCAGAAATGTATACACCACACACTTTTTCTTTTTCTTTTTTTTTGAGTTGGAGTCTCACTATGTCACCCAACCTGGAGTACAGTGGCATGCTCACGGCCACCGCAGCCTCGACCTGCTGGGCTCCGGCGATGCTTCTGCCTCAGCCTTCCAAGTAAACGAAACTACAGGCGTGCGCTACCATGCCCAGCTAATTTTTGATTTACTGTAGAGACGATAGCTCACCATGTTGCCCAGGCTGGTCTCGAACCCGTGGGTTCAGGCAATCCTCTCGCCTCGAAATCCCAAAGTGCTGGGTTTACAGGCTTGAGCCACCGCGCCCAGCTTACACCACACGTTTTTGAGGGGTCCTCCATGCTCAGCTGTCTTGGGGGCTTCAGCAACTACAATCTTGCAAGAGACGTTACTGTCGACAGGACATAGCCTCTTTGGGGGTCGTCCTCACCGAGCAAAGCCTCTGCCATCTCGTTCGTTTAAGCAATAAGATCTCCTGCCACTTGGTCGGATACACTTCCAGCAAATAAATCATACCGCGTCATTTCCCAGATGTGGCATTTCCAGGAATACGCAAAGCTCTGCTAAGGCTGACGTGTGTCTCAGACTGCCTGTGAGTTCAGCGCTGTACATTCTATGTGCCTGAAGGTTTCAGGTTCCCCGGTTTCATTAACATGCTTGGTCTCCAAGGTCAGATGTTTCTGTGCACAATAATGAAGCGTCAGGTTCACGTGCTATTTAACGCGAACACGTACACACACCCACGAAATGTGGTCTGATTGGCTGGAGTCAGACTCCTGTGCGCTGGGACTCCTGCAGCCTGCCATCTCTTGGAGCAAGTACAACTTGTACCTTCCAGGAAAGCACAGCTGTTTGCCTGGCCGTGTGCCCTTATCAGCTCTCATGTCAGTTACTTCCCTCATGGAATTGTTTTTATGAGTCAGCCTGGAATTAAATTAACTTAGGTGGTCCTCTGCATCTTAGGATCTTAACTAAGAATTGCACCTACTTGAACATTTCTCTGGCAAAAGCTGCGGTGGCATCTTGGCACCTTACAATGCTACATTTGATGCAGACACAGCGGTCTCCATTCTTTATTACCCGGAAAGGCAATGTGGCTGCTGTGGCTACGGCCAGAAATAGGACACATCCAAACACGGGAGCCAGAAGCATGTGGGCCCTTGGCTAGTGACATCATGTTAATCACTGGGTATCTAGTTTCAGAGATTGGGGTACAAAAAGGTTTTCTTTTCACCCAGAGGCTGCCCTCACCAGAGACAGATTTGTATCACTTATACTATGTGCTGCGACATCTTTGCACTGATCTTTCTGTGAAGCAGAGCAGAACTACAGCACGACACAGAGCAGTGGTGATGCACATGGGCCCTGGAGACAGACTGTCTGGCTTGACTCCAGGGTCTGCTACACTCTAGCTAGGAGACCTAGAACAAGTTACTTTGGCAATAGTATATCTAAGCCAAAGGATTACTATAATCCATGTGCCTGCCACACAGTAAGCTTCTTCAATAATTACTAACTACTGCTATTTCTAAAAATGTTTCATCATCTGTAAAATGGGAATAATAATGCCTGTCCTTGTGAGGATTTCAGTACACACAAAATATAAGTTATTCTTTTATTTATTTATTGAGTCAGAATCTCACTCTGTCACCCAGGCTGGAGTGCAGTGGCACACTCAAGGTGACTTGACCTGCTGGGCGCAGGCGATCCTTCCGCCTTAGCCTTCCAAGTAGCTGGAACTACAGGCGTGCATCATCATGCCCAGCTAACTTTTTGGTTTATTGTAGAGACAAGGTCTCACCAAGTTGTCCAGGCTGATCACAAACCCCTGGAAGTTATTTTTGATAACTCTACATGATATTCTAACTCTGAGAACATTTTAACGCCACCATTTGTGCTTGGCCTCATCAAGGACTGGATGGTTAGGTAATGCATAAAATGATAAGAAGCACAAAGAAGAATTGGATCAGCAATACAACAGACCACGGGCTGGCAAATTACAGTCTATGGACCAAATCTAGCAATGCCTGTTTTTGTACAGCCCATAAGCCAAGAATGGCTTTTATATGAAAATCAAATTTCAGAGTCCATGAATAAAGTTTTCTTAGGTCATAACCACACTCATTCATTTACATATTGTCTATGGCTGCTTTCACACTACAACAAAAGAGGTGAATGGTTTTGACAGAAAGTGTATAGTTCGCAAAACATAAAGCATTGACTACCTAGACCTTTAAAAAGAAGTCTGGGTCAGGCACAGTGGGTCACGCCTGTTATCCCAGCACTTTGGGAGAGAATTGCCTGAGCCGACGGGTTCGAGATCAGTCTGGGCAACTTGGCAAGACCTCATATCTACAATAAATAAAAAAACTAGATGGGCATGATGGTGCGCATCTGTAGTTCCAGCTACTTGGAAGGCTGAGGTGGAAGGATCACCTTGGCCCAGCAGGTCGAGGCTGTGGTGGCCTCCAGCCTGGGCGACAGAGTGAGACACTAACTAAAAAAAAAAAAAAAAAAAAAAAAGTCTGCCAACTCCTGCAATAGACCAATTCCAGATAAGAAGGTAACTGAAATAGTAAAGAAGAAGTTCTTATAATTTTCTCACAGGTTAAATAAATAATAATTTACTGTTTTAAAAAAATTTATTCATAATGAATATTACTGGTATCAACAGTAGTATCAACACAAAATAAAATATCTGGTTAAATGAAAAACTGGGCTTGGCAATAGGCATAAAAAGAAAACTCACAGTTGTAGGCAGTTATCATTAGTAAAATCTGATGTGTACAAAAACCCTGACTGATAAATCACTATACAATTTAAATATGAAAAATAACTGATACTAATTAAAATGATTCTATAAAACAAGAAAATCTTAAAAGCTGAACATTTTCAACTACATGGATTAAAAAATTGGTTAAGAAATTAGCTTGCATTAACTTAGTTTCAGCTCCAGAAAATACTCAATGAAAATTCCTTGATCTTGGTATAAACCCAATGACATATGTGTGAATAGGGTTAATGTTTCTACTGAGTCATTCTCAAGTTTGACAAGTTTAAAATAGGAATTGGCTCCTATACTTATTCTGAGTACAGAACATAAAAGATGGAAGGAATTTTGAAGGTCATCTAGGTCATCTTCTCTACCTTTCCCTTGCCTAACTTTCTAAATGAAAACTCATACCCTGGCCGGGCATGGTGGCTCGAGTCTATAATCCCAGCACTTTAGGGGACTGAGGTGAGGGGATTGCCTGAGCCTGCAGGTTCGAAACCAGCCTGGGCAACATGGTGAGACCTCATCTCCACAATAAATAAAAAATTAGCAGGGTGTAGTAGCATGTGCCTGTAGTTCCAGCTACTTGGAAGGCTGAGGCAGAAGGATTGCTGGAGACCAGGAGGTCGATGCTGGGGTGGCTGTGAGCTTGCACCACTGCACTCCAGGCTGGGCAACACAGTGAGACTCCAACTCAAAGAAAAGAAAAGAAAAGAAAAAAGAAAAGAAAAGAAAAGAAAACTCATACCCTGAGAGGCAACCTGACCTGTAACGATGGTCAGGCACTAAGTTACTTAGTGTCACTGCATCACAGCTTGATGCTTCTCCCCTCAACCAATGTAGAACATGCAGGCTTTACTGTTTTTATAGGAATAGTTCCCTGGGCAAGTAAACTTTCTCGACTATAACTGGGCACTCACATTGTGTTCTCTATTTTACAAGACCTAAAGCTTCTTGATAATGAACTTCTCAAACTCTTTCACCACTGCAGCCATTCAGACCCTCAGCATCACTCTCCAGGACAGAGGCGGAAGCTTGGAGCTGGGCTTCCTGTTGCCAGGATTTCTCCCTCACTTCTACGCTCTTCCACAGATTGCAATGGGCCTGCTAACGTCTTCTTGATCTACCTGCTGCTGACTGCACCCCTGACACCACGTGGTGACTTTAAGATAAGCCCGCGCATTTTTCTGGCATGCCTTCCTTCAAAAAGTGGTGCCTAAGACCGTCTACCCCCCTTAATTGTGGGATGGTCTTAGTCACTCGTTTTAAGGAAAATGATTAAGTAAAAGTGAAGATGTGTAACTTCTGATTCTAGGTCATAAAAGGCTTCATGGCTTCCTTTTTGCTCTCTCTTGAGTTATTCATTTTGGGAAAAGTGGCCATCATGTCACAAGGACACTCCAGCATCCCTACGGAGAGTTCCATGTAGTGAGGAACTGAAATTTCTTGGCAACAGCCAGCAATGAACTCTGGGTGGAGCCATCTTGGAAACGAATGCTCATCCTCCATCAAGGTTTTGGGTAACTGCAATTCCAAATGACATCCTGACTGTAATCCCATGAGATACCCCAAGCAAACTACCCACCTAAGCCGCTCCTGAATTCCTAACCAATAGAAACCATTGAGATAACAAACATTTATTGTTTTATGCTGCCAAGTTTTGGAGTAATGTGTTACATAGCAAAAGATAATTAATATACACCCTAAGCATTCTTTACAGTAAACTACCAAGAGTACACCAAATTTGTTAGGCTGTTTTGCTTCTATACCTTTGCAAATGCTATGCCCTTGTCTAAAATTATATTTGTCTGGCAAATGCCTGTTGCTCCCTTAAGAGTTAGCTCACGTGTCATCTCCTCTGTGAACCCTTGAGTCTCCTGTGGTTCTCCTATCTTGTATAATTTTCTGTTGGAGAAAATCTGCTGTTTAGTATTTGTTTCAAGGTCTTGAAACATGTATTTTTTCACATGTACCCATTGCAGTACAAGCATGTGGTAGATGCTCCTCAAATATATTTTTTTAACTAATCTTAATTCTCATTTCAGTTAGTTTTAAACAAAATAATAAAAGCTTCAGACCACACTTATGAAACTATTCTATATGAACTTGAGGACCCAGATGTAAATGATAAAGAAGTGTGGAGAATGTACTTTTTTGTTTGTTAAAATGTGAAGTCAGGGATAAACATCCTGGTTCAAGTACTGGAAGATATAACAATAAGAATAGTAGATCTTAAAATAGCGACCCACTAACAACACAACTATTTGACCAAATTTAAGATGTTTTCATTTGATTCCAGAATGCCAAAAGCAAAATGTTAATAACTTATTTCATATTCACATGTAAAGGAACCCAGACAATCTGAGACCTTTCTAGGCTTGCCAAATCCCACCTCATGCAAAAGTTTGTGATTCTTGTCTTAAAATTCAGGAAGAAATAGTGGTATGTTTAGTGGTGACTATCTCTCTGTGAAAAGAAATGAAGTCTTGCTAACAAGTGTTTTGCCTTAAAACCTGAATTTTCACCAAAAAGAGCAAACCATCTGTTTTGAATATTTTATAAACTAAGCCTCTATTTGTGCTCTGCTTTGATCTCCTAGCATAATAGGAAGCTAGTGATACAGTCCAGCTACACCTCAATCAAGTGTGCTCATTTAATTTATCCCAGAAATGCCGAATGCCAGATCCAGCTGGAAACTCTAGCCTCGTCGTCCTAGGATCAGGAGGAAGGAAGACACATCAAGGGAGAATAGCTCTTTAGTTTTGGTCGATAATGCAGTTTTGTGTCCAAGAAAATATTCCTTTAACCCCAAACAGATAGGAATCCTAAAGACAGAGGGAATGTATAGAAAATAACAAATTAGTGAGAAGCTGAGGACAAGTTAATGAAAGCAGGACTGTGGAAAACCCTAAGGTAACAAGTCTGTTGTTTAATATTTCAGATAAAATGTGAGTCAAATCACAGCCTCCACAACACAGCTCTAAAAATTTTTAAAAATGTGATATAACAGGCAAGCGTTAAGCCCGTCTTACAAAACTGGTATTAAAAAGGAGTCCCATCATAGGTTAACTAAGGGGGGTGGGTAATGAACTTAATGATATAATATTCCAGAAGGCACCAGGTATTGGGGAGCTAATATCAGTCTGGGACACTGATATTCATGAATGGTGTCAGATTACAGAATAACCTGTTAGGATGCAGGAAGAAACAAAAGTCTAAAAACAGCTACTACTACTGCATAAAACTGTAAATAAAATACATGCAACTTTTCTTTTGGGTAAAAACTCACCAGTTTTTTTCATTTAATAAATTTTATTTATTGATCTCTGTAGGGTCTCCACATTTTCAGATGACTGTCGAACAAGTAAGAGAGTTTTGTTTTCTATAAAGCGCAAAGATACTTTGTTGCCCAGGAAGAATGTCTAAAATCACAAATCATACCACAGACAGGAGAAAGATAACTCTTCCTCACTAGTCAAATGCTCATAATCATTATAATATGGATTCATATATTCCAGAGATGCTTAAAGCACTTTGTAGTTTTCAGTCTAACAAATAAATCAAGTGAGTCACAGGACAATGTCACCTTAAATCACTCAGAAGAAACCACAAAAATGCAGGATGTACCTGTGGGACTCTATAAATGATGTCTTAAAAATACATTACGAGAAAGGTTCCCTACCCCAAATTACTTACATCGCACTCACGTGGCCGAAGAAGTCTCTGCCTCAGCACCATCCTCACTGCCATTGACTGAGCACTTCCTATGTGCCAGGCAAAGCGCTAAGTGCACCGAATACATGCTTACATTTCATTTTCACCACTGCCTTCGAGATAGACATCATTATTGCTATTCAACACGTGAGGAACCTGATGTGTAGTGAGAGGCTAAGTGATCTGTGGGCAGTTAACCACCCACCATGCTGGATTCAAATTAGGTCTGGGGCAAAGCATACTCCTTATCACCAAGCTACAGGACCATAAAAATGATACCACTGCCCCATAGAAGAAGCAAAAAAACCAAAAAAACAAAAACAAAAAAGCTTTGTCAGTTTCACAGGTGGTATGTAATATTATATTGAAAAAAAGAGAAGACAGAAACTTACAGGTGCACTGGTATGCCTGTATCACAACTATGACAACACCACCTAAGAAAAACAGCAACACTGGATATGCCAAAACATCAAGTGAGATTGCACCAGGGTATGGGATTATGGGCAATTCTTTCTATTTTCTATTTGCCAAGATGAGTGGTTAGTGTTGACTACAACCATTTTTCCTCCCAGGCCAACTTCCTTACATAACAGTTCTGATATGCGTCATGGCACCTAGGTCTCAAAGGAAGTCCCCGAGTAGTAATTTCCACAGTATTTGTAGTTTCTAACAGGTAGAGAGGAGACATCACAAATCTATGAAATGTGGTGAGGTCTATTCCTTTCTTGTCTGCTATGGGAATGGGAAAATGGGACTGGGTATGTTTCTGTCCTGATGGGCATCCAGTTTTGGGAGGGTCTGTGTTTAAGAAAAAAAGTAGGTGAAAGCAGGCTGGTGAACAGTTATCAGTTATGGTTGGGAATAAGATATGTACACCTGCTTGTGGTGCCTCTGTGCTGTAGCTCCTGGGACCTACACAGCCCAGTGAGCCACCAGTAGGAGGACAGAGGCAGCTTTCTGAAGGAATCCCCGCAGTTCTAACACTGGTATGGAAGAAAAATGTTTCATAAGAAAAAATAGTGGAATATGGAATCGGTTGCAAATCACTCTAAATTATGAAGGAAGAAAAGAATGATAAATTTAGAGGTACAAAGATAGAACAACATGAGGAAAACCAGGGCCAAATGTTTTAGACATTATTATAATTAGAAAATATAAGCAGCATCCTATTCCTATAATAATGCTGAGGGCTTTCAAATCTGAACTAGTATACACTACTATACTTTATTGTATGAACTGTTGTAGTCCACAGGCATCTAAAATAGTTGTAGTCTAAATCTGGCAAAAGCTGTAGCCTAGAGCAAAGATTCTAGAATTTTGGAAATTTCTGTGAGTTATCCAAAAGCATTTGGTTTGTAGAGAATGTTGATCTTTAGAAACAGAAACTAACTCTAAAAATATGGAAGTCTGGTGTCTTCTACCAATAATAGCAAATGCCTACACCCTGCTCCTGTCAACATTTCTCCACCATGCCTATAAAGAATGTTCTAAAAACTCCCTTTGTTAGACTTCAGGTACCACACAAAAGCTATATAGATGTGAATGTTAGCTATATGCAGGCCAGCATACAACACCTACTAGTATAAAAAGAATGGATTTACAAACTACTTTCACATTCATTACATCTGTGCCTCAAGAAAAGTAGCAGTTATCATCATACCTGTTTTAGAGATGAATAAACGGAGGTACCAAGAAGTTAATAGATTATTTGAAGTTCTGGCTTTCATTCAGTGATTTCTCTATTACGTTAAGTAGGTGTCAACCGGGCACAGTGGCTCATGCCTGTGAGCCCAGCACTTTGGAAGACGGAGGCAAGAGGATTGCCTAAGCCCAGGGTTGTGAGACTAGCCTGGGCAACTTGGTGAGACCTCTTCTCTACAATAAATCAAAAAATTAGCTGGGTGTGGTAGCATGCGCCTGTGGTTCCAGCTACTTGGAAGGCTGCAGTAGAAGGATCGCTTGAGCCCAGCAGGTCGAGGCTGTGGTGGCTGCGAGCGTACCACTCACTCCAGCCTGGGCAACAGAGTTTTGACTCAACAAACAAACAAACAAACAAACAAAAACAAACAAACAACAACAAAAAACAAAGTAGGTGTCTATATTTTTTGTAGATAATTCATGTTAAACAGAAAAACAGACATATTTGAATCTTGAAGAATTTAATAGCTCAGTGCATTAAGGCCAGAAAAATGACAGTTGGTCCTAATATGAAATCTGCCAGAAAAAGATAGTTTTGGCAGTTTAAAGAAAAAAGTCTTTAAATGTCTAAGTCATGTAAACAGATCAACATTGTTCCACAGTATTCTATAAAGCCAAAAACACATCAAAGATAAATGATGTGCATAAGACCTTTGTTCATAAAAGAATAACAATTTTTTAAAACCAATTCCTTTCTGTTCCATCCCTTGCTATGAGGCAGGGATGGATTGCTACAGATGATTGGCACGTCTTAGCTGAGTCACAGATTCAGGAATTTGGAGGATTAGAGAGAGCTGGTACAGAAAGAGTGTTTCTCTGCTCTGTTTATCAAGAGCTTCTATAAATTTGCAGGGAAAGAGAAGAAAGCAGAAAGTGGAAGAGACTGTCAGACAGTGTAGCAGGAGAATATGACTATCCCTGCAGAAGATGTGGGTACATCATCATATTAGAAAGTGCCCTTGCTCCCAGCCACCAAACACCATCTAGCTTAAGTGTCTTTCTAAAATTAAGTATGGGCTCTGTAGTCTATGGGATAGATAATAGATAATTTTTTTTTTACACAACAGGATTGCAAAGAGTTCTAACCCTGTTCTAGTCTAAGCAGTGATATGCTCTTTCAAAGTCTCTCTCAAACCCCCAAGAAAAATTAGCAGCTAACTGAACAGTAAGAAGAAGAAGAAGAAGAAGAAAAGAGTCTTAGGTTTTAAAGATTTAAACAAAAGCTTCATGAGATCCCAAGCCACTCTGACATGTCTTTGGCTATGAGTTAGTGAGTTACTGCTGACCTGTGGAGTATACATATATTACCATCTCTCCTCAAGACACAAGATTGCAGCAGATGGTCAGGTAAAGAGAATCACAGGGGATGACTTCTGTGTTTACTTTATTTCTCTTTAAAATGTCACAACCAGCTTTAGTTTGTTTACTTCTGGGATAAAGAAATGAGAGAGGAAGAATGGGAGCTTACACTGAGCCTCCTTCAGCCTACGTGGGGCTCCCCTACTTTCTGCCTAAGACACCCAGGCAGATGGTCGCTAACTGATTTGAGGAGCTGCAGAACGAGGGGCAAACTACTCTTTTCAAACCCAGATATGAAGAAACCATTGTGCTTTAAAAAACTAAAGAAGAATGTAACAGAATTGTATTTGATGCTCTAAAAGAGTGTTGGTAAACAGAGAATGAACTTTGGTTTAAAAAATATCAGGAAAGTAGCAAAAATGTAGCTAAAAGGCATTAAAGTCATGTACGTATAAAGTTGTCCTACATGGCCTACTCTAATTCTATTGCCTCTTTATTGAAGACATCTCATGTGGGACACGCAATCACTTGTTCTTTTAAGATTTAACCTAGAGTGCTGACTCACTCATTATGTCATCATGGGGTTCTTCTACTTCCTCCAACACTAAATGTTATCAATAGAAGGCTAGGACCAATGCTCAGTCAACTTGGGAGGTAACCAACTTCCTGAAGTAAGTACTGCTTTATCCATAGCATCTCATCCACTCTGAGATTTTGAAAATAAGATTATTAAAAAAGAAACACATACACACACACATATATAAAGGAAACCATATTAGTTGGGAATTTGCCACCCAGAAAATACTAAAAGTCAATATTCAACAAGTATTTGCTGAATGTCTATTATTTGCCATACAACATTTATATCCACCTTTACTGTCACATTGTAGCACTCCTTGATGACTTAAGGCTAGTAAAGTCGATTTTGAGACAAAGAATATTCCCAGAAATAAAGGGGGATGTTTCATAACAACAAGGTCAGTTTATCAGGGGCATACAACAGTCATAAATGAGTAGAAAACTAACCTAGGCAGAGCTTCAAAATACAATGCAAAAATTGAAAGAATTCAAAGGATAAACAGAGTAACTCCCAATAATTGTTAAAGATATTTTTCTTTTTGAGTAGGAGTCTCACTTCATCTCTCAGCTTGGAGGGCAGTGGCACACTCATGGCCACCACAGCCTTGACCTGCTGGGCTCAGGCGATCCTTCCACCTCAGCCTTCCAAGTAGCCGGAACTACAGGCGTGTGTCACCAAGTCTGGCTAATTTTTAAATTTACTGTAGAGATGAGGCCTCGCCAAGTTGCTCGGGCTGGTCTTGAACCCGTGGCTCAAGTAATCCTCTCACCTCAGCCTCTCAAAGTGCTGCAATTATAGGTGTAAGCCACCATACCTGGCCCTCTAGAAGATTTCAATATTCCTCTCTCTGCAATTAATAGAGCAGACCTCTCCCCAGCCAAAAAATAAATAAATAAATTCTGTGAACACATGGAAGATCTGAAAAATGTTATCAACCACCCTGACCTAATTGATATTTTTAGAGCACTATATGCAACAATTATTATTCATCAAGATAGACCACTTTCTGAGCCATAAAACCAAAGCCTCAAAAATACTAATTTAAAGAATACAACATGTTTTCTGATCACAGTGAAGTTAAATGGGTATTAAAGATAAATGGAGGCACATTAAAATGCTAAAGACTGTATTTGAGCAGACAGCGATTTGGGAATTGGGCAGCGCCAGGCCACAAGTGGATGGTGTCTCTGAGCTGAAAGGAGAAGAGAGGAAAGACAATGTGTGATTGGTAAAAGTGGAGCAGCAGCCTAAAGTCTGGATCGTTCCAGTGAAAATTCCTGAGTCAAAGGTTAGCTGGACAGTTTCTGACTGGCCAAGTGTAAGTGTTGCAAAGTCCCTAGTCAGGAGGTTAGCTGGCTGTTTCTGATTGGCCTAGAATATGACCATTTACAAGGTGTTGGGTTTTAGTTTGTTTATGTAAGAACTCAGTGTGCTGAAGCCGCCTCCATCTAATGGCCTCCCAATTAATTTTTTTTTTTTTGAGTTGGAGTCTCACTCTGTTGCCCAGACTGGAGTGCAGTGGCCGCTTCCGGCCACCGCAGCCTCAACCTGCTGGGCTCCCGGTGATCCTTCCGCCTCAGCCTTCCGAGTACCTGGAAGTACAGGTGTGCGCTACCATGCCAGGCTAGTTTTTTGATTTATTGTAGAGATGAGGTCTCGCCAAGTTGCCCAGGCGGGTCTTGAACCCGCGGGCTCAGGCAATCCACTCACCTCAGCCTCCCAAAGGCGTGGGATTACAGGCTGAGCCACTGAGCCCGGCCTAATTAATTTTTTTAACACTAGAAACCAATAGCAATAAGGTAATTGGAAAAAAACTCAAAAAATCTGAGCTAAACTAGATTCTTCTGGATCCAATAGCTAGAAGAGCGGATTTTAAATGTTCCCAGCACAAAGACATGGTAACTGTTTGAGGTAACAAATATACTGATTATCCTGATTTGAGCATTACACATTGCATACATGTATAGAGATAGAACATTGTACCCCATAAATACATACAACTATTAGATGCTATGAAGTGGGAAATATAAAATTCCAAGCCCCTCAAATAACCGAATGGACCATCTCTTGGCCAAGGGGACCCCACAGTAACCTTGACAACCGAGTTTTTGCCACGAAGTCAGACACAACTCTTTACATTCTCGCCACCCGCTCCAACCCCCATGAGGCTTTCTTCCCTAAGGTCTAAACAGAAACCAGCCCTTTCAAAAGACACCACCACCCCCGCTATCGAGGAGCTGCCTAATGCTGCCCTCATTTTTTTGCCTGATAAGAGACCACGGATCAAGGAGTGGTTCTGGCCAGTCTATGGAGAATGTGCAGAAAGGGTTTTCACGTTTTCTGCTTCACCCTTTAACGTTGGAGGGCTGAAACGTCACCCTCAGAGCATGTGTGAAGCTGGATTGCGCAAGTGCATGCTTCTCCTGTCACACACTCGTGACTTACCCTATAGCTTACTGAATATGTACATTCCCCTCTCTCTTCAGCATAGTTTCGGTCTCATTCTTCCCTCCTGGGAAGTGTGTTTCTGGCTTCTGGCTAGAGGCTATGATTCCCGTCTATCAGAATGGCCACGCTGCAGGTTGCAACCCTTTATGAGAAACAAAGCTCTTCTTGCCAAATTTATGAACTTTGTCATTCTTCAGTTGACAGTGTCAATTAAAAGTAATAATAATAAAAAAGAAAAAGATTTAAATCCAACAACAAAATGCTCTACAATTGTTAAAAGACTAACCAACCAAACAACCAACAAACAAAATCCCAAACAAAAAATCCCTGGGCTTGGGGAAGAGAACCCTTGCAATCTAGGCGCTATCTTCCCACAGACAGGAAACACACTTTTTACACACCTACATTGTAAAGTGGACCAGATAACTCTCCCCTTGAGTTTTACTTAAAGTTTAAACTCAGAAACAAAGCAAAACAAATGTTTTTAAAAAGATCTCATTTAATTGAAGCTGAAAAATTATTTAAAAGTCAGTCCCTTGTTCATAGTATTTTTCTGAATTCAATTTCTAAAAGGTGGTCCCCTAAACTTAAATCTCTAACATAGTGTTTCAATTCATTTAAGAACTCAGTTTGTAGCTGCTAGGTGGCCTTAACAATCAAAGCCTTTATAATAAGTATAGGTGTGTATTTTTGTTAAAGGAAATATGTGAACATATTTAAAAATAATAAATTATACAAATAAGTCTTTTAAAGACTCTTAAGTAGTTCAAATCAAGGAAGCCCAGACAAACAACACAAATCCTTTAATATGCTAATAAGCAACCAGTTAAGTAAACAAATAGTGCAGTTCCCAAGCAGAAAACAAAAGGCTAAACAAAAGTCTCAATGGTAGTTCTTTTCATTTCAAAATCTTGTAATATTTACCTTGGGGGAAAAATACCCTTTTTTCTTCACAAAGAGAAATGTTTTAAATAGTATTCGGTGCATATTTTGAATGTACTTTTGCCCGGAAAAATCACCATTACTTTTTTTTTTAAACTAAAATAAATTTTAAATTGTAGTAAAATACACATGAAATTTACCATCTTAACTTTTTTTTTTTTTTTTTTGAGTTGGAGTCTCACTCTGTTGCCCAGACTGGAGTACAGTGGCCGCTCCTGGCCACCGCAGCCTTAACCTGCTGGGCTCCGGCGATCCTTCCGCCTCAGCCTTCCGAGTAGCCGGAATTACAGGCATGCGCTACCACACCCAGCTGATTTTTTGATTTATTGTAGAGATGAGGTCTTGCTGCCCAGGCGGGTCTCGAACCCGCGGGCTCAGGCAATCCACTCACCTCAGCCTTAACTATTTTTAAGTGTTCAATTCAGTAGTGCTAAGTACATTCACATTGTTTTGTAACCATTCTCCAGAACGTTTTCATCTTGCAAAACTAAAACTCTATGTGTAATAAATAATAACTCCCATTTTCTCCACACTGTTTTTTTTTTTTCTTTCCAACAAGGCTTTATGCCTTGAATAAAAGGGTTAAAAACATGGCTTCCATTTTTATATGAAAAATTAAAAAAGTAAATTTCAGTGCAGAAATTTATTTTAAAGTCAACTTTTTTTCTTCTCTAGAGTAAGACATGAAAGATGGCTTACTAAATAGAATAAAATGTGATGTGAGTGTCAGCTTTAAAAAGATGGTGGTCATCCCAATGGGGCCTCCAAAAAAGAAAAAAAGAAAAAGGAAAAAAAGATGATGGTCTTGGAGTCTCATTCTATTGCCCAGGCAGCTGGAGTGCAGTGGCACCTTCCTGGCCACCGCAGTCTAAACCTGCTGAGTTTAGGTGATCCTTCCACCTCAGACTTCCAAGGAACTACAGGCACATGCCACCATGCCTGGCTAATTTTTTAATTTATTGTAGAGATGAGGTCTCGCCAAGTTTCCCAGGCTGGTCTCAAATCGGTATGTTCAGGCAATCCTCTCACTTTTGCCACCCAAAGCGCTGGGATTATAGGCGTAAGCCACCGTGCCCGGTCCTTGGAGTCTTCTTAAACTACTTCTTATTGAGATTTGAAGCAAGAAAGTTATGTTATATCCACATATGTATCCAGCACTTATGATTCTGACGGCAAAGTGCATTTGTAGTTAACCGTAAAAATGCCTTATCAGAAAGGTTAACGTAAATACTCAGAAGAATAGTTACAAATTAGTCCAACATATGTACATTGCTAGCTTTCTTAGCTAGGTTTTAAGAGAGTTTCTTATTGATGGTCTTCATTATTTTTTAATTGAATATTCTTAAGGGAATATTCTTAGGGGAGAAGAGATTTCTTTTTTCATTCACTGCTAGGTTCAAGGCTGAGACTCCTATAACAAGAGATAAACAAGAGAAAAGCATACAAATTCATTTAGTATAAGTTTTCTGTGCTGGGCATGGTGGCTCTAGCACTTTGGGAGACCGAGGCAGGAGGATCACTTGAGCGATCCGAGTTTGAGATCAGCCTGGGCAACACAGTGAGACCTCGTCTCTACAAAATAAAACATTAAAAAATTAGTCATGTGTGGAGGCACTTGCCTGTCGTCTCATGTACTTGGGAGGCTAAGGAGGGTGGATCCCTTCTGCCCAGGAGTTCAAAGCTGCAGGGAGCTGTGACCATGCCACTACACTCTGGTCTGGGTAACAGAGTGAGACCAAGACTAAAAAAAAAAAAATTTTTTTATGTGACATGGGAGTCTTAAGAAATGAAGACTCCAAAAAAAGGAATCTGTATATTTATGCTAGGTTTGATGAAGAGTGGACAGTCATGGAGATATATGATTAAAAGATAAAAGTGTATAAACTAATGTTAATAAATTAGGAATTCAGCAAAGGCTGTTTGTTCTTCTCTGTGCTCATCTGTCTTCAGAGATAAAGACATTCTTTTCCTCCAAGTACAGGGTGGGCACCTTGGGAGTGAAGGTTTATGACCTACTTTAGAGAAAGGTCAGAGAATTCTTTTATGGCCTGCTCAAGACAGCAGGGGAGAGTGGTTGGAGAGATCGTTTTGCTTCTGTTGTTTTCTCAAACACGAAGGTGCCATATTTGGAGGTAGCATGTCCCGAATCCCATTACTTATTCTCCTTTCTCTCATAATTAGTTATGAGCACAAAGGCATAATAAGATGTTTGACAAGCACTTCAAGCTGTGTTTCCTCATTGGAGGTGGGTCAAGTTGTGGCTTAATTAGATATATCTGGTTCACATCTGGCTTGTACTACCTACTGGCTATGTGAACTTGGATAAGTTAGCTAACTTCTCCATGGTTCAATTCCCTAGCAGTTAAATAATGAGAATGATATGTATTTCTTAAGATTGTTGTATTGGTTTGAATGACACATTTACAATGTGCTTATAAACTTACAACTCAGTGTCTGGTACTTAGTAGGTGTTATTTAAATGGTAACTATTAGTATTACCTATCATTTAGCCGCAATTCCCCCAATGTCTTTGTCAAAAACAACTCTGCCCAAATCTTTTTTGATTTAACATAAGTTCAAGCTGCTTAGGACAGGAAAAAAAAGAGCGTGTAACTAAATTGTGTGCATATTACAGTGCATGCTAATGGTAAGACGAGATGGTGGCTTGGAGAAAGTGGGACCTAAAGAAGGGACCTGCTCAATAAGGTATGCAGAGTGGGGGGTTGGTGGAAGGTTTGGCCTGATAACAGCAGAGGACAGTTTTCAGACCACTAGTGAGAATCCAGGACAGAAGGATTAGGGGTAAGGGGAGTAGAATCCTCTGGAAAATCATGAAAAGTAGAAATGAGGATTTAAAACACCTAACATCAATGAAAAGAACAAAAAGGAATGTGAGAGAGAAGTTGATTTACATTTTCCATGAACTTTCCATAGGTTGGGGGGAGAGGAGGGACTCTCATTTTTTCTAAGTGGAGAAGGCCCTTGCTTTAGTCTGTGTGTCGTAGGAAGGCTGCCTGACAGCCAATTCTTTCATAGAAAGTTTCATTGACTAAATGTATTTTTATAGGGACTTCCTTTATAAAATTCGAGGTATTTCCTTAAAGGAAAAATTCCTCAACATACAGGAGATCAAACTTCTGATGATGAAAGGGAGAGAACACCATGAATATGTCTTGGCTATCTCTTCTACTGCTAGCTATGAATCCTTATTTCCAGAACACGGAAAAGCCAGAAATCTTCAGTCACAACTTTCAAATTTTTATTTTGCATTCTGACCTATAAAATGAGGGCACTGGACTGGATGATATTAATAATCATAACTAACATTTATTGAAAACTTACTATTTTCTGAAGATGGGTATAAGTTAATAAAGACAACAGCAACAAGAAAAACAGTAATAGTGTGCACAGTTCTGTTCAAAGCACTTTACACATACTAACTTATCGATGTATCCAACCCAACCCTAGAAGCAGGCACTAGGAATAAACCCATTTTTACAGATAAGGAACTGGGGTTCAGAGAGTTGAAGTTACTTTCCCAAGGTCACAGAGTAGGTGGAGGAATATGGATTCAAAGCCATGTAGTCTGGCTTCAGAGTCTGTGTGTCTCATAACTCACCTACTTCTCACAACAACCTCCATCTTAAGGATGAAGAAATCAAAGTATAGTGAGATTACACACCTTGCCCAAAGTCACAGGCTAATAAGTGGGAGTGCTAGGGTATGCACACAGGCATTCTGCTCCAAAGCCTACACTCTTAAACATTATGAACTACTACCTCTCCTGAAAGGCGAACTCCAAAACCCCTTTTGGCTCTGTCATTCCGTGATTCTTTTTCCATCTGAGTATTGATTATATATATATAGTAAGGCTTATACTGGTCAGTACATATTGGTGTCTTATAAAATGTTTAGATGCAAAACTTTTGTTCTTAAATTCGATAAGGTAAATCATCAATTTCAAAAGTTTGAATTTTGCTAAGAAAATCAAAATTAGCAAGGAACCTGGATAGCCAGTCAAAACATCTATGGTGTTTTAGGGGTCACTTACACATTTCTTTTTTTTTTTGAGTTGGAGTCTCACTCTGTCATCCAAACTGGAGTGCGATGGCCGCTCCCACCCAACGCAGCCTCGACCTGCTGGGCTCCGGCAATCCTTCCGCCTCAGCCTTCCAAGTAGCTGGAACTACAGGCGTGCACTACCACGCCCGGCTATTTTTGTTTTATAGTGGAGATGAGGTCTCGCCAAGTTGCCCAGGCAGGTCTCGAACCTGGGCTCAGGCAACCCACTCACCTCGGCCTCCCAAAGTGCTGGGATTACAGGCTGAGCCACCGAGCCCGGCCTACACATTTCTTTAGGTAAAATCCTTGATATAATGATGTTTGTAGTTCTCAAAACTTTGAAACACTGTATCACAGAAAATCCAGTATTGCCTGCTACCTGCAACTGCGCTGTGTTAAACTGATGGCAGTTTACATTTTAACTCAGTTAAGTTCAATAGTGCAATAACTGGAAAAAGCAAATGAACAGTATCTGAATTTTTGCTAGGAGTTATTCTATTATGGTAAAAGGAAAATGGAGACACGAGGAACAGGTCTATGTGATTGTTTGCTCATTTGGGGCCTTGTTTCCCGGAACACGAACGTGTTTCTTCTGATCGCAAAAGAAAAAGGGTTTGCAACCATAACACAATCCTGTTCATGTGGTGGAGGAAGTGTTTCCAGATAGGGCAAGCCAAGAAATTTTTATGTTCTGCCAAAATAGACTAGGCAGACCATGTTCATTTCTAAAAGACAGGTAAACTATATTCAACTACAGTATGGCCCTACATGCCTCATGATGACAAATATGTATCCATGTAGAGTATACATAAAGAAAGTTAGCACAGTGATTTTTCGCAGTTTTGGCCTTCCCTGGCATGCAGCATCATAATCAAAGAGCATTTTGGTTGATCTGTGCATTTAGCTTCATTCACACTTTCAGGATAAAGTCGTCTGGAAATCTTCCCACCTCACAGTGCATGGCCCCTTTCCACAACTTACCTCTTCATCTTTCTTGGTTGTGTTTTGACAGTAAGAGGTCTACACATGTCCTCATCATTTAAAGCAGTTTAACACCAAGACAGAGACATTTCAGGGAGAACTGACTCCAACAGAGTGAGATCACCAATAAGCATGAGCAGTGAATCCAGAAAGTGCAAAGCCACCAATATGTGTGAACTTATTAATCATAATTATTACTTTTTCTAAGAAAAGGATTTCCTTAGTCAAACCTCAAGGGCATTGGATCAAAGAGAGATACTGCCACAGCTGGACTACATTTTCCAGGCAATTGGCCTGAAAGGAGAACATAGACAGTGTCCTGGCAGCTGTTTAACACAGCAGCAATCCATGAAGAGAGGGAAAAGAATTCTTAGACCGACTTCTAAAAAAAGTCTTCCTTTCCTTCTTTGCTCTTCCCTATTTTTAGGGATAGTTTGAGAGTAATGTCAAAGCCCTAGGGGATGTCCTAGGTGTTGACTCTAAGAATTTACAACATTCCCTTATAAATAGAAACAAAAGGAGATTTTAATACACAGTATTTTTTAAAAAGATAATGTATTTATGATTAATCATCATAAAAAGTATATCTCAAACTTAGGCTAATGGAAGGGTGTTTGATCAATTTTCTACTGCCAGTTTGATGTAAGTCATTATAATCTTTACCAGGACACTGTAAAATCACCCTAGAAAGGGTAATTTATTAATAATATCACAAATGGAGAAATTTAGTCATATGCCCTGGAAGTTCTCCCAAAAACGTATAAAAAGAAATTATAAAAGTGACTATTAACACACAAGAAAAAGAAAGCCACAAAATTCAAACCCCACTGTCAGAAGCACAGCAATACACACAAGAATCATGTGAAAATGAAAAACAAAAAACAAAAAACAGAAAGCACACCAAGGTTTTTCATGAATTACAGAGAAATGAGGTGTGAGCGTGATTGTGTAAAAAGAAAAATGAAAACAAACAAAAACGATGTCTATAGTTAAAGAAGCTGGTTCTCACCGTTCTGAACAAAATGGCTGAACTAAGAGCATCTGATTGGCTATGCCCATATACCCTCCTCCTCATCCTATGGGGAAGAGAGATGACAAAGGGAGCAGTGCCCCAGGGCAGCATGGGAATGAAAAAGAGTTGGTTAGTATTTAAAACAAAGGCAAAGCATAATGTAGTAGAAGAGAATTTCTCGACTCCTTCATCCTTGATTCTAACTCTCTAAAAGGTCAAAATTAGTAGTTACAGTTAGTCTTCCATATCCGTTGGTTCCACATCTGTGGATTCAACCAACCGTGCATGGAAAATATTCAGGGAAAAAAAAAACACAATAAAAAATAACAATGTAACAATAAAAACAATACAGTTTTAAAACACCCAGTATAATCTAACCACTATTTACATAGCATTTGCACTGTTTTTGGTATTGTAAGTAATCTAGAGATGATTTAAAGGATACATGTAGGTTATATGCAAACATGATGCCATTTCATATAAGGGACTAGGGCATCTGTAGGCGTGGGAAGGCTGGGAGGGAGTGTGTCCTGGGACCAATTCCCAGAGGATACTGAGGAGCAACTGTAGTTTGTCACTACATTTCTGTTCTTCCTACCTTTCTAGAATGCCATCTCTATCTCAGGACTGAATCTGGGCAAAATTACCAAGTCAGTGGCTTTTCTTTATGTTTTGCCCTTGCTTCAACCTTACCTACCTCAGTTTGCCTCCTCCTACTCCAGGCATCCAATTCTCTCTATTAGCAAAACCTGTTCCCAGGAAAGCATCTAACACCATCTCATATACACTGGCATAAATCTGATTCCAGATATCGGGAAGCAGGCAGAGAACACAAAGTGATTTCTTGGCAGGGAAAGACTGCTGACACCAGGTCTCCATTAAAGACTGGTTCTGTTTTCCCTCTAAAATATAAGGCATGCCTCAACTGGCTTAGTAAATGTCATTATACTAAGACTATACCTTCTGAATCTTAGAAATAATAGCAACGTGAATGGCACCGCTGCTTTCATCTGCCCTATTCCTGATGCGTCTCCTAAAGCAATGCCATAGCTGCTATTTAGTGGAGATGTCGAGCAGGGAAAGTTTTCCTTGACTCTTTAGTCATATGGACGTAATTACTTGACTATTATTTTTTTTTCCTTAGCTATATATTTTAAGACTGGGTGTGATGGAGATGTTGAAATCTGATTTTTGGCAATGGGATATGAGGTAATCTGTTCACCACTCTCCCCCATCCATCACTTTCAAGATCTTGGGAGAGTTCTTTTCTTCCAAAGAACTAGAATTGAATATAGTCCCCTTCAGACTCATCAATGTCTCTTTTGCATTGATGAGAAGTTGAAAACAACAATTTTCCTTGAGAATGACACGTTGGAAGGATCCACAAAAAAGGGAGTGAAGACTTTAAGCTTCAATCTCCACTTTGAAGAGGTGATAATTTAAAAGAGCAGAGAGTTCATTATTTTCAATTAAACAGAAGTAACCTCTACAATGAGTTGTGTCTCACTGAGCTTACAAGGAGAGTCTTGTTTTTCTAGTATTAGATTGTGTCTTCAAAAAGAAAAGCATGGCCAAGCCTAATGTCTCGTGTCTGTAATCCCAGCGTTTTGGGAGACTGAGGCAGGAGGCCTGCTTGAGCCCCAGAATTTGAGACCAGCCTGGGCAGTACATTGAGATCTTGTTGCCACAAAAAAATAAAAATATTAGCTGGGCATGGTGGTGTATGCCTGTAGTCCCAGTTACTTGGAAGGCTGAGGTGGGAGGACTGCCTGAACCCAGGAGGTCGAGGCTGCAGTGAGCCGTGATGATGACACTGCACTCTAGCCTGGGTGACACAGTGAGACTCCAACTCAAAGAAAGAAAAGCAGGACAGTTACAAATGAGTGTATATCTCTGAAATGGTTTTTTTTTTCCTCAACCTAACTCAAGAATTCTTTATCGTTCTCAAGTCTCTCAATTATTTGCTCTTAAAATATTCAGAATGACCAACTACTATACAAAAACTGAGTCTGTGTTTTTAAAAAAAGATAAATAAGGAGTTTTCAGAAACTGAATTAGCTATTTTTCTTCTACTTTATATTCCAGAGCTTGCAACATGCTAGTATAAAATATATCAAAACATAAATGTACCCTAAAAAAAAATAAAACATTCAAGAGAAGTCTTACCTGGTCTGGGGAGGGTTTATGATTTGTTTGATTGGAATGGGAGGATTTGAAGTGGTCATCCTCATAGTTGTCTGCCATTAGCTTCATTCGATTTTGTGTCTAAGAAGAAATGATTCATGAGGTTAAGTTTAAATAAAGTTTCTATGGCAAATTGTAAAGGAATAAGTATGAATTTCATAAGAAAGGATAAAATGAATCCCGTCTGCAATAAAATGTAAACACAAAACTCCTGAGGATGTTGACAAGAGTTTAGGCACTATTATGGACTGAACTGCATCGCCCCCAAATTCATATGTAGAAGACCTAACCCCAATACATCACTGTATCTGGAGGTAATGTCTTTAGGAGGTGATTAGGTTAAATGAGGTCATAAGAGTGGGGCCCTACTCGGACAGAACCGTTGACTGTAAGAATATGAAGACAGAGAGAGATCTCTATTTCTCTGCCACATGAGGAGCCAGCAAGAAGGCAGCCTCTGCAAGCCAGGAATAGAGTTCTCACCAGGAACTGAGTTGGCCAGCACCTTGTTCTTGGATCACCCAGCCTACAGAAGTATAAGAAAATACATTTGTTGTTTAAGCTACCCAGTCGATGCCATTTTGTTATGGCAACTTGAACTAAGACAAGCATTTAAATTGATATAGAAATTTGTGGGGGAGACGCAATATCCCCAAATCAAGGACTTTATGCAGTGCTTATTTTTCTAGTTTTAAATAAGAACTGGATTATACTACACATGGGACTCTGTAACCTTATTTTTTCACTTTATGACATATAGACCCATATTTCTATGCTACCATGAGAAGAATCCACTGACTTTTTAAAACAACTATTCCATTTTTTTGGGTTTCATATGACATACAGACCATAAATATCAGAGGAAAAGTTACTGTTATTTGTAAATAAAATGATTACAATTTACTATAGAGCTCAGCAAGGTGATCAGACAAAAGCTACACATGCAAAACTCAAAATCTTTTCTATGGAGCATCAATAAACAATTCAGGTTTTGAAAATAAGTCAAAGGGTCTAAAATCCTTCTCCTCAACCCTAAAACAGAAGAGGATTGTTATTCCATTGCCTTTTCTCCATCTTTACCAAAAGGGAGGACTGGACTGGTACTCTGTATGACTGGTTAATTTAAGCTCTGAACAAATAAACAATTTATAGAGCATTTTGGAAAAATCACTCTGCAGAAAAAATAATTTGGAAAATGTAAGTACAGTATATATAAAAATCAAACAGCAATATATATTACACTAATAAAATATATTAAAACCTGAAGCTTTAAAGTATTAAAAATAAACATGCTAATATTATATGACTTTAAAATGTTCACTGTAGATAATTTGAAAAATAAGGTACAAAAAAAAAAAAAACCAGAAAAAAGGAAAGAAAGAACGAAAGAAAGAAATCACCTGTAATTTCTCTGTTGATAATCACTATTGTTATTTAGGGGTATCCAGTCTCCTCCTTGTAAATGTAAATAGTGGCATACTCTTCTGATTTATTCTATTTCTTCTCTATTTCTGCTATACTATTATATATATTTTTTGAGTTGGAGTCTCACTCTGTCACCCAGACTGGAGTGCGGTGGCCGCTCCCGGCCACCGCAGCCTCGACCTGCTGGACTCCGGCGGTTCTTCCACTTCAGCCTTCCAAGTAGCCGGAACTACAGGTGTGCGCTACCACGCCCAGCTAATTTTTAATTTATTGTATAGATGAGGTCTCGCCAAGTTGCCCAGGCAGGTCTCGAACCCGTGGGCTCAGGCAATCCACTCACCTTGGTCTCCCAAAGTGCTGGGATTACAGGCTGAGCCACCGAGCCCGGCTATACTATGATATTTTAAAACTTACTATATCTTATAGTATATTTTCATGTCTGTAGGACATGCCATCCTTTCTCTCCACCAATTCTGCTTTGAAAAATCTGATTGGTTATCTTTAATGCATTTTTTTCTTAGATGAATCAAAATAATTTTGTTTAGTTCCATAAAAAAGTTGACAGAGACATGTAATGATGCCTGAACCAGGGCTTTAGAGTCAAATTGCCTGGGCTTGAATTCTAGCTCTTCCTCTCACCAACTATCTAACTTTGGACAAGCTGCTCAAATGCTCTGAGCCTTAGGTTCTTCACCTTTAAAAGGGGGATTAAGAATAGTTTCTCCCTCATAAAGCTGCTGTGAAGATTAACCATTTGAATTAATACAAGGAAAGCTTAGAAAGATACCTGGCATAAAATCAACACCCAATAAATTTTAGTTATCATCATCGTCATGACCATTTCTATCATGTCATTAAATGGTATCTAAAATCTAATTTTAACTAGCTGTATAGCACTCAGTTGAGTGGATGCTTTTTTTTGAGTCAGAGTCTCACTGTCATCCAGACGGGAGTGCAGTGGACAACTCCACAGCCACTGCAGCCTTGACCTGCTGGGATCCAGAGATCCTTCCACCTCAATCTTCCAAGTAGTTGGGTCCATAGGCATGCGCCATCACACCTGGCTAATGAGTGGATGCTGAATGAGTCCTTTATTGTTAACCATTTAGGTTTCTGACATTTTCAACTAATAACTACATATATATATATTTTTTGTTTTTGTTTTTTTTGAATTGGAGTCTCACTCTGTTGCCCAGACTAGAGTGCAGTGGCCGCTCCCGGCCACCGCAGCCTCGACCTGCTGGGCTCCAGCGATCCTTCTGCCTCAGCCTTCCAAGTAGCCGGAATTATAGGCATGCGCTACCACGCCCGGCTGATTTTTTGATTTACTGTAGAGATGAGGTCTCGCTGCCCAGGCGGGTCTCGAACCCGCGGGCTCAGGCAATCCACTCACCTCAGCCTCCAAAGGCGCGGGATTACCGGCTGAGCCACCGAGCCCGGCTTACGTATATTTTTAAGCCAGTTTCTCCACCCAGTGTATAAGGATAGCAAGAAAATACAGATCATTACCTATGATATCACATTTCTCTTTTCTGGGTTGACCTCAGTGCCCTTTGCTACAATCTGAATGTCTGTGTCCCCACCAAATTCATATCTTGACACAGCTAGTGTGGTGCATTATAAGGTGTGGCTTGGGGATATGATTAGGTCAAAGGGTGGAGCCTTCCACGAATAGGATTAGTATCCTAATAAAAGAGTTGCGAGGGAGGTTTTTTGCCCTGTTGTCCATGAGGAAGCAGCAGGAAGGTACTGAAAGCAAGTCCGCATCAAACACAAAATCTGCTGGTACCTTGAACTTGTACTTCCTAGGCTCCAGAACTGAGAGCAGTAAGTTTCTATTGTTTATAAATGACTCATTCTAAGATATTTTGTGACAGCAGCCTGAAAGAACTAAGACAACGTTAAAAATATATAGGGTAACTTTTCTTTCTTTCTTTTTTTTTTTTTCTGGCACCAGATTTTGGGACTTTTAATTTGTCCTAAAATTGCTGAAGCAAATAACATGATACAGCATTCTTTTCTTTACAACCCCCCCAACACACACAAAAATTGGTTTTGTACATGGGATGAAAGAATATAAATTCAAACTTACAGAGAAGGGCTAGCTCTATTACTATCTCTTTAAAAAGTTTATATGAATATCCCTTGAGACGTTATCTATACGGATTTCCGAGTAGACCACAGGACTGTACACTGTCTTGGAATGTCCTCAGAAGTTTACATCATTGCACAGGTAACAGTAAAAAACCCCAAAGTCTTTTCTTTCAAATGGAAGAAGGAAAGATAGAGGGACAGAAGCTATTCAAACTCTGTCTTCTTTCCTTGTGGCTTGTGGTCGCCCCACATCCTCTGCCTCCTCTGAAGCCTACTTTTCCTATGTCATGTGGTATGCATGACAAACGGAAAGTCTTCCGCAAAGCAGCGCTCAGGAAATGGGGAGGAAAGGGGGAAAGGACAGAGGCATATACAGAAAGTGAGCAACACATCTGTATCGTGTCGCTCACTTGGTGAAGAAACCTTTCCATGTTGACTGTAATAGGAATGTGGGTGAAAGTATACTCAGCTAGCTATTTTCTTAGAACATAACACACTTAATCTTGAATGCCTGGTATCTAGTACAGTTTAAAAACTTAAAAAGAAATCCTAATAAAGCACACACAAATCCATTTTCAAGGCAGAATGCACTTTAAGTACTTCTTAGGAATGACCATGTGTGCCTGCCTGAAGGAACTGATCCCAGTGGACAGATAAGACCAAAGATTACTTATTTGACCCATGCCACTGAATGAAAAAATACATGTAAGAACTTACTTTTCCATTTCTAAAAGATACGAAGATGATCAAAGTTGAGTATTCCTAGGTCTAGTATTAGGAATCTTGGTGTGAAGTCTGTTCCCTGCATAGTCATGATGTCAAACACTAAATATCTGACAGCTCGCAGCACATGAGATGTTACACAGATCATATAAATGACTCTCTGCTCTTAAGGAGTTCTTAGACTATGCTCTTCTCAAGATAAGACCAAAAAGCAAAAGGGGGCCTTCATGTTTTAGGTACTTCGTGAAAGGTACTTTATATCCAGATGTTTTTCCTCTTAAACCATGCCAGGTGTGTGTGCAGATAGTTGAAATCCCTTGATACCAATGACACAAAGAATAAGATAGCCATGTTTGTTTTCAGATTTCAAGGATGGCTTTTTTCCTCCCTTTCTGACCTGATTTTATTTTTGATTATGTAGTACATTCATTTGATTCTAGAGTCAACAACTATAAACTAGCTGCATTCAGAGACTTACTTCCATCCCTGTCTCCTCTATCCAGTTTCCTCCTCCTTTTTGTAGGTAACTTTTTCATTTATCCTTTGTTTCTTCTTGTAAAATTATAAGCAAACATACACTCTCACACACAATTATGCACATTACCCCATTTTCTTACATAAACAGTAGAATATCAAACACACCATTCTGCATCTTACTCTTTCATTTAATAGTATGTTCTGGAAATCATCCTATCTCCATAGAGATCTTTCTCATTCCTTTCTACAGCTGCACAGTACTCCCTCTATTGGATATACTATAATTGACAGCAAATACCCCACTGTGGGACATCTGAGTTATTTCTAATGTAATGCTATTACAAATATAGCAACGAATTACCCTGTGTGTATGTGATTTTTGAAGATGTATCTTTGGGATGGATTCCTAAAAGTGAGGTGTCTGGGTCAAAAAGTCAATGCAAGGCCAAGTGTGGTAGGTCACGCCTGTAATCCCAGCACTTTGGGAGGTGGATGCAAGAGGACTGCCTGAGCCTAGAAGTTCGAGACCAACCTGGGCAACTGGGGAAGGCTTTGTCTCTACAAAAAAAAAAGAAAGAAAAAAAGCCAGGTGTGGTGGTGCTGTAGTCCCAGCTACTTGGGAGGCTCAGGCAGAAAAATCACCTCAACCTAGCAGGTTGAGGCTGCATCAGCCATGACCATGCTACTGCACTCCAGCCTGGGTGACAGAGTGGGACCCTGACTCAAAAAAAGAAAGAAGCCAGGCTCGGTGGCTCAGCCTGTAATCCCGCACCTTTGGGATGCTGAAGTGAATGGATTACCTGAGCTCACGGGTTCGAGACCCGCCTGGGCAACTTCGCGAGACCTCATCTCTACAATAAAATAAAATAAAAAAATTAGCCAGGCGTGGTAGTGCGCGCCTGTAGTTCCAGCTACTTGGAAGGCTGAGGCGGAAGGATCGCCAGAGCCCAGCGGGTAGAGGCTGCGGTAACCGGGAGCGGCCACTGCACTCTAGTCTGGGTGACAGAGTGAGATTCCAACTCACAAAAAAAGAAAAAAGAAAAGAAAAAGTTAATACACAGAGAAGCAATTTTACTAGATACTGCCAAATTCCCTAAGATGTCTGTATTCTGCATTCCCACGAGTAGAGTACGAAAGTCCCCTATGTGTGCAGCCTTGCCAACTGAATATGTCATTAAGCTCTTGATTTTGGTCAAATGGTACCTTGGTTGGCCTTTATTATGAATGAGACTGGCATCTTTTCATATGTTTAAGCACCACCGCCATTTCTTTCCCTGTGATCGTCTCACAGAGGAACTTCCCACACCTAGTAGTAATGCAAATTTGCAGTCTGAATGTGAAGAAGGGCCAGCCTTCAGAATTTTCATTTCTTAGGTCAGGCATGTTCAACCTGTGGCCTGCAGGCTGCATGCGGCCCAGGACAGCTAGCAATATGGCCCCACAGAAACTTTTTAAAATTTTTATTATAAAGATGTGGGGTATATAAACATTGATCTTCTAATTTTTAACATCATGTGTGTTTTAGGGTGACCCCATGTGCAGTTCCATTGTAAAAGTTCACAATCGTGCTTTTCATGATAACGTTTTTTGGCAGAACACACATTTGTGAGCAGCTGTTTTCAATTAGAAAGCACACGAAGAGCAAAATTTTTTGAGGTGGAGTCTCACTCTGTCGCCCAGGTTGGAGGGCAGTGGCACGCTCCCGACCACTGCAGCCTCGACCTGCTGGGCTCCGGCGATCCTTCCGCCTCAGCTTTCGAAGTCGCTGGAACTACAGGTGTGTGCTACCACACCTGGCTAATTTTTTGATCTATTGTAGAGATGAGGTCTCACCAAGTTGCCCAGGCGGGTCTCAAACCTGCGGGCTCAGGCAATTCACTCACCCTGGCCTCCCAAAGGCGTGGGATTACAGGCTGAGCCACCGAGCTTGGCTAAGAGCAAAATTTGAACAAACATTTCTGACCAGCAACTTGAGGACTCACTATGAATTGTGACAACTTCCATTGGGCCAGACATTGATAGCTTTACAAAAACAAGGTCAAATTTTCCACCAGTTTTATATTGCTCTCATTTTTCTAAACTTGATAATAAAAAAATATAAAAAATAAGTCTTAGCCGGGCTTGGTGGCTCAGCCTGTAATTCTGCGCCTTTGGGAGGCTGAGGTGAATGGATTGCCTGAGCCCGCGGGTTCGAGACCCACCTGGGCAGCGAGACCTCATCTCTACAATAAATCAGAAAATCAGCCGGGCGTGGTAGCGCATGCCTGTAATTCCGGCTACTCGGAAGGCTGAGGCGGAAAGATCGCCGGAGCCCAGCAGGTCGGGGCTGCGGTGGCCGGGAGCGGCCACTGCACTCCAGTCTGGGCGACAGAGTGAGACTTCGACTCAAACAAAAAAAAAAGTCTTATTATGTACATACATTAACTATATTATATAATTATGTGTGGCCCAAGACAATTCCTCTTTACTCAATATGACCCAGGGAAACCAAAAGTCTACTTAATGAGGCCCAGGGGGCCAAAATGTTGGGCATCCCTGTCTTAGAGTAAACTCCTGCTTCCTTGACAAAGAAGAGTTTCTTTGTCACCGGCCAGCGGTAGAAGTCTGACTGAGTCAATCTTGCTTTCCCTTGTGTGGCCATCCTCTCGTTGTCCTATCTCCAGCAGAGGCTCAGTTTCCGCTCCGCACTGCTGTGAGCCTAATGCCTAGCCTCACTTCCCTGCGCAGGCATTGAGTCCACGCTCCTGGTCAGAACCAGGTCTGCCAGCGTCCCAGGGCTGCTGCCACGTTGGCTCACACGTCCCATCTCTGTCTTTCAGTCCCTTCTTGGCTGCCGACGTCCGAAGATCTTCCCTTCTCTCACAAGAGCTCAAGCATACATGACAAATTTTGAAAGGCAGTAGAAGCTCATCAAGCATCTTGAGGTTTGGAACAAAAAAAGAGCTTCAGTGCTATCTGCAATCTCTGTCAGATTCTAATAATCTGTTTGCATATCTTTTCTTACAAGAGACTGTGAGTTCATGAGGGCTGGGACAGAGTTCCATCCACCTTTGTATCAACTCAGCATCTAGTAAAATTCCAGGATAGATAAGATCCTTAATATATGTTTGTTGAAGTTAAGAATCAATTTTCCATGAATGGTACCAAATAATGATAGGCTCATAGTTATCACCTTTCTAATAATTAAGAGCTATTTTTAAAGTGATTTTTTCAGCAACAAATTTAATATTTTGAAAGCTTTTTCTTTCAAACTTCCATTATTAAATAAGTCATTTTTCCATTTGTGTTAATTAAAAATAGATATGCTTACCCATTAGAATTTAAAATCCAGTGTTACTAAATGAATTATCTCAGTCAAAAGAAAAGAAACTAGACATTTTAACAAACTAGCATAGTATTATCCTAGATGAAGATAATTTCTATGACTTAACCTAGTTTTAAAAAAGAAGTCTAGACTCCAGGGACTGCAGTTTGTAAGTATTTAAAAATTATTCTCTTTGATTTCCTCAGAGTATTCTTGGACATGTTGCCATTTATGGCATTTAAGCTCACAAGATATCTGTTCTTTCAGTATATTCTGTATTTCTCACCAAAACCCTACGTTATTTTTCTCTTGGTAGAAGGAAAGAAAAAACCAAAAACCCAAAACCAAATATACCAAACTGCCATTCTGCTCATTTCTAAGAACCAGTTCTCTTCCATCTCATTAAGACCATTCCTTAATCCTTGATGGCTTGTGTGGGATTCCTGGCTTCTACAATACAGAATACAGCTGGGAGGATTTACAAACATAGTTTACAGATCTCACTGAGCTGAAGATATTCCTTCTCAGCTGCCAGAGAGAATATGTTAATCTTGATAGTTAATCCTGATTACCATGTATATTTAGCATTTTCCCATACACCCTGCAGACTTTAACTTTGAACTCTAGAGGAGAAAACCTACATTTTCTCTCTTCAAACACATGTTAACACAAGGATAAGACATATTCAGCATTTATAAATTGAAAAACAATTACAACAATTTCTGTTTTACTCCTAATTTTTGAGAGTTGTTCTGTTTTCTGACAAGGCCATGGTACATAACTGCAGTACACGCTGGTGAAAAGAAATCAGACCCACAAATCCATTCCTAAAATTAGGTCATGTACTTGTTTCCGGGAAGAAAATATCCTGTAGGCCAATTTGCCTATACTGACCCAGTGCAGTGTCTGGAATCAGACTGTTCAAAAACCAAGTGCGACTGAGACTTTATTCCTGATCATTGCCACACTTCGTAGTATATATTTCCCCATACTTGCAATACACCTAAAAAATCCAATTCTAGTTTTAATGTCATAAAGATCATTTTTCCAAGCTGTATCTGCTCTCAAATAAACAAGAATATTTAAGGGTAATATGGATTCAGTGAGACTCAACACTATAGCCAGAGAAAAGAAGAACATGTTAGGCAAGTGTATTCTGTTATTCTCACTGATTAGTGAGCAATGGCCAGGATCTGAGAGTGTTTATTTACCACAGTCTGTCTATGGTTTAGGCTGCCTGAGTGGATGGGGATAAGGGAAAATTTTACATACAGAGAGGTCATGAAATAAGTAACACTAAACTTCTTCGCATCTAACAGAAAAGACAGATCACTTTTCTGAATACTAGCTAAAAAATTACTGTCTCAAGGACAACGGGACAACTGAGCCCCAAGACAACCATTTAGTACAGCAAAATCGAAAAGACTAGCATTTCCCCTGCAAGTGAAACTTCAAATGCAACTATTTTCTTAGTAACTATAAAGAAATTAAATTCTTTAATATTTTTCTTTGTTTTTATTTTATTTATTTATTTATTTATTTGAGTTGGAGTCTCACTCTGTCACCCAGACTGGAGTGCAGTGGCCGCTCCCGGCCACCGCAGCCTCGACCTGCTGGGCTCCCGGCGATCCTTCCGCCTCAGCCTTCCGAGTAGCTGGAATTACAGGCATGCGCTACCACGCCCGGCTGATTTTTTGATTTATTGTAGAGATGAGGTCTCGCTGCCCAGGCGGGTCTCAAACCCGCGGGCTCAGGCAATCCACTCACCTCAGCCTCCCAAAGGCACAGGATTACAGGCTGAGCCACCGAGCCCGGCTTTTTCTTTGTTTTTAAATTTTAATTTTTATTATAAAGATGCGGGGTACATTTCAGGTTTAAGTATACAAACATTGATCATGTAGATACCCTTGTTGTTGAGGCATGGCCCTCCCTCCCCTAGTTTCCCTCAACTGCCAATCCCATCTCCTCTCCCCTGGCGGTTTCCCACTACTGTCAATTGCTTTCTTATAGCATTATAATTGCTCAAGGGTTTCTCCTGCTTGAGCAGCTAAGCTGAGGGGTGATTTGCCCTTCCCTCCCTCCTCCAACCCATTCTCCTTCTCTTCCCCTTCCCCTTCTCCGCTCCTTCCCGTCTCCCTCCTCTCCCCCTCCCATTCTCTCCCCTCTGTGTGTTCTTTTGCCTCTGTGCCTCCCACTATGGGCTGATGCCACAGGAGGCCCCTGCCATACAAGAGATCCATGCCCTTGGATTTCCCAACCACCAGGTCTGTAAGAAATAAATCTCTGTTTTTATAAATTAAAAAAAAAAAGGCCTGGCACGGCGGCTCAAGCATGTAATCTCAGTACTTTGGGAGGCCAAGGCAAGAGAACTGACTGAGCCCAGGGGTTCAAGACCCGCCTGGGCAACTTGGCGAGACCTTGTCTCTACAATAAATAACAAAACTGGCTAGGGGTGGTAGTGTGTGCCTGTAGTTCCGGCTACTTGGAAGGCTGAGGCTGCAGAAGGTCGAGGCTGTAGTGGCTGAGAGTGTGCCACTACACTCCAGCCTGGACGACACTGTGAGACTTCAACTCAAAAAAAAAAAGAATCCTAAACACTTTGATCACATACATAACACACACGTGTGCATGTGTGCTTTCTCTCTGTAAAGGAAAAAAAAGGCATTTTAGATCACAAGAATAAAAGTCCTTAAAGTAAGAAGTTCTGAGGAATTTTACCTTTTCTTTTTTACAAAATCATGGTCCATGTGTCAGAAGGAAACAACAGAACTGACTCAAAATATAAGCTAACTATATATTGTACAGTGTGTGCATGTGCACTGAAGTATCTTTAAATAAACCAAGGGGATATGGAAGCATTCAGATTCTTACTGGAAACCATTCAATCTGAAAGCAATTGACGTAAATCCAAATTGTGCAATACCACCTTTTCCTCCCCTCCTCTAACAATTCATTATAAAAGGATTTCTCTGTATACATTTGTTTGCACAAACTTACATATGTGGTTAAGTTGTCAGAATTTTCACACAACAACTAGTACATTCTTGATACTTTCTCTACTCTCCAAACTTACTTCTTTTTTGTAGAACTTAACTAAACAGTCTTTGGTCTTATGTAGAGAGAGAGAAAAAAAAAGAAAACTCTTATTAAAATCAGGACATTCTTTAAAAAGTTTAAATTACAGAAAAGTATCTTAAATTATCTCATCTTTTCCTGGTTGTTGAAATACTACCATTCATCATTGAATAAATCCAAGTATTTGGAAAACTGTGATTTCTAGAAATATACAAGTATTGAGTGTAGATAGATTCTGATAAGAAATGAATACCCATTAAGGACTACTTGAAAGGAATTGGAAGCAGAACAGAGTAATGATACCAGACATCAAAACTAGAGGTATGAGCCAGGCTCAGTGGCTCAGCCTGTAATCCCAGCACTTTGGGAGGCTGAGGCAAGTGGATTGCCTGAGCCCATGGGTTCAAGACCCGCCTGGGCAACTTGGCGAGACCTCATCTCTACAATAAATCAAAATGAGCTGGATGCGGTAGTGCGCGCCTGTAGTTACCGCTACTTGGAAGGCTGAGGCAGAAGGATCGCCGGAGCCCAGCAGGTCGAGGCTGCGGTGGCCGGGAGCGGCTACTGCACTCCAGTCTGGGCGACAGAGTGAGACTCTGACTCAAAAAAACATAAAACAAAAACAAAACTAGAGGTATGGTTTTATAAAACACATAACTATGTGACTAGGCTAGAGGATATTGTTGTCATGGAAATTATGACTTAAAAAATTGAGTTACCTGAATGTAAGCACTAAAGTTCAACTTATTGATTACTCACATATCTAAGGCCAGAACATACACTATTTTCCAAAAGAGAAGACAGTTTTGCCTAAGTTTTCCTTCAAAAATAAATCCTCCATCCTCGATATCTGACCAAATTCCTCATCATCCTTCCACTATCAAAATCTTAACTCTCTAGTTTGTCTTCACCAACAATCCTGCTGACTGGGATCCAGCAAGAATCCCCCAGCCTTGAAGTTTCCTCTTAGTACTTTTGCACCCACAGTCCCCATCCTGGTTCCTTGGCTATGCATCGCCACTTGTCCTTGTGTATCCGGAGTTGAACCCAATCTCTCTCCCCTAATACAAAACCCCATTTTAGTAGTTCCCTTGAATAAAGCCTGCATTACTGCCTTTTTCCTTTCTACTCAGACTACATCCTCTCCCTCTTACTCCCCTGAAGGAGAGATCAAGAATGATCAACAATGGCAAATGGCAATTGCAGCAAAGCAACACCAACAACTGGCTTCTCACTCAGGAGAGAACACTGCGTCCTCATGGTTTCTTGTGCTCTATATGATCAAAGAAACTTCTCTAGTAACAAACTAGAGAAATTATCCCTGAAAATATAGTCTTCTGCCTTACTATCTTTAAATCAGGAATAATTTTTTCTCTAACATATTAAGTATAAAAGTACAATAGGTTGGGCATGGTGACTCATGCTTGTAATCCTAGCACTTTGGGAGGTCAAGGTGGGAGAACTGCCTGAGGCTAGGAGTTTAAGACCAGCTTGGGCAACACAGCGAGACCTCATTTTAAAAAACAAAACAAAAAAAGCTAAGCATGGCAGTGCATGCCTATATAGAGTCCTAGCTACCTTGGAGGCTGAGGTGGGAGGATCACTAGAGTCCAGGAGTTTGATGCTGCAGTAAGCTAGGATCATGACATTGTACTCCAGAGTGGGCAACAGGCTCTTAAAAAACAAAGTACAGGGCTGGGCATGGTGACTCACGCCTATAGTCCCAGCACTTTGGAAGGCTGAGGTGAGAGGATTGCCTGAGCCCACAGGCTCGAGACCAGCCTGGGCAACTTGGCAAGACCTCATCTCCACAATAAATCAAAAACTTGGCTGGGTGTGGTGGCGCACTCCTGTAGTTCCAGATACTTAGAAGGCTGAGGTGGAAGGATCACCTGAGCCCAGCAGGTTGAGCCTGGTGGTGGCTTGAGCATGCCACTGCACTCTAGCCTAGGTGACAGAGTGAAACTCTGACTCAAAAAACAAAACAAAACAAAACCTACACAACAACAAACCCAACAAAGTGCAAATGAAAACTACAGACACAGAGATCAACATTAAAAAGGTGGAAGAAGTCAGATCCGCTAGGAATGCTGTGCCCTGCAGAAGGACACAATGGTGAATTCCCTGGATCTTCTTCTGGCCTTATATATCCAGACTTGGAGCTGAGGGGCTGGCAACCAGGAGATGCCAATGGGCACAGGCCAAAAAGCCCCAATAAAAGCCTGTTCTCTTTTGCCAAAGAAGTCTAGAAAGGAAACGGCAGCCTAGCAAGATAGAAAACTTGGAGACAACACTCACTCTACTCCAAAGGTCACAGAAAAAACTGTGGTTCTACTGCTTCCCGTGCCAGCAAAGACCAAGCAGGGGGCCCAGACGTCCCCCTTTATTAGGTTGTGACAAGGTGCTCCAACCTCCCTGCCCTCACTGGAAGACATCAGGGAAAGCTGAGGAGGGAGGTGGGGCTTTCATCCCCATCCCTCCATAGTGTCACTAGAGACCAGGTCCTCGAGGATGCTGGAATTCTGTCCCCACCAAGCGGCAACAAGCTGTCTATCCCCTGGCAACTGTCGGAGGAGGCCCAGTGGAGAGTGAGAACCTCCACTACAGCACAGCAGTAGCTAGGCCCACTCTGCACACCCAAGGTGTTAGTGGAAGCCTTCCTGCCCTTTCCCTGCCAGGCAGGGATACATCGGTGGGGCTTAGTGGGGATACAGATGCACATCTCTGCCCAGGAGCAACAAGGAGCCCCCCCTCTCCGAGCATCGTCAGAGACCAAGTGGGGACCCTGGACTTCTACCCCACCGGGCAGATTCTACTCTTCTTCTGCTGTAGTGGTGTCACGCAAACCAGCTAAAACAGAATACCTAAATAAGACACAAAGTCATACAATACCCACAATGTTCCGGTATCAACAGAAAATTACTCGTCATACCAAGAACCAGAATAATCTCAAACTGAACGTAAAAAAGACACTTAGATTCAAGGCACAACAGGGACCTGAAACAGTCATCTTGCCTATCAGGTTGGGTAACTGGGCAACAGCTGATTAGCTACCTTGGCTGGACTATTGCTGGGCCAGAAGAAGGCAGCAACAGCTCTAGAAGCCCCGCCTACATAGTTGCTCCCTCTGTCATCACACTTCATTCATTTCCTCTCTGCTTCTGGGGCCTGTGGGTGGATACGCCTGGATTCGATTGTGCTTGTCTAGAGGTGACCTCAGCTCAATCAACAGCTAGGGCAGGGCAGCCTATCTCAGTCCTAGTTCTTGTAGCAATTTGATCATGGTTCATCCACAACTGAGATCATTTAATCCTCTAAACTCATGGCTGACCAGTTTTATTTTGGTGATGATTAAAGTGTTCCTCACCTCCAGGAGAACTGACGGTACCTCTAAACATCCTAAACGCGTTCTAGTAGGTACTTCTGACTTTCCTGCCAGTTTTTGGGGTTCAGAAAAATGCCTTCTTTGTCCCACATATATATCCTTTCAATTTAGATGAATGTTAATATATATTAGTTTTGTTAACTCAGTAATTTATCAATTTAGTAATTTCTACTTTTATCAATTTGAAAAATTAAATTCAATTTTAAAATTTATTTATTTATTAATCAATATTAATGGACAGTTGGTATTTACTGTATCACCGATTTAAAAAAATTCTCTATTTATGTCAACGTGGGTTACACTGTCCTAGAAATTATGCAGAAATGTACTGGCTAGTGATCAGCTCTAATATGTCAAGGGACAGGTTTATCACTACACAGCCTAACTCGCCTTGCTATAAGCTAATTACTAATCATAAAATACCAATGTTTACTACTATGCTTAGAAGGAAATAATCTACCTATGAAAATGACATTCTAACATTTATTTTATTTTATTTTTAGAGACAGGTTCTTTCTCTGTGGCACAGGCTGAAGAGCAGTGGTGTGATCATAACTCACTGTGGCCTTGAACTCCTGGGCTCAAGTGATGCTCTTGCCTCAGCCTCTTGCGTAGCTGAGACTACAGGGGGGGCATCACCGAGCCTGGCTACTTTAAAAAATTTCTTTCTTTTTTTTGAGAGAGAGAGAGAGAAGAGAGAAGGAGAGAGAAAGCAGGGAGAGAGAGTATGGGGCGGGGAGAAGGGGGACAGGGGGGAGAGGAGAGAGGGGGTTGGAGGGGAGAGAGAGAAAGAGAGGAGATTCACCTTCCCAAGGTAGGGGAGGGGCCAAAGCCAAGAAACATGCCAGCCATAGCTCAAAGAACCATATGGACACATCAGAGTTTAACAAAGCAATGGCCTAAAAATTTCTTATAGAGATTGGATCTTGCTATGTTGTTCAGAATGGCCTCAAACTCCTGGTCTCAAGTGATCCTCCTGCCTTGGCCTCCCAAAGTGTTGGGATTACAGGTGTGAGCTACCACTACTATGACCAGTCTGAAAACAAAATTTTAAATCAAATAGCTACTGGTATTTTGAAGTATAATTTACCACCCAAAACATAAAGATTAGTTCATGAAATAAATGTGGCACTTAAAATGGACAAACTAATCTATCTAAGAAGTTTGTTCTTTGTTTCTTTAAAGGTACTACATATTTTTGCTAAGAGACTGAATGCCAAAAAGATAAAAATTTAAGATGCTTTTAAGGAAAACAGATGGAATATCTTGCAATTAATTGAACTTGGACAGAATTCTTTTCTTTAAGGAATGTTATTTGAACCTAGTTTTTTTTTTTTGCCAGCAGGGAAAGACATTGTTTTATTAGAATTTACAGGAGGCATGGATGGCGGCCAGTTGGTGAAGAAGGAATCTGTATACCTCGGGACAGTATAGCAAGCAGTTTTATAGTCAGGTAAGTTCATAATTCAGCTCGAACCTGGTTTATCTTACCTCTTCAGAGTATTACTATAGCCTTTCTACCTCCCATCATCCTTGTTTCCAGAAAAAGAGCTTTATTTATTTATATATCAAAACAGCAAAATGGCTATGGGGTACATAACTTCACAATCACCTGTGATATACTGTGCCACAACATAAACATTTTCAACACATGTAAGATATGTGGGAGAAAAAAGGTGTTAAAATCTCCAGAACTGCATAAACACTTAAACCAATTCATATCCAGTAAAACCAATTCTGAAACTAGTTAACGACAGGCAGCCAGGCACAGTGGCTCATGCCTGCAAACCTAGCACTTTGGGAGGCGGAGGCAAGAGAATTGCCTGAGCCCACAGGTTCAAGACCAGCCTGGGCAACTTGGTGAGACCTTGTCTCCACAACAAATAAAAAAATTAGCTGGGCATGGTGGTGAGCACCTGTGATTCCAGCTACTTGGAAGGGTGAGGCGGAAGGATCGCTTGAACTCAGCAGGTCAAGGCTGCAGTAGCCATAAGCATGCCACTGCACTGCAGCCTGGGTGATAGAGTGAGATTCCTACTCCAAAACAAAAACAAAACAAACAAAATAAGCTACATGGGGGGGGGATATGCTCTCTGAGTTATATTCTACAAAGATGAAAAGAAGAATGGCATGTGTTAATGCTTTAACATGAGTGTCAGAAAACAATAAAAAGTAAATATGACTTACTTGTAATTTCTCTTGAATAAGCTCTTCTATTTTCATGGGTTTTACTAGCACCTCTGTTCTGATGACCCAAAAATGAGTAGTTCTAACTCGCACCTTTACCTGGTACATCATAATTCTCTAGCCAATTGCCTTCTTGACACATCTAGCTGGGTATATGCCACAGGTACTTAAAATTCAACTCTACTGAAAAGCAACATGTTATATTCTCTTCCATGTATGGTCTTTCTTCTGGATTACTCACTTCAATTGGTGAGACCATGCCCACTTACTCACTCGAATCAGACATCTGACTGGCCAGTGGTATTTGGGTAGAGAAAACCTTGGGGCCCACGCATAGAATAAACAGCCCTGAAGCCTCCAGCTATTCCTTCCTTTGCCACAGTGACTAAGAAGGCCTTACACTAAAAGAGCTAAACTAGAAAATTTAAAGTTGAGCTGGAGCACTGACTTGCTGCATGGAAGGCAGCTGCCTCAGAGTCAGCAAGACCTGCACTGCACTTTGCACAAATGAGAAGTAAATGTTTGCTGTGTTAAATCACTGAGCATAAGTGGTGTTTGCTACTACAGCATAGCCTAGTATATAAACCACCTTTTCATCTCAACTGCTCTGTATTCTTGACCTCATTGTTTCATATTTGGATAAATGGAACAGATTCTTTTTTTTTTGAGCTGGAGTCTTACCCTGTCACCCAGACTGGAGTGCAGTGGCCGCTCAGTCTTTCAAGTAGCTGGAACTACAGGCGCGCACTACCATGCCCGGCTAGGAACAGATTCTTAAAAAGTCTCCCTGTTTTTAATCTTACCACCCTCTCTCACTCCAGGTCCCTCAAAATTTTCCTCTATTAGCTGCCAGACTGTTTCTATAAAACTCTGAAAATGTTAGTGAGACTAAAAATCTGTGTCTTGGCATCACCTACAGGATCAAGTTCAAACTAATCTCAGCATTATCAATACACGGCTGTCCATGGTCGTGTTCCTTCCTAGCTCTGGAGTCTCTTGCTACTGCCCATTGAGTAGTACAGACTTGGTAAGAATGAACCTGTGGTCCCCTGATCTCACAATGCTTCATGCTTCAGCACCCCTGGCCACATTGATCCTTCTGCCCAAACAGGCTATTTTCTGCTTTTTCTTGAGGTCAACTCTTATTAATCTTTGGTATTCCCCTTTCTCAGAAAATATTATTTGACCTCTTCTGCCTGCAGGTTGTCTTAAGAATGTCTTCTAGCCGGGCCTGGTGGCTCAGCCTGTAATCCCACGCCTTTGGGAGGCTGAGGTGAGTGGATTGCCTGAGCCCGTGGGTTCGAGACCCACCTGGGCAGCGAGACCTCATCTCTACAATAAATCAAAAAATCAGCTGGGCGTGGCAGCGCATGCCTGTAATTCCGGCTACTCGGAAGGCTGAGGCGGAAGGATCGCCGGAGCCCAGCAGGTCGCGGCTGCGGTGGCCGGGAGCGGCCACTGCGTTCCAGTCTGGGCGACAGAGTGAGACTCCAACTCAAAAAAAAAAAAAAAAAAAGAATGTCTTCTTTGCAAACATCTATCAACAAATACTAATCATTATACAGAAATAATTTATTTACCTTTCTCCTTCACACGAAGGGGAAACCTAATACACTCAAAGATAACAAGCTTGTCACATTCGTCTTTGTATTTCCATACCTAGAAACATGCTTTGCACAAAATAACATATTGGTTAAACTGAATTCCTGCCCCTTCCCAGAAAAGACCAGAGGCAAAATAAAATTTAGAATATAGGTATTAAAAATAAAATGATTTTCTAATCTGTTCTAATTAAACATTATAGCACCCCAAAGATATAGGAGCGGGAAACAGTTCATATGAAGGACTCGTGAAACTTCACTACCTATACCCATGTGTTAGTTTCCTATCACTGTCACAAATTATTATAAAATTGGTGGCGTAAACAACATAAACACAACATAAATGTATTCTCTCACAGTTCTGGAGTCTCAAAGTCCAAAAATAAGGTCTTGGGAGGGCCCCATGCACTGTGGAGACTCGGGAGAATCCTTGCTTGAAGCTTTCAGCATCTGGTGGCTATGGACATGCCTTAGCTCACAGCTACACCCTCCAATCTCTGCTTCCACTTCACCTTATCCTCTATGCCTGTCTTCTCCTCTCTCTCATAAAAACTCGCCACTGAGTTTAGGGCCCGCCTGGATCATCCAGAATGACCTCACTTTGAGAACTTCCTACTACAATGACACCTTTTTCAAATAAGTCACATTCACAGGTTTTAGGGAATTGGACATGGACATATGTTTTTGGGGGTCACCATTTAACCTACTACAGTCAGCCCTCTGGTTTCCCAAATTCATGCCAGTCCCATATGCAAAATACATTCACTTGGTCCTGACATCCCCAAAAGTCTTAACCCATTATAGAATTAACTCTAAGTCCCAAATCTCATCTAAATGTTATCAGCTCAAAAGCCCCAAATCTCATCATCAAATTCATCTAAATTGGGTATGAGGGAGACTGGATATGATCCATCCTGGGGCAAAATTACTCACCATCTGTGGATATGTAACACTAGAAAACAAGTTATCAGCTTCTAAAATATAGTGATGGGACAGGTATATGACAGACATTTCCATCCTAAAAGGGAGAAATTAGAAGGAATAAAGGGGTTATCAGTCCCAGCAAGTCTGAAATGTGGCAAAGCAAATCCATTAGGTTTCAAGGCCTGATAATAATCCTCTGTGGCTCAAGGTTCTCCCCTCTTTGCCTCTGGTGGCTACACTGGCCTCTGCATCTGAGGCCCTGGTGGTTCTGTTGGCATAAAGTCTTAAATTTAAAGTCTTAATTTTAAGATAAAACTAATCAATGCTATTAGAATTCAGGGGAGTAGTTACCACTGCAGGAGCTGTCAGGGGATGGGATCTGAAAGGGGGCATGAGGACGAGCTTCCAGGTGTTGGTAATAATCTCCTTCTTCGATGTGGATGGTGGTTGCATGAGTGTGTTCCCTTGCGAAATTTCACTGATGCGCATACTTAATGATATGTGTACTTTTCTATGTATATATTTCAATTAAAAAGTTTTTTTTTAAGGCAAGAAACTTTAAGCAATGGAGGAAATAATCTCTGAACAAGGAAAGTCATTTCCTTCAGTATGGCTCATGTTTCTTTCTTTTCCTATAGTTATAATATTATGGTAATGAAAAAAAGGATGTTTAAGTTATGGCTGATCTTAGCAGCTGACATAAAAGCGAGAGACCCAGCTTAGTTGCAGATTGTTAAAAGATGTATTAAGAGACTGTTATTTCAGCACACGGCCATAAGACCAGTTGCATGTCAGTTGTTGGTGATTTTATCTACCATTCAGGAGGGCAATCTGGACTTAGGAAATACCACTGTGACTACTGTCTTGATGTCTAAACATAGAGTTCTAGATGGCAATCAGCTGAATTAGAACCAACGCCTTGAAAACTAGTTTTCTATAGCATATAGTTCTTCCTGGCTATTGTTTTCAAACAACAAGGTAGAGAGGCAGTTGTAAGGAAAACTATTACAAAACATAACTTGATTTTTTTTTTTTTGAGATGGAGTCTCACTCGGCTGCCCAGGCTAGAGTGCTCACGGTCATCGCAGGCTCGACCTGCTGGGCTCAGGCTATTCTTCCGCCTCAGCCAAGTAGCTGGAACTACAGGCATATGTCATCATGCCTGGCTAATTTTTCTTGATTTATTGTAGAGAAGAGGTCTTGCCAAGTTGCCCAAGCTGGTCTTGAACTGATGGGCTCAGTCAATCCTCTCACCTTGGTCTCTCAAAGTGCTGGGATTATAGGCATGTGTCACCACGCCAGGCACTAACTTGATTTTTAAAATCTTCCATTTCTTAGCAGAGATTGAAATGAAGAAATGTGGCAGTGTCACCTCCTGGCACCTGGTAGGTGCACTGCCTCCTGCAGACGGTAAAACCAGCTGTTGACTCCCATCCTCACAGAACCAGCTTCATCTTACCCCCTTCAGAGACAACAGATCCCAACCAGGGGTCTGAGTCCTAGCCTTCAGGATCCAATAATTCCAGCCTCTTCCCTGAGTTTCCACATCTCTAGGGTAGTAGCTTCTTCCTGCAGTCGCTGCCTCTGAGATACCACAGAGTGCTTTTTGTGCCTTTTCAGTCACCTATTTAGCCATTTTATACCAGGGGGAATCCCCCCGAAAACCCTATTTTTTGGAGGTCTATTTTTGGAGAACTATTTTTTGGAGGTCAGGCCCCTTCTAGTACAGGCTTCCCCCCAGGTAAGTGTTCTAGGAACCCATCAGCATCAGTGTACAAGCTAGCGTTGTCGTGAAAGGCTGGGTTCAGTTTCAGTGAATTTCTTTTGGAGTTTTTTCCAATGCGTTTGTCCACTTCGTGATGGGGCAGTGCACCTGCCCACACAACTCTGCGTGTTCTGCAGTTTTTGACCAAAAAAGGCATGAGCCCCATGCCCCATCCTCCCCATTCACTCAGTCTTGCCCCAAGTGACTTTGTTTTGTTTCCCTGATGAAAAGTTCTCAAAGGGAAACGTTTTGCCTATGTGGAAGAGGTGAAACGAAAAAACAGCAGAAGCACTGGAAGGCATCAAAATTGGCAAGTTCAAAAACTGTCTTGAGCAGGGGAAAAGGTGTCCTGGTGTGTTGCATCAAATGAAGAGAACGCTGAAGATGGGCTGAAGTTTAAACATGTAAGAATAAATATGCAATTCTGTATAAATAAACTCTGTTTTTTTTGGGGTCTCCCCTCATACATAACTAACAACTTATGATGTTAAATTCTACTGAAATAGCTAAAAAAAAATAAAAAAATAAAAAAATGTTGAACTCTGTAAACTAAAAGGATATGATGCAACTGTATCCTTTCACTGGCTTTTGGCCAATGACTGAGACACAATGAAAAATTAACTAGACTTCTAAGTGTGTTTTATAATCTAGGACTTAGTAGACAGTTTGATATTGGTTTCAGGTCTGCAATTTGGGTGTGCCTGTAAAGTGCACATGCATATCTAAACACAGCGACAGTCACTCTATCTCTGTATATTTCTGATGAATCAGCTAGTTAAAAGCCAGGTAGGCCCAGAATATACACGTTCAAAATTATTTTCAGAGAACTCATAACTTTAGATCGACCAATAGTAGGCTGCAATTTTATACAAGTCCTGGAAAAACAACATACCCAATACAGAACGCTCTCGTTAGGAACAAGGTTCATTTTAAGCATTCTGTTGCTTGAAAACCAACCGCCACAAATACTGTTTTAGTGTTGAAGTGCAATGATTAAGCTATTTAAGTTCTTACATTTTATAAAGCTTTTGGAACATACAGGTGAAAAAAATCTTAAAATTTAGGTACGATAGATGTTCCTTTTTTTTTGGAGTTGGTGTCTTACACTGTCGCCCTGGCTGGAGTGCATTGGCACACTCACAGCCACCGTAGCCTTGACTCCCTGGGCTCAGGCAATCCTTCCAACTCAGCCTTCCAAGTAGCTGGAACCACAGGCATGCACCACCACGACTGGCTAATTTTTTACTGTAGAGACAAGGTCTCGCCAACTTGCCTAGGCTGGTCTTGAACCCTTAGGCTCAGACAATCCTCTTGCCTCTGCCTTCCAAAGGGCTGGGATTATAGGTGTGAGCTACTGCGCCTGGCAGATGTTCCTTTTTTGACAGTCACTATTTTTTAGAAATTTAACAATAGTTTTCCAACCTCTGATTTCTAGGAGCTCTTCTTAGAAATAAAAATTAATTGATTATCAAAATTAAAAAGAAATGCTGGTGGCCCAAAACTATCTTAATACATAGTGTGTAGTAATTTGGGACTAGATTTACATATATCTATGTATATACAACAGTAGTACTATTTTAACAACATAATTATTTCTGATGGTAATTTAGGATTACTAGCACATGGGTTTTCAAACTTAACTGCTTAAAAATTGGCTTATCATTTCACCCTCTCCTCTGGCCTATAGCTATTTATTAATTCAGTCAACTACTACTTTTTTTTTGAGTTGGAGTCTCACTGTCGCCCAGACTGGAGTGCAGTGGTCGCTCCCGGCCACCGCAGCCTTGACCTGCTGGGCTCTGGCGATCCTTCCGCCTCAGCCTTCCAAGGAGCCGGAACTACAGGCGTGCGCTACCACGCCCAGCTAGTTTTTGCTTTATTGTAGAGAGGAGGTCTCCCCAAATTGCCTGGGCAGGTCTCGAACCTGCGGGCTCAAGCAATCTGCTCGCCTCGGCCTCCCAAAGTGCTGGGATTACAGACTGAGTCACTGAGCCTGGCCCAGTCAACTATTTCTAAGATAATTATTGAAATTAGAAGCTATCTGTTGATACAAGATTTGAAAGAAATTTGACTTGTCAAGATTCAGAATTAAATTTATAAAACTGGGGGCAGTCCTTTAAAGTAATGTATATATTTTCACTGTAATTTAAAATAGGGACATATGAATACAATTTATTACAGCAGCATATTATGAGGTTATAAATAAATAATATGACAGGGTCTTTGAAATCGCTTGGCAAAAGCATATACTGTTCTGACGGTAACACATTTTGGCATAGTGATTAGGAGGGTCAGCTCTGGAGTGATATGAATTGTTCTGAAAGCTAGTTCAGTCATTTACTGAATGGCCTAGGGCGAGTCATGTAACCCTCAGGATCTCCTCTGGAAAATGAGGCTGACTACTTCACAGGACTGTAGTGAAGACTAAAGGAGCTGACTCATGTACAGCACTCAAAACAGGGCTGCACTCAATAGATGTTAGAAATTATTATCTTTGAGATGATGAATGGCACAAATACTGTTTTCTAGAGAGCCATGTGGTAGTACCAACAGTTTAATTTCGTCATGTAAATTTATAGGTTCTTAAAAGGGCACTCAGTGACAGCTAACGTTCTAGTTTATTCAATATCACTCCTTTTGTCCTTGAATGCAGATATCATTCAATTCCACATTCACCTTTGAAAAAGTATCTGCATTAGTTCAAAAGAGACCACCAGAGGCAGTAGGAATAGACTTTTGGGACATACTGGTCTGACCGAATCCCACCAGGAGAAGTTTAGTGGAGGGGGAACCACCCTCAAGCCAATCTTCGTAGTTTTACTTAAGCCTAATGAGATCCTCAGACCAAGGTCAACAAGCACGGGAAAGGCAGCTATAAACCATGCCACCTGACAGACACAGAAGGAATAGGGATAGGAGGGCACTCGTGTATGGGCAGGAAACCTGGGCTGATTTATTTGCATTGAGACAACTCCAGAGGGATCAGGAAACACAGAAGATTTATAAATTAATTCCCTGTGGCATCATAAAAGGCTGCATTCTGACAACAGTGAGGGCAAGCTAGATTTGATGCTGGGAGAGAAGGGAAGAAAGAGTCTCATCAAATTGTTGTGAAGAATTTTCCTACATCTGGAATTAATGACACAAAAACGGAGCAGATGGATGAAAGACTGGATGAACCCAGTTTTCCCCACGTCTTTCAGTCTCTGGGTTTTACTGAACTCCAGTAAAGAAGAATTCATCACCATATAATCTATTCCTTTGTAAAGTTTTTTAAAAAGGACTTTTTAAGCTTCAAAATGCAATACTTTTTAATGAAAGTAGTAACACTTTAACAAAACAAGCACATTTCTATAAACAGATTTAAGTATGTCTTTTTTTTTTTTGAGTAGAGGTCTAGCTCTGTCGCTTGGGCTAGAGTGCAGTGGCACAGTTACAGCTCACTGAAGCCTCAAACTCCTGGATTCAGGCGGGTGATTCTCCCACTTCAGCCTCCCGAGTGGCTGGGACTATGGTCCAGGTTCACACAGGACTATGCCTGGCTAATTTTTTGATTTCTTTTTTTTTTTTTTTTTAATAGGAACAAGGTCTTGTTATGTTGCCCAGGCTGGTCTGGAACTCCTGGGCTCAAGCGAGCCTCCTGCCTCAACCTCCCAAAGCGCTGGGATTACAGGTATGAGCCTCTGTACCTGGCCTCCATATATCTTTTTATGTCTTATAATTGCTTGTTTTTAAACTGTTCTACTGTCAGCAATTAGTAGATGATACAGATATAGGTAAATGTGTTGATTTATCAAAATATAAAGAATAAAAAATTTTAGACTTCAAAACTCATTTAATCTATCCATCCAACATTATAGATGAAGAAGATACAGCCCAGAGAGTCAAGCCAGAGAGGGTGTAGTCCTATTTCTATAAAAGCAACAAAATTTAAAAACAAAAAAATAAATTAGTTGTAAACACACAGACACCAAGAGATTTATATAAAAGTCTGATTCTCTGGAGAAAACAGAATGTTTGGATAACAGGGCTCACATCTTACATGATCACCACGATCTAGAATTAAAAGTAGCTGCCTCCTTAGACAAAGCGTATGGCCAACGTTTATCGCATTCTCTCTCTCCTACTGCTTTATACCACTTCACTCACTTCTTTTATTTATGATATCTGCCTGGCCCATGTGGCCCTAGGGTTAGGTGATACTAAGCATCTGAACAGTACTTTGTAAAGTATGAAGTGTTGTGTACTAGCCGATGGTGTTACTACTGTTCGAGACTATGCACTTAGTTATCAACAGAGCTGGAGCTACAGCTCAGGTAGCTTGACACTCAGAGTAGTGCAATTTCTAATATACCACACTGTATATGCAAACAAGAAAATGAGACAGCAACAGTTATAGAATGGGAGTTCTTACATTTGAAGAAATAACCACACCAATGAGAATGACTTGCCTAGCATAAAGAATAAATAAAATCGACTGGGTGGAGGTAGGGTGGGAGAAAAAAAGAATAAATAAAACTAACCCCGATAGTCCGAGTGAACAGCTTCTTTTTCTTTCCCTCCCCCTTCCTCTTCTCATTTGTTTTAACTTAGGGACAATTAATATGTGAATGTTAAAAAAAGCACAGAACGGCTTTGCTAATGATAAAGAAAAATACTGATTTCCTGGCTAGGAAATTCCAAACTGCAAAGATGAGTTGAAGTGAAGCTTTAAGTGGGGAGTAAGCCCAGGAAGTGGCGGGCAACTCCAGAAGTGAGGACAGTGAGTGAAAAACGCTTGGCTAGTTCCTTTAAAATAAATCTGGATACCATCAGCAGGAACAGTCTAGCTGACCTTAAAAGTTTGTGGTGACTTAGAGGAAGAAATGTGTATATTAAATACTTAATACATAAACATCTAGAATTGAAAGGAGACTAATTCTTAAAAGACTAACATTTTGGCTGGGCGCAGTGGCTCGCATCTATAATCCTAGCACTTTGGGAGGCCGAGGTGAGAGGATTGCCTGAGCCCACAGGTTCAAGACCAGCCTGGGCAACTTGGCGAGATCTCAACTCTACAATAAATCAAAAAATTAGCTGGGTGTGGTGGTACATGCCTGTAGTTCCAGCTCCTTGGAAGGCTGAGGCAGAAGGATTGCCTGAGCCCAGCAGGTCGAGGCTGCGGTGGCCATGAGTGTGCCACTGCACTCCAGCCTGGGTGACAGAGTGAGACTCCAACTCAAAAAAAAGGGTAACATCTTGGCCAGGCTCGGTGGCTCAGTCTGTAATCCCAGCACTTTGGGAGGTGGAGGCAAGTGGATTGCCTGACCCTGTGGGCTCAAGACCAGTCCGGGCAACTTGGCGAGACCTCATCTCTACAATAAATAAAAAATTAGCTGGGCATGGTAGTACACGCCTGTCGTTCCGGCTTCTTGGAAGGCTGAGGCAAAAGGATCGCCGGAGCCCAGTAGGTCGACGCTGGGGTGGCCATGAGTGGGCCATTGTACTCTAGCCTGGGCGATGGAGTGAGACCCCAATTCAAAAAAGAAAAAGAGTAACATCTCACCAAATCAACAAGGGCCACTGTATCATTAAATACAAATTGAATTATCATTTTCTGTCAACGTCTGTACATTTTAACTAGACAAAAAGTTTTCACCTTCATATTTTGTTTTTTTGAGTCGGAGTCTCATTCTGTCACTCAGGCTGGAGTGCAGTGGCATACTCACGACCACCCCAGAGTCAACCTGCTGGGCTCTGGCAAACCATCCGCCTTAGCCTTCCAAGTAGCTGGAACTACAGGTGCATGCTACCAAGGCCAGCTAATTTTTTGATTTATTGTAGAGACGAGGTCTCGCCAAGTTTCCCAGGCTGGTCTCGAACCCCTGGGTTCAGGCAGCCCTCTCGCCTCCACCTCCCAAAGTGCTGGGATTACAGGTGTGAGCCACCATGCCCGGCTGAAAGTTTTCACTTTCTATGACAACAATAACAGTCGCCATTCAGGAGATAATGTTGCACAGGATAGCTGGGGGGGTGATGCTCCTGCACACAGCAGATATAGCACTAATTAGACACTGTCAAACACAAGATCAAGGGATCCCAGCAGTGACTGTTGTAGATGTGTTCTCCAAGGAATGCCTGTTCAGTTGTGCAGAAGGCCCCTGGTCCTATAAGTGATAGATTTAAGTTAACACATAAAACAACTGAATATGCAAATATTCTCAGAGGCTGGCCCCCTTATCAAGAATGCAAATTGCTTAGTGAATGAATGGATGTCTACAGCGGCCGACTTCCTACAAATAGCTTCTGTAGTGCTCAAGGTGCGGTAACACAGATTTTCCTTGATCGCTAACAGTGCAGGAGCTCTTGGTAGCTTTTCTCTACCGCTGTTCTCTTCTTCGAGAATGTAAATAGTTTTAATAGCATGAAGAGTGGGCTTCCCAGTTGTTCCAGCACTGGTGACCAAGGCCCAAAGCTGCTGACAAAAAAGACCGAAGCAACCTACTTTCTCAAGACAGCTCAGAAAGACGTGGTGGAGCAGGCACCAGCCGCCGGCCCAATGCCTCAGCGTGCCTTTGCTGGTCCTTATGAGACTGGTGCAAAGGCGGTGCTAAGCCCAGCAGAAGGACTCATTCAGTTCATTCATAGGAGGGTCCCCTTTACCTAAGCAAAGTGAGAGGGAGTCAAAGAGAACCACTACTAAAGACTGGGCATAAGTACAAGAAAAGGACTGGCGTCTCATTCTTTTGTTTGGCATCTACTTAGCCATCAGACTTGTTGATCTGCCTTGTGCTTATCTATGGAAGAGACAGATGACAGATGGAGACAGAAACATTGAGGCAGCCTACAGACTTTCACTATTTGGCATGGCAAGGATGCATGAGTTTCCTGTGGGTCAAGTGACATTACAGACAACAGCCAGGTTTGTGTCTTTTGGCTGCTGCTCTGGGGGTCAATGTTGGTCAGAGAAGCAACATCAAAGGACCCTCCAACCAGAGGAGGAAGAAAGAGGAGTGAAAGAGAACAGAACTTCTTCCTTTCCCACTGCAGGGGCCTCGAGTGAGCTGAGGAGGGGGAAAAAAAAGAAAACAAGTCCTGTTGTGTTATGTGATCTGCTTTCTTACACCACAGATTAAAAGAGTTTTTCCTAGAGTTTAATACAAATATGGAATCATGCAGTATATACTCTTTTGTGTATCAATTATTTTGCTCAGTGTATTTTTGAGACTCATTCATATTATATGTATTTACAGCTCATTCCCGTTTATTGCTGAGAAGTACTTCATTGCATAGGTATTCACAGTTTCTTTATTCTTTCACTTGCTGTGGTAGCTAGGCATCAAGATGGCAAAGATCCCTGTCTCCAGTTATTCACATCACTGTGCTGTCCCCTCCCATACTACATGAGGGTTGGTCTGTGTGATCAACAGAATGAGGAAGAAGTGACGGCATGTCACTTCTGAGGTTAGGTTATGGAAGACACTGGAAATTCCATCTTGGTTGCCCTCTTCCTCTCTTGGGCAACTTGCTGAGGGGGAAGTCAGTTGCCATGTCCTAAGTAACCCTACAGAGAAGCCTGGATGGTGAAGAGCCAAGAGACACATGAACGAATCTAGAAGTGGGTCTTCCAGTACCAGCCAAGCCTTCAGGTGACTGAAGGTCTAGTCTGAGGGCCAACCCACAAGGGATCCTGAGTTGGAATCACCTGCTGAGCTGCTCCCAGATTCCTGATCCTTAGGACTGTGTGAGATAATGAATAATTATTGCTTTATGCCACTAAATTCAGGGTGATTTTTATGCAGTAATAAATAACTAATAGATTTTGGTAACTGGGAATGGGATAATGATGTAACAACAACTTAAAAATGTGGGAGTGGCTTTAGAGCTGGGCAGAAGCTGGAAGACTTGAGCATTAGCAAAAATCTAAAGTGTCTTAAATCAACTGTTAGCTGAAGTATGTGCTTTTAAGAAGTTGCCAGCCAGGCTCGGTGGCTCAACCTGTAATCCTGTGCCTTTGGGAGGCTGAGGTGAGTGGATTGCCTGAGCCCGCGGGTTCCAGACCCGTCTGGGCTGCGAGACCTCATCTCTACAATAAATCAAAAAATCAGCCGGGCGTGGTAGCGCATGCCTGTAATTCCAGCTACTTGGAAGGCTGAGGCGGAAGGATTGCTGGAGCCCAGTAGGTCGAGGCTGCAGTGGCCGGGAGTGGCCACTTCACTCCAGTCTGGGTGACAGAGTGAGACTCCAACTCAAAAAAAAAAAAGAAGTTGCCGGTGGATCTTGGAAGTGAGGAACACGTTACTGGGATCCTTGCTATGTACAACCAGAACTTTAGCACGACGTTATCTGCAGTTACATGGAAAGTAGAAAATGCACCAAATGAACTGTACGATTTAGCTAAGGTGACTTCCAGCCAAGGTGCTTAAAGTGTGGCCTGGTTTCTTCTTGCTGCTTATGGTAAAATGTGAGAGAACATACACTAACGTGGCCACCCCAAAGACAGCTTCGCTTGGTCCTTTTAAGTGTTTTTGGGACTTTACAAACACAGCCTGAATCTAAACAATATATATTTAAAAACTACATATGTGTATTACAGCAACGGATTTAAGTGAAAAATTAGACTAAAATATCATACAATACATTCCCCAAGTGAGTCAATATTTGGCCTGAAAGCAATCATTCTTTGTGATGTACTTCCCTTCAAAAGTACATTTGTTTACACCATGAAGCCTCCAATGGGATTCATAGCAACAGAATGTTCTAACTAAGCAGTCTATCTCAGGATGTCATCTGAATGCCCAGGTGCAATAATACAACAGTCAACAAGGTACATTCTACCCTCATATTTCTTATAGTTTAAGAGTCTTAAATTCCTGTCTCCATGAGAAAATGTAGTCCTCCATTGGTTCAAAAAGTAGGGCAGAGAAAATGAATGGAGGACTGCTGCAGGAAGCTGCTAAGAAACTAACTAGCTATGAGTCTTTTTCTCTGGCTCATCATTGTGACACAGAATAATAGCAACTCAAAAATCATCATGTATGTGTCTTTAAAGGCTGATTCTCCATCACTCTTATTGGTAACACACATCCATTCAGGATTTCATTCATAAGGAAAAGGCTTTAAATCAGTAGTCAGACTACAGAAATGTCTTATTTTCTCGGCTAGTTAGAAGATTTTTTTCATACAACAATTTTCTTCTTCATGAAAGAAGAGAATAATAAATCCAATATAGTGACCTTCATCAAACTGGGTTCATTCTTCAGAACAATGTTAAGCCAGTTCTTCCCAAAACTTAGTAAATAAGAACAATCATATTTTTCATAGTCAAAACAACAGATTCACATTCTTTACTTAAAATTTTGAGGCGGGTAAAGAAAGACACATTTCAAACAAGTAAAATTATTTGAGCCTGACAATTAATATTAAAACTGCATTTCCTCTTCTAAAAGCTGTAATCAAAAAACGCGTGCATCAAAATTGGAGTTGGAACAAATGACAATATTTTGTTGTTGTCAACCATCATTCCAAACAAAGGGAATTTACTGAACTTTCAAAAAGGTATTCTCCTTTGTACCATATAAAAGCATGACAAATTTCAGCCCAAATGCTTTATTTGAAAAGTTCCAAGTGTCTAGAGTGATTATGATAAAAGTGCCTTTTCAACCCTAACTTCATAGTTAGTATACCATACTACTATGATAGACAGTAGCCTTCAATGGTCTAAGGAGGAAAAGACAGATGCTGTAGCTCTGCTTAAAGGTAGTCCAATGGCCAGCCCCATAACTTAAATGTGAGAAAAAAGGTCTAACGTCAAAATAAGAAAGACATTCACTTATACACACATTCTACTCACTAAAAACAAGGTTGTAAAATAACCTAACATAAAGGAATCAAAAGAGAGTGAGTCCACATTATAGGATAGACAAATTGTTTCTGAATGTGACATGTAGACAGAGCACTGAGCACTATTACTGAAGCAGCCAGCACTCTAACAGGGATAAGGAGAAGTCCAAAAGCATGTCCAAAAACAGGTTCAGATGAGTGAATGTGTGCTAGAATGTCTGCTGGATTGCAGAAAGGGCCAAGTCAAAGCACAGATCAGCTTTCCCAACCTAATCAGTGATTGCCAAGTACTCAGCTTAGCTTTGCCTGATGAAGCAATAAATAAGAGGAAAGGTGTCATACAAGGTATCATGAGTAGCTTCTCGAGGGACACTAAAAATTGTCAACTACAGAATGGATAGAACTTAATAAAAGACAGTTACTTAAAATATTATTCACTTGATTCAAATACTGTTTTCATACTATACCTATAGAAAATACTTGGAGCAATAGTGAAATATTCCCTTCCATAAGGAACTTAAAGATTTCTACCAAGAACTAAAGATTAGGGACATATAGTAGTCTTGTGATGGTTAAATAAGTAAAATAAACACTAAACAATAGAAAACTAAGAAAATATATGAACACGCTTGACTGAAGAGTATGAGATCAGCCCCAGGGAGTAACAGCAAGAAAGTAGAGCTGGGACTATATCTACAGAGAGGTGATGTTCAGCCTGGAGGAGCAGGCTCTGGCCAACTGAGCACTATGCAGATAACAAGCCTTGGCATTAGTATCTGACAATCACCTAGCTTCCCCAAGTGACAGCGCCTTTCTGCAGCACATGCACCAGATCTTAACAATCACACAGCTTTGCATTTAAGAATATTCTTCTCAAGAAGATCTTGGACCCTTTGACGATACTATCCAATTCATCTTCATGCTTTCCTATAAGAATGGGACAGGGATGATATTCTTTTTGTGGCTAAGGAAATGAAGCATAAGCACACAGCACCACATTCAAATTTCTTCGAAATAACATGTGTGGACACATTATTTGTGATTGTTCAGGTCTACTTAGTCAGCTTAGCTATTCTTAATCCATTTAACTCTTTTAGTGAGTATACTGGAAACTGACATTTGTTCAAAAATATGAAATACAAATTAAAATTAGTTCAGGGCTTTTAAAATGAGACAGATTGAGGCCAAGTGTGGTGGCTCATGTCTCTAATCTCAGCACTTAGGGAGACCAAGGTGAGAGGACTGCTTGAACCCAGGAGTTCAAGAGTAGCCCAGATAATATAGCGAGACCTCACTTCTATGAGAAAACAAAACATTAGCTGGGTGTAGTGGCACGTGCCTGTAGTCCTAGCTATTCTGGAGGCTGAGCCCAAGAGGTCAGGCCTGTGGTGAGCCGTGATTGTGCCACAGTATATGTGTGTGTGTGTGTGTGTGAGAGAGAGAGAGAGAGAGAGAGAGAGAGAGAGAGAGAGAGAGAGAGAGAGAGATTGAGTAATCTGAGATAGTATGATAAATGATTAATATTCTCGTCAGTTTTCTTATATAAAATGAAGGAAGTGTAGCTTCTCTGTCAGACTAGATGACCCGAAAACCCTGTGTGACAAAATACTTAGAAATGCTAGATAAACTCGGTAAGCTTGCAATAAAGGAAAGTCCTCCAGGGCCATATTAGTTTTGCTTTCTCCTGTATTACCGGCACCTAGGAGAGGGCCTTGCATATAGCAAGCACGAAATTATAACTGGTGAATGTTGCCAAGTGAACGCAAAGGAGAGTCTGGAAAGATCTGTTAATAGTAAAGGGTGTGGGTCAAGGAAAAAGAGGTTCATAGACAGTAGGAGAAGTGCTAAGAAGGCTTAGTCTAGAATTAAGTAGCCCTGGAATTCCAATCAGGAACACTGATACAACAGTATAGGCCTTGTGAAAGTATAATCTACAAACCTATAATACTTATGGCTGGTTTGTGCTGTCAGTTGACTAGTGCCTTAATTTTACCTTCTTTGAAGTGAAACTATAGTAGTGTCCTCTTATCTGAAGGAGATATATTTCGAGACCTCTAGTGGATACTTGAAGCCATGGATAATATCAAATCCTATATACATTATATTTTTCCCTATATATATACATTCCTATGACAAAGTTTAATTTATAAATTAGGCACAGTAAAAGATCAACAATAATAAAGTAGAACTGTAATAAAAGTTATATGGATGTGATCTCTCTCCCTCTCTCAATGACAGTAGACATACTCTACTGTCTTGTACTAACCCTTCTTTTTGTGATGACATGAGATGATGCAATGCTTGCATGATGAGACGAAGTGAAGAATGGTGCAGGCATTGTGACACAGCGTTAGGCTACCGTTGACCTTCAGACAACACTCAGAAGGAGGAGCATGTGCTTCAGGTGACTGTGGATCACTGGGCCGTGATGATGCTAACAACTGGATGTCAGGAGCAGACACTATCTATGACTCTGGGTGGGCAGCGTAGACAGTGTGAATATGTTGGACGAAGGGATGACTCACGTCCTGTGTGGGTTGGAGTGAGCGTTCATCATGATACTCAGAACAGTGTGTATCTTATGAACTATGTCTGGAATTTTCCATTTAATAGTTTTGAACCACGACTGACAGTGGATAAATGAAACTGTAGAACCTGAAACCAAGGTTAAGGGGGAACAACTATATGTATACTGCCAATAATGTGTTCTCCTTACAGGAGATCTTATTAGAAAATAATGGCAAAAGTTTGTGAAACAAGCAAAGAAGGTAATGAATGCTCAACATTACTGATAGCCAAGTATGAGTGTATAATGAAAAGATATGAGGCCATCATGACTTCATAAAGATTTTTAAAAACTCAACTGAATTTCTGATGTCAGTGTCACCCTAAGGTACATTTCTTATAATTGTTTTACTACCTCACATCATTGAGAATAGTTCACATCCTGGAGGAGAATTAGGACATAGAGGGCATAAAGAATCACAGGTTTAATGTTGATCATAATTTCATAATAAAACATGAACCTGAGAAATTCATATTTGAGAAGAAAAAGCTAAAGCCTAAAACATTTTTTTTTTTTTGAGTCAGAGTCTCTCTCTGTTGCCCAGGCTGGAGTGCAGTGGCATGATCACAGCTCACCGCAGCCTCAACCTCCTGCGCTCAGGTGATCCTTCCACCCCATCCTTCCAAGTAGCTAGGACTACAGGCATGTGCCACCACGCTCATCCTATTTTCTGATATATATATTTTTTGAGTTGGAGTCTCTCACTCTGTCGCCCAGGCTGGAGCACAGTGGCATGCTCACGGCCACCGGCAGCCTCGACCCGCTGGGCTCAGGTGATCCTTCAGCCTCTGCCTTCCAAGTAGCTGGAACTATAGGCATGCGCCACCACACCTTGCCAATTTTTTTATTTATTGTAGAGAGGAGGTCTTTTCAAGTTGCCCAGGCTGTTCTTGAACCTGTGGGCTCAGACAATCCTCTCACCTCAGTCTCCCAAAGTGCTGGGATTATAGGCATGAGCCACCGAGCCTGGCTTTTAAACATTTTATGTGATGTTATTAAGAAGAACCTATTTATTAAAAAATTGGGGAGAGAGGAGCACACCTCATCAACAAGGGTACCTGCATAATCAACATTTGTATACCTAACCCTGAATTGTACCCCACATCTTTTTTATAATAATAATAATTAAAATATATATATATATAAAATTAAGACTGGGTGCAGTGGCTCAAGTCTATAATCCCAGCACTTTGGGATGCCAAGGTGAGGAGACTGCCTGAGCCCACAGGTTCAAGAACAGCCCAGGCAACTTGGTGAGACTTTGTCTCTACAATAAATCAAAAATTAGCTGGGCGTGGTAGCGTGTGCCTATAGTTCTGGCTACTTAGAAGGCTTAGGCAGAAAGAGCATGAGCGTGCCACTGTACTCCAGCCTGGGCGACGGAGTGAGACTCCAACTCAAAAAAAAAAAAAAATTAAGCACAATTTTTGCTTCTCATTATGAGTGAATTCATTCAGCTATTTTATCTTTTTTGGACATAAGTTAGTATTATCCTAATACAGAAAGTAGAACATTTGTCTATGGAACCAAAGAGTCGGAAGTACATAGTGAATACTATCATCAAGTGCTAAGTTTCCGGAGTAATGGTAATAATGAAAAATTAATATTTTAGAGTTGGTTATTTCAGATTATTTTGAAAAGCATACTGGTATTCCAGTTTTTGTTTTCTCCAAAAAGCAATTCATCCTGAAAGGCAACTAAACTAATGCAGTCTGAATCTTAAGGGTTGGTCGATTAAACAGCTTTTATGAACAATAGTTTTGAACCCATGGGATCCTGAGATGGCTGCCCTCAGGAGGAGACTTTAATAACCTTATTTAATGTATGTCGCATACATAGATGATGAAGGTTTAGGGGTATCAGCGCCTAAGTGGAAGATTCTTGATTCCTTTAACCCTATGCAAAAGTCAAACAGTCTGACAGAGCAAACCACCTTCTGGATAGCTACAGCATAAGAATACTTCTTCATTACCCACAGGTAAGGGATCCTGGGGATTAACTCTCTCCTAAGCCAGGCACGGTGGCACATGCCTGTAGTCCCAGTCACCTGGGGGGCTGCGGCAGGAGGATTGCTTGAGTCCAGGAGCTGGAGGCTGAAGTGACTATGATTCTGTCACTGCACTCCAGTCTGGGTGACAGAGGGAGATCCTGTCTCTAAAAAAACACAAAAAAACAAAAAACCCCACCTCTCCCCCACAATACCTCTAAGTTTGAAAAGTCTCCATGTCCTCTGCGTGGTCAATGAATCAAAGGAAAGTGTGGCTGTTTTGCAGCCTGCAAAGCATTCCTGGGCACTTACTCTCAGAACCATACATGTGTAGTCCTGACAGGGTACTGCCCTCTCTGAAGACTCAAAAGTGGAACTGTGGAATTATACTGTACTATATTTACAGTCTCAGACTCATACTGCCTCTCTTAGTAATCTGTGAGATAGGAACAAATTACACCATTTCTTTCTGTTTGCTTCAGGTTCGCTGTAGACAGAAAGAGGAGGGGTTGAAGTACAAATAAATACCCACTTCTACCAGGGGATGGATGAATGTCATATACATGAAATAGCATTTTCTTGTGCTCTTCTAATTCTAATATAATCTTTCTAATAATCAACTATCTGTCTGGAATTTTCACATAAGATGATAAGAACAGAATCGATTTCTTTTTTTTGGGAGATAGTGTCTCACTCTGTCACCCAGGCTAAAGTGCAGTAGCATGAACATGGCTCACCATAGCCTTGACCTCCTGGGCTCAAGTGATCCTTCTGCCTCAGCCTCTCAGGTAGCTGAGACTATAAACACGTGCCACCATTCCTTTCTAATTTTTGTTTTTTTGTAGAGACGAGGTTTTGCTATGTTTCCTAGGCTGGTCTTGGACTCCTAGGCTCAAGTGATTCTCCTGCCTCAGCCTCCCAAAGTTCTGGGATTACACGCATGAGCCACTGTGCCCAGCTTCAGAATCAATTCTAATTCTGGCTCCATCACTTAGTCCTCATGGAAACTTGGTAAAAAAATTTAACCATTTTGGTCTTAGGTACTTATCTATATAATGAATATTGTACTATCCAAAGTTGTGGTGAAGATCAGAGATGACATATATAAAGCACTTGTGCCAGCATATTATAGTCAACTGATAAGTGGTAGCCATTATTGTCACTATTCTATTTTCACATAATTCTGAAAAGTAATACCAGTCAGGGATAAAAGGAACAGTCATGTCACAAATGTAAAATTATATAATTAGTAAGTGAGTAAGATGAAATGTATGCTTGGAAGGTATTTTTCTGGTATTGAGAACTACAGAAAGGCAGGCATTTAAACAATGCTCTCCAGTGATGACAACGTAAGATTTAAGAAAAACATATTACAATTTAGATTTTTTTAAAAATTCTATATTATAGTCACATCGTTAAAAAGAACAGGTGGGACTGGGTGTGATGGCTCACACCTGTAATCCCAGCACTTTCGGAGGCTAAAGCAGGAAGATTGAATGAAGCCAGAAATTCGAGACTAGTCTGAGTAACATAGTGAGACCCCTGTCTCTACCAAAAGCAAAAAAAAAAAAAACCCAAAAAAAGCCCAGCATGGCAGTGCACACCTGTAGTTGCTGCTACTCAGGAGGCTGAGGTGGGAGGATCTCTTGAGCCCAGGAGTTCTAGGTTGCAGTGAACTCTGATTGCCCCACTGCACTCCAGCCTGAGTAATAAAGCAAGACTATGTATCTTTTTAAAAAAGTGAAAAAAGGTACCACTATCTCTCTTTCCCAACTGCTCTGAGAAATATGTTCGTCCTCAGAGGAGTACAATACCATGTGCTAGTTGTATAATTCTGAATACTACAGCCAGACTGAGTATTACATAAAGTCACTGGAGGTGACTGAGAATGACAGTCACGGTTACTGAGATTCCCTCTATGCAACATGTACCACCGATGGCATAGCCGTTTCTGTGGAACAGGGGTCTGGGAAAGGGAATGGAGGCGAGGAATCCAAGCACTGTAGGTTTTCTACCTTATTTAATTTCCTACCAACCCCGTGAGGTAGGTAATGCTATCCCAATTTTATGGATGAAGAACATGAGTCTTAGAGAAGCAATTTGTTCAAGTGGTAAATGGAGTAGCTAGAGTTACAACCTAGGTCTTATTAGCTCTCTACCAGCCTGTTACTAGGAAGAAAGACATTTGTTTTCCATTAATATAATATTTGGCACATAGTAGATATTCGATGGATCTAAAATGAATGGGCGAATAAATCACGCAATGTTTGGATGATCTGCTAAATCTGTCAGCAGAAAAAGATGGTAAGGCCAGGACTACCCTTTACGGAATGGTTCTGCCAAATGTCTAGAACAACCAGTGTTTTACACATTAGACTATGAGTTTCTTTCAGACAAATACTGTGCCTTCGTGTCCCTCATGGCTAGAAAATACTGGCATCAAAGAACATATTATCTGACAATGAATCCTAACATAGAGGATTAAAAAATTGTAGTTGTAAATGAGATTGTCTAGATTCAAACCAAATCAGTTTAAGTTCGTGGCTTTTACTCTTATACTGTTATAGTTGACTTTTTAATAACAGAAAAAACATCCTAGCCTGTCTTGAAAAGCCCAACCTGCCTATGACACATCTGTGTAGAACACATGGGGGCAAAGCCAAACTTCACACAAGCAGCAAATACAACATGGAGGTTGTAAAATTCTAGAGGTGAAAAGAACAAAATAATGCCAAGAGCAAGGCCATCTTGCAATAGCCACTGTGGCTACACAAATGGCAGCAGAGCTTTCCAGGGTTCCATCTGAGTTTATGTTCAATCTTGCGCGAGGGCTGACAATCACAGCGGGGCTTCTTCATGACTTACAGTCTGAACATACTGGTTGGCACCCGCCACAGAACATCTGGAGTTTGTTAGACAACCTTTCGTTTTTTATTTTTTTTCATAGGCCCTGGCCCCTTCCTCTCTTGCAGCCTCTCCAAATGCTGCTTTGCCATGAATGAGGGAAGGAGACAAGTTACCCTGGGGAGGGGGTTACGTGTAAGCAAACTGGGACCATATTAGAGTGACCCCAAGTCTGTATATTCCTCACTGCTTCACCTCCTTCTGACGATAGGATTTGCATGGGAATGACAACAGCCTATCAGGGAGTGGCAGCTCCATTTACTGGAGAGCCTTGTCAATGCTGACTGCTTCCCTGTTAGGAAATGGCTTTAGATTGAGGCACATTCCAGCAATTCAAGAACTAGAAGCTTTAAATTAAAACAACATTGATGCCATATCCTCTTTCCAAAAGGCCTCTCCCTTGTCCAAAAGTTAGTACACACACACTTAGAGGAATTAAAGAACCGAACGTCTTTGGCAAGACTCCTCTCCTCTTGCTCACAGCATCACAGATACATTTTGAGAGGGCAAGAATATGAAACTTTACATGAAAGGGAGACAGGAAAAAGACTGTAGGAAGGACTCCTGAGAACTGTAGTATTTCTCTCTCTTTTTTTTTTTTTTTTGAGTAGGAGTCTCACTCTGTGGCCCAGGCTGGAGTGCAGTGGCACACTCATGGCCACCCCAGTGTGAACCTGCTGGACTCCAGTGATCCTTCTGCCTCAGCCTTCCAAGTAGCTGGAACTACAGGCGCATGCTACCATGCCTGGCTAATTATTTATTTATTTATTGTAGAGACAAGGTCTTGCCAAGTTGCCTAGGCTGGTCTCGAATCCACAGCTCAGGCAATGCACTTGCCTTGGACTCTGAAAACGCTAGGATTACAGGCTGAGCCATGGAGCCCGGCTGTATTTTTCTTGTGTTTTTTTGAGTTGGAGTCTCACTCTGTCGCCCAAGCTGGAGGGCAGTGGCATGCTCCTGGCCACTGAAGCCTCGACCTGCTGGGCTCCGGCGATCTTTCCGCCTCAGCTTTCCAAGTAGCCAGAACTACAGGCACGTACTACCACACCCAGCTAATTTTTTGATTTATTGTAGAGACAAGGTCTCATCCTGTTGCCCAGGCTGGTCTCGAACGCACAGGCTCAGACAATCCTTTCGTCTCGTCTTCCCAAAGTGCTAGGATTATAGGCTTGAGCCACCATGCCTGGCCTGTATTTTTCTCTTTACCTACAGAACATCCCAGGCATATAATTAGATATGAAAACACTGGGGAATTTTTAAGCTACTCCTTTCTAAGGTTATACGATCGTAGTTTAGTTAATTTTCTTAATTTTCACTCAATGAAAACATTTAGTTTTGAGAGGCAAGTAATCAAAAGCCACTGTGAATGAGGTACAGTATTCTGGTGTATTGTCAGAATATTCTACTTGGTATCTTGAGGCGAAGGGACCATAAACTACTTAAATAATATACCTATGTATTAAGGCATAACTAATTAGGAGAACTGATATTGCTAATATATATACTCACAAACTAGTGAACTATTTTTTTCATTAATACCCTCCTATTTTCTACTATCAGCTTTGATATGGTTTTCAACTACTGAACTGATGTCTTTAATAATAAGCACATGATTCCTATTTTACACAATGGGCATTCAAATATTAGATGATGTCTTCTTCTGCTAAAAATTATTTTAGGACATGGGAAGAGTTTTCTTTCACTTATAAATAAGCAATGAGTTACATTTTGCTGTTCAACTATGTATCCTGTAGTGAAGGGACAACTCTTGGTATTTTTCTCAGCAAAGTCAGCCACATAAACAAATACAAATTCTACTTCTAAATGGTTTTAACGTTAGGCTACAAAGGAAATACTTTTACTGTTTGAATATTGATTCTTGCTAATATAAACATTAAATATTATATAAGGCACTATCAATTGGGGACTTATTCTCCTAGGATAGAAAAAAAAGAAAATTTCTTCACTTAAAAAACTCTTTTTCCAATCTCATTCTTTGAGGCAGAAGAGCAAATCTGGGCAGCCAAAATGTACAGAAAATGTGACATGGAATGCCGGAGATGACAACGGTGGGTGGGACTGTGGACACTGCACATGGACACGAACGGTCAGTGCCCACCTAAAGCAGGGCATCAGACTTTAAGATTCTGCTTTCTTCTTATTTTCAAAAGGGAACCCCTGCCCGCCCCTTTTTAAACCGTGGCAAAATAGACATAACATAAATAGGCAAGCATCACCAAAGGTGGGATTTTTAGCTCATATTTCCACAGATAAAAGGCCTTCCATGACTATTAAGCATTTGATTTGGGGAGGGGTTAGGCTGGAAAAGAAAAGGGCCAAATTTTGTTCCTACCTTCAGAGCTCACCCAACCCTGAATAACTGAAAACCTTTTTTTGTGTGTGTGAGTCAGGGTCTCTCTGTTGCCCAGGCTGGAGTGCAGTAGCATGCTCATGGCCACCGTAGCCTCGACCAGCTGGGCTCAGGTGATCCTTCTGCCTCAGTCTTCCAGGTACCTGGAACTACAGGTGTGCGCTATCAACTCTGGCTTATTTTTTGATTTATAATAGAGACGAGGTCTCACCAAGTTGCCCAGGCTGGTCTTGAACCCTTGAGCTCAGGCAATCCTCTCACCTTGGCCTCCCAAAGTGCTGGGATTACAGGCTTGAGCCACCATGCCTGGCCTGAAAACCATTTAATAAAAAACATTCTTAGTGTATGCTGTCATAGGAATCTGGTATCTGGTCGGATGTTAAAAAGAAAAAAAGTCCTTTTCTTTTTAAATGGGCCGATTTCATTAATTCATACTATCCACTATACAGAGTTACAAAACTTTCTCGTGGAAGACTTGTGGCATCTTCTAAACCAGTCCTCTTTCCAAGAATACTCTGCATTTCCTAGATACAACCACAGATTTGTGGAGAAAACAGTCTCCAGTGAAGGAGATTTACTAGACACAATGATCAGATGTCTAACATGAAACATGACACCTTAAAACACAAGCTACAAAGACATGTAGAGAATGGCGCGAAAGTTGGTTCCCTGGACCCCTCCATGGACCCTCCCTGGCATTTCCTCGTACCTGCTGTTTGAGCTGCTGCACTAGGCGATCCTTCTCCCGCTTTAGTGCAGCCACTTCCTCTTGGGTCTTTTTCTTAGAGGATGAAAGCTCTAAAAGCGCTATATTGGCATCTTTTTCACTAATGGCAGCCAGAAGAGCTTCTTGCCTGCAAAAGAAGAAAAATGCCAACAGTTTGATTTACCCTTCACAACAATTCTTGAAGTTGCCATATTATCCCCGTCTTATGGGTGATGGAACCAAGGGTTTTAGAGAGTTTACACACCTTGCCCAAGTTCACAATGAGAGGAAACAGTGCAGGAATCCTATTTAGGTTGTTCTGACTCTAGAGGTCTTTCTCAAGTTGTTATATTTCTATCTTAATAAAGTTCCCTTACATTATGGTAAGAGAAATAAGCCAGCCACAGAAAGACATATCCTGCATGATTCCACTTCAATGAGGTATTGAAATTAGTCAAACTCACAGAAGCAGAGAGTACTAAGGTAGTTGGCGGGGGGAAAGGAAGAATGGGGAGGTCCTGATCAGTGAGTGTTAAGTCTCGATTATGCAAGGTGACTGTGTTCTAGAGAGCTGCTGTACATGTCCCTAGAGATAACAATACTGACTAGACATTTAGAAATGGTTAAGGTCGGGCATGGTGGCTCACGTCTACAATCCCAGCACTTTGGGAGGCCGAGGTGAGAGGACTGTCTGAGTCCACGTGTTCAAGACCAGCCTGGGTAACTTGGCAAGATCTCATCTCTATAATAAATCAAAAAATTAGCCAGGTGTGGTGACACACGCCTGTGGTTCCAGTCACTTCTGCTCAGGCGGAAGGATCACCTGAGCCCAGCAGGTTGAGGCTACGGTGGCCATGAGTGTGCCACTGCTCTCCAGCCTGGGTGATAGAATGAGACTCCAACTCAAAAAAAAAAAAAAAAGAAAAAGAAAAAAAAATAAATGGTTAAGAGGGCAGATCTCAAGTTAAGTGTTCTTACCACAGCAAAATAAAATTTTAAAATATATTTAACCTTTAAAAAAACTATATTAGTAACAACTTAATATCTCATTTCAGAGGTTTTTTTATTTGTTTTTTGTTTTTTTAAGCCAGGGTCTCATTCTGTTGCCCAAACTGGAGTGGAGTGGCAGGCTCATGGGGGCCATGGCTCACAGCAGCCTCAACTCCTGGGTTCAGGCAATCCTTCCACCTGAGGAACTAGGACTACAGATTTTTTAGTTTTTTGCAGAGATGAGGTTTTGCTATGTTGCCCGGACTGGTCTTGAACTCCTGGGCTCAAGCAATCCACACACCTCAGGCTCCCAAAGTGTTGGGACTGCAGGCATGAGCCACTGCATCTGGCCCAATTTTAGAGTTTTAAAAAAGGAGTTCTTAGAAATACTTGCAGTTCAAACTTGAAAAACAAACAAATGTTGGGACCTTTTTTGTTTTTAGGAAGAAAAATTCTGTTACCTATACACTTTATCCATTTAACTCATCCCTTTGATAAGAATTTCTGTAGCTTCCAGGCAAATTGAAGCATTACTGACACTGAAAACATTTTCATGTATAGAGTGTACAACAAACTGCAAACTTTAGTATATTGGATTTAGAAACATAGCCATCTGTTCGTGGAGCATTATGAACATGGATAATTCTTTTTATCTCATCAATGCGAATAAGTTTGCAGCGTGGCTTTATTGGCAATGATCTGTACGCTTTGAAACAGTAATTTAAACTTTACTGATTCCTCGTGGCTTAGCTAATAACTACTTTATGGTCCATATCCAGAAGGAAACGGAGGTGGATTTAGTAGGGAGGCTGATGTAAAAAATTTACAAAATATTCATAATGAAGTTGGTGAACAGTTAGTCTCATAGTCCAAAATGCATTCCTCAGTAGCTCATCTTTTATGGAAGAAGACAGGTTTGATTTACAGAAACCATATAAATGGCCTGAGCTTTTGGCCTGAGGAAATGCTGAATCTGAGAATGCATTGCCCAAGTTTAACCTTGCTTCTGTCTTTTGTTAAGATAATTGAGCTTCAATAGCAGTCATATGGAAAAGTTTTAGTTTAGCCACAAACTGGAAAACTATCTGTTGAATATTCTAATGGATATTCTTTATTCTGGACTCAAAGGTATACTGAACTCTGAACAAGCAATGCTAACAAATGGAGGATGTAGATAAGTTGACATCACGGACATGAAGATTTGTTTAACCAGTCTTTGCTGTTGGAAGAGAGGGAGAGAAGATTCTCATTAACCCTGGTATCACTTCCCAGCATCCCCATACCGTGTAATTCCAAGAAAAGGCAGTTGACTACACCAGGAGGCTCCAGTCAACACCAAAGGGATAACGGACAGTCTAAATATATCCACTGACCACTTGAAAAAAATATGTTAAGTGGTAAAATGAGCTTAAAGGTGAAGGAGTTCAAGATGGTCTAACCACGCAGTTTCCTGTTGATTGCTGTCATCTGTCCCCCTTTGGGAAGCTCAAAGACTAACAAAGATGGAATGAGGAAGTGTGTGTGCTTTCTCAATAAGACTGCAGCGTTTCTGTGCACTAATATTCAGAATCACGCATTCAGTAGCACGCAAATAGAGGAAGATAAATTACCCTATATAATTAGATGGACACATCAGCACCTTTGTTGAATGCAAAATACAAAGGTGATGCGATGTGAGGTCTATTCTGTGCTTAAGGAAAATACCATAATATGAAAGAGCAAAAATTATCCCATATTGTTGAAGCATCTTGACTGAGTTACAAACTCTTTCATAAACAGTATTTTTGGCCAGCTAGGGTGGTGCAGTTAATCTCTGGAGTAAGATGTCAAATTCAAAAATTACAATATAACAAGTGACAATTTAGATTTCAAATTTCAAAATTTTGAGGAATGTGGCACTGGAGCGCCCCCAGAATAATATCTTTCTAATAAGTATACAATTTGAAGTCTTTTTTATATAATTCAAATAGGGATTTTGTTATATCATTGACGGTATTTATCTTTTACTGAGAAATGATAATATGCTATGGACTATAGAAAACCAAACTGTCTCTCCCATACTCATGGCTCTCATCCTCTAAAAATTCCTTAACACATTGTCATGCCTTTGTTCTTTCCACTTGAAAAGTATACTCTTGATATCTATTTCTACTTAAGAAGGCCAATTCACAGTCAAGAAAATGTTTTTATTATGTTAGGCATACAAATTTTGAGTAATGTCAATATCTTTTAGAGCATATTAGCTTTAAGGTTTTTAAACATTATTTTTGGAAACAGGTCGAAATAGTATTGGTCTCTTGGTTACAATTTTGGTAAACCTGAAATGGATATGGGGGAAGAACAGCCTCTTGAGAAAAATCTGAAGTACAGGCAAAAATGTGGACGATAGTAAAAAGTAGCATTCGTAATTTTTTGGGAATAAGGAAAATTGTGTTCCACTAATACATCTGATATAAAAGATCATATGATATAGTTAAACTTACGTGGTTAACTTTTACGAAGTACAATTAAGAATGACTAAACTCAAAAATTTTGTTAAAAACACTGCTTTTTAGCCGGGCGTGGTAGCGCACACCTATAGTTCCAGCTACTTGGAAGGCTGAAGTGGACGGATTGCCGAGCACAGCAGGTTGATGCTGGGCTCCAGCCTGGGCAACAGAGTGAGACTCCAACTAAAAAAACAACAACAAAAAGCGCCCCCCACAACACTGCTTTTTCAGAGAGAATGTAATTGAGTGGAAAAAAAGGAGCAAATTACAAAAAATAATCTTACTTTAGGAGCTGCCTACTCGATATAATTGTTTCTTTGCAAACATATTTTCTGATAAAAGTAGTACACATTCACTGAAAGAAAAACTGAAAGATATAGGAAACTAAAAAGATGAAAATAAAAATTACCAGAAAGAATTCAGTTTTAATAATCCTTTTAATTTGAGTTGATGACTTGAGACCATCTATTCCAATACAGACATGGATATTACTGAATCTTAAAGGGGATTAATGATTGACCTTGAGAACTTTACTAACTAAAGACTAACCTCGGAAAAGGGAGACTTGCTAGCGTGACACATTTTGACTTTGTTCCCATGAGCCCCTGGGGACTAATATAAGCACATAAAATGTGGAAGGTAATACTCATATGCCATAAGCCCAGGGCAAAACAAGAACCGCAATGCTCTTCCTGCCAAATTACTCTCCTTGTTCTGCTTATGTCTTTTCCTTAGATTAAAAAAAAAAAAAAAAAGAAAGAAAGAAAGATGTGGACACGAAAATTTCCAAAGTGATTAGTAAACCTCCTACTGCATGGTCAACATGCCATATTAGTAGCATAATGAGTAGGTAGCAGCAGAAATCCAACTTTAAGTCATTACAGCGGTCTATTCACTCTCCCCCTGGTGCTTTAAACTACCAGGCCAGTTGAATCTGCCCTTTGACCTGCGAATTCTAATAGAATCAAGATGTCTCTAAGAGTACTCTGCTGTGGCATCTGCACTTCAGGAAATGGTAAGACCACCCCCATCTGTTTTCTTCCCCGTCTGGGCAAATTTCAGAAACCAGGGGCAAACATCAAAGGTAAATGGAGCTCAAAATCCTTTGGATAATTCCTGAATTGTTGAGAATTCCACATTAGTCTTCTATCACCAGTAATGATCACAATCAGTGTTGGAATGATGGTTAAAAATCTAAGAGTGAAGTCTAAGTATGTATGTGTGTTTAACAGAAAAGCAAGACAAAAAAAGGAGTACGAATAAAGGGATATCACCAAGGTTTATTGTTCCCTCTTCCTCCAACTGAGTACTTAAAATTGAATGACTGCATAATTATAGCCCCGAAATACCAGGAAAAACATTGGGTGAAAATAGAAACGAGATCAGTAGTTTTGGACATTTTAATGTCATGGACTGTAGGCCTACTTTATTCCAATTTTAAATAAATCTTAAATCTAGATTCTCTTATTGATGGATTAAATAAATCTTTGATTCTGCCTTATTTATTTAGTCAGAGTCTTACTCTATCGCCCAGGTTAAAGTGCAGTGGCATGTTCACGGCTACCTCAGCCTTGACATGCTGGGCTCAGGCAATCCTTCACCTCAGCCTTCCATGTAACTGCAACTACAGGCATGTGCCATCACACCTGGCTAGTTTTTTGATTTATTGTAGAGATGAGGTCTCCGCCAAGTTGTCCAGGCTGTTCTTGAACCCCTGGGCTCAGGCAATCCTCTCACCTCGGCTTCCCAAAGTGCTGGGATTACAGGATTGAGTCACTGCACCCAGCTGTCCTTCTTTATTTGTTATTTTACCAATTAACTACCCAGAGTGAGTATTAAACTACTGGTATATTTCTTCTACTCTTCGAACGCATTTCCTGAAGAAATCCTTCTGATTACTGTTTTCTCCAATTTCCCTTGCAGAGGTTTCTGAGATTAAGCTCTGTGAAAACCATAATCCATGGGTGCACATTTATGGGCAAGGCTCACTGAAATACCTGATCTGATCTCAAACTTTAGTTCCTGTACATCTCATCATGTCCTCGCCAGACTGCCTTTATTTAGGTGCCCAGAAATATTTTTAATGTAAAATGGCAACACAACCAACTTTTCCTTCCACCATAACAAATGTCCCTTTCAGTGTTAATAGAGCTACCATATTCTTGGGTCCACTGGCTGACACTCTTTAAGTAATCTGATTTCTTTGCTCCCAATGGTTAATATTCAAGTGTCACTGGTTCTACCTTTTTAATGAACCCACTGTTTTGCACCTGCATGGTCACTACACCCTTTTATCGTGGACCTATGTGATTCTTAAAGCCTCTTCTCCATTGTCCTCATCATTCTACCCTCTCCTACTTTTCCCAGGTCATGTTCACCAGGTCTCTTACCACATCAAATACTCTGGTTAAAATTCAGGATTGCCTACAATTCTTCAGCCCATTTCTTCCTCATTGTCTTTCAAGAACCCTTTGTCATAGAGCTTCTACTTGTTTTGTCTTAGATTTGTGTTAAGCTCTCTGCCTGAAATGCCTGTAGCTTTCTCTCCTTCAAAATCGGTCTCCTCACCAGCTATTTAGCACCTCCTTTCGGCATGAAAGTAAAAGCAGTTTGAATTATATGAACAAATATTTGCTCTGTAAATGTTTTTCAATTCTTCTATATGTGCAGTATCTGCTTCTCCAGCTATGGGCAAGTTTATGGCTTATCTTTTCAAAATTTAAAACTTTAGGCCAGGCTCGGTGACCTAGCCTGTAATCCCAGCACCTGGGGAGGCTGAGGCAAGTGGATTGCCTGAGCCCACAGGTTAGAGACCAGCCCGGGCAACTTGGTGAGATCTCGTCTCTACAATAAATAAAAAAAATTAGCCAGGTGCTGTAGTGCGCATCTGTAATTCCGGCTACTTGGAAGGCTGAGGCGGAAGATCACTGGAGCCCAGCAGGTCGATGCTGGGGTGGCCGTGAGTGTGCCACTGCACTCCAGCCCGGGAGACAGAGTGAGACTGTGACCAAAAAAAAAATTTCTGGCGGTTTCTGGGATTTTATCAGTCTTTCAATTTATTAATTCAAAATTTAAAAAATTTTTTAGCTTTTTGATCTTTAAATGCTGTAAAATATATCTTACCCATTTAAAAGTTTAACACTTAAGTACGTTCACATTGTTGACAACTAATCTCCAGAACTCTTTTTCACCTTGCAAAACTGAAACAGTACCCACTAAACAATAATTCCCCATTTTCCTCTCCCTCAGCCTCTGGCAATGTTCATTTACTTTCTGTCTCTATGAATTTGACTTCTCAATGTAACCCCACATTAGTAGAATCATAGTATTTGTCTTTCTGTGAATGACTTATTTCACTTAGCATGTTTTCAAGGTTTAACCATGTTGTAGCATGTGTCAGAATCTCCTTTCTCAAGGTTGAAGAACATTCCATTCTATGTATGTACCACACTGTGTTTATCTGCCATGGACATTTGGTTGCCTCCACATTTTAGTTATTATGAATAATGCTGCTATCTTAAAATTTATTTTAGCTTAGGGCAGTGGCTCATGCCTGTAATCCAGCACTTTGGAAGGCTGAGGTGGGAGGACTGCTTGTGCCCAGGAGCAACACAGGAAGACCCAGTCTCTACAAAGAATTAAAAAAAAATTAGCTTGAGCATGGTGGTGTATGCCTATAGTCCCAGCTACTTGGGAGACTGAGGTGGAAGGGCTGCCTGAGCTTAGGAGACTGAGGCTGCGGTGAGCCATGATTGTGTCACTCTACTCCAGCCTGATCGACAGAGTGAGAACACAATTAAAAAGAAAAAATTTACATCTTTCTTCTGGAGTCTTGGTTCACCGATCTAAAAACCAGAAGCCTTTAAATAATTACTCTCTGCATTACATGTGCCTGAGCCACTTATATTTTCTTGTTTTCTTTTATTTAGGGCTCTATTTACTCTATATATTCTTGTATGACTTGCAGTCTTCATTGTTTGCCCGTAGCCCCTAGAAATAGCTGGAATACAGACTCCATCAGGGCAGGATCTTTGTTTTGTTCACTCCCACATCCCAAATGCCAAGAGTAGCTCTTGGCATGGAGTAGGCCTTTAATAAATACATCTTGAACCAGCAGCCTCTCTGATTCTGACTTCATTTCTATCTGTTGTGGTGGTCAGTGTTTTCATTCACTTTGAGGCTGTATTTTTAAGACATTCTCCCCGTCCCCCCTCCCCGTCCTGTAGCACGTAAAGCAAGTGAGCAGAGAGAGAAAGAAATACCAAGTTCTACAAACATGAAAGAAACCAAGACTGAAAAGAAAACTACTAGGTTTGGCCAAATTACATTTTGTTCAAAGAAAGAGTTGCATTTTTCTTTAACTAGACAGTTGACACTAGGTTCAATTCTAGATGCCATAATTCAAGAGGCCACGCAAAAGTAGAGGGAAGATGACAGGGTGGGATTATAACAGGGCATGTTAGTCCAAAAAGATTTACTAACATAGCATGATAATTGCTATAAAAATGTTTAAGGTAGGTTTTGTAAAAATAGAACACTGAATCTGTATTTCTCTAAAAAGCACAATAACACCAAAGGGTGGGGTGGGAGGGAGAATCACAGAGATATTTCAGTTTATAAAATGAACATCTAATTTATTAACATTTGTTAACAAGTAGAACTGAGAGACCTAAAAAATTCTTGAACTTTCCATGACAAGGAGTTTAAAGAGATTATCAGAGTTTTTCTTTTTTTTATTGTAGAGGCGAGGTCTTGCCATGCTCCCCAAGCTGGTCTTGAACCCGTGGGCTCAGGCAATCCTCTCGCCTCTGCCTCCCAAAGTGGGATTACAGGCATGAGCCACTGCACCTGGCAGAGGTATTAATAAGTGCTTTAGTTTTCAGTAATAAATCTGTCCTTTTTAACTCTAAGATTTAAATATAACTAATGAGATGAGACAAAAAAATGAAAAGTGCCAATAAAATGTATGGGCGGTAAATGCTTACGTAACACAGCAGATAGAGAAATCACCTTGGGCTGAGGACATGCAAACTGAAATGGGTCCTACTTTGTCAGACAAATAAGACAGACATAGTGGCAAATGTAAAAACATCAGGTTGATATAAGGACACATTGCATAACTGGACTAGAGGGTTTCTAGAAGGAAAGGAGACAGCAAAGAGGCAAGCTAAAAAGGTAGCTGCGAATCAGAGTAGAAGTGATCTGGAATGGTGGATAAAGAATAAACACAGATTGTGAAATCCTTGAGAGTTACAGGCAGAGTCTGGCAGACAGAGGGCACATAAAAATGCTGAATAAGACATTATTTTGTTTTGCAAACATAGAAGCATAAAAGTTCTGAGAAGTAAAAGAAGGTTTTGGAAATATTAAGGGCCAGGCATTGTGGCTCATGCCTAGCCTACTCTTTTTTTTTAGTTGGAGTCTCACTCTTGTCGCCCAGGCTGGAGTGCAGTGGCATGCTCACGGCTATCTCAGCCTCGACCTGCTGGGATTAGGTAATCCTTCCGCCTCAGTCTTCCGAGTAGCTGGAACTACAGATGCACGCCACCTCACTCGGCTAGTTGTGTGTGTGTCTGTGTGTGTGTGTGTGTGTGTGTGTGTGTGTGTGTATGTGTGAGAGAGAGAGATTTATTGTAGAGACGAGGTCTCACCAAGTTGCCCAGGCTAGTCTCAGTCTTCCGAGTAGCTGGAACTACAGATGCACGCCACCTCACTCGGCTAGTTGTGTGTGTGTCTGTGTGTGTGTGTGTGTGTGTGTGTGTGTGTGTGTGTGTGTGTGTGTGTGTGAGAGAGAGAGAGAGAGATTTATTGTAGAGACGAGGTCTCACCAAGTTGCCCAGGCTAGTCTCGAACTCCCAGGCTCAGGTAATCCTCTTGCCTCAGCCTCCCAAGGTGCTGGGATGACAGGCTGAGCCATGGCACCCAGTTGCATGCCTACAACAACACTTTGGGAGACTGAGGCAGGGGAATGCTTGAGCCCAGGAATTTGAGACCAGTTTTGGTAACATATCTCATCTCTACAAAATATAAAATAAAATAAATTAGCTGGGTGTGGTGGCATATGCCTCTAGTCCCAGATACTCAGGAGGCTGAGGCAGGAGTACTGCTTGAGCTCAAGAGTTTGAGGCTGCGGCGAGTCGTGACTGTGTTACTGTACTCCTGCCTGGGTGACAGAGTAAGATGCTAACGAGAGAGAGAGATATTAGGCAAACAGGAGATATTAGAAGATTTTGGCAGCAAACAGAGTCAGAATGCTAGTGCTAGAGCTGTATCATGAGTAAAAACCTTACATTATAAAAAATAATTCTAGAATGAAGAATACAATGTTGCTGTCTTACTCTTGGGTTTGATAGTCACAGGAGCACGCTAAAGAAAAACTGCTATACTCTTCAATGAATATGCAATGCAAAAGAATTCATGTTTAGACGCTGGAAAGAAACTTTCCAAGGACACCAGATACAGGCTATTTTATGGCACTGTTCCAACACCATGTCCTGTCTGGTACCGCCTTCTTGCAGCACACTGGCAAGTCCTGCACAGAACAGTGTCCGAACCTCCTCATTCACTGCATGTCTCATGTCTCTCTAACTTCTGAGCCAAGGAAAAGGTACTGACCTTCATCAAGAAACAGTGACAAGAGAATGAGTACAGAAGGCCCAATATGGACCTGTTTCCATTTTTTTCAAAGTCCTTGAAAAGGATCAAAATTAACATGATGAGGGCAGAAGCTGCTGGTAATTCTAGTTCAGTAAATGAGGCTGATGGGGCAAAATTCTGTGTGGAAAACTTGTATTTCATTTTCTCCTTCACTTTTTCTGAAAACTAAGAATGTTATAGATGATAATATATGTTGCCCACTGTAGATTACAGCAAGTTTGGAAGACTTAGTTTTACTGTGATAGCAATATTTCTCCTGGTGTGAAGCTGTTGCCTCCTTCTCAGGCTAGCAAAAATTTGACATTTGTATCTCCATTTGTTAAAAAAATAAAATTTTGGTTGGGCTCAGAGGCTCAGCCTGTAATCCCAGCACTTTGGGAGGCCAAGGCAAGTGGATTGCCTGAGGCCGTGGGCTCAAGACCTGTCCGGGCAACTTAGCAAGACCTGGTTTCTACAATAAATCAAAAATTAGAGTGGTAGTATTTCTGGCTACTTGGAAGGCTGAGGCAGAAGGATCACCAGAGTCCAGCAGGTTAACACTGGGGTGGCTATGAACATGCTACTGCACTCCAGCACGGGCAAAGGAGTGAGATTCTGACTAAAAAATAAATAAAATGAAGTTTTATGTCCTCTTCATTGGTTTAAAAAATATAAAAGTTAATTGCAACCTAGTCCACAAAGGGAGAAGGCAGATCAGTTGTTGCCAAGCACTACGATAGGAGATGGACAATGACTGGAAAGGGGCACAGAGAACCTTCTGGAAATGCCCTGAGGTTTGACTATGGCAGCCGCTACACAGGTAGATACATTTGTTAAAAGTCACCTAAACGTATGTCTAAAATGTTGACATTTATTGTATATATTTATATCTTAATCAAGTTATTTTACTGTTTTATTTATTTATTTTTTTGAGTTGGAGTCTCACTCCGTCGCCCAGGCTGGAGAGTAATGGCATGCTCACGGCCACCCCAGCATCAACCTGCTGGACTCCAGCGATCCTTCTGCCTCAGTCTTCCAAGTAGCCAGAACTATAGGCACATACCACCACGCCCGGCTGATATTTTGATTTATTGTAGAGATGAGGTCTCACCAAGTTGCCTAGGCTGGTCTTGAATCCTGAGCTCAGGCAATCCTCTGCCTTGGCCTCCCAAAGTGCTAGAATTACAGGCTTGAGCCACTGAGGTTGGTCATCTTCTTTGAGGTCCTCATGTCCTTTCTTATTAAGCCTAGTTCAAGAATATAATGCACAACCACAGCTTCACTGCTAGTAGAGTGAATATGACACAGATTCTCTGAGAATGATTTGTTTTGACCACTTATTGTCAAATATCATTTATAGTGATATTGAAAATCTGTTCATAATGGAGGTGATGATAATAGGAGTTCCAATATTTGATTAAAATTCAAGTATACGGCCAGGCTTGGTGGCTCAAACCTGTAATCCCAGCACTTTGGGAGGCCGAAGCAAGAGGATTACATGAGCCCACAGGTTCGAGAATAGCCTGGGTAACTTGGTGAGATCTCATCTCTACAATAAATAGAAAAATAATCCAGGTATGGTAGCATGCGCCTGTAGTTCCAGTTACCTAGAAGGCTGAGGTGAAAGAACTGCCTGAGTCCAGCAGGTTGAGGCTATGGTGGCCATGAGTGTGCCACTGCACTCCAGCCTGGGTAACAGAGTGAGACTCCAACTCAAAAAAAAAAAAAAAAAAAAAAATTTCAAGTATACACAAGTGTGTTCAATCTTCTATAAGCTGAAAGACAATGGCACCTGAGGAAGCCCTAGTAACAGAATAAAACAACTTGGAGATAAAAGGTCTAAAACAAAGAAGCTCTGGAAAATCAGAATGGCTTTTTAAAAAATAGTACTGGAATCCAGGTCCTCTTCCATGGATTTTTAAAATAAAATTCAGCTCCCAGGTTCTAAAGAAGGTCCCAATAAGCTCTGGACATTCATTTTCGCCATTCTTCATACAGAGGCAGCTGTTAGTTTCATCCTATACTCTGTTGATTAGTTGACAATTAGTAAAGGCCTTTGAAAACTGCATACTCTGCTTTTTAATGAATAGTCACAGTCTTACAAATGCTGTACTACATGGCCCAATATTCTAGGGTTTTGCTTTCTTGGAGACACTTTCATAAAAACCAACTTTCATGAGAGATTTTTCATTCCATATTCCTGACCGTGGAATGTGAATTTAAGTTAAGTTTTGGAATTATGTCTTGTTTTTAGTGCTCGAGATTAAGAAGGCAGCAGGGGTCTGGGTATTCAAGCACAGTTCCAGCTTCCCTTAAGAGAATGTGAGGATGATTTCCAAAACTCATTTCATTGTACAAGTTGTTTATTGGTATAATAGAAATAAGCAATGTTTTCGAGGACCCTCTACTCACCTTCCATGCCCATCTTTTCTGCTTTTTTTTTTTTTTTTTTTTTTTGAGTTGGAGTCTCACTCTTGTCGCCCACGCTGGAGTGCAGTGGCATGCTCATGGCCAGTGCAGCTTCGACCTGCTGGGCTCAGGTGATTTTTCTGCCTCACCTTCCAAGTAGCTGGAACCACAGGTGCGCTGATGGGAGTTTTTTTTTTAAATAAACTTTTCACGTATTCAATTCTTGAGTACTACCTAGGGTTTAAGTTTCTTGAATATAGGGACTATGACTTAACTTTACTGTATCCTCCACGTGTAAGTTTTTCACAAAGTAGGTTCTCAGTAAATTTCAGATAATTAACTAGAAACTAATCTACTCTACAACTAAAAATCCTTCTTGGTCTACTGTCTCTGAACTAAGGTTAAGAGAGTCCATTTAATTAGTGGAAGAGAAGTGAAACAAGTTAAATAATTGTCTGCATTATCTATTCTATATGCAACAAAGTAGACCTTCCAATGATCAAATAAATATAGCTCGATGCTTAAATGATTACTTGATCACAGAAAGCAAATACATGGCTGCATTATAAGCTCATCTACTCATTGTCAATGTTCACTCTTCTTTATGTTGATCTTTAAAAGAAAATACTTTCTTGAGGAAGTCCCAGTATATCAGGTTAAAAAAAACCCACACACATAAAACATGTATCCCATTTATATTCAGTATCATCTTAACAAACAGGAAAAGTATCTTAAGAAAATGCATACAACAGAATGAAAGAACAGAGAAGCAAACATTTTAGCTCCTACAGATACTAGAGATACTATAGCAATGTTCTAAATGTAGCAATGCAAAAATCCATGAAGCCTTACAAAGCAACAGCAGAAGCTTAAAAAAATGATACTCGTAAGTCACAAAGCCAGCTACTGGGAAAAGTAATTAAACAACTTTGTTCACTCATTTTTAAGGTATTTTTATGCGCTCAGTTCAGACGCAGGAACTGCTTTGCTTACTCACTAGCCTATGACCTGACACCTAGAATCCTAGTACCACAAACAAAACAAGGTTCAAGTAATCAATTACCAATATTTGATGTGTGCCTACGATACCAGGTCTTGTGCTAAGTACTACTGATATACTGATAACACCATAGAACTTAGTCTATTGCAGAAGTTAGTCATTAAGCACAATTATGCACATAACTAAATAATTTTAAGTTTTCTCTTTGCTCTTTAATGGTAATGAAAACTGCATAAAATAATGGTAATCACACTATAAGTCTAACATTAAGGCTCTTTTTATTTTTACTGACAATAACCTATTGCCAAAATGTTAGAAAACTCCTTATGCATTAAATACTAACAAAACAAACCAATACAAACTTTATGTAGACAACATAAAGACTGACTTTATTAAGATTGCAGCAAATGATAAGGCACTTACAAAAATGTCATCATTCACATGGGAATAATAAATATGGTATAATCTATAATTCATAATTAAACTTGCCTGTCCCAAAGTCAATGGACCCAATTCTTTTTTTTTGAGTTGGAGCCTCACTCTGTCGCCCAGGCTGGAATGCAGTGGCACACTGATAGCCACCCCAGTGTGTCGACCTGCTGGACTGAGGCAATTCTTCCACCTTAGCCTTCCAAGTATTTGGAACTACAGGCACACGCTACCACGCCTGGCTAATTTTTTGATTTATTGGAGAGATGAGGTCTCGCCAAGTTGATTAGGTGGGTCTCGAACCCGTGGGCTCAGACAATCTTCTCACCTCGGCCTCCCAAAGTGCTGGGATTAGAGGATTGAGCCACAGCGCCCGGCCCCAATGGACCCAATTAGAGGTTCCTTGGGAATACTGAAAGTTTAAAATTACTAAAATGCTTCTTCTTATCTTCTATTTCCTTAAAAGTTATTTTAACAAAAATTATCCAATTGCTTCCTTTCTAAAATATACCTGTAACTTTTACTTCAAGTGAATAATAATTTCTTCAGAGAAAGTTGGGAAATTACATAAAAACATTTATTCTAATGATGCTGCTAAATTTCTCTCTGAAGCTGGCTTCAAAGTATATTGCATCATTTAAGTATTGGGAATTATTATGACAAATATCCTTCTTATTAAACTGAATTTTAATTTTGACACCAAGTTTGGTGCACAGGCAATAAATCAGGGCGATATACCTTTTGGACCAAAATGAGGTCTAAATACACATTTCTTTTCTTTTTGAGTTGGAGTCTCACTCTGTCGCCTAGACTAGAGTGCAGTGGCATGCTCATGGCCACCCCAGCATTGACCTGCTGGGCTCCGGCAATCCTTCTGCCTCAGCCTACCAAGTAGCTGAAACAACAAGCGTGCACTGCCGTGCCCGGCTAATTTTTTATTTATTGTAGAGATGAGGTCTCGCCAAGTTGCCAGGGCTGGTCTCGAACCTGCCGGCTCAGGCAATCCACATGCCTCAGCCTCCCGAAGTGCTGGAATTACAGGCTGAGCCACTGAGTCCGGCCTATTTTTAAAGGCATCTTGTACATTGGCTCTGAGAGCTATTTCCAAGAAAAAAATTACACATGTAGTTTAGCAATGACAGCACCAACAGAGTAAGTATAAAATTGTCTAGGTGATTATTTTGGGACTACTGAATCTTAAGTTCCAATACTCTTAGTTTTTGATAGAAATACTCTTGCTACCTCAAAGCCAAACCTCATGTTTCTCATGACTGGATCAGAACAACACAATGTCCTACATATAATGATACATCTTGAGATTCCCTTCTGCTGGGTATGATATTCAGATTCCTGTTTTTAATATTTCTAAGCATCTTTACTTTTGAATTATACTTAATCAAAGTAGCTTACTGGCCACGCAATTAGTGTGTCCTCCTTCCCTTCCTGCTGGGTGCAATGTGGTAGTGAGCCATCTTGGATCATACGGGTGAGGATAACATATCGGGGTGGCAAAGCAACAAGAAAGAATGGCTCAGAACCTCTGACAACTTCACAGAGCAGAATTCAGTTTGGACTCTCACATGAAAGAGACATAAACGTACAACTGATTTACTCCTGATTATTTTTGTCAAAGTAGCTGAATGTATAGCCTAATTACTTTTAATGACGTGTTTTAGATTTGCTTAGCATACATGCTTAGCAGGTATAAATGAAGGAAAGTGTGAAAAGACACAGTAAAATAGACAATTAGAAATTAAATTAAGAAATGAGAAATAAAATAATAAATAAAATAAGAAATGAGAATAAGCCTCAGAATGCATTTGTAAACAATAACAAAAGTAGATGCCAGAGGAGAAGGGAATGCCTGGTTATGATAACGTCTACTCATTTGGTATAGTTTATTGATTAGAATAAGATCCACTAAAAATCTATAAGATTGGCTGGGGGGGGTGGCTCAAGCCTGTAATCCTAGCACTTTGGGAGGCCAAGACGGAGGACAGCCTGAGCCTGCAGGTTCGAGACAAGCCTAGGCAACATGGTGAGACTTGTCTCTACAATAAATAAAAAAATTAGCTGGATGTGGCAGTGTGCATCTGTAGTTCCATCTACTTGGAAGGCTGAGGCAGAAAGGACTGCCGGAGCCCAGAAGGTTGACACTGGGGTGGCTGTGAGCATGCCATTGCACTCCAGCCTGGGCGATAGAGAAAGACTCTAACTAAAAAAAAAAAATTATAAGATCTGCATGAATTTGTAAAATAATAACACATGGTACCTTTCTTTAATAAGAGTCTAAATTTATAGAATTAGTCAACTATCAAATTTTAGGTAAAATGTATCCATATAGTCTCTATAGTAGAAGATTCTAATGATGAATTCTACTTGATGTCTATTTAAGATAACTCAAAAATAAAGAAAATGTATTTTATTTTATTTAAAATGGCTGATTATTCAAGCCCTCACTGTGCTTCAATTATTGATGCTCATCTTAAAAGGCAGAAAGCCTATATTGACCCTTTCCCCCCCTTAAACCTGCTGTGCTTTCTCTTTTCCCTCTTGCTCACATTTGTTAGGACTCTAATATAGTACTAACAACAGTTATCAATTCTGATTTCAAGATGGCAGAACAAAGACCTATCATTTCTCTTTTCCTCTAGAAAATCACTCCCAAACACCAGGACAACAAAAAACAGAAGCAAACTTTGTATTTGCTGATATAAGAAGATTTATGTCATGCCAAACTATAATATATAAAGAGAAAATGGGTAAAGAAATTCCAAATTGCATAGCACGTGAATATCAATCCTGAGTGCCTACAGAAGGAAATGTCTAGGAGAGGGAAGTAGATTTACCCTGCAGAAACTAAGAAAGGTTCAAGAATGATTAGGACAATAGCTATGGAAAGCTGAATAGGTTATTGCATTGTATCAGATTTGTTTTGTAATTATGGTTCTCAAATATGAAATAAGTTATTCAAAATGGAAGTATGTGCTCTACTGACATACTGTATTTGAATTTCTGGGATGGGCATATCTGTAAATTTGAGATCTACTGCTTTACAGGAAGATGAACTAATTTAAAAGACCAACAGCAAGCTGTTAGGTTCCCTCTACCCTTGCCAAGACTAGATTTTTAGCATTTGAACTTACTTTTCCAAATTCAATAAGTATATAAAAAAACTTCCAGTTCCATAGTGAAAATGGTCACATTTCTTTTATTTTCTTTTTCTTTTGTGAGTTGGAGTCTCACTCTGTCAACTTTTAAATTCTGAGGATATTACAGGTATCAAAATATTGGCCATTCCTAGACTTACAAATATTATGCAGAGATGACTCTATGGTTTGGTTCTATCTAACAGATAATTTGAAATAAAGTTTAAGAGAAAATATTTTATTTCTTCTTTTAAGAGACTGGGTTTCACTATATTGCTCGTGTTGGAGTGTAGTGGCTATGCACAGGCCCAATCATAGTACACTATAGTCTCAAACTCCACTTAAGCAATTCTCCTGCCTCAGCCTCCTGAGTAGCTGAGACTACAGGTGTGTACCATGAGAACATCTTATAATGCATTCTTGGACAAATTTTCTCCTGTCTTCTTGGCAAGGGCTATCCAAGGAAGACAGGCAAACTTAGGATCGAATGCTTTCTACATAACTGTTTTTAAAAAATAGCTGGCAAGCCAAGGGAGTTTCTTTTGGGGATTTACTCAAATCCTATCAAAATCCCCAGGGAATTATGTCTTAAGCCCACTAATCTGTGTTGGAGATTTGAGGATGGGGGCGGGAAATCTTAGCCTGAGCCTCAAGAGATGAAGCTAAGTAGTAGTTTCACAGCAACATCTGGAGATGCTCTGATAAAAAGATTTATACTGGCCTTTCTTTCATTATGTCTTTACCATTTTATAACAGTATGCACTTTCTGTTTCATGTTTAATTGTATAACGTGAACAGAAAATTTCAGAATACAATTTTCCCATCTGAAGATGTAGTTCCTTCAAAATAAGGGACACCTGTTCTTATGTATGTCCACTTTTGGGTTACATCATTTATCTTGTCCTCTTTCTTTAAGTCTGTTTCCAAAAGAAAATAAAGTCTTCTTACACTATTTCTCAGAACTCAAACTCCAGAATGCCTCTATTTATTTAGATGTCTGTTTTAAGAATTATTGAATGCTTCTGGCAATTAATCCCTGTACTTTGTCATTGTCCCACTGTTTACTTAACCTTTCCCAGTTTCAGATGGATAACATGTCCATGCCAGCTGTCCACACTGTGTTACAGAGGGGGCTTACTGGCCTTTCTTTAGCTGGTGTTGGATTCCAATTTTGTTTGCTGTGACCTTTGCTAGAAGAATGCCAGTGGTGTAGGGGCACTCAGTTCTCCACCTCCAGCATGATCAAAAGCCAACTGTGTCTTGATCTCACAAAAATAGCCAGCATTACATAGAATACCTAACTTTCAGATGTGTGCTACACTGCCTGAAAAAAAAAAGGAGAAACTGCCCCAATGCGTAAATATCCAGGATGTTCTCCAAGCTGCATAAGAAGTTTCTGAAAGCTGCAGGGCATAAATATAAGTGACTGCTGGGAGGGTGAGAGAGGACTGAAGACACTGGAGCTGCTGCGATCTTGGAGGTCATCAAAAACAATCGCTGGCCAATGGAAGAAAACAAACCTTGCAATTTATTACCTTCCTGTATCAGTGATTCAACAATTTCATCATTCATCAGCTACCAATTTATTGCCAAAAATGATAAGAATACCTCCTCTACTACATGGGTTTGGAATGAGACACCTGGTATACACATTCTGTGGAAATGGGCAAGTAGATATGCTTGTATTAGGTAGATGGGTTGTTATTATTACCAGCTGGGGTAATCTCATCTTCTTGGCATTCTTATATTAGTTGCTTACCAAACACCAGACATAATTTGGAAAGCATGCTTACTACATCTATTTTTCCTTTTAGGGGCACATGGTAGAAATAGGTATAAATGGATGGGCTGTGCCAGGCACGGTGGCTCAAGCCTGTAATTCCAGCACTTTGGTATGCCGAAGTAAGAGGACTGCCTGAGTCCATGGGTTCGAGAACAGCCTAGACAACTTGGCGAGACCTCATCCCTACAATAAATCAAAAAAACCAAGTAGTCAGGTGTGGTAGTGCATGCCTGTAGCTTCAGCTACTTGGAAGGCTGAGGTGGAAGGATCGCCGGAGCCCAGCAGGCGGACACTGTGAGCATGCCACTGCACTCCAGTCTGGGAGACAGAATGAGACTCCGACTCAAAAAAATAAATAAAAAGGATGGGTAGTGTAGACTCTTTGATAAAAGTGTCTTTGTTTTTAATTATTTCTATTAGAAAAAAAAATACTCCAAAATAGTAAAGGAATAACCTTTACTGCCTTCAGAGTCACATATTTACTTCTCAAAGATAGAAAAAAAGAACTGGAAAGATTATTTCAAAACAAGTTTTAGAATTTTACTATACGTAAGCTAAATTTTTTAAACGCTTTGTTTATTTTTTAACAAGAGCAGCAAAGATTTTAAAACTATAGAAATTGATACCTATTGCTACTTGTATTTTGTATATGGCCTCTGGATCTCTTCCTCCTCTTGACTGAATATTGTATCTCACTTAGAGCACCTTTATTTTGTCTAATGTTACAGCCATGTACATATTTTTCCCATTTCTGAAGTTAGTTGGTAGCATGAACTTATCATATCCGCCTTCAGTTCTGCCAACCTTTGACTCAGTTGTGGTGGCTTGCTGGCGCCTTCCTCATAGGGCTAATTCAATTTTCCAATGTGCCATTCTGTCTGTGACCAGTTAGCTGAGCTGATCAGAGCAAGAGTAATAGAGACAAGATGCTTTCTCTTGTTATTTCCAATCTGCTCCACGGCCCAAACTTCACCTCCAGCACACATAGCTATTCTCTAGATAAGCTTTCTTAAAAGTGCATTCCACAGAAGTATGGCAAGTGATAGCAACAAATCCACAGAAAAAGACTGCCACGGTCAAATACACTTGGGGAATACTGGTCCCAACAGCACTGCTGTAGAACTTAGGACTGAGTTTTTGATGGTGAGGGTTACACATCTTTAATAGGAGGTCAAGAGGCTAGATTTTCAAGTAGGAGTTGGCAAGCTACTGCCCACAGCCAGATCCAGTCAACTGCATGTTATGTACAGCCCGTGAGCAAAGAATGGTTCCTACATTTTTTTAATGGTTGAAAACAATAAAAGGATACTTTTATGACACAAAATAACATAATATTTAGTGACAGTTATATAAAACTCAAATTTAAGTGTCTATGAATAAAATTTTAATGGAACACAAATATGCTCATTTGTTTACACGGTGCTACACATAGTCCTACAAGAGACTTGGGTAGTGTGATAGAGACCAAATGGCTCACAAAGTCCAATACACTCACAATCTGGCCCTCTACTGAAAAATCTTACCTACCCTATTACAAAGCATTTTACAAACCTAACTGACCATGGAACCCTACCTCCTCTTTTTTGTGGGGGGAAAATCACTTAGTACCTTGAGGGATATGAGCATTCTAAGAAAATAGTTTGAAAAGTGGTGATTTAGGGAAAAGTTAATGGTTTCTCAAGGGTATGAATGAACTGGGTAAAAATTCACTAAGATTAACACTGCCAGCATGATTCTCTAAGATACCCTACTAGCCACTTTACGTGGAGTAAATAACTTAATCCTTACAACTACCCCATGAATTTGAGGAGAGACCTGGTAGGCAGTTGGATTGACAAGCCTGGAGTCAGGACTGAATTAAAGATGGATGTCAAAATGACCAGCATGGAAGGTAACTGCGATCACAGGAGTGCATGAGACCAACAAGGGAAGAGGGGCACACATAGCACTGGTGGAAAAAAGTCTATAAAGAACCGAGGAAAAGCAGGCTGCCAAAGAAAGGAAGGCCTCAAGAAATAATAAGAGATCAAATACATTAAAGTATTTACAGACAGGTTAAGACAAAGAATGCAAAATTTTCACTGAATCTACTTTTTAGAAAGCTACTAGTTACTTTGGAAAACTGTCAGTGTTGGAAGCAGAAGCTATATTGGAAAGGGCTGATAAGTAAATAGCAGTGAAAGAGTGGTAAGAGACCATAAATTTGCTTTCAAGATCACTCAAAACAAAACTAGAATCGCAGACTCTTAGCATAACAAGAGATCTTATAGATCAAGTTCATTCATGAAAATCTTGATTTTATTCTATTACATACCTGCTACATGGCCCTCTAGCCTATGTTTAGCACACTTAATGTGATGGAACTCTAGCTGCTCCAAAGCAGCCTACACTAGCATTGACAACCTAACTTAAAGCAATTATAGGCTGTGTCATGTGTAAAGTCTACTCTTAAAGGCTCAGTTGGACAAAGAGTAGATATGTTGGACCTCCTGACTTGAGTATTTTGGAGAACAAAGTAAGCCTTAAAAAATTAGAACAGAGAATTCAAACAACAAATGTGTATCTTTCATGACTCTCTCATGATTAGATTGATTTTTTAAAATATTACATAGATTAAACCATAACATAATCTCTTAATTTATAAAGTTCATTATTTTTCTTGTCTAAACACACTTCTGGAAAACATGGTTTGATTGCTCCTCATGCCCTTAAATTTTATCACGATGAGAACTAAGAAAGTTGGATACACATACTTAAATCATACTTACAATTATCCTTTAAAAAGAAAAAGATATTTCAAACTTAAAGTAGTTCTACTCAAGAATAAATTGTGTTACACAGAAGATAATGAGTGTATTTGCATGTACTTTGAAAGAAACAAAAAAGATAGAAAGCAACAGAAAGAATAAGATAAAGTAAAAACAAGTGTTATAGTCTCCAAAAAAAACCCCACAATCTCTAATTTAACATATTATTATTATTTTTTTCTTAGAGACAAGATCTTGTTATGTTGTCCAGGCTGGTCTCTAAGTCCTGGGCCCAAGTAATCTTCTCACCTTAGCCTCCCAAAGTACTGGGATTATAGCCATGAGCCACCATGCCTCACTAACATATTATTTTTGTTCTTTCAAATTTCTGCAGCCACTATGTGCATGTACAAGTATTACTTGAGGACATCCATGTTGAAAGTTCAGACTAAAGGTATAAGAGTACAAGAAATCATTTGGAGGGTCTAGTGACAGATCTCAATTTCATGTTTTCTTGATTAAGAAGATGAATTCTAAGAACATTCTAGCTATCAAAATTCACCACTCTACAAAAAGGATGAGTATATATAAATACATAAACTAGGCACCAACCTAAATTTTCCAGCCTGATTCTCTAGTCATTTAGAAATTTCTCATGCTCCTAAAATATATGCTGCCTTCTGCTTTCCCAGTTCCTTTTACATACTTTTCAGTTAAAATGGCAGTCTTCTAATCCCTCTTGCCCCTGCTGGTTCAGCTTGGCTCAGAACACATTTATTAAATGCCTTCTATAATATGTGACAAAGGTCACAACAAGCACTGAGAAAACCAAGATGTGGTTCAATCTTGAAACGTTATCCCGAGAGGCTAGGTGATGGGAACAGGGTGGTGTGATGGTCTAGTGGTGGATGGCGCCTGGTGAGCCCTTCGAGCTCTGTGAGGCGATGAGGCAGGTAAGGCTCGAGGCTTTCTGAAGTTCTGGAGAGAAGGGGGGCCTTTAGTATGTTGTGTTGGGCTAAACCCGGAGGCCTAATGGATCCTTCGAAGCAGTACATGCTATTTAGTGGTTTCTTTATCAACTGTTTAACCAATATTATAAATGAAAAAAAGAAACATTATTTTATAAATAATATGCGTCTATATAGTCAAATATCAAGAAAATGAGAAGATAAGCCACAGAATGAAAGAAGTATCTGCAGAAGATATATTTGGTAAAGAACTGTTATCCAAAATATACAAAAGATTTAAAATTCAACAATGAGAAAATGAATTCACTGACTCAAAATGGATCTCAATATACATTGCATGTATCAATTATAGGAATCAAAACATTACTATACACCCCATAAATATGCACAATTATGTTGTATCAACTTTAAAAAACTATAAAAATACAAATAAAAAATAAAAGGAAAAAAATGAACCAAAGATCTTAACAGATACTTAACCAAATAATATATACAGATGGCATATAAGCATATGAAAAGATGCTCTATACCATATGCCATATGCATATTAAAACAATGATATAGCCGGGCACAGTGGTTCAAGCCTGTAATCCCAGGACTTTGGGAGGCTGAGGCGAGAGGATTGTCTGAGCTCAGGGGTTCGAGACCAGCCTGGGAAACTTGGCGAGACCTAGTCTCTCTACAATAAATTATAAAATTAGCCGGGCACGGTAGGGTATACCTGTAGTTCCAGCTACTTGGAAGGCTGAGGAGGAAGGACTGCCTGAGGCCAGCAGGTCAAGGCTGCAGTGGCTGTAAGCATGCCTCTGCATTTAGCGACAGCATGAGGCTCCAACTCAAAACAAAAAAAAAACAAACAAAAAAAGCAATGAGATACCACTAAACTTCTATAGAATGGCCCAAAGCGAAAACACTGGCAACACCACATGACAGCTAGAATGTTGAACAACAGAAACTCTCATTCATTGCTGGTAGGAATGCAAAACGTTACAGCCACTTGGGAAGATAGTTGGGCAGTTTTGCACAAGACCCTACTCTTACCATAAGATCCAGCCATCATACTCCTTGGTATTTACCCAAACATAAAAATTGCTTGAAAAACATGGGCAACACATTACAGAAATAGACTATTGTTAGACAAAATGCTACTTTACAACAGTACTAGACTACATTCCAGAGTTATTCTTTAGATTTGTAAGCAGTGAATCAAAGACTAGATAGACTAAAGCATAGCACATGTAAAGCCCAAGAACACTGCTACGGCTTGGATATGGTTTGCTGTCCCACCTCTGAGATTTTACCCCAGTGTGGCAGTGTCGGGAGGTAGGGCCTAGCGGCAAGTGTTTGGGTTATGGAGGTGGATCTCTCACAAATGGCTTGATCCTGCACTTTTTCTTTTCCTGTTTTTTGTTTATTTGTTTCTTTGTTTTTGAGACAAGGTCTTGCTCTGTTGCCTAGGCTAGAGTGAAGTGGCACTCATTACCTAGAACTTCTGGATTCAAAAAATCCTCCTGCCTCAGCCTCCTAAGTAGCTATAACTAAGGGTACATGCCACCATGCCTGGCTAACTTTTTTCAATTTTTTGGTAGAGACAGATCTGATTACGTTGCCCTGCCTAGTCTCAAGCTCTGGTCTTGAGTAATTATCTCATCTCAGTCTACTAAATAAAGTACTGGAATTATGAATGTGAGCCACTGTGCACCATATGCTAGGCCTCCTGGAGTCCAGTTTTCTCTCTCTTTATTTTTGTTTCTCCCCCCCACCCCAAGTTGGAGTCTCACTCCATTGTCCAGGCTGGAGTGCAGTGACATGCTCATGGTCACCCCAGCATCGACCTGCTGGGCTCTGGTGGTCCTTTTGACTCAGCCTTCCAAGTAGCCAGAACTACAGGCATGCACTACCATGACAGGCTAATTTTTTTATTTATTGTAGAGAGGAGGTCTCGCCAAGTTGCCCGGGCTGTTCTGGAACCCATGGGTTCAAGCAATCCTCTCACTTCGGCCTACCAAAGAGCTGGGATTACAGGCTTGAGCCACTGTGCTGGGTCTGTTTTTTTTCTTAAAGAGACAGGGTCTTATTCTGCTGTCCAGGCTGGAGTGCACTGGCATGATCATAGGTGCTGTTCTTAAGGTAGTGAGTTCTTGCTCTCAGAAGACTGGACGAGTTTTCCTAGGAATATATTAGTTCCCCCGAGAGAGGGCTATTACAAAGGCAGGGCAGTCCCTCAAGTTTTCCTCTTCTTTGTGTCTGCTTCACCTTTGACCTTCTCTACCATTTTGTGAGGCAGCATGAAAGCCCTCGCCAGAAGTCAGAGCCATGCCCTTGAACCGCTCAGTCTTAAGAACAGTGAGATAAACTTTCCTTTATAAATTGCCCAGTCTTGCCTTTGGGAGGCTGAGGTGAGCGGATTGCCTGAGCCCGCGGGTTCGAGACCCACCTGGGCCGCGAGACCTCATCTCTACAATAAATCAAAAAATCAGCCGGGCGTGGTAGCGCACGCCTGTAATTCTGGCTACTTGGAAGGCTGAGGTGGAAGGAGCTCAGCAGGTCGAGGCTGCGGTGGCCGGGAGCGGCCACTGTACTCCAGTCTGGGTGACAGAGTGAGACTCCAACTCAAAATTAAATAAATAAATAAATAAATTGCCCAGTCGCAGATAATCTTTTATAGCAACACAAAATGAACTAAGACAGATGAATTCTGAGAAGGATGTGGAACTTAACCAGGTCTAGGAAGCGATCGTTTGGATACAACACGAGCAGTGGCTGGCCCCGTCCTATTTCACTTTATGGATTTACAGCAATTTCCCAGTTAAAGGCCCATCCTGGAGACCATGTGTGGCTTACATATTTGCCATTCCTACTGTGGTATGGCATAAATAAATCATGGGGCTTGGGTCAGTACAGCCAGCCTGGAAAGTGATTCATGGAGCCAGAAGTACCATCCCCTAGGACTGTGTACTTTATTACAGTAAACCTCAGAACAAGATATAATTTCCTGACTTAAGAAGTAGCCTTTAAATCAGGACACCTGGACAGCCTTGGAATCACTTAAAAAATACAATGGGTCTCAACCCATCACTGTTCCTCAATGATGGCCAGTACTTGCCCCAGGCCTGTTCCTTTTAACACTAAATACTACATTCATGAGTCCCTTCTGAGTGAATTATTACGATGGCAGTACTATAGAATAAATTTAATGCATCCTATCTTCATATCTCCATTGTCTTCTCTGTTTCCCTGACTTTATTTACTCACTAAAGAAAACACATTCCCCATCCAAGTAAAATTTCTCTCTCAGTCCTTTTCTTATCCTTTAAGACTCACTCACTTACCCAGAAGACCCCCTTTTGGTGCCAAAATAAAAAAAGCAAAGGACTGTGAACATGATTTCCCTCTAGATAACTCAAAAAGGAATGCTAGTTAACATGGCCCTGGAGACAAAGTTGCTGGGACATTCTCTGGGCTTGGAGACTTATACTGTGGTCAATGCTATTTATATAGGTTGTATGTACTTATGGCAATAGTTCCATACTCTTGTTTAGGAAAACTGGAAATATAACCAGTTATAAACGTTATGTGTTTGTTGAATTCCAAAAAGCTTTTTACTTTAGGCTCTAAGTATAATCACCAAGCTATCTTTTATGTTCCCAGCTCTTTGAATAAAAATGCTTAAAGCAGGTAAAACAAATAAAACCACATTCCTAGGTATCAAAAAGAACTCCTTTTAAGCCAAGATCACAAACAGTTTTTAGCTACACAGAAAGCCATTAATCCTAATCAATCTCACTTTATGGGCTTACTGAAGCTTCTAGGCCAAAGGCCAGTCACATTCTAACATTGTTTTATGCTTATTAATGTGAAAGACCTGGAGAAAAAGAAGTGTTGGAACTCTCTATTATAACCATGGAACTGACTCCAGCAGTACACTGAGGGTACAGCTGAGACAAGTATATTTTTAATCAATAAAGACCTACTTGATGCGTATGTTTTGGGAACATGCAGCCAACAAGGGGCACAGAAAAATGCCACAGTGCACAACTACATTCCTGTACAACAGGAAAACAGGACAAGAGAAAATATGGGGTCTAGCTCATTAGCTGTTTCACACCCTCCTAAATCACTGGAATGAATGGACTGAATATATGCACAAGATATGCAGAAATTTGAGCACAGCAATGGGAAGTCAACGTATACCACAACAATCAAATCAGAAAAATTTCAAAGCTTTCCAGTGAACCATAGAAGAGAGAAAATAAATGAATATGGAATTCTCAGCGATTACCAAAACATTTTGATGACAATGTGCTCTCCCATGCATCTTAAAGGACACGAATCTTTGTAAGTCCTAAGTAGAAAATCTTGCTGGCCGGGCTTGGTGGCTCAGCCTGTAATCCCGCACCTTTGGGAGGCTGAGGTGAGTGGACTGCCTGAGCTCGCGGGTTCGAGACCCGCCTGAGTACCGAGTCCTCATCTCCACAACAAATCAAAAAATCAGCCAGGCATGGTAGTGCATGCCTGTAATTCTGGCTAATCGGAAGGCTGAGGCGGAAGGATTGCCGGAGCCCAGCAGGTCAAGGCTGCAGTGGCCAGGAGCAGCCACTGCACTCCAGTCTGGGCGACAGAGTGAGACTCCAACTCAAAAAAAAAAAAGAAAATATTGCTGCATTTTTAAAAAATTTTATTTTTATTTTAAGGATGTGGGGTACAATTCAGGATTAGAAATACAAGTGATCATTGTACAGGTAAAGTTTGGGCCTCACTTTGGGACCCACTTTCTTGCTGCATTTTATTGTGAGACATTATACAGTTTTTCCACTTAGGCTGATTCTTCATCACTGACCAAATAGTCCAATACGCTTCCTAAAAAGAATTCAGTGAATAAATATAAAAACTTCTGGAAACAAGGATGACAGACATGTTTCTTTTATTGACTGCTGGCTCATTTCTTGTATCTGTATCTTGCTAGAAAAGATACTCAAACCAGGATGATGCAGTGGCAGATCATTTACATTGGTCACAGAGTTGTTCCTCACTAAGATTTGCCACCAACCTTTGTATCTTGCCAGACAGTGTAAATAAACCCTGCCGATAACATGCTGTAAAATGAATCACACTCTAGAGAATCAACTAAGCAGAGAGAAATACGAGAAACCTGCATTCATTTCTATTAGCCTCGAATTCTTACTGGCAGCAAAAAGGATAATTTATGTGGCTAAAGTGAAAACTGATATCAATCACAAAATTTATATAGTACTTTATAGGAAATACATCTTAAGAACCATCAAAATAGATATGTCTGAGTTTTACAGAATTGCTTTATATGGAATTACAGCTTGAAAATCACTGAGAGTAGATTTTAAGTGTCACCATGAAAACTAGTAAGTATGTGTGGTAATGAATATGTTAATAAGCTTGATTTAACAATTTCATGATGTGTACATATTTCAAAACATCATGCTATATGTAATAGACATATATAATTTTTATAAATTAAAAAAGATTTATATGCTATATTATTTCAACTTTCCTTTTCAAAGTAATTTTGATTTGGGTGCATTTTAAATTGACTAAGGCACTTTGAGAAAGTAAAAAAAGTACCTGGCACTAAAATATATGGTAGTCTTTTTTTTTTTGAGTTGGAGTCTCATTCCGTCGCCCAGACTGGAGTGCAGTGGCCACTCCTGGCCACCGCAGCCTAGACCTGCTGGGCTCCGGCGATCCTTCCGCCTCAGCCTTCTGAGTAGTTGGAACTACAGGTGCGTGCTACCACGCCCGGCTAATTTATTTATTTATTTATTGTAGAGATGAGGTCTCGTCAAGTTGCCCAGGCGGGTCTCGAACCCACGGGCTCAGGCAATCCACTCACCTCAGTCTCCCAAAGCACGGGATTACAGGCTGAGCCACTGAGCCTGGCTTTTTTTTTTAAAAGTCAGTCTTACTCTGTCACCCAGGCTGGAGCGGAGTGGCAAACTCACGGCTATCACAACCTTGACCTCGTGGTCTCAGCCTTCCAAGTAGCTGGAATTACATACAGGTGTGTTCCACCTCACCAGACTACATTAATGTTTTTTTAATTGTAGAGATGAGATCTCGCCAACTTGCCCAGGCTGGTCTTGAACTGCTGGGCTCAGACAATCCTCTCACCACTGCCTCTCAACGTGCTGGGATTATAGGCATGAGCCACCAAGCCCAGCCTTCTGCTAGTCAATGACACATTTCAAGAAGGTACACTGGAAAATTGCCAAGAGTGAATCTGACAAAAATAAGTAATTGTGTGTCTCAATTCTATTGCTAGCTAAACATCTTCTCTGGACTACAAAATACCATCCTCAAATGATCCAAACCCTTCTCTCCCCAAAATAAACACAAACAACTCCCCCCCAAAACCACCTATCTCTTAAATAAACAAATGTCACAACACACTGTTTCCTATACACTGCTGTAACTGACTGATAGAATCTACTTACTCTATTAGGGTCAATCAGTGGTTCCTCTCCTAGAAATGGAGGAAGGATTGTCAGTTTTTTTGAGTCAGGACATAGGACTAAGTTGTGTGTGTTTCTTTTTAACTAAAACATGATTCTTCCTGTCAATAAAGACTGATCCCATTTTGTTTTGAAACCCTGTGCAGATTAATAAACATTTGTAAACTGTACTGAAAAAATGTAAAGTGACAGAATGAAATGTGAACAAAGAGCAGGTTTTTGTCTACATAAAAACCCTTTGGATATTTTCTCTAGCGTGAAGGATTTTTATACTTCAATCTACTGTTAGAAAGAAAACAAACTTCCTATAGTCAATTGGGCCTACTTCTCAACCAGACCACTTACTGATAAGACAAGCCAGTATTGTGTAAAATCTAAGGCTTTTAGATATATGTATAAAGAGAGAACATACAAATTTTATGTATAACTTGAGTTTACTAGAAATGATATTTTTCACAATTAGAGACAATTAAAATCATTGAAGGTTTAGTGACAAAATGTTTTTTTCCTACTTTAGAGTATCATGTAAAATCAATGCTTTCTTTTTAATCCTGTGATCGTTAGCCATCACAGGAATTGCTTCTCTTAATTTGCAATAAAAAATTAAGCAAATATTAAACAAACATTAAACACTATGTAAATAAATATAAAGTAAAAAAGGAAGACTCATTCTTAATTTTGTTTGGCTATGTCAAACTTCTCTATATTTTCAATTAGCTGTAAGTGTTAGACAGCAATACAGATATAAGTTGAAAAAGACACATTCTTTGCACTCAGGAGCTTATTTACTACAGAGATTGACAACCTACAGTTCATGGGCAAAGTTCACCCTGCTGCCTGTTTGGGATTTTGGTTCGCTGGTTGGTCTTGAAGTTTTTGTATTTTTTAAATTATTTATTATATATTTTAAAACTGTGGTTAAATATACATACCATAAAGAGGATCATTAAGTACTAACAATATTACCTTGGAAAAAGTATTCATATTTTGTTTTCACATTGGGGTTAATTTCACCTATGCTAACTCACTAAATTTAAAGCATTTACTTTGGGCTTTCCAAACCATACTTTGCTAAGCTTTACATTTTACGGTTACAGGTTAATAATAGTTGCTCCCTTGGCTTCTGTGAAATCACACTTTATCTATTTCCTTTTGTCTGAGACTCAAACCCACAGATAACCAATTGTCTGCTGGGTGGTTCTATCGAGATGCCCCACATCTCAGCGTATCATCCACCTGGTCTCTCAAGTCAATCATCTCACAATCATCCTTAAGTGTGCTACTTCCTAACCCATCCCCCCATCCATCACTGACCAATAAATTACGCCTCTTCTGTCTCTTAAAAATTTCTCAAAAATCTCTTAAACCTCATTAGCATTGCTTTAGTTCAGGACCTCAGAAACTCTAGATTACTAGATCCTCACTTCTAAGTCTCATGCTCTATCTACCCTGCCTCCTGAGTCACATATCTGAAACGCAAAGATGAACATCACGTGTATACTCAAAACAGCTCTTTATCACCTCTAAGATGGGGTGGCCTGCCTGCAAGACAGTCCCCAATGATCCCCACAGCCTGGTATTTACACTCTTTTGTACCCATTTCCTCCATCATACCAGTGTTGGTCTTTGTGACAACAGAATATGGCAGAAGAGAGGTATACCGCTTCCAAGAGCAGGTTAGAGACACAGCAGCTTCTGTCTTAGGCGCTCTCTCACTTGGATCATGTGCTCTGTGGGAAGCCAGATGCCAAGCTGTGAACAGCCTCACTAGAGGCCCTTGCAGTAAGGAAATGAGGGCTCCGGCAAATGGCCAGTGAGAAAGAGGGGACCTTCTCAACAGCCATGTGAGAGAGCCATGATGGACACGGATACTGAAGCCACATTCAAGCCTCCAGTGACTGTAGCCCTAGTTGAAATCCCAGCAGCAGCCTGGCCAGAGGCCCACGTTTCTGAATTCCTGACCATCAGAGATAATAATTGTTGTATTAATCCACTACCTTTGCGGCAATTTGTTACATAGAAATAGATAACTAATCCACAGGATAAAGGGCAATTCCTTAGCTTGGCATTTTAGGGCCTTAAGCTATAAATTCTGCCATCATGCCTTCTAATTTATGCTCCAGTACTACTGAATTGTGACTCTCGATGTCTAATCAACTGCTATCCAGGTTTCAAAATCCTATTCTGGCATTATATCCTCCTAGAAGCTGCCCTTTATCATCGATTCCTATCTCCTTTATGTCTCACATAGTCTGACCTCTGCAAGAATTCTGGGCTACCTTTATACCTGGTACTTTCAGAGCCAGCTGCACATCACAACTCAAGATGCAGTAAATGTGTGAATGGTACAGTGTGGCCACACACAGTAGCTTTATGTATTTGCTCCCATATTTGAACTTGATCATGCTTTAATATATTTGTTTATATGTCCCTCCTTAGCACCTAAAATAGGTATTTAGTAAACACTTGTTGAATGAACGGACTTGTGTTAAACTATAACTATGTTACACAAACCTTAAAATATAAAACTTTAAGAAAAAAGAAGTGTGAAGAACCAGCGATTATAACTCTTTACTCCTATTTTTAATTATTCTAACTCTAGACACAAACTTTCATCTCTAAAAAAGGAACAGAGATAGAAATGTAGGGAATGTATCCTGGGCAATCCATAACCACAATTTATTTTGATAAAACAACAAAACCTGTGAATTTTAGGTCGTGGGGTTTAGATTTGTGTTTCTGAACCCTTTGGGCCTCACAGAACACACAGAAAATGATAATTTTATTATTTTTTTAATTTTTATTTTAAAGATGTGGGGGGTACAATTCAGGGTTAGGTATACAGATGGTCATTGTACAGGTAAAGTTTGGGCCTCACTTCGCTTGGTCTGAGATTGGGAACACTTATTGATGAAGTGTGCCGCCTCCCCCCACTCCCAGAAATCTCCCACTACTGCCAATCCCTTTTTTGTAGAAAATGATAATATTTGTGTGGCAAACTGAGCTAAAAAGACAAGCCTGCTCTTGGCCCACTCCTGATACCTATCAGTGACACTGCAGTGTACTGCACCCTGGTTTATATATATAATACGAACTCTCAGATTGCTTTTAAAATTAAATTTGGGTGCCCACATGTTTGTTGTAGCTCTATTCACAATAACAAAAGCATGGAATCAACCATGCTGCCCATTGAAGTTGGACCGGATTTTTAAAAAAGGGGTACATATACACAATGGAATATTCAATGGAATATTATATCCATAAGGACAAACATCTGGACTTTGAAGCAATTTGGATGGATTTAGAGTGGATCATACTCAGTGATCTATCACAGAAACAAAGAACAGAGTACCACATGTTCTACTCATAAGCAGACCTTGAACAATTTTCATAATATTATAAGAAAGGGATTGGCAGTAGTGGGAAACTATCAGGAGAGAGGGGGTAAGATTGGCAGTTGAGGGAAACTGCTAGGGGAGGAAGGGGCACACCTCATTAGAAAGGTTACCTGGATATTCAACATTTGTACACCTAAACCTGAATCATACCCCACATCTTTAAAATAAAATAAAATAAAATAAAAATTAAATTTGGCAATTTTGCCTAAAGTCAGCTAATTTCAAAATTTCCTTCCCAATATTTAAAGTAAATAAACAAAGCATTAGCAAAAGCCTACAAAAAATGTACACCTAGCCGGGCTCGGTGGCTCAGCCTGTAATCTCGTGCCTTTGGGAGGCTGAGGTGAGTGGATTGCCTGAGCCCGCAGGTTCGAGACCCGCCTGGGCAACTTGGCGAGACCTCATCTCTACAATAAATAAAAAATTAGCTGGGTGTGGTGGCGCGTGCCTGTAATTCCAGCTACTTGGAAGGCTGAGGCAGAAGGATCGCCAGAGCCCAGCAAGTGGAGGCTGCGGTGGCCAAGAGCAGCCACTGCATTCCAGTCTGGGCGACACAGTGAGACTCTGACTCAAAAAAAAAAAAGAAGTACACCTGCATCAACCAAGCAAGAAAAAAGATACAATCTCAACTTCAGTTGTAGGTAAGAAAATAAGACAAACATTTTGGTGAGGAATAGTGAATCTCTTAACTCTCTTCTAAGCCCAGAAAAATACTATGGTAAGTAGTGAGGTAATAGAACTCTGAGACTCCCCAGTAATATCCCCAAATTTGAAGAAAAACAGATGGAAAGGGTGAACTTGCAGTTTAAGAAATGAAAGTCAGGAGAAAATGCTTTTCTACAGCAACCTGAGTACAGAGAAGAAAACTACCAGGAAAGGCTGGTTTCTTGTGTTCTCTAATCAAATTCCAGAAAAAAGCCCTGAGTCTAGGTCCTTCCAAAAAAACCCCAACAACAACAACAACAACAAAACAGTGCATGGCCCTAGCTGAGCCTAACTGGTCTGTTCCCTACATCTCTCAGGATATAGAAACGCAGACTGAAGTCCACTCCCAGCCCTTACACTAACTCAGAGCAGACAGCAAGGAGGTTTCACATAACGTCGGGTGGAAAGAATATCGGAGAACGTTCAGCCACTCTACATCAGAAGAAACACAACTAACGATTTCATAACCAGCTAAGTAATTCTTCAAATACGATGGCAAAAAAGCATTATCAAGCATACAAAAACAAAAAATGAAAAGTAGAATTCAGTATCAGTCTTTTCTACAAAAAGAGTCTGCTAAAGATAAAATTCAATAAACAAAAAGCAAAAAATTCAGGGATAGAGAAAATGTGGCAAAAGGTGATAAGCAGAACCTAGACTAAGTAAATTTGGGATTATAAGATAAGATGCAAATGTTGGTAACCTTGGCAAACTAAAAGTATACCTTTGAACAGTGGTGAGGAGAGCTGGGTGCAGTGGCTTACGCCTGTAATCCCAGCACTTTGGGAGGCTGAGGCAAGAGGATGGTGTGCCTAGAAGCTCAAGACCAGCCTGGGCAAAATAGTGACACCTTGTCCCTACTAAAAATTAAAAAATTAGCCAGGTGTGGTGGCATACGCCTGTAGTCCCACCCACTTGGGAGGCTGAGGCGAGAGAATCGCTTGTGTCTAGGATCCCAAGGCTGCAGAGAGCTGTGATAATGCTACTGCACTCCAGCCTGGGTGAAAGAGTTAGACCCCCAACTCAAAAAACGAACAAAATAAACAAAAAACAAAACAATAAACAATAAACAAAAACCAACAAAAATGGTGAGGAGAAATACCACTTTCTTCATCTTTTAGCTAGGATAAATGAATACTTACTAAATAAAAGATGCTGTTAGAAAACATGACCCCTATCTCCTAATATTTTTTCTTAACCTTAGAAGAATGGCTTAGGAATTTTTCTTCTTTACAGTAATGAAATAGGCTACTGAAATTCCCTTTGTTAGTTCTTATAGAGTCAAGTAAAACTAATTCAATTTTTATTTAAAATTGCATGTTGTTATGACCCTGTCTTCCCCTACTTTTCCATCTGTATATGTGTACCACAACAGGACAAAAATCCTACTTACCTACTCCAAATAATGATCATTTCTTAGGCAGTTGACTTTGGGGTTGTTTGCTTTGCTTCTTCTTTTTACTTTTTGCTGTTGCTTAGATTTGTAAAATAATGTTAAGGCAGGGTGCGATAGCTCATGCCTGTAATCCCAAGCACTTTGGGAGGCCGAGGCAGGAGGATTGCTTGAGCCCGGGAATTTAAGACCTGCCTAGGCAACATAGCAAGACTTTGGCTTTACAAAAATAAAAATAAAAAATAAAAATACCTGGGCATGGTGGCACATGCCTGTAGTCCTAGCTACTCATGAGGCTGAGGTGGAAGGATTGCTTAAGCCCAGGAGGTAGAGGCTGCAATGAGCTGTGATCACGCCACTGAACTTCAACCTGGGCAACAGAGTGAAACCCTGCCTCAAAAACACCCCTCCCCCCAAATGAATAATAAAAATAGGCAAATAAGAAAGATGACTTGAAGAGCACTATGAGACTGAATAAAAAGCATGTGTTTTGCACTGCAATACTGCCATTTGCTAGTTGTGTGACCCTAGACAAGTGGCATGCGGAACATCATTGTTTTTAGCTATAAAACGGTAATACAAATGTGCTGTTATTAAGATTGAGATAGCTTAAAATAATACATCTCTGTTATAGATATAAATCTGACACATGGCAGGCACTTAACAAATGTTAGTTTTCCTAAAGAGCTCAGGTTCTGACAAAAGTAAAAGCAGAGAAAACTGAATTATACTTGAGGTTTTAGATTTCTCTCCAGTTACAACTTTTAACCTTTAGTAGAGAGTCAAACGGATACATGTTTTAGTTCCCAAGATTAGAGTGGTTAAGGACTGGAGCTTTGTTAAAACATGATGACCAAAGTGTCCTGTAGGGGTTCATGGCACAAACTCCATGTGGTTCCAGAATCTTTCCTTTCCTCCCCAGAGAGATCAACATCTTCTTCATTCAATGCAAAGATAATAGTATATTAAAGCTGTACTAAAACATACTTTATCTGTGTTGAGATGTTGCCTGAATCTTCTGATACTCAAGTAAAGGTCGTGATTAGTGAAGAAAAACAACCATCACAGAGTTAGATCAGATATCTCTCAAAAATAAACAAATAAATGAATAAATAAATAAATAAATAACCAACTTCCCTAAATCTAACTCCCCCTTTAAGTCCTATAAAAGTATTTTAGCATAACCAGATGTTTTAGCTATAAACAAAGATGAAATGTTAAATTATGAAACTCATAATTTAAATGATAAGCCTCAGAATACACTTTATTTCAGTTATTAACATGTAGTTTAAGAAGCCTTAAAGGAAAGCCCTTCAGTAACTGGAATTATACGATGTGTTAATCGTTCTTAGTAATGTAAAGAATGAAATGAAAGCATCTGAGACTTGGGTGAGACTGGAGAGGGTAAAGCAGATGCATGACACAGACACTCAGGAAGGGTAGTTAAGTGAATGAGTGATGAAAGTGCTGAGCTAATAACAGCCACCCGACTCCCTAGAAAATAACTCAGTATCAATACCAAGATAACTACGCTCTCAAGTTACAAGAGAATCTGCTTCAAGGAAGAACACACATGCAGTTTTCACACTAGATACATTACTCCTGGTATAGCTCATAGGAACCTTCTAAATTAAAAGCAGCATGATGACTGAATGGGATTTTTTCATGCCAAAATAATCAGCAGCTGAGCTCTGAAACTGTGAACTATAAAGATTAATACCAAAGCTGCTATAATTTGAATGTCCCATGAACTATTTTAGCATTAGTGATAGGTAAAAGGTGGGGGGCACTCTCTTTTGAGGGATGGAGTCTTTAATGGAAAAAAATGGTCACTTGCTTACGAAGCTTGTTTGCACAGGGCTCTGCTGACCTCATGTTGCCTACAGGAGAGATCCCAGAAGAGCTGTAAAGCCAGCTTTAAGTCCAGGTGCTCTAACTCCTGTCTGTCAAAACAGAGCTATTTTCTTAATAAATATTTCAAAGCTGGCTAGTGCCAGGACTGATTAGTCTAGGAGCTGGAAGCATGAATGACAGGCAAAAAAGACAGATTAACATAGATATTGGTATTTATTTCATTAATTTTCTAAGGAGGTTTAATTTCATAAATTTTGAGAATGTTACTGTCTGCATTCATGCAGTAGATTCCTTACTGGTCTTCTGCTCTGGTGTGTCCCTATCCAATCCATCCTTTACTGGGTCAATATTATCTTCCTGAATTATGGAATGGCGCTGGGCACAGTGGCTCACACCTGTAATCCTAATCCCAGCACTTTGGGAGGACAAGATGGTAGGATTGCTTGAGTCCAGAAGTTCAAGGCCAGACTGGGCACTATAGCAAGACTTAATCTCTAAAAAAGAAAAAAATTTTTAAAAATTAGCTGGGTATAGTGGTGCGTGCCTGTAGTTCCAGCTACTTGGGAGGCTGAGACAGGAGGACTACTTAAGCCCAAGAGTTCAAGGCCATAATGAGCTGTGATCATGCCACCGCACTCCAGCCTGGGCAACAGGGTGAGATCCCCAACTCAATATATGAAACACAGGTTGAATCATGTCACTTTCCTGCTTTCTATGACTACAGAATAAAATTTTAAATTAGTGGCATGGCATACAAGGACTTTCTGGCTCCATCCCTCAGAATTTTCTTCAAACATTCTTTGCTCCAGAAATACCAAATTTCTAATAGTTCCTCAAATATACTGTAATATTTCATATGTTTGTAATTTTCACATATGATTTTCTCAATTAAGAATACTTTCCACACTTTCTTCTTTGATTTCTTCTTTTGGAGGTAGCTAAAAGACTAGGAAGCCTTTGCATTCCCAGTTACACTTGGGTCCTATTGTCTCTACAAGCTCTCAGTAAACTTGTTTATACCTCCTTCATATCTATTATCACACTATATTATGATTTCTTGTTTTGTGTATGTCTCCATAATAGACTGAAGATAAAAACCATGCCCTTTTATCTACAAATTTCCAAAAAAGAGCAATAACAGGCATAAATTGTTTACCCTTTAGTAGAATATTCGAAACACAACTGTTCTTCCAAAATTTAGACAAAGTTTTGATATCCATTCAAAGTAATTCAGAAAGAAATTGTCAATACAATTTATCTAAAGTATGCCAGGCTGATCTCAGAGCTTCAAATTCCTTGCCTGTTAAAAAAGTTAAATCCTGTCACGTGCTACAACATGGATAAACCTTGAGGACTTTATGCTAAGTGAAATATGTAAGTCACAAAAAGACAAATACTGAATGGTTCTACTTAGACGGGAGACTCCCAAAAACCTAGAACTTATTTACAAACAATTGTGTATTTACTCTTTTTTTTTTTTTTTTTGAGTTGGAGTCTCACTCCGTCGCCCAGACTGGAGTGCAGTGGTCGCTACTGGCCACTGCAGCCTCGACCTGCTGGGCTCCGGCAATTCTTCCGCCTCTGCCTTCCAAGTAGCTGGAACTACAGGAGCGCGCTACCACGCCCAGCTGATTTTTTTGGTTTATTGTAGAGATGAGGTCTTGCCAAATTGCCCAGGCAGGTCTTGAACCCGCGGGCTCAGGCAATCCACTCACCTCGGCCTCCCAAAGCACTGGGATTACAGGCTGAGCCACTGAGCCCAGCCTGTATATTTACTCTTACATGTTTAAACTTCAGTTACTTTCAAAATACTCTACATTTGATGCAATATACCTATCAAGATGGTTTTTCCACTGCTCAAAACAGTTTCTGAAGTTACAGAAACTTATAAATAAATATATATATATACACACACATACATATATATGTATGTATCTATGTGTGTACATAAAATGTTTACAAAAGTCTACTCTAGAGTAATGCCTAACACATAGTTTAATAGTGACACATAGTTTTAATAGGTAATAATTTAAATAACTGAACATGCCACTGCAGTGGCTCATGCCTATAACCCCAGCATTTTGGGAGGCCAAGGAGAGAGGACTACCTGAGCCCAGAAGTTGGAGACCAGCCTGGGCAACATAGTGAGAGACCTTATCTCTACAATTAAAAAAAAATAAAAATAAATTTAACCAGATGTGGTGGTGCATGCTTGTAGTCCCAGCTACTTGGAAGGCCGAGGTGGAAGGATTGCCTGAGCCCATTACGTCAAGGCTGCTGTGGCTATGATCATGCCACTGAACTCCAGTCTGGGCGAGAGTGAGACTCTGAATCAAATACATATATGCATACATACATACATACATGTGTAACTGAGCAAGCTGAATAACTGAACTTCTCTATAGGTAATTTGTATTTCTGTGACAAAGTTTACATCTCTGGGAATCGTCTCCAAATCCTGTCACATAGTTCCCATAGTATAGAATGGACATTTGAGGGAAAATAGAAGTATTAATATTCTTATGTTTTAAACCCATATATATTTGTTCCTCTGGAAGAAAAATAGTTAAGACAGCGGTAGCATAAAATGTCATTATACCACTTAGAGTTGAAATAACAAGAACTGAAAAACATATGCTTAACAAAAGGAGGTCAGGTAAATAATTTATGGGATGGTAGTCCACCCTCATTCATGGGTGATATGGTCTAAGACCCTCAGTGGATATAGAAAACCACAAATTGCACCAAACCCTATACATACTGTTTTTTTTCTATACATACACATCTATTATAAAATTTAATTTATAAATTAGGCACAGTAAGAGATTAACAACGATAACTAAGGATAAAATAGAACAATTATAACAATATAACAGCATCACTACTCTTGTGCTCAGGGTCATTACTGAGTAAAAGAAGGGTTATTTGAATACAAGCACTGTGAATCTGCAAGCATAGATCTGATAATTGAGATGGCTATTAAGTGACTAAGAGGTAGGTCGTGTCCACAGCGTGGATGTGCTGGACGAAGGGATGATTCATGTCCAGGGTGGGATAATGCAGTTCCATCATACTACTCAGTTCCATCATACTACTCAGAACAGCATTCAGTTTAAAATTGACAAACTGTTTCTTTCTGGAATTTTCCATTTAATATCTTCAGATAGTGGTTGACTATGGGTAACTGAAACCACGGAAAATGAAACCACAGATAAGGGGGACTGCTACACATCATGCACTGGAATACTGCAATACCATTAAAAATAATTATGTAGAATGACATTAGTTGGTTTAGATTTTCTTATGTACTGCTAAGTGGAAAGAAATCTTTTTGTAAACACACAGAGAATAATCTGAAAAGTCACACACCAAATAATCAATTAGCTTTAGGATTGTAAGTGATGTGTATTTACTTCTTTAAATGTTTATGAAATGTTTGAATTTCAAAAGAAATAATACTATAAGAAAAGAATTGGCCCGCCTGGGTAGCAAGACCTCATCTCTACAATAAATCAAAAAACCAGCTGGGCGTGGTAGCGCGTGCCTGTAATTCCGGCTACTCGGAAGGCTGAGGCGGAAGGATCGCCGGAGCCCAGCAGGTCGAGGCTGCGGTGGCCGGGAGCGGCCACTGCACTCCAGTCTGGATGACAGAGTGAGACTTCAACTCAAAAAAAAAAAAAGGAAAAGAATTGGCAGTAGTGGGAAACTGTCAGGAGTGGGAGGTGGGGTGGGATTGGCAGTTGTGGGAAACTCTCAGGGGAGGGAGAGACACACCTCATCAATAAGGGTATCTGCATAATGAACATTTGTATACCTAACCCTGAATTGTATCCCACATCTTCAAAAAAAAAAAAAAGAAAACAAAAAAGAAATAAGCAGTATTTTTACAACAAGGAAACAATATCAGTACCAGTCTTTCCTCTTTGAAAAATAAGCCGGGTTCGGTGGCTCTGCCTGTAATCCCAGCACTTTGGAAGGCTGAGGTGAGTGGATTGCCTGAACCTGCGGGTTCGTGACCTGCCTGGGCAACTTGGTGAGACCTCATCTCTACGTAAAACCAAAAATTAGCCGGGTGTGGTAGCGCGCGCCTGTAGTTCCAGCTACTTGGAAGGCTGAGGCGGAAGGATCGATAGAGTCCTGCAGGTCGAGGCTGCGGTGGCCAGGAGCGGCCACTGCACTCCAGTCTGGGCGACGGAGTGAGACTCCAACTCAAAAAACAAAAACAAAAGAAAAATAAATGTATTGTCCCTTGCAAAGAACTTTAGAAAAGATTAGAGAGATATCAGAAATTGCTTCCTGAGGGCTGAGTTTGGCTCACACAAGTGTTTTATTTGTCAGCACGGCATTCAATTTGTTTTTAAATGAACTTCAGTGCCTTCAGATTGTTCCACTCAATACTTTATATATCATCTGCGTGGCCTTTGAATACATGTGTATTTGCTACCTGCTACTGGCTTATAGGATTGAAAACTGGACCAAGCAACCATGGCAGAATCTGTTCACTTATGTGAATGGAAAATGCACACCTTACCTTCAGGTAGCTGCTTACAAATTTAGAGTTATCTCAAAATTCAAAAGCATCAGCACTTGGTGGGAGAAGTGGCTCCAGCACACTGTGCTGCTAAGCTTGGAAGTCCCTCTGTCACCCACCCTGGCTATGGGGAATAAATATCTGTACATTTGAGAGTACACTAGAAATCCTGGAACCTAAGCTGAATTCACCACACTGGCACATGCAGCCATCTGGGCCAGCCAGGGTACATTACCACAGAGGAGTAAAAGTATTTGTACAACCATTCAGGAGCAATCATTCAAGCCCAAAACAAATCAGCCACCCTGGATTCCTTCATTTCCTTCATCTCCAATATTCAGTCCATCAGAATGCCAAAAACTCAACTTACAAAATATATTCTAGATCTATAAGCTTTAAAAAGGTAAATTTGGGCCAGGCGTGGTAGCTTAAGCCTGTAGTCCCAGCATTTTGGGAGGCCGAGGTGAAGCAACTGCCTGAGTCCATGGGTTCGACAACAGCCTGGGCAACATCGTGAGACTTTGTCTTACAATAAATAAAAGTATTGGGTGTGGTAGTGTGCACCTGTAGTTCCAGCTACTTGGAAGACAGGTGAAAGGATCGCCTGAGTCCAGCGGGTTGCCACTGGGGTGGCCGTGAGCGTGCCACTGCCCTCCAGCCTGAGCAACAGAGTAAGAATCCAAATTTAAAAAAAAAAATCACTATCCTCATTAAAATTCTCCAATGGCTTGCCACTGTACTTAGAACAAAATCCATTCTCCTTCAAGGCCTCATGTAACCGGGGTCTTGGCTGCTTTTCTGGACTCACTTCCTACAAATCACCTCATTTTTTATACTCACTGGTCTTGCTTCTCTTTTTCAACAGGCCAAGCTCAATCCTGCTTCAGGTCCTTTGTGTTTACACCGGCTTCTGCCTGGAATGCTCTTATTATAGATGCTCAGATGGTTACCTTCTTCTCATCATTAAGGAGTTTATGCTCAAGAAGACTTAAAACAAGCATTCCTGGACCCCTTCATCTACCCTTTTCCCACCATCCCATCAAAATGCCTAGCAGTCACTTTCCATCATAGAACTCTCATATTTTCTTCATGTCACTTACTTACCATCTAAAAGTATCTCATTCATTTGTTTCTTATTTTACTTTCATTTCCCCCTATTTCTTCCCCTATCCTCTTAACAGGTCAAGTGGCTTATTATTTTCCCTCCCTATAACAAACAACTCCATAAAGGCAGGAGTCTTGATCGTCTGTGCACCTCTAGGAATTAGAATACTTTCTAGCACGTAAGGGATAGTTAATGCATGCTTGTTGAATGAATTAACTGATTTCTAACAACTGTACCACTTGCCAGTAGTGAGGTGAGCTTCCCAACTTCCCTCTTAGCTTGGTTGTCTAGAAGCTCTTCCAATCCCATGGGGACCCCATTAAAATAGTACTAGAGGAATACAAATAGGAAATAAGTGCATAATGGTGAAGTCAATGAGAAGAGGGCCAATACCAGATGGGAGAGTTCAACAGATTTCTAGAAGAAAAAATGTAAAAGTAAGTATGTTGACAGATGAACAGAACAAGGCAAATTGCAGTCCCAGATACCTGCACAAGGGGCAAATGTAGAGAGGAAAGTAGACCTTCTCCTGCAAAAGAGGTTCAGGACTCAAAACTAGCAATGTGGAGGGTAGAGATGAGAAACAGAAACAAGGGCTTTCACTGAAAGCCTGCCTTTGGAATAGCAGTAACAGTTGCCCCTCCTCACTTCCACATTTTCCTATTTTCACTAACTGTTTTCCCTTCCTATAACATTCAAACAGGAAACCAGACAAAGAAACCTGAAAGGATCTTCTCTATGGTACTAAATAAATGACTTGGGGAGACCTAGGCCTGCTTATGTCAGGGTTGGTGTCTCAGAGTACATTCCTTTTCATTCTCAAGTTTGGGGGGAGCCTCCAACCTACCAGTTCGACCCATACCCACCTGTCTTATAGAGATATCTGCCAGTTGACAAGTCCTGCCTATGTATTTAAAGATACAAGTCTGCATCTCTCAGAGTGAAGGCCTAGCAGGGAAGTAAATCTACAAACACCACCAAGGGACTCTCAATTATGCCACCTGCCACAATCAACCCAGTCCTTCTTAAGTAGGAAGGGTCAGTTAAGGATCATTCGTCCCATGTGGAAAACCTTCAACATGAAAGAGAAAATAAACAAATCTAATAATGGAGACTGGAAGAAACACAAATAATTCAGGAAACAGAAGAAAGTTTTTTCCAGCTACTTGGAAGGCTGAGGCAGAAGGATCGTCTGAGCCCAGCAGGTAAAGGCTACAGTGGCCATGAGTGTGCCACTGCATTCCAGCCTGGGTGACAAGAGTGAGACTCCAATTCAAAAAAAAAGAAAGTATGTAAAAAGGTCTAATTTCTTCAGAGAAATTAGAGAAGACATTAAAAGTTACAAAACAGACACAGGAGGGTATAAAAAAGAACATTTAAATTACAAGAAAATTAAAATGTTCTTTACCAAAACACAAAAAAATCAAAAGGACTGATAAAATCAAGAAAATCCCCTCCCAGAACTAACTGATAAAAAGGAGACCAAAAGAGTTAAAAACGTAAGAGAAATTGAATCTAATGACTAGAAGTTTTAGAAGGAAAGAAAAGTGAAAGAAAAGGAAATGGCCAAAGAAATAATACAAGAGCTTTTCTGAGCTTAAATGAAGGAAGGAAAAAAGAAGTCATGAGTATACCCCCAAATCCAGGCGTCTTCAGGTTCAAAGAAATACTTCTGGTGGAGATGGTTTATTAATTCATGCTTTGAGGTAAAAAAAAAAAAAAAAAGTAGAGATGATGGATAATGAGAAATCTAAAAAGCCATAACTGGGCTCAAATATGTGGGGACCATAAATGTAACAGAGCTGCAAAGTAAAGGCAGGGCTGATGGTATGCCCTGCCAGGAATCTGGATCCAAAAGCAGGCTGGGTGGCTAAGAATTTTGACTCCTACTGGATGATGAGGACTAAGAGTACTTTACAGGAGGAGATACAGGCTCATCACTTAAAACCAGGAGTTACAATTCTGTACCCATATCCTGTTCTGACTGCTAATTACTCATAGGATTAGGGCATACAGAATCAAGAAGGCAGCTTCAAGAACAGAAACAGAAATAAGTCATCTATTGACTCTGTAACTTGATCTTTGTGACAACCTCAATATCTCTCTGGGTCAGGGAAATGTGCATGGTACCACTATTTGTAATAGCCCAAAATTAATAACCCATGTCCCCACCAACAGTGAATAAATCAGTAGACAATTGTTAGATAAATATTGTATATTCACAAGATACAATACCATATAGCATGAGATGGAGGGAACCACTGGCTACATGTGATAACATGAATAAAACTCACAATGTAGAGTGAAAGAACCCAGATACAAAAGAGTACTTACTTTATAATCCTATTACCTACAATGTAAAAACACGTAAAATTAAAATATGTATTCAGGAGTCAGAACAGTAGTTACTCTGGGCAGGGCTTACTGACTGGAGGAGAGCACAAAGGGCTTCTGAAGTATTGATAATAATCTGTTTCTTGATCTAGGTATCAGGTTACATAAGTTTTTCAGTCTACAAACATGTGGTGAAGTGAACTGACAGCATATACATTCTTTAATAAGTGAAGCATACAGCAATAAAAAACTTAACAAATAAGTTACTGAAATTAAAAACAAAGACTAAATAAGTGGTAGACACTACACTGGACATAACTGAAGATAGAATTAGTGAATTGAAAGATAGTACCAGGAATTTACTCAGAACATAGAACAGAGAGACAAAACAAAAAAATAAATTAAGAGACGCGTAAGAAAACATGAAAGACTCCAATAGAAGTATTTTAGAAGTTGCAGAAGAAAAGAACTCCAGAAAGAATGGGAGAAAACCAATATTTTGAAGAGATAATTGTCAATTTTCCAAAACAGAAGAACAGGATGAGTCTTCAACTTTACGGTATTGCTGCATGTCCTGTGTAAATGAATAAAAATAAAAGTTCAATTGTCAGAAGTTAGAAGTAAAGTGAAGAGGGAAAGGGAAATGGAAGGAAGAATAGTGGTATGGATAACCTTATTTTACACAGTCACTAGTCAGAGAGCCTATAAGAATGTGACAAAACAGAAATTAAATTTTAAGTGTGTGATTTAAAGTTAACAGGGTAACCAACAGAAATACTAAAATAATAATGATACTATGAAAATTGGGAGAAAGAAAGTAGGAAGCAATTTAACCTTTTGTAGCAAAGAGGCAACAAGAAACAACATTCTAAACCTAAAGTTTTGAGTAACGATTGCTTCTCAGCATTTTAGCTAGGATCAAGTGTAACATTCCAAGTAAAAACCTTAAAAAGAATAATTTACTAGGAAGTGAGACTGGGGGCTGAAAAGGTAGGAGTATTGTTGTTTTTCCTGATAGGTCTTTCTCTACTGTTTAATTTTTCACCACTGTCATGTATAATGTTGCTTATGTATTTCACAAAAGAAAATAACATAAAACGTTGGTCCTATAATGGGTGAAGTTGCTGTTCCTAGTTACATAACACATGACAATGGCTCTTAGTCATAAAACAAAGGACACTGCTTGAAACTTCAGGGTTGAGTCCTTTGCTGCTGGCTCTAGGGTTTAAATATCCCCATCTCAGATTTTCTAATTTACTTCCTTTGGGAATTGTTAAACTATTCTGCAGAATTTCTTTAAAGGGAAAACCAAGTATACTAGAAAACTGAGGTCAAAAGTCCTGGGAGCTTTTAGCTTAAATCATCTTTAACTCCTCCCTTTTCTTCAAATTCCACAAACCCTTTGTCATTAAATCTTCTGTTCATTCTACCTCCTCAGTATTTCTTCATCTTCCACCTCTGACATAACCCTAATTTGTTATTTCTTGCGTGAATTACTTTAACATCCACTTTTTTTGTATCTTATTCTCATTTTCCCCTTCCCCAGCTAGTTAAGACCTAAAAGAGCAGCAATAGGTGGCAAAAGAAAACCAAAGCTATAGATCTGTTTCTTTCCACCTTGGTGTAATTGGAGAAATTATTCACTTTATTATAATTTCAGTTTCCTCAACTATAAAATGAGTATAATGAAAGCAACTTTCTCACAGGCTGCTGTGAGGCTTCCATAAGTTAACACAATAAACACTTGGTAAATGTAAAACAATATAACATTTTGTTTTTATTGTTGTGTTCATTGCATCTTTTTCATTCCAAATAACATTTCATATAAAGAAGGTCACTGTTAATGAATGTGTGGCTAATTTAGTCTAGGTTGTTATAAAATTATTTTTGAATATTAGATAAATTCATATTGAAAATTTGAGAAAAAAATGTAATCTTTTCTTTTCCTTTTTTTTTTTTTGAGTCAGCACCTTACTGTGTCACACAGGCTGGATTGCAGTGGTACAATTACAGTTCACTAGAGCCTTGATCTCCTGGGCTCAGCCTCCCATATTGCTGGAACTACAGGCACATGCCACCACACCCAAACTAATTTTTTAATTTTTTGTGTGTAGATGAGGTCTCTAGACTGATAGATGTTGTCTAGGTTGGTCTTGAACTACTGGGCTCAAGCAATCCTCCTTCCTCAGCCTCCTAAAGTGCTGGGATTGCAGGCGTGAACCACTGAGACTGGCCAAAATGTAACCTTTTTTAAGACTAAAAAACAAACGAACCAACTTTTAAATAGACATTTATTCATCCATCAAATGAACTCCAAAGAGTTCCAAGAATGAAAAAGAAAAGGACTCTCCCTCCCTGAGAACAGAAGCTCTTTCATATTCCTAATTATATTGGCAGCAGGTAGATCCATAACTAACACTGAATTAGGTGCTCCTGATTCAACAGAACATGTACACAGATAGTTCTAATTTGTGGCAAAAAAAAAAAAGAAGTAATAAGTGAGGTTCAAAGCAAACTCAGAAAAATGAGTAACTTTGTAGTTTTATTCCTCATAGAAAAAGTAGCACGGGAACTGGGGGAAACAAGGAGAGAGAGAAGGAGAGAAGGTGAAGGGATGAGAAGGGAGAGAGAGAAAAAAAATAAGGAAAAAGAAAGGATAGAAGTGAGGTATCAGTGCCAGTGAATGGTGGACAATAGGGAGGAATCAGATTACAAAGAAACCTCAATGTCATGCTAAGGAGTCTGAGTTTTATCCTGAATGCAATGAGTAACCTTTGGGAAATTTTAAGGGGAAGTAATATAACCATATATGTGTTTTTCAAAGTATAGCACAAGAAAAGGACCAGCCAAGCAAAACTGATAAGAAAGGAATTAATTAAGATGCTAAAACATTGGGATAATTTCTATGGGGGAGAGAAACAAGATGATGTGGAGACACTGCAACGGTTGCATCAATAGGATGTATGATTGACAAAGCTGTGGAAGGCAAGACAAAGAAGGTCACTAGGAACAATCTAGTTTCTGGCTTGAACAACTGAGTGAATAGATTACTTTTATAGATGCTGAAAAAACTGAGGAGCATATTTGTAAAAAAAAAAAAGATGAGCATAATTTTAGATATGGTGAGACTCTTTATGGAATGTTCAAGTGATCAGGTACAGCTGGCAGCTGATACAGAGGCCCAAAGTTTGGAAGAGAGAGATGGGCTGGAAAAAACTGTGTGTGTGTGTGTGTGTGTGTGTGTGTATTGGGAAGTCACCAGCTGAACAGATAAAATTACTTTGGGAGAAATTATAGAAGGAGAAGAGAAGGGGGCTGAAAATGGACTCATGGGGACCACAGACTTTGAGAGAAAAAGGAGACTTTTAAGGAATGTAGGACACAGGAAGAAAACAAAAATAAATCATTAAAAGAACCAAAGATCAATTGCCATGGTCAAGCAAAGTGGAGAACTTCCTACAGAAGAATGGGGCTGGATATCATTTTATGCTATATCATCATGGAGACAAAAGACCTCTAAATGCTACTGTAAATAATTCTAAATACTTGTGTAAGTAAATATTTATTCTGCTAAAAGTGGTTTATAAAAACTTTATTGGCAGAACATAAAAATACAAGAAATGACTCTAAGGGGATAGGTCCATAGGATATCTATGAGAATTAGACTTTTTACTTTAATAGAAAAGTCTTGTACTTTTCTTCTCCAGAATAACTGGCTCTCAAATCAGAATTTATAAAACTGAATTAATGTAGCAATTAGAAACTTAGGACATAAGATTTAGACCTCAAACCAGGCCATTAATATAGATTAAATCATTTTAAATTGTGTTGATTTCCAGTGTTAGATGTAAAATGAGTTAAAATTTAAAATCCAGCATTTATGGATCAATGACTATTAACGAGGTAACATGCTAGGACATATGTTTATCACCAACTGAAATACATTCTAGTAGGATGTAGGATATCTTATTACACATTATCCACAGACTTTTGACATTACTTAAAAAAACACACACACACAATAAGGACTTGTCTAAAACTGAGCCTGGCATAATGTGACTATGTCACACTCTATTTCAGAGAAAGGCATACAGAGACAGGAAGTTCTACTTTCTGTTGGCAATCTATAACGTTTCCAAGAGGAAGAAATAATGAATTTAAAATGATTGAAGACATTACCTTAGGAACTATTCATAAACAGGGAAACTAAAAAATATGGAGTTTTTAACCTATAACATTTGTCCTTAGAAGTAGTTCCTATCAAAACTCAAGGTTCCTATCAAAACTCAACTCCTCTCTATACCTAAAACATCACCCTTCAAACACAAAGAATAAAGGCAGCTAGTCTGTTCTAAGTTGTTCTTACATATAATATTTCCAGCTTCGATAAAGAATGCTGAACAAAGTAAATTTGGAAACAGTACTATCAGGAAGGATCAAACATTTGTTTGCATCCTTTTGTTTTTCTTTTGATACAGATGAATTGCTTGTCTGCTTCAAAGGGTAAACTTTTGTCACGAATGTCTTTAGTGTTGTAGATTCAGGATGATCCCCTTCTCACTAGAAGTTATCACTTGATAGATAGTCAATTTAGATGAAATAATGGGATTTAATGCAGTCAATAATTCAATCTAATTTGAGCCACACTCTGACTATCCCTTTTCAATTAGTGGGCTTTAGGAAAAAGGTCTTGATTCTTTGATCACTTTGCAGAGGTTGCAAGTCAATACAGCAAGGATTCTTCTATCTTACTTTCTGAAAATAAGGATTCAGAAATTAACTTGTAAAAGTTTCTGGCATTGTTCAATAAAAAGTACTAAAATGTATCTAGGATAACTACTAACACTAACTTTGGCTCATCTTCTCCAAAGGAAAAAAAAGTTTTTGTATCATGAATATCAAAGTAGAAGACTAGTAGTTTCACACCACAAGCGGTAAGGTTTATCTGGCTTCATTATGAATTTGTATTTTATGAATGCGAAAGCAAATATGAAATTGAAGTGACTGTATATAATGGTAACAATTAATAACCAAATAAAGAAATGAGACACAACCAAAGAAGCAGGTAGGTTTGGAGAAGTGGAGTGAGTAGACACACTGGTGCCTATCTTGTATTATGAAAGAGATAAAAGACAAACTAAATTCATGAAAGAAGAAATGCCGAGTCAAAACTGTAATCCTCAGATTATTCTTTAATGTATACATTTCTGTTTATTCAATTTTTTCCTCAAGCAAGAGGAATATGTGATAGATATGATCAATTCTAAGAACAACAATCTTTCAAATACCTAGTTTGAAAAGTGAATGAAATCAAAGAAAGTTAAAATATATATAATATTCTCTTTACTGAACTACCTTCTCCAACTTCTGCCCCTCTCATATTAAATTTACAGAGTAGAATGCAAACAAGCTCAACCTCTATGGAAAACAGTGTGGCGATTTCTAAAAGAACTAGAAATTGACCTTCCATATGACCCAGCAATCCCCTTACTGGGAATACACCTGGAGGAACTCAAATCATTCTACCAAAAACATACCTGCACATGCATGTTTATTGCAACATTGTTCACAATAGCAAAAACATGGAACCAACCATGCTGCCCACAGAAACTGAACTGGATTAAAAAAAATGTGGTACATTTACATGATGGAATATTACACAGCCAAAAAGAAGGACACACATATGGACTTTGTAGCAACTTGGATGGATTTAGAGTCTGTAATACTCAGTGATCTGTTACAGAAACAAAGAACTGAGTACCACATGTTCTCACTCATAAGCAGACACTTACCATAATACTATAAAGGGATTGGCAGTAGCAGGGCACTGCCAGGGGAAGAGGGGAGCACATAACATCAATAAGGGCACCTGATCTCAACCCAGGAGAAGTGGGGACCAAAGAGAGACCCAAACTTTACCTGTACAATAACTAATGACAAACTTTTTAAATGACAATGACAAACTTTACCTGTACAATGAATTGTACCTCACATCTTTAAAATAAAAAAAATAAATTTACATAGTTTTACAAAACATGCCCTCATTCATGTTTACCAATAAAAGCAATTGTCTTGGTTTCTAAGATTGCTTTCTTATGGCAAAGAAAATGCCAGTTAAATGGAATAAAATCCAAACACGATGGTTACTTGGCAAATCAGCAACTTTAACCAAACTTCTAGACACAAACCCTTAGCATTTTTTCAACCGCCATTCTAGTCAAAAACAGTACATGATGGGTTTTTTCAAATTTATCAAGAGAAGCTAAACAAGAAAGGCCCTGATCGTTTGGCAGTATTCATCAATATAGATTCAGAACACTGTTACATATTGCTATTATTCTGAATGTTTTCTTATTAAAACTGTGATTTGGCCAGGTGTGGGGGCTCAAGCCTTTAACTCCAGCACTTTGGGAGGCCGAGGCAAGAGGACTGCCTGAGCGTGCAGGTTCAAGACCAGTCTGGGCAACATGGTGAGGCCTCGTCTCTACAATAAACTAAAAAATTGGCTGGGCATGGTGGTGTGTGCCTGCAGTTCTAGCTACTTGGAAGGCTGAGGCTACTTGGAACCCAGCAGGTCGACACTGGGGTTGCCATGAGCGTGCCACAGCACTCTAGCCTGGGCGACGGAGTGAGACTCCAACTTAAAAAAAATGTGATTTTTCCATTTCTTCCTGACCTGCTGGACCATTACTGCCATTTAAAGACAAAGGGAATCCTGGATGAGGATAATAATAGAATTTTTAAAACTTCCCAAAGTTCATGTTTTGCCTAAAGCTGGTGGTAAAGGGAAGCCGAAGAGCTGCTTTATGACTCCAAAAGTCTTCAGAAAAAGAACAGAGCAATATGGAGAGTATTTATTACAACAATAATACTTAAAACTTTTCTACATACAATTTTTACAGTTTAGAGACTTTCAAAACCCACCAATAAGTTAACACACTTCCAGTACTGAATTTAAAAAAAATTGTACATTCACATTAAGTTGCCTTCTGTGTGGGCTACTCGACATATGTGCTATGAGGGGTTACTACAATGGAGCATGTTTAGCGGGGATGGATGGACTGCAAATACTTCACTGCTGCAATGCCTGAAGAAAAATGGGCAGTGGAAGCATAAAGTGAATGTGGAACAAGGGAGAGTCACCAATAGTCACAACTGAAAACAAAATTGGAAGATTTACCTTAAGTATTGATAGTTTCAATTAGTTTGAGATTGTTAGAAAACTTTCTAGAAATCAAATAAACAGAAGTAGCAAATAATTCTGGAATGTCTACTATGGCAGATTATATGTATCAGATATTTATTGCAGTGGAAAGATTTTTTAAAAATGAGCCTTGTATTCAAGTTTTGGTTCCAGTGGTTTGTCTCTGACTGAATTTCCCGAATGACTGTCTGAGACTGAGACCTCTGACTTGCTACGTTGAGAGTAATATAATATATGTTCTTTGGTATCCATGAATGATAAGTTACACTTTTGACAAGCATTCAGCAAAGTCTACCTGTTACCCTCCTTGAAATGAATTCTACAAAAAAGCAAAAATCTTGGCAGGCTCCAGAGTGAGGCATGCTGCTGTCTGGGTTCCTTTCCCACCCAGCTCGTAGGCAAGACTTTTGAGTTCATTATCACCTCATCAGTGCGTCTGTCAGCTGCCAATGATGAGAGAAGACTAAGCCACTCACTAATTCCTGGCCTTTTTGCCTTCTCCAAAGTAAAAGCAAATGCAGAACAGATGGATACTTTTAAAACCTACTACATTCTCTTGCCCATTTTAATTTATCGGATCAATTAACTCAACTCAGAATAGGAAATGACTGACATTAGATATTCCGCTAAAGGAGCACCATTTAAATACCCTATTGCCAGGACTATGAGCAGGAAAATCAAGCTATAAATTGGGGGAGACAAGAGCACTGACCACTTCTGATGTATCACTGATAACTAGGGCTCAAGACTTACAAAGGTTCAGCATTTAGAGGGTAAACAGCAGAGAAGAAATTCTGGTAAAAGGGGTGAAGTTATGACCCGGAATAGAAGCAACTAGGTATACAACTTTCAAAGTAAGGAGTAGTTTCATGTTGCACATTTAAAATAAAGAGTAGAGAAGATAAAAACAAAGAGCAGCCGTTCTTTCTAAGCAAAATATTTTCCCGATGCCTTTTCCATTTTGGAATGTGGGTTCAACTCTTTCATTTCTGGCTTGGTAAAATGAGGTCACAGCTAGTTCTCTGCAACTAATTTGCTACACTTTCTATGACTCACCCATACAGAGCAAACTTAAACACTGAGGAAATAGAGTCTAGGTGTGATCTGTAAGAGAATGTATTTTAGGTATGATTGTGAATTCTTTTTTTTTCTCTTGAGTTGGAGTCTCACTCCTTCGTCCAGGCTAGAGTGCAGTGGCACACATGCTCACGGCCACCCGGACTTGACCTGCTGGGCTCCGGCGATCCTTCCACCTCAGTCTTCCGAGTAGCCAGAAGTACAGACGTGCGCTACCATGCCCAGCTATTTTTTATTTTATTGTAGAGACGAGGTCTTGCCAAGTTGCCTGGGTTGGTCTTGAACCCACGGGTTCAAGCAATCCACTCGCCTCGGCCTCCCAAAGTGCTGGGATTACAGGCTGAGCCACTGAGCCTGGCTGACTGTGGCTTCTTTATACAAATACAGAATTAGATTCTCAATATTCACAATACTCATGGAATAGTAATCTTTGAGGCCTTTTCCAAATAGTGTGACAGTAAAAAAACTATAGACAGTGACCTTTCTTCATTCTAAAACATTATTTTATTCGTATACACACCACATGTCCTTTGAAAAGTGGTAATATATAAATGTAAGAAGTTGTTATTTCCAAAGTTAACTAATATCGTACGTTGGCTGAAGGGTAAGTTAATATTCAAAGTGAGGGCAGAACAAATTGCATGTAATTATGATGTGATACCTTTGTTGCAAGCTTCCTTTTTTCTATTACCAGCCTCATAATTCAACACATCAAGTAAGTATGCTGACATTAAAATTAGAATTATTCTGGTTTTATACACAGTGCTACTTATGTACATTATTTGTCAAACGTTGAATTGTTTGCAAAATATATATGATATACTAACTTGGGTCCCTCTGTTAGGATGTCGTGGTGATGAAGCAGGTTGGCAATAGGAAGAGAGATGGAATCGAAAGTTGGTTTCTCAACTCATAGACTACAGTTTTCTTTATATCAATCCACTGTCAGGGCATACAGATGCTTATTAATCTTTACTCGATAAGACTAAAGAAAATCAGATGTGGAAAAGGAAGTCAGAGATAACTGAATTAATGTAGAAAAATTAAGAATATTTTGGCTGTTCTAAAATGGAAAAATTAGGGTTGGCATGCTGGAAAACCAAGTTAAAAGGGTAAGTTAAAAGACAAAAAAAGTAAGCATGCTCAAAATGGAAAAATGACTACTAAGGCAAGTTTCATAGATTTCAACGAGGATAAAAAGCTCAGATTTGGAAAACTTTCAGTTAAGAAGAGGTAAACCTAAGAGAAATGGCTGAGAATTGTGGAACTCCCATTACTGAAGATATTTACACTGGAACTCAACATTCACATCTCTGGCATAGGTTTAGTGTAATAAAAACTTACTTCCTAGCAATTTCTATAAGTAGATTTTATCAAGATGGAAGAAAGATGAACCAATAGCTTCTGCTTATTTTTTCCTCACTGAAAATTGTACAAATGAAAATAAATGAATATGGATGTTGCCAGTTATAGTTGAAAGAATCTCGTTGTAATCAAAGTTGTGGATCCAGTCCCGGTTCCTTCAGTAAATTGGTCTTTGGACTGTGCACAAATTACTTAGCCATTCTGAAAACCAGTTTCCTTAACCCTTATCACTTGCATGTCCCCTCCCTCTGAGGGGACATCACAAGCCTAGTAAACCATTTGGATGTCTCCTCTCAGGGGACAGATATAAAGAGATTGCTGGTGATTATACAGGACAAACTTGTGCCAGTGCAAATCTTTAAAAATGTATGTTTCCTTCAAGTTTTTCATTCAAAAACAATGAAAAACCTATGCCCCATTTGAAATATGTCAAGCTTCTGACCGATCAGTTGAGAAGTGGTTTTCAGGAATCACAAGTGTGTCCTCCTACATCATCTTCAAACAACAGACTGGACAATAAATTACATATTACTAATGTGGGAGAAAGAAAACGAGTCTACGCTGTCTGCTCGAATAGAAAAACACCAGGTGGAAGACATCCAACAAATTACTCTTGTACAATATGACCCTGCAATGCTTGTCAGTGACTGTTTCAAATGTTATCACGTATTAGAAAAATATAAGATATAAAATTTTGATTTTTTTTTGTCATAAATAAGTTCCTCCATGTCCAAAATTCTACCATATGCTTATTATCATGACAATAAGATAACTGGCTCCAACACTACACTATTTAACATAAGCAATTCGTTTGTCAATCTTGTGTAAAAAATTGCAACCGAGTCGCTAGCAGGTGACCCTCAAGATGTCTCCGAGTGCAAAGGGCTAAATATAAACTCACAGAATGTAAAGAAAGCAGAACCAGACTGCACTCAGAGCCTACTATGCATTCTTATTTTTACATGTTACTCCTCATTTTATGCCTACAACATCCTCGTGAATTAGTTATTATTATGCTCATTTTTGTAAGTGATGAAACTTGGGTCGAACTACTAATCTGTCCAAGATCATACTTTTATGATAGGCAGCTAAGCTTTGTCTTCAGCTCTATTTCACCCTGCAGTCCATACTTTTAACAAAATATGAATTGCCTCTCATCAGTCCCAAAGATGCCAGTGATCTTAATTCTCTGTGGTTTTGCTGGTGAGAGACTTGCCGTCCCTACTGCCATTGCCTTACTCAAGCGCTATCTTCGGGCTACTGCACCAGCTTCCTGACGAGGTCTCCTGCCACCAGTCTCTAGCCTCCCTCATTTACTTCCCACCTCGTTACCACAGGGATACTCTTATGAAATACAAACTTGTTATTTTCATACCCTTGCACAAAGGCTCCAAAGATAGAAAAAACACCAAAACCTTTGGAAGCACATATGAATGTCTTCATAGTCATTTCCCACTCTCCCCTCCCATCCTCATCACTCCCGTCACAATGAACTACTTGCTACTGCCCGAACACCTCTGTGTCTTTGGGAAGGCTAAAGACCTGCCTGTAATGCCCTTCCTGATTCATCCATACAGAAAAAAATGTCCTCTGTCTTAAGGTGTAGTTTGTTTTCATCAAATACTGTAATACCTGCATGCGGTTACCATGTTGCCCCGTCCAGACTGTATTTCCTCTTCTTTCTAGCAAAATCTTAACCTTCAAAATGCCACTCAACTGTCACCTCCTCTGTGACTCCCTCTCCACCAAACTCCCACTAAGCTGATTTTTCCTTTGAGCTTCCACATAGTACTTCATGCATACCTTTATAAGATACTAAATTCATTTTTGAGCCTGTCTTCTCTGCTGTGAACTCTCAGAGTTTTATTTACCTTTGCATTATTGTCCCTCTCTTATCATCCATCAGTGTCTAATAAAGAATAGTTATTTAAGTTTGTTAAATGAATTAAAATCTGGAAAGGGTAATGCTTTAATCATCAGTAATTATCATTACTTCCTCATTGATAACTATAGTTATTTCCAGCAAGACATATGAAACAAGAAGTCAAAAATCTTCTTGTTTAGGATATATGTATGGTGTGAGAATATGAGGAGGGAGAAAATATATATATATTTGTTTGAGTTGGAGTCTCACTCCGTCGCCTAGGCTGGAGTGCAGTGGCACACTGACGGCCACCCCAGTATCTACTTGCTGGGCTCCGGCGATACTTCTGCCTCAGCCTTCCAAGTAACTGGAACTACAGACATGTGCTACCATGCCTGGCTAATTTTTGATTTATTGTAGAGACGAGTTCTCGTCAAATTGCCTGGGCTGGTCTTGAACCCGCAGGCTCAGGCAATCCACATGCCTTGGCCTTCCAAAGTGCTGGGATTATGGCTGAGCTACCAAGCCCGGCCGAAAGATTTTTAAGTTGAGAAATGACAGGACCAGTATTTACTCTGTGGAAGGATGTTCAGCAGCAAAGAAACGTATGAATTAGGACAGGTGTGGTGGCTCAAGCCTGTAGTCTCAGCACTTTGGGAGGCTGAAGTGGGAGGACTGCTTGAGCCCAGGAGTTTGAGAACAGCCTGGGCAACATAGCAAGATTTCGTCTCTACAAAAAAAAAAAAAAAAAAATTAGCTGGGTGGTGGTGCGTACCTGAATTCCCAGCTACTCAGGAGGCTGAAGTGGAAGGATCACCTGAACCAGGAGGTTGAGGCTGCAGTGAGCTGTGATCGTGCTACTGCTCTCCAGTTCTGAGCAACAGAGTGAGATCCCAACTTAAAAAAAAAAAAAGGAAAAGGAAAAGTATGAATTAAAAGATGAAGATTACCTGAAGGCAGAGGAATCAGGAGGCAATTTATTTATTTTTTATTATTATTATTTTTTGAGTTGGAGTCTCAGTCTGTCGCCCAGACTGGAGTGCAGCTGGCCGCTCCCGGCCACCGCAGCCTCGACCTGCTGGGCTCCAGCGATCCTTCCGCCTCAGCCTTCCAAGTAGCTGGAACTACAGGCACATGCTACCATGCCTGGCTGATTTTTTTATTTATTGTAGAGATGAGGTCTTGCCAAGTTGCCCAGGCAGGTCTCAGGAGGCAATTTAAACAGCTAAGGTGAGAGATGATGAGAGGTCCGAACTAGGGTAGTAAGGACAGTGACGTGATGAACTGCCGGGGCAAGAAGAGGTGGGCAGAAGGAGGAATGAAGGTTTTATAGTTTAGGGAACTGGGTGGAGGTTAGTACCATTAATTAAGGTCGGAAATGAAGAAAGTAAGATAAATGCATGGGCAGAAAGAATCTATTAAGCTTTAGTTAAAAATTCCTGAAAGACTGATTTGAAAATGCCAAACAGCCAAATGAAAATGTAAGTCCAGAAAGACTCAGGATAGACGGTTTGGAAGTCAAAGATACATAGATAACACTTGAGGCTGAAAAGGAAAAAAAAACCAAACAAGCATTATCGCCTGACACTGATTAAGTGCTTTCTGATCTGACAACTGACTAAGGCACTGTTGTAAGAGCACACGTGTCCATTCATGATCTCTTTATAATATAGGAGTTTCTGTTGCCACCGTTTTAAACGTAAGAAAATTAAGACAAAAAGACTTTAGGTGTTATCTTGCCAAGCTGCATGATTAGAAATTGGTAGAGGTGAAAGCTGAATCTAGGCAGTCTGTTTCTGAATCCCTGCTCTTTAACATAACCTCTTAGTAGCGTAAGAGAGAAAATACTGCCCAAAGCAAACGTGTATGAGTGATGAGCACACTCAGGCTGGAAGGAACACCAACACTGAGGGAGTGGCAATACTTTACTTCGACATTTACTAAGCATCTACCACATCAGCAGCCCCCAGCCTTTTTTGGCATGAGGGACCTGTTTCATGGAAGAGAATTTTTCCAGACTGGGGGGTGGGATGGGGATGGTTTAGGGGTGATTCAAGCGCATTACCATTTATTGTGCATTCACTGATAGGGTTTTGATATGAGTCTGCAAGCAAGTGATTTATGATGGTCTCTGGGCAGTCAAACCTCACTGCTAACGTTAGTCTGTATTTTCAGCTGCTTCCCTGAACTAGCATCACCGCTTCAGCTCCACCTGAGATCACCAGGCATTAGAATCTCATAAGGAGTGCACACCCCAGATCACTCAGCTGCTGATGGCAGGAGGTGGAGCTCAGGTGGTAATGTGAGCGACAGGGAGAGGCTGTAAACACAGATGAAGCTTAACTCACCCACCGCTCACCTCCTGCTGTGTGGCCTGTGGCCTGGGGGGTTGGGGACCCCTGTACTACATTACAATCGATATGTGCTAGATATTGGAAGGTATATAAATAAATAAGAAATGATTCACAGCTGACTAGGGGAAACAGATTTACAAACAGTTAACAAAAATATAAAATGATGGTTCAGTAAAAAGAGGCCATTATCAGAGGATTAAAAGGAAGAGCTGAAGATAAGAAGTATAAGAGTGAGGTATCACTGAATCCAAAAGAGAAAACAGTTTCAAGAAAAAATTTAAAAAGAGTAACTACTTGGGTGGCAAATTCTATAGCGTAACCACAGAGAATGAGAACCAAAAAGGTAATAACAGACTGTCCCTTAATCTTTGAAAGAAATTCTGAAATTTTATTTTGAAAAAAAAGAAAAAGGAAAATCTGGTTAAGTATCTCCCCCCAGGTATAGATTAGAAATTCCCATTATTCTAAACAATGCATATGATTAATTCAAGCATCAAAGACATCAGCTGTATGAGATTTAATTTCTATTGGTTCTCTCACTTGCATCAGTTAAGTATTTATCAACTTAAGTACATAATCCTGTATAAGCACAAAAACACTTATTCAATCTACTATCACAAATGTAAAGCAGATGACTACTTCTCAAAGCATCAAAGCATAGAGAGTGCTTTGATTACTGGTTCTAAAAGAATTACCACTGCTGAACATGGTATGGAAAGTAAGGCTGTTTTTCTAGAAATGTGCTAGTAAGCCGGGCTTGGTGGCTCAGCCTGTAATCCCACGCCTTGGGAGGCTGAGGTGAGTGGACTGCCTGAGCCCGCGGGTTCGAGACCCATCTGGGCAACTTGGCAAGACCTCATCTCTACAATAAATCAAAAATTAGCCGGGTGTGGTAGCGCGCGCCTGTAGTTCCAGCAACTCGGAAGGCTGAGGCGGAAGGATCGCCGGAGCCCAGCAGGTCGAGGCTGTGGTGACCGGGATCGGCTACTGCACTCCAGTCTGGATGAAAGAGTGAGACTACGACTCAAAATAAAAAAAAAAAAAAAAAAAAAGGAATGTGCTAGTAATTTGGGAGGAACTCTGTCTACATTTACTTAATTTTATTAGCACAAAAGGAGAAAAATGCTTCACACTGTGTAACTGAGTACAAAGAATTCAACACACTTATGGAAAAGATGTAAGAAATGGTTAAAAAAGGCCAAACATTCATGGTATTGAACACCCAAGTATTATTTATAAGTCTTCTAAAGCAACTGCATGCTTTCCCCGTATATCACCTATTGCCATGGGTAAGATACTCCGCTTGAAAAGCCCAAAGAGAACATTCATCAGGAAGAGAACAAGCTTTAGAGGTCTCAAGTTTCCAGGAGTAAAGCTATTTTGCTTTTAAATTATACTCAGAGTAAAACATAATTCAAAACAGACGTTGTATTTTCTATGCTGACAACTTCATGTACAATTGATTAAATAAAAACATCACTGACGATCAGGCTCCACTGTGTATAAGTTTAACAGGCAACTACGACTTTCACAAGAGATACCTATGCCACATATGGCAGCTGGGAATACAAAGGAAATTTAAGCAGGAGAAAGTAAGACTCTGAGAAAATAAGAATAAATCCAGATTGATAATACCAGAAGTAGAAGTCAATCAAGGAGAGCTGATGTTCCTTATTCATGATAACTAAGTTATATAAAGTAGCCGTGAACACTGAATTAGCAAATACTGAATTAGCAAATACTGAACCACTGGTGCTAGGGAAAATACATGATGAGCTTCCTGGAAGCCCCTGGCCACAGTATTTTTGTCAATTGGTCAATGCATAACCTTGTTTTATGTGTGTTTGTCTTTAAAGAAATCTAATTTAAGAATACATACACACAGATTGATTCACTGATACAACTCACAGCCAACAACATTGTAACTCATGCCTGAAAGAAGCTTATCTAACACAAGCCTCTCCTCTATAAGCCTCTCCTCTATCACAGCCTTCTTGTGCTCAAGAAGAGTAGACAGCACTTCAGCACTACACCTGGAGGCTACTTTAAACAGAGAAATCACCAACAATACTAAGTAGACCATTAAAAGAATATTTGTTTACAGCCATGTGAGCTGAAAAAAGGCAGAGCATCACCTTGTTTGACTTCAGGTGACAACATGAGTGTTGAGTGGCTTAAAATTTTTTGTTGCTCTGCCCATTAATTGTGAAAGCACTGAGTATTGATTTTGAGTTACAAATAGATTTTAGCAAAGAGGTAAATTTGCAAATATGGAATCCATAAATAATAAGGATTGACTGTACTTGTTTCTAAAATATATTCAGTGAAAAACTTTACTTCTTTCCATCTCATTAATCAATACCGCTTCCTATTAGAGTGACTATGATCTGACAGGGCTAGTTCCTGTGCTTGCTTCTAGTTTAGAAAAGGGGCAATGCAGTTGCGTATCAAGAAACTAAATCCAGCCTAAGACAAAATAACTGAGGGATCCATATGTTCCAATCACAACATCACAAATCCTTGAATACAAACATGTAAAGAAAATTGTGGATAAGAAACGACTGAATTTCTAAATGAATCTGAACAAGAAATTAGAGATCATAATATTTTCTCTCTCAGGGTACATTTTACATGGTAAGGACTGTCTTTTTCCGATTCTAAGATAAATTCACTCCTAGTGGATTCTTGAGATAGAAAGGTTTGGAAAGGTAAAGGTCTGATTTCAGATGATGTTACCATATTCTTCCAGCAATTGTAAAAGGTTACTTTTATATGTATATACTCTAGCACTGATTTCATGTGGTCTACTTTGTTTCTAACTTAGACACAAAAATGTGCTCAATAGTCATAATAAGGAATGGGAGAATTTAGTTGCAATATGGAAAAGTTGTTTAACAAATCCCCACAGTTTATTAGAGAGGTCACTTTTTCATTACAAAGGCCTATGAGTAAATATAGCAACAGAAAAGAGCCTGAGAAATACTGGGCAGATTTTTAAATTATCAATCTAAGACTGGCAGTGGAGATTATCTGTGTTATAACACTAGAGTAATCTTCCTCCTCTTTCCCTCCATTCTTTCAAAAAACACTTCTATGCCATGTAATGCCCTAGATATCAAAATAAGAAAGATAAAAACAATAAGTTCAGAATCTGTTGGAAGATACTGTAAGAGACAAAATATAATGTGGTCTATTTGTAATATCTCCAAAATTTAAACAACTCAGATCTCTAGTTATGGTTGCATGGATAAACTGTGGTATAGTCATAGAGTGGAATACAACATGACAATAAGAAAAAATGAATTACTGTAGGGGTAACAGAAAGCCAGGGACGTACAATGAGGAGCTATATATACTATTCTGAGAAAAAAGTATTTTTTTTTCCAGTGAGAGAATAGCAAGGGAGGGGATGAGGGGCACTGAAGACTTTTAAGTGGAAGATTTGGCACATCTGAGGTTTTGTACCAATCACACTGACAGGCAATGTGAAGAATGTATCACAATAGGAGGAGAAGACCAGTTGGGAGGCAATTAAGGAAATACTAGCTAGAACATCTTGAAGGTAAAAGTTACAGTAGTGACAGCAGGGATAAGAAGAAGAGGACCATAGGAATCGAGCACATAGAATAAATGGGACCTGGTGTCAACATGACTATGAGCACAGGAAAGAGTCAAAGGTAAGTCCTGGATCATTCTGGAAGGAGCAGAAGGCATTTTTTTCTTTTTTTGAAATTTTTTGGTTAATATTAAAAGACGCTTTCATGGTTAGCCTAGCTTTATAGCCACAGAAAAAAATCCTAAAATAAAAACTACAAAGTTGCTGAAAAACCATTTTTGAATGTTCTATAAATTGGATAGTTCTTCTACATCACAGAGGCATAAAGGGATACAGGTAGAAAATTGCATACCTGCTGCATTTTGTAGTCCACATGCAGAAACAGTAATATTTATAGATAAACCAACTCATATGCAGGCTGAACTTATAGGGAAAATAAGTTATATTTTCAGAGTTATTAAGAATTTCTGGACAGTGGTCTAAGCAAAGATTTTATGACCAACTCTCCATAAGCAAATGCAACAAAAACAAAAAACAGACAAATGGAACTTAAAAAGTTTCTGTACAGCAAAAAAAAACAACCAACAGAGCAAACAGACAACCTACAGAATGAAAAAAAAATGGCAAACTATGCATCCAACAAAGAACAAATATCTAGAATCTACAAGGAACTCAAACAATACAACAAGAAAAAAGAAAATAACTCCATTAAAAGTGGGCAAAGAATATCAACAAACATTTCTCAAAAGAAGACATATAAGTAGACAACAAGCATATGAAAAAGTCCTCAATATCACTAATTATCAGTAAAATGCAAATTAAAACCACAGTGAGATACCATCTTATACCAGTCAGAATGGTTATTAAAAAGTCAGAAACCAAAAGATGTTGGCGAGGATTTGGAGAAAACAATGCTTATGCATTGTTGGTGGGAATGTAAATTAGTACAACTTTTAAAACAGTATGAAGTTTCTCAAAGAACTAAAATTAGAATTTTCTCCGATCAAGTAATCCCACTTCTGGGTATATACCCAAAGGAAAAATCATTACATTAAAAAGATACCTGCACTCATGTTTATCGCAGCACTATTCACAACACAGGAGAGATATGGAATCAATCTAAGCATCAGAGGGTTAAGTAAAGAAAATGGAATACTACTCAGCCACAAAAAGAGCGAAATCACGTCCTTTGAGGTAACACTGATAGAACTGGAGGCATTATCCTATGTGAAATAACTCAGAAACAAGACTCCAACTCAAAAAAAGAAAAAAGTGAAGGCTAAACGATGGCTACACATGGACATGCAGTGTGGAATAGACACTAGAGACTACAGGAGGTGAGAGGGTGGGAGGTTGAAGGTTGAAAAATTGCCTGTTAGGTACAATGCCCAGATTTCACCACTATACTATATACAAGCATGCATGGAAAAATCTGCACATGTATCCCTTAAATATATAAAAATAAACAACTACATTTTTAAAAGAGTTATTAAGAATAGAAACACTTGCCAGAACCTGTGATAAACCAAGAACATGCTAGTATCCATTAATTCAGAGCTGTTCTAACTATATTAAAACAAATGAAACAATATCTGAATGTTCTGCAAGTAGAAAGGAAAAGTGTTATTTCATAAAATATTTTTCAGCAGTACAGAATATAGTGTATGTGTATATTATATGCTTAGATATTTTATTGAATTCGAATAAAGGTCATCCAAAAATTTACAAATAGATACTATATTAACTTTGGAAAAAATTACTGTGTTTGCATATGTTTCTGAATATGAATTCCTATAACAGTTCAGAGGAATGCCTACAGAACTATCAGATTACTATTATAAGAAGTCAGTTTAATTACAGCACCTAAAATCACCTTAACTCTGTTCTTTTAAGCAGTAAATATAAGGACTTTCAGAACTACATGTTTGTGTCAATAAATAATTTCTTTCAAATGCTGACCATCTGAAGTGGCAAAAAGTTACCAGGTAAAAGCAGATTGGGTAATCAGAAGCACATGCAAGCAAACTGATGTAGAGAAAAAAAGATGAAAATTAGTATATCATATGCAAAATTTTAGCAGGAGCATAAAGGAAAAAAAAACAACCAAGAACTGCATGCAAGGCCTCTTCAGTCCACTGGGTTTGGTGGCCATGCTCAAGGACAGTTGGATGCCCATAGAAACCACCAGGAATAAACTCTCCAGCAGGGTTTTCTAATTTGACACCCTTGACAAGAAAAATTTTATGAAGTCTTTGAGATTAAAATGATTTGGAAGGGAAAACTGAAGGAGTGAATTTGGAAGGAACACCAGACATTTAATAATGCTGCTAGTGATAATATGTACTTGTTACTTTAAAAAGCTGACACCCTTATACTGTATACATATCACTAATTCAAAACTTATTTCTGTAGGGATTACTCAGAAGCTATCCACTAGATAAACTGTACTGCCTTATAAAATAGTTCAAAACAGTTTTTGAACTCATCAATTTGGATGCCTTTTAGTGCTTCTGCCGTTTTTGTTTCACCTATTCCATATTAGCAAAATGTCTCCCTCTGAGGACTTTTTTCATCCAAGGAAACAAACAAAAAAAAGTCACCCCAGGGAAGATCAGGGTGAATAGGGAGGGTGGAGCATGAGAGGCTTTCCGTTTTTGGTCAAAAACTCAGCGCTGTGCAGGCAGGTGTGCTTGTAAATCACTCATCAAGAAACACGCAAACACACTGAGACTCTTAAAAAAAAATACTAGCTGGTACACTGATACCAGTGGGTTCCTAGAACATTTACCTAGTGGTGAAAGGGCATGTACTACAAGGGGCCCACCCTCCAAAATGTATTGCAGTTTTTTGAGTGTTCTCCCTCATGGTACGTACACACACACACACACACACACACACACACACACACACACACACACACACTCCCTCTGGCCCCTGTCCTCCAAAATGTATTGCAGTTTTTTGAGTGTTCTCCCTCATGGTACGTACACACACACACACACACACACACACACACACACACACACACACACACACACTCCCTCTGGCCCCTGTCCTTCATTCCCCCCAACTCACCATGATAATGGCAGATAAGTATGTGTCTGCATATGTCTATTCTTATTTCCCTCCTTTTAAACAAATGGTAGCATACTATAAACAGTTTTGCATCTTTCTTTTTTCATGTAATACTATCGACTGGAATTACAAATGCATATGCCCTATAACCCTACAATTCTACTTCTCAGACTTTCTCCTATAGACATTCTTGCATACATGTGAAATGACTTTTATATAAGGTCATTTTCATACTTATGAAAATTTTGTATTACTATAAATTTGTTATTATTTTGAAGCATTGTATGTAATAACAAAGTGCTAGAAGTAACTTACATGTTCACTAAAGGAGGACTACTTAAACATATGACTATGGCAAACTACCCCATTGGAGGGGAAAGAGTGAGCAATGAAATGGAAAGATATCTCAAATTAAAAATAAATCAGCAAAAACAAAAAGATGTGATAATATCCAGTATACCCAACAACGTGTCAGGAAATGCACACTTTCATACACAATTGGAGAGAACATACGTGGGGTAGAACCTTTTTAAAAGAGCAATTCAGCAACTAGTATCAAAATAAAATATGCATTATGCTTTGACTCAGCAATTCCACTGAACAATCTATTCTAAAAAAATATGCTTACACATGTGAAAAGATACAGGTACAATGATGTTCTTTACAGTAATATTTCCAATATTACAAAACGACCTTCAGTACGAGAGTTAAATAATGCAATATAGATACACTGGAACACAAAGCAGTTTTAAACAAAATACAGATCTTCATGTTGGCATGAAAAATAACCATGAATATTCTTGTGTTAAAATATGAATTGCAGAACATATCTAATATTTCATTTATATAAAATCAGAAAAGCAAACAAAGTGTAAAATAAGAAAACCCTCTCCATATACAAACACAGGCAAAAAATTCTATGTGCCTTTCCCACTTCTAGCATAGCTTCAGTTGCTTTGAAAACTTACTACAGGTTTTCAAAAATACAGAATTTAAATATGCCAAGCACATTTTCTGTGATGACCCAGAGTGTGAAAACAATGATCCAAATTTATTTTCCAATGTTAGATTCAACTCATGAATTTGTTCCAGTAATGATAAAATGGAATATATAAGAACCCAAATGGAAAGACAAAAATCTGAAACAATGCATTACAGCGAAGTCTTGCTAATTAAAAAAAACCCAAGTGCTATTTTCATTTTTCAAGTTGGCATCTCACTGTGTGACCTAGGCTGGAGTGCAGTGGCACAATCACAGTTCACCACAGCCTCAACCTCCTGGACTCAGGCAATCCTTCTGCTTCAGTCTCCTGAGTAGCTGGGACTACAGGCATGCACCACCATGACAGACTAATTAAAAAAAAATTTTTTTTTTTGTAGAGACAAGGTCTTGCAATGTTGCCCAAGCTGGTCTCAAACTCCGGGACTCAAGCAATCCTCCTGCCTCTGCCTCCCAAAGTGCTAAGATTACAGGTGTCAGCCACTTTACCTGGCCCAAGTTTATGGGATTAACTCGTTATGCATGGATATTAGCTGTTAAGTTAGTCAAAAGAAAACAACAAATATCACATATAGGACCTAACAGTGTTCTACATACACAGAAGGTTTAACGCATAAATAGCAAAAAGCAATGTAAGAAATGGAAATTCTGTAAAACAGAAACCCAGACTGCTTTGAGGTTTTCAAATCAGTTACCAAATCAGAGACGGGGGTGAATGATTGAGAAGCTTCCTACTTGGTATATGAAGCAAAAGAGAAAGCTAACAAACAGGCAAATACTATCCTCAAAGCACACATTAAAAAAAATTCACTCATATACAACATAAACTATATGAGATGAATTAAATGTGAAAATTGATTCTGAAAGTTATCATCTTAGCATAACTGGACTATATCTCTGCTGACTTTAAAAAATAGGCAATAAAGCTGACACTGACTTGAGACTAAGGGATGCAAAAACGATCAGTGTAGAATATGAAACAGCAGAAATAATAAGACAGCTGTCATAAAGCAAGCATCAGTAAGTTCAGAAGTCAGGAACATGGAAGAAACACGGGCTGAAAGTTCTGTTCTTTGCGAACTTTCCCCCTTTGTCGAGGATGACATTTTCTGACACTTAATTACTCCCACAGAGGAAACGCTTCTCTATAACCTCTTCTTCAAAGGTACAAGAGCCGAGAATTACACAGTAAATTTTTGGCAGTTAACTTGGAGAGACTGTTGCTTGGAGAAATTGTTGCTTAGAGCTGCTCCACCCAAACACTGAGCTTCTCGGCAAACAGGGCCTGCTGCGGCCCACAGACGAGTCTCTGCGGAGGGCCCCACTGAGACCCACATGCTCTGCCGCTCAGCGCCAACAGCTCGTTCAATACTCCAAAGGTTCACTTGCAACTCTGCATAAACTGCCAGTTTCTCTTGGCTCCACAGACAGCTTCACCTGCAGGGTTTCATTTTTCTGTTTGACACCTTAATGTTGATTTTTCTATACACTACAAAAGAGCCCTCTCCAGTGCTTCTCACACAATTACACAATCACTCTATTGTAACCCAGAAGAGGATTAATGATTGGGTTTTATTTGATTGTAGTTTTGATTAGTCCTGACTTTGTTTAATTTGTGACCTTTGCTGGAATCCCAAGGGCTGGGAATTAGAAAATGCACACTGTACCACTGTACTCCGAGCAGTCTGAGCTTGCCAATGTATTTCATGCCTCATTAGCCACAAAAGCTATAAACTTTTAGTCCAAAAACAGCTCCACATTTTTTCAGGGTATGGGTACAAAATTTTGTATGAGCTTTTTATTTTGATTTAAATATAGTAAGCCAATAATTAAGTCTATCTTGGTTACGCCAATGGGGTTCTAATTCCAATTGGCAGGTATCTCAGTAAAATACAAAACCCAAGCAAGTTGTATCACGAAGCAGCTGCCCTGATTTCCCAAGTTTCAGAATTAGTTTTTGTGATGGTAGAAAAAAAATCTGATTTTAAAAACTCCCCCCAAATTACAATATTCTTTGGGAATCAAAACCAAATCTATACCCATATATTTAACTTAGTTTGTGTTCAATCTTAAAGACACCACATCATGGAAAAGGTGTTATTATTTTTAGTTATTTATTATTTGAGAATTAGGTCTTTACAACAATTTAATAAATAATTTATAATACATGCTATATAAAAGCTTTACCCTTTAAAGTTCCCAGAATCAACAAATGATTTATGGGAAACTATAGAAGAAGCCCTTTTATGTGACATTTCAAGTCGGCTAGCTGATTAACTAAAAAAGTTCCTTAAGAATAAAAAAAAATTACATGTATAAATGTGCACTGCTTTGCTGACTCTTTATGTAGGCAAGGGACAAAGCTCACCATATGATCTGATGACTTAAGTTCTGCATTCTTTTTCAAATCCTTTCTAGTTCTGGTTTTGTGAAAGTAGGGCTAGCTAGCACTTAAAGACATTTGAAGCCAATTCCAATTTAAAGTACTTACAGTTAAAAAACATTAGCTCAATTTTCAATAACTGTCTTACTTTACCTAATTCAACAACAGCAATTTTTAATGACTTACTGACATTCTTTTCCCAAGACATTCAGCTTTAGTTTCACAGAGATAGTTTTTATACAAATTATGTCATTGGTTTTCTCGAATGGTAAAAAAAAATCATTAAAATATCAAAAATAACTGGAATAAACAAGCTTGAGAACAAACATAACTAACTTTTAGGAATAATACAACTCAACAGGTTAACTGAGCCATGCATGCTACAATCTAATAGCTGTGTCAGCATGCACTGGGCATTAATCAGCACGGTTAATAGAAAGAAGGTTAATAGGCAAGTAGGTTAGTAGTTTAAGTGGAGGTTGGCCAAAAAAAGCTTCTTACATATTTAACAGTGACCAATGGTCAGTTAGCCTAAAAGTGCTCATTAATATCTCAAACTGTTGAGGTAGAAGGATCGCCTAAGCCAGCAGGTCGTGGCTGGGGTGACTGTGAGCATGCCAGTGCACTTCAGCCTAGGCATCAGAGTGAGACTCCAACTCAAAAAACAAAAAACAAAAAAACAAAAACAAAACATCTCCAACTGTGGATTCATGCTTCTAGAGATGATATAGCTGATCAGTTTTATAAAGTGAGTGTTAGGACCCATGATTCACTTTATTGTCCTTCTGCAAATTAAATTATACCATCTCTTCTCTCCTCTCCCTCTCCCTACCTTCCAACGTACCAAGTCTAGAAAGTAAATACATAGAGTATTTTACAAGGAACACTAGGAAAGAAATAAGTCTGAGGATAAATTTGGGAAGTGGCACAATGTTTTAAATCACTGTAGAAAACTTCTGAGTATGGTGTTTACTGGCTAAAATTCAGTGAAGAGATACAGATACACACATGCTATATAAGTGTAATATCTGTAATTTGATCTAGTGCAAAAATCCATATAGCACTAGATCATTAGGCAAGTTTCACTTGGAAATATTTTACTGAAGTTTCACTGTAGGTGAAACAGACAAGATCAAAGTGGACAGATTAAAGCAAAAATAAAGATATGAACAAAGAAACTCACAATTTTAATTTCGAAAAGTCACATATTTGCATCTATTTTTAAATGGTTGCCACTGTTCTCCTAATACAACGTAAAAGAAAAACATACCAAATGTTCATGGGTTAGATTTTCTTTGGAAGAAAAAGATTTGACAGTAAATTATGTATTATTCTTAGAAAACTCCATGCAATTTAATCACTAAAGAAAAAAAATTGACTGGAATTTAAAATATCTTATATCAATTTAACAGGTCAACAATTATGCACTTGCCTAAAATTAACAGTTAAAAGTTCCTTGAAGTAGAATTGCAAGGTCAAAAGTTTTGTGCATTTTTGTAGCTTTCAATAAATATGCCCAGTTGCCCTAGTTTACTACTTCAGACTATCTGATTGTGCACAAGAGTATTTGTTTCTTTATATTTTTACTGGCACTGGGTATTTATATCCTGTTACTTACTATGTTAGCTTTTAAGAAAGGCATCTTTATTTAAATTTAATTTTCTTTTCTCAAAAGTGAGGCTTTATGTTTTCTTATAGTTTTACTGATCATCTGCATATACTGTTTTGTGAGTTGCTTGTTCATTTTCTTTCCCCATAATGTTCTCATTTCATAAATGAAGAAACCAGAGTCCCAGAGAAGTTAAAGAACTTCCTTTAAGGCTCTACAGTGCAATCACTTCATGGAGTTAAAAATGTGGAATCCTTTCCTCTCTCTAATAAAACAGGTAGTGTAGGAAGTGCTGCTGAAACAGATAAGGAGTGGGTTAGCATGTCAGCAAGGTGCACCCCTCACACCTTCCTGCTCACTACCTATCACAAGAAAGGAGAAAAAAAAATTTTTTTTTTTTTTTTGAGTTGGAGTCTCACTCGGTCGCCCAGACTGGAGTGCAGTGGCCACTTCCGGCCACCGCAGCCTCGCCTGCTGGGTTCCAGCGATCCTTCCGCCTCAGCCTTCCGAGTAGCCGGAATTACAGGCATGCACTACCACGCCCGGCTGATTTTTTTTTTTTTTTGATTTATTGTAGAGATGAGGTCTTGCTGCCCAGGTGGGTCTCGAACCCGCGGGCTCAGGCAATCCACTCACGTCAGCCTCCCAAAGGCACGGGATTACAGGCTGAGCCACCGAGCCCGGCTGAGAAAAATTTTTTAGAAAGAATATTTGATATTTTTGAAAAGATACTGAGACAGTCATAGGGAAAAAAATCAGAATTTTTTGGCCTTTGCATATATTTTGTTCAATTTTTTATAATGTTTGACTTACACAGGGGAGATAATTAGCCTCTTTTCAGTGGTTAGTGCTTTTAAAGGTCTGATTCTGGCTTTATAATTCTGTCCAGGCTAAAGAGCCTAGTGAGACAGGCAACATGGAGTTATAACAGGTTTCTAAACACAGAAGTTGTAGCAGACACCCCTAGTTGCCTGTTCAATACTCATTCCATCACCCTTGTTTAACGAGATATGGATTTTGCACTGGATAGCCACTGCCTAACCGAAACGTGATTTTCTAGGTTCCCTGGTAGCTGGTGGGGGGGAAGGGGAAGAAAAGGCATGCTTCACAGTTCTGGTTAATAAGAAGAGGAAATCTAGTGGGTGAGTCTTTGAGATGGCTACTGTTGCTGAACGAAGAGAGACTTAGTCGGCACACACTTTCCCCTGTGCCTCTTCATAGTCTGGAATATGCATGCAAGGCCTCGTGTACAGCCATTTTGCAAACATGAAGAGAAAAGCCATAGGCTAAGGAGAGTGGAAAAGATAGAGCCCAGACCCATCTGGTACCACGGAGCACTGTACCAGCCCCAAGTTGCCCTAACTCTCTTCTTCTTGCTGGATAAGAAAAATAAACCCTTCTTCTACTAATATTTTATGCTTTTACTGTAATAGGAGTATTGTCATTAAAAATGAACAAAAGCAATCATAAGTGACACTGAAGTAACTTGTCAAAAGTCATCATTGAGAAAAATCATTCTAGCATTCATACATCAAACAGATCAGGGCGGACAGAAATGAAAATTGCAGCAGTAGAAACAGAAAAAGCCCTTAAAAGTAAAGACTTCAAAAACAATCTCAACTTGTGAGTCAACCAACTCATAAACATGGTGGATTATTTAAGCCTAAAAATAATGTAATTAAACAGAGGGAATTATCTTATAAGTGAGGAATCAACCAAAGTGAATATATTAAATGTTTATAACAAAAACAAACTTCTCTGAGAAACAAATACATGTCAGTCACGACATAAGCAAACATATCACCTTCTTTTGGCTTTGGCAACTGTTCTTCTTTCTTTGAGTTGGGGTCTCAATCTGTTACCCAGGCTGGAGTACAGTGGCATGATCATGGCTCACCACAGCCTCGACTAGTGGGCTTAGATGATCCTTCAGCTTCAGCCTCCCAAGTAGCTAGGACTACAGGAGTATACCACAACACATGATTAATTTTTTTTTTCTTTTTGTAGATATGAGGCCTTGTTATATCGTCCAGGCTGGTCTCAAACTTCTGGGCTTAAGTAGTCCTTCTGCCTTTGGCCTCTCAAAGTGCTGGGATTATAGGCATGAGCCACTGTACCTGCCCACTAGCAACTGTTTTCCTACAGCATATTTGCAGCCTACGGCTAGAGATCAAGCTCAAGGTATTAAAAGGACAGTCAGCAGTACTAACTTCAGAATGGGATGCAAACTACAAAAGGAAGTTGTTGGAGAAAAAGGTATACAGTTTTCAAATAATGAAGCTATATGTTGGGTAGCATAAGTACTAACTGGTTTAATTTTACATTGTGAGAATTCTATCATATATAGCCAATGGAAAAGTTTTTATATTACTCAAACTTTATCGAATTTCATGACATTCAACTGATGAAAACACTTATTTTGGGCTATATATCTCCAGAGGAAAAAAGAAAATCATGGCTATTTCAATGAAATAGCCAGAAGGATAATTTATAACTCTACATAGGAAAGCAATTGCTCCTTTTTTAGCAAACAAAAGAATGGTGCTTGCAAATTTTATGCCACAGATAGCTACCATTTCCAAGAATGTCTGGTCTAAATAAGTTTAGTCTTGGTTACCTGGAACACAAGAAAAATCATTATCACTTTACCTACATAGAAATAAAGACTGGTGTTTTTCAGATGCTCCCAGGAAAAAGAAAGTTTCCCTTTTATAGGGAAATTATGGAGTCAGATTAGAAAAAACAACAGAATTTGGATTAATAAATTACTTTTCTAGAAATAATAAAAGTCAAAGGCGTCTTGCTATCATAGGCTCACAAGACCTTTTGTACTAATCATCTGAGGCCGGTCTCATACCTCTAACACTATTCCAGTTTGATAAAAGCAAACATTAATCAATTTAATATTATATCAGTAGGGAAAGAGCAGTTGGTGATCAATTTTTCTTGCAAAATAGTGTCTGTTTTAGGGCTCCTGGAAATTCTAGGTTGCTTGAGCCAGTGCAATTAAGTGGCATAAGCAGCATTCAAATCCTGGTGTGTCCGTCTTTAAATTTCGTACCAGAAAGGATACCTAATTGCTAAAACGCACGATTATGGACCTCCAATATCCATATAAAATGTTCCCTTTGTTAGGATGACAATCTTACTCTCCGCATTTCTAGGCCTGTTTCTAGCCCCACTCCCTGGGGACTTACTTTATTGTCAGGTACAGGAGACAGAGGTGAGCCTGCTTAGTTCAGCCCCTTCTGCTCTCCTCTCTGAAGACCAGGCTGCCTGTGCACAAGATCCATCCTGTTCTGCTCTCTGGCATGTAGCAAGACGCCTGCAGTTATTCAGCTATGCTAGATTTGTCTACTTCAGGGGTGAAATGCTAGCAAAGCTACTTGGCTGTAAATATAAAGTCATGTTTTCTAATCAGCTTTGTCAGTAATAAAAATAGTATTTTGATCTCCCTCGTCCTGTTTAGCACTCAACTGTTAAGAAGGATAAATAACAGAAAATCATTGGCATGTGATACATAATTCACCTGCCCAGGAGTAGAAATTCAGAAAAAAAGTCAGACTTTTTGCCATATGTAGTATCATTTAAAGAATGGCACTGTTGCTTTTCTCTAGTTCCCCAACATCTTGGCCTCTGATTATTCACTGAGATTCTAGTAATAATACAGCAGTAATTACCAATCAAGAGCTGTTTTAAGTGTTCTACATATATTGACTTATTTAGAAATTCCTTCAATACTATGTACTATTACTAATCCCCATTTACCAGATGAGGAAACAGTAACTGAGAGGTTAAACTTGCTTATACTCACGTAGGTAGAAAATGGTGAAAGTCATTTAAAAAATCAAGTCAGACCCCAGAGTCTGGGCGCTCAACTAGTTTTGTTCAGTTTATCGGGTCTTGAGGAGCACATTAAAAAAGTTTTAAAAATGTCACAGTGTATATAGTAAGAGTTATTGTTTTGCCAAATGGTTATTTTAGTTATGTGTGTATGTGAGAGAATGAGAGAAGTGAAGGGAGTCCAAAATGTTTTCTTATTGGGGGTCAGAGTCAAAACAAATTTGAAAGCCACTGTTCTGAATTAATATGCCATGCTGTCTCCCTGCAAGTATGAAGAATTCATGATTATTCTGTTAACAGACTAGTATACAATTTACCCATTTCCCCTACAGTGGGGCATACTGAAAATTGTTCCTAAACTAAGATGCCATCAATATTTATTAGATAATCTAAATCTCTACAATACTACTGCAGTTCCCAAACTATGCACTGTAGCACCCCCAGAAAACTCATAGGGGCACTGCAGAATATTTTAAACTTTGAGAGAAGTCCAGTGACCTGTCAGACAATGTACAAATTATTGACTTGTGGCACTTCACAGCTCAGTACAACGTCATACTACATCATTCTTCATGATATTTTATCTCTGTGAAATTGAGTTTCTGACAGCTGCTGTGGATCTTAGTCTGTTTCGGCTGCTGTAACAAAATATCATAAACTAGGCAGCTTATAAAAAACAAAAATTCATGTTCTTATAGTTCTTGAGGCTAGAAAGTCTAAGACCAAGGCACTGGCAGATTTCATCTGGTGAGAGCCTACGTTCTGGTTTAAGATGGCATCTTCTTGTTACTTTATTCATACAGTGGAAGGGACAAATGAGTTCACTGGGATTTCTCTTATAAAAACACTAATCCCATGAATGAAAACTCCACTTTCAAGACACAAGCACTCACAAAAAAACCCACCTCCTAATATCATCACTTTGGGGGTTAGAATTCCAACATATGAATTTGGGGTGGGGGCACAAATATTGAGACCACAGCACTGTGACCAAAAGCACAGCACATTTCTGCACAGTAATCAATATTAAACAAGAGATGAAGCTGGCAGTGTCCAATGTGACTCCAAAGTTTGAAAAACTACAGTACCCAACAAACACACATTCTGTTAGTAACTAACTGTGGCTGTTTAAGAATGAAATTAAAACATTATTTTTTCTTTTAATCTAGTATTACTAATATTTATATTATTATTTTTTGAGGTGATTACAAAATTGGGGTTAGGACACAAATATTGAAATTGTACAGATCAGCCAAGTGTGGTGCCTCACACCTGTAATCCCAGCACTCTGGGAAGCCAAAGTGGGAGGACTGCTTGAGTCCAGGAGTTTGAGAAAAGCCTGGACAACATAGCTGAGATCTCATCTCTATAAATAATTATTTTTAAAAAATTAGCCAGGCATGGTGGCACACATCAGTAGTCCCAACTACCTGAGAGGCTGAGGGGGAAGGCTTGCCCGAGCCCAAGGGATTGAGGTTGCGGTGAGAAGTGATTGTGCCACTGCACTCCAGCCTGGGTGACAGAGTGAGGCCCTGACTAAAATTAATAATAAACAAGTAAATAGTATGGATTAGTAAATAGTAAATTTACTGACTGCTGGAACCAAGAAATGTTGGGAACCTCTGTCCGAACTATAAAGAAATGGACTTGCGGCCAGGCACAGTGGCTCACGCCTATAATCCCAGCATTTTGGGAGGCTGAGGTGAGAGGATTGCCTGAGCCCACGGGTTCAAGACCAACCTGGACAATTTGGCGAGACCCTATCTCTACAATAAATAAAAAAATTAGCTGGACGTGGTAGCATGTGCCTGTATTTCCAGCTACTTGGAAGGCTGAGGCAGAAGGATCACCTGAGTCCAGCAGGTCAAGGCTGTAGTGGCTGTGAGTGTGCCACTGCACTTCAGCCTGGGCAACAGAGTGAGACTCCAAATCTTAAAAAAAAAAAAAAAAAGAAAAAAAGAAAAGAAATGGACTTACTTTAGGAAAATTATAAGACAAAGTCTACCGTTTAAGTTTGAAAAACTTTCAAGGACTCTTTAATTTTGTGTATGTAGAACATAAATTGTTTTAGTTGTTTATTAAAATGTCCTCATTTTAAAATAATTAAGTATGGGCTCTTTTTTTCTTTATCTCAGGTCTTTATTTCCTGCTAATCTGCTGTAATACTCTGGGACTCAAGAGAAATGTGCCTATGCAGTAATTGTTACTATTCATGCAAAACTTACAGCTAAAGAAGAAACAGAACTTCAACTACAGAAATACTTAACCCAGCAGCCAATGTCTCTTGTCTTACCTGTATCCCTGTCAGAGGTAGGACACTCCCCTACCTTAAGAGCAGCAGTTCTATTTATTTATTTTTTTGAGTTGGAGTCTCACTCTGTTGCCCAGACTGGAATGCAGTGGCATGCTCCCGGCCACCACTGACTCAACCTGCTGGGCTCTGGAGATCCTTCCGCCTTAGCCTTCCAAGTAGTTGGAACTACAAGGCATGCACCACCAATGCCCGGCTAATTTTTTGATTTATTGTAGAGATGGGGTCTCGCCAAATTTCCCAGGCTGGTCTTGAACCTGTGGGCTCAGGCAATCCTCTCACCTCAGTCTCCCTAAGTGCTGGGATTACAAGCTTGAGCCACAGCACCCAGCCGGCAAGTGATTCTTAACCTTTATTGGATCCATACTCCTCTGAGAAATTGACAAAACATATAAACACAGAACAATGAATGCTCACATTTAACATGCTCTATGGACTTTTTTTTTTTGAGTTGGAGTCTCACTCTGTCGCCCAGACTGGAGTACAGTGGCATGCTCCTGGCCACTGCAGCCTTAACCCGTGGTGCTCCGGCCATCCTTCCGCCTCAGTCTTCCAAGGAGCAGGAATTACAGGCGCGTGCTACCATGCCCAGCTAATTTCTGATTGATTGTAGAGACGAGGTCTCGCCAAGTTGGCTGAGCTGGTCTTGAACCCACGGGCTCAGGCAATCCACTAGCCTCGGCCTCCCAAAGTGCTGGGATTACAGGCTGAGCCACTGAGCCTGGCAACACTTCTATTTTTAAAGTAATGAAATAACGTCTTATACATGCACAATGACCATTCACACAAATGTGACCCTGGGGATTTATCTCCTGATATTCTGAGCCATGTTGTCAGTATTCAAATGGGATTTACAATGAATCAAAGCTACTACTGTTCACACTACATTACATCTACAATAGAGTGCAACGAGATACCATACTATTTTCATTTGGTATTTTTTAAAGCTTATAGTTCAGTTCAGTTCTAGTCAATGAAATACATGGTAGTTTCTAAGTTGAAAACCTCTATTTATAATACTGCTTTAAAAAGATGAGACGGAGGAGGAATACCACAGATGACATGAATCCTCTGACCTAAAAAGTAAGTTAAAAATACTGAATTTTAAATAAAAAATCTTGGGCAGGAAAAAGGAGTCAGCAACTTACCTCAACAGTACTGGTGACTAAGGTTGTGCTCTGGTATTAGTTTAAAATAAAAACCAAACACAGCTCTGGACCCTTCTTATGCTTTGAAAGGGAAAACAAACATATAATTATTAGCAGGTTGCAACAGGGATGTATCCAAAGCTAAAAGCTTAGTAGGAAAGGAAGAAGCAGCTACAGCAAAGAGACTCCTTCAAACTATAAACTGTATGAACTCACTTCACTCAAAATTCAACATGCAACTTTCACTCAGTCTCAACTACTAAGAAGCAATAACCACCTTAACCGAAAATGATTACAGGGCCTGTGGACTCATTATTCCACATAACACCACAAAGTGGGGGGCAGGGAGTTGAAAAGAAAGAACATGAGAACATATCTGTTGACTCAGCCCAGGGTCAAATCACAAAGTCCTTATTCCATGCAACACTTATTAAACATTAAATAAATATTCCTTTATTTACTGATCCAAAATTAAGTGACCTGATTAGCTATTTCCAGGGGGAAAAAACACAAAAACCAACGTATCTTTCTCTTTAATACAATCAATCCACAGAACTCGATAATAGCTGAGATTTGCGGAAATAGGTGTCTTCTTAGTGGCAAGAGAGCTGGGACAGGAATGAGCACTGGCATGTTGTAAAGGGCCTCTTGCTTCAGGCCCAACAGGACTTCCCCAGTGGTGGCCGGGAAGAAGAGGGCATTGGCCTACTGTGTTCCTGTATGAAACTTCCCAACTACAACCATGCCAAAATAGTTCTACTGTTGTCATGTGATGTACACAGAAGGTTATGTCTACTGGGCAATTATCTGGGTATTTCAAACAGATGGAATAATAGTAAATAAGTAATTAGCATACTCTTAATTAGAACTGACCTGCTGGAGCATGTATATCTGTTCTTGTCAAAAAATGTTCTGATTAGGCCCTTTTCTACATCTGGAAATTACTGACAGCTTCATATTATCATTTAATAATGATATTATTTCATCACAATAAGGCTTCATCCCTAACAAGCAGAACTGCAGGATCCACTTAAAAATATAACAATTTAATCCATCTTCTGGTGTCTTAGAACTGAAACATTGAAGGGGTTTAGCTACATTAAACCTGTCAATAAAATTAAAGTATAACAAGCAAAAGATCAGACCTAGAAATAACAAGAAATGTCTTCCAGCACAATTTTACACGAAGAGAAGGAAATACACAAGCATGGCTGAAACCTTCTATCTCCAGAAAATTAGCAGCCAAAAGAAGTTTGCGCGTCCACAGTTTCAACTTCAGTCTTAACGGGTTGAGCAATCACCACATGGAACAAGCCCCTTTAATACCACCTGGTCTACTTCCCAGCAGTAAGTTCCACTCCCAGGCTTGTCATGGCTCATTTAAATAGTACAGTATGCTCCCTCTGCAAGTCTGCTCCTAGAGCTTAGAGAGTTTAAGATATAATGAGATACGGAGGTGTTTATCATGAGGCAGAATGGAACTCTGGGCCAAGCAACAGAAGCTGGATATCATGAGCAGGCCGGGAACAGAAGATTTTTTTTTCTTTAAAGTATACTGGAAAAATAAACAATTCCATAAGATACAACGTAAAGTTTGGGTAAAGACAGAAGTTTTAAGCAGAAGTAGCTCTTACAGAAACTCAGAGAACAAAATAAGATTTCAGAAATAGAAATGAGGAGTGGGAAGTATATCTCATCATCGCCTTCTGCTGCCTTTCCACATAAAGTTGTGGTTTACAAGAGTTGTAACTTACCCTATCCTATAAGCAATGGCAAAAATTTTGCAAAAGATACTCTGTCTAAGAAGTGGCAATCAAATCCACGAGAAGGATTTTGAAGACTTCAGGAAGGAAAGTATATATATAAAAGTAATGGCTGACAAAAATTAGGAGAGGAGAGGAGGGAAAAAACTAAGACTAAAAATGAATTTAGTTTTAATTGGAACTTACACTTCTGATAAATATTGAGAATTCACCAAACATAAAAGGACCCTACTCTCTTGCTCCAAACTAATAGAAGTAGTGCAAAAAAAGAAAATAGCAATAATTAGGTATCAAGCATTAGCTAAACCAAAAGTGCCAATAATGAACTCAGAACACTGATGAGTTTAAGAGGAAATTGCTGGTGGGGGGGGTAGGGTAGGTTTAAAAAAATGGGTTATAAGCCTTATAGCAAAGGACTAGGGAGGAGACCTAGGATTCAGGCTCAGGGGGAGATGGAACTCACTTCACTGTATAAAGTCAAAAGAAAGTCACAAAGATTGGTTCTCTCTATAAAAATAGAGACCTTTAGAAGACTCCACCTATAGCCCAGTGAAGCAGCAAAGACTCTAGGTTATAGGTGGAAAAACAAATCACTCATGAGAAATCACTGGTACATGAGAGACACACAGAATCCCAAGCACAGAAATTAATATAAAAACTAGTCCAGAAACAGTGAGTGTATTGGGTCCCCACAGAAACAAACTCAAAGCTGATCTGAAGGAAAAGGACTCCCAAGGAAAGTAATTCCACAGAAAACCTCATAATCCTAGATTACTAACCATATGGGAAAACAAGTCCCCATGAAAGAAAGTTAAGACTAACAACAAACAGGAGACTTCGCATTGTAAAAACTAGAAATAAAAATTGTGCTACACAATTAAATTGACACTTAATTGTGTAAATCAGAAGTTCTAACAGAATGCAAGTACCAGACTCTCCAGATGAACCAATATCCTTTTTCCCTCCTAAAACAGTTGCTGATGCCCAAGGAAAACTGAAAGACTGTAACTAGGAGACAATTTTAAAAGACTCTACTGATTGCTTAACCAACATCCATACTCTTAGCTTTTTCCTTCCAGTTTTTTTCCATGCATCTACTCTTCCACAGTGTGCCTCAAAGATAAAGACTCTTATCTCTAGACCACAGAGGTAGACTAGGCTAAGACAAAAAAGGTGATTCCCCTTCCTTTCCCGATGACTTGGCATGGGACTCAGTTTGGCCAAACAGAAGTTTAGATGAAGTCCACTGTTAGAGGAGGCTGGAGATCAGGACCTCTAAGAAAGATTTCCTCATACCTAAGAAAGAGATCTAGGAACACCTGGCAAGGATGGCATCATCCCGACACCAGTCTGAGAACAAAATCGACATATAGTCTAATGTCAGTATACCTGGTCAGTGGATACTTTGAAACAGCTCTATGGAAGCTGCATGTATACCTCCTGTGCTTCCCTTTTACAGACTATGTTTTCTCACCACAATACAATAATACTGTGAAACCAACAATGAATACCTCTCCGCTCCCTCCCAATTTTATGAAATAAAACCACCACACCCTAGATAATACATAGGTTAAAAAGAAAAGCTCAAAAATCAAAAGACTTTTTATAATATATAAGGAAAAAAATCTCTGTATGGGAAATCTGGGATACAGTTAATGGAATTCTTAGAGAAAAATTTATAACCTTCTATTATAACTGAAAATACTCCATTCAAGTAAGCTAGAAAAAAAAATCACAGTAAATTGTAAAACAAACAAACAAAAAAAGAAAACAAGAGGAAATGACATAACTGAAGCCTATGGAGTAAAAATAAATACAAAATAGAGTCAAAAAAATCTAAATCTAGAACCTTAAAAAGAAATATAACATAGACAAACCTTCAGCAACACTGAACAAGAAAAAAACCACAAAAGTCACAAAGTTTAGGAATAAAAACTGGGCATAAATATAGTACAGATTTTACAAAGCACTCACCAATCAGAAATAATGGGATTGGATGGTTTGGCAAATTAGTAAGAAAGTTCTACGGTGCTGCCTGCCATACCTGATTGTAGGAAGTGGTAGTTCTCGCCTTCCCTTCCACAGATGGGAGAGTTAGCTAGCCACCCAAGAAAATCCCATGAAAGAGACTGATATCAAGAGACTACTGTATGCCCATCTTTTCTGCATATTTTCAATTATCCTAAGTGTCTCCACTCCATCACTCTCCTTGGAGAACTTCTCAATGTTGGAAACATACTTGACATGGTTGTATATGTTCTGGTTTCATAATTGCTGTCAATCTAGTATTATATTTAGTAGTCAAACCAAATGCAACATCTAAAAGAAGTTCATTATCACACAAGACTTTTGAAATGCTGTGTCTACTTCCCTATGCCTTGTTTTTCCTTTCATGTAATTTTTGTTCAATATGGAACACCACTAATAGAGTTGGTGTTGGAAAAATTTTTATTTGCAGTTATTTTGTCTACTTTTACAACTGTACCTTGTTTATGTTTGTTAGGGCCAAACCTCAAAGAATGGCTAAGAGTTTTCGGTAGAAATGGAGTCACATCCATTTGGGAGAACAGTCTCCAGATCACTATAATTTCTAGTTGTATAGAAGCATGGCTTGGACCATTTCCTATTCCACTGGATTGGGAAAGACCATGGCAGGTCTGGCCCATCTCCTGTATACTTGGAGTGACCTTTGGCCATGGGGCTGGCCTTGTTACTCACCACTCTGGATATACTGGAATAGAAAGCAACATACATACAAGAACAACTAATAGGAGCAAAGGGAAAAGATTTATTTGTGCAGATTCCTTAAGAGCTGTGCAGAAATGTATATGGTCAAAGCCAAGCAGTTCCATTTGCAGAATTGTTTTTTATATAGTTACAACATGATGTGATTGTAGCTTTTTAAACTATGAAACCCCTGAGAGATTGCACCTTCTAGTTGAAATAAAGTATTTATAATAGAAACAAAAAAGAAAATTCTACTGTAGTGAGTCACTGAAAGGTTGGCATTTTTGGTTGCAGCTCATGCTACTCTAATAAAGCAAATAGAGGTACAACAGGGTATACAACAGTAATTTTTTTTTTTTTTTTTTGAGTCAAGAGTCTCACTCCATTGCCCAGGCTGGAGTGCAGTGGATGCTCAGGGCCACCCCAGCATCGACCTGCTGATCTCCAGCGATCCTTCCGCCTCAGCCTTCCAAGTAGTCGGAACTACAAACGCATGCTACCAGACACGGCTAAGTTATTTATTTATTGTAGAGACGAGGTCTCACCATGTTTCCCAGGCTGGTCTTGAACCCGTGGGCTCAGGCAATCCTCTCGCCTCTGTTGCCCAAAGTTCTGGGATTATAGGCTTGAGACTGTGCCTGGCCTACAGCAAAATTTTAAAAACAGCCTTTCTACATACCAGTAATAAAAAATTAGAAACTTAACAGAAAAATATCATTCATGACAGCAGTAAATGAGGTAGCTAGGAATAAATCTAGTAATATAGATGTGAAAGAAATTTACTGAAAAACTACATTAGTGAAAGTCACATATGAGAACTGAAATGAGCAGATAAATAGGTCACATTAGTGGATAACAAGACTCAATGTTAAAAAAAAAAAACCAAATTTTGCCTACATTAGTCTATAAAACTCATCACAAATTCTTAGAAAACTCTCAAAAGATTTTTTTTAAAGGGAACTTGACAGTGTCATTATAAAATCCATATAAAAGAGTAAATGTTCCAGCGTTTCTGACAACACTGAGAAGAGGTTTGTTTTACTATATACCAGAATTAAAAATAAATAAAACAGTAATAAACTAGCACAGCAATAACAAACAGGTGAATGAAATAGTGCACAGGACCAAGAAACAGACTCGAGCACTTACAGGCCATTATTACAGGACAAGGGTAGTACTATATAACCGGCTTTCCAAAAGGAAAAACTAAAACAGAAAACTCTCCTCATGCCAAACTTTTCAGATATATTAAAAACCTCCATGTGACAACAAAACTTCAGTACATTTACAAACAACTCTATTTAAAAATAGTCTCATCTATTCTACCTCATACTATACTATACATACACATATATACATATAGTATACATACTATACTGTCTCAGTCATACTACCCTAAATGTGCCCAATCTCACCTGATCTCAAAAGCTAAGCGGGATCAGGCCTGGTTAGTACTCAGACAGGAGATTGCCTGGGAATACTAGGTACCACAGGCTTTAAAAACAAAGAACTGAACACTACATGTTCTCACTCATAAGTGAACCCTGATCGCTGGTCTCACTAGCCCAAGGTTGGGCAGACGCTGGACACTGCTGGGGGCGGGGAGGGAGGCAAGTAGTAACACAGTGGGTACCAGGTCTACTATCTAGGGCCAGCTAGAAGTTCACACTTCATCTGCATGCAACCTACTTATGTAGTAAATTCTCACTTGTACCCCACAACCCTAAAATATGAAAATATACACACATACAGGATGCCAAGTTATACACATCTTAAGAAAGGAAAAAACTGTATTAAAATTGTAATAGTCAGGCGGGTTGGCACATGCCTGTAATTCCAGAACTCTGGGAGGCAGAGGCAATTGGATTGCCTGAACCCACAAGTTCAAGGGCAGCCTGGGCAACTTGGCAAGGCCTTGTCTCTACTTCAACTCAAAAAAAAAAAAAAAAACTGTAATACTCAATATATACCGATAACAAATCACACTTGGTAGATGATTGCACTTGGCAAATTCTACTGTCCTGTTTGCTGCGTGGTGATGCTAGCATTCATTTTATTAATGCCATCTTTGTTTTTCTGAGTTGGAGTCTCACTATGTCGCCCAGGTTGGAGGGCAGTGGCACAATCAAGTTCACCCCAGCATCAACCTGCTGGGCTCAGGTGATCCTTCCACCTCAGCCTTTCAAGTAGTTGGGATTACAGACATGTGCTACCACACTCAGCTAATTTTTGATTTATTGTAGAGACAAGGTCGCCAAGTTGCCTGGGCTGCTCTCGAACCCACAGGCTCAGGCAATCCACTTGCCTCAGTTCCCAAAGAGCTGGGATTACAGGCTGAGCCACCGAGCCTGACCAATGCTAACTTTTGAGTGAATGTGTATGCATTTTTTTGGCACCTCCAGTATACATATTTATATATAGAGTCTCCTCCAGGATGTGATATCAAAAGATGCGCCCCACTCACATTGTCTGCTTATGTTTATACTTATCCACAGAACCTATAATATAATGCTCTATGATATAATGCTTTTTCATAAAACACCATGTATGTGTAAGTCTGTGAGTTCTGTGAAGGCAGGAAACACACCATCTCCATGAATATTTTATTCAGAGTCCCTAGTAGTTTTGCAGTCCAGAAACAAAGCATCAGCAGTTTAAAATGCTATAAGACACAGAAATGAAACCAAACAAAACACAGAGGTAAGTGACAGGGAGACTAGTGTCGACTGACAAGATTTAGGCAGGTTTCTTTGCAGGCAGTGTTATTTGATGCGAGCTGTGAGGAAAGGGAGGAACCCTAAAAGGCAAAGTTAGGTGAAAAGCATTTAAGACAAAAGAACAGTTTTCAGCAAAAGGCTGATATGGAGAAAACAGGAAAGTGTGAGTAGTTAGATATTTCTGGAGAATGAGGATAAGAAGTATAAAGGGAAACAAAGCCAGAAATGTATGTAGGGACAAAATTATGGAGAGTTGAGGGAAACACGGAGCTTCCAAAGGTTGCTAAACAATGAAGTTTAAGTTCCTAATCAAAGTATAAAGCTTCTGATTGCCATTGAGCAACTTGTTAGAAAACAATGTGCTATACATATACCTGTATATTACAAAGGGCATCACAGTTCTTTTATCCAGTTCATATTCAGTTCAGTGATATGGATTATACTACCTACTCCCAAAGATGAAAAAAGAAAATATAGTAAAAGCAAATGAAATTAGTAACATGAGACATTATTACATTTTATGTTATAGGAAACCACAGTACAAAATGACTAATATCTGCCTTTTCAAAAAATATGGTGACAATGAATAGAGATCTTGATTATTTTTATAAAAGTTAATTAGTAATATCCATACACATATCTAAATCAATTATACTTTTCTCAGAAGAGAGAACTATTCATTTTCACTGTCTCTCATTCTGTTTACAATTTGAACTCCCAACTCCAAGTTTTGACTACTGGATAAAAGCAATTTGGCAACTCCGAGGATTACAAATATTTTATAAATGAGCTAAGAAAATATACACATAAGAGAAAATATGAATAGAAAAGACAGTAAGGTAAAAAACATGAAATAATAAAAGAAAAAAAGGTATGCAGGGTAGAAGTAGCCAAAGACAAAGCAGTATCAAAGAGGCTACAAAATATTCGTGCGTACACTGAGCTAGAAAGAGAACACCAAACACAAAGTCAGAGCCCTAAGTAGGTAGGTGTATTCTCGCAGGTTCTCTCCAGAGGTGACACTGCCACGAGGAAAACTCAAGCTTGAAACTTAGTTTCAAGGTCAAGAGTGTTTGCCATCCTGCTAACTAGTAACCACCTTGCTCTAAAAAGTAATAGCATTTATAACCAGAAAAATACATGGTCATAAACATATTGAGAGGAAATAACTTTACTCCGTGTTGAAAATTATACAAGTGCCCATACGGTATATTCTAAGAATGTCATCCTGTAAAACAAAGGGAAAAGAAGAGAAAGAACGAATCCTGTCATAATTGCTTTCACATGCACAGCAGCGTTAGCCTCTGCTGAAGTGAGGTTCATCTGTTTTCCCTCTGAAAATGGCTTATGTGTAAAATTGATACGTATATCACAAATATTTTCCATAGCAACTGTTCCTAACCAAAAAGGCATCTTTTACTTAATTTCACAGAATCTTAAACTAGAGAGAAAAGATGAACTCTGGGTCTAAACAATGTTCGATCTATCTTGAAAATCAAACGTGCAGAAAAGACAAACAGTATAAAGGTGTTTTTTGTTTGTTTTTATTTTTTAAACAACCAGTTTGGCTACATAACCTCTTAGAATACTTAGACTTTCACTCTGAAAATAAAATAATTCAACCTAATTCAAAAACCATTTACTGAGTACCAATTATGTGTTAGGCATTATGCTTGTTTCTGGGGATTTAAGAAGAGCAAAAATTCTGAATGACAAACCTTTGGAAACAGATAATAACAGTTTGCATATAAATGATTATAATACAATGAGGTAAATCCTATGTGACCACAAATAAAACAAATTTGGGCAACCTCCTCGGGTCTCCTCCTGCTGTGGGAGCTTTTCTGTCTTCTCAATAAATCCTGATTTTTCACTTTAAAAGCCAACAAAACAAAACAAAAACCCAGAAATTTTACTATCACTGTGAAGTTCTATACAAAATACTTTTCACATAAGTATTTTTTGTCTTTATTATTTATATTCATTTTCTTAATGGTATAGTTTGAAGATCAGCTTTAAATTCTGAGCGAGTACAACTTACCAATTTTTTTATGGTTAGTATATAAAGTATACTAAGAAATTTCTACTTACCCCTAAAGTTTCCTGTTATCTTCAAGATTATAGTTTTACTTCATGTGCTTAGAACTATGATTAATTTTGAATTAATTTTTATATATAGTATGAGGTGTTTATCTTGTTTTTACCCCCAAAACATTCAATTGTATCTGTACCATTTGATGAAAAAATAACTGTTTCTCTATTAAATTACACTGGTGCCTTTAACTGTATATACGTGGGTCCGTTATTGTACTCTTCATTCTGTTCCATTATTCTGCATGTCTACCTCATGCCGATACCACACTGTTTTGGTTACTGTAATTTCACAGCAAGACTTCAAATTATGTAGTGTAAGTCTTACAATTCTGTTCTTTTTCAAAACTGGTTTAACTCTGATAGATTCACTGCAAAATCTAAAATAAAATATAAAATCCGATTGGCAATATCTACAAAAAAGCCTCCTGTGATTTTTACTCGGATTGTACTGCAAATATAAACCAATTTGAGGGAAATGGGTATCTTAAAGTTTGACAATACAAATCATAGATGAGATTTGACTCCATTTATTTGCTTATTTATTTATTTAGAGACAATGTCTCTCTGTGTTGCACAGGCTGGAGTATGGTGGCTATTCACAGGCAGATTACAGTGAGCTATAGCCTCTTACTCTTGGGCTCAAGTGATCTCCCTGCCTCAGTTTCCCAACTAGCTGGGACCATAGTGTCTGTCAGCATATTTAGGTGTTCTTTAACTTCTCTCAGTAACATTTTGTAGTTTTCCATGTAGAGACCTTGTACAACTTTTGTTGAATTTAAGTATTTTATGCATTTTGAAATTACTGTAAATAATATTTTCTAAAATTTCAGTTTCCATTTGTTTGTTGCTATTATATGAAAATACAACAGGTTTTTACATAAAGGCATGCCCCATCTTAGTGTTCTTCACAGATACTATTTTTTTTTTTTTTGCAAATTAAAGGTGTGTGGTAACTCTACATTGAGCAAGTTCATCAGCGCCATTTTTTCCAACAGCTTGTACTCACTTCATGTTTCTCTGACACAGTGTGTTAATTCCTGCAATATTTCCAACATCCCCCAAATTACCAGCCTTTGGGTCAAGCAAGCCATTTTGACTTTCAAATCTTATTATTTAAGAAATACATTTGTAAGACAATATCTGCCATAGATAGTGATTCCTCTGATGGATCTACGCAAAGAATATTGAAAACCTTCTGAAAAAGATTCACCATTCAAGATGGCATGAAGAACGTTTTTAACTCATGGAAGAAGGTCAAAATATCAACATTAACAAGGGTTTGAAAGAAGTTGATCCCAACCTTCTGAATGACTTTGAGGGATTCAATACTTTAGTGAGGAAGTAACTGCAGATATGGTAGAAAAAGCAAAGAAACTAGAATTTGAAGTGGGGTTGACCTGGTGTGGTGGTTCAAACCTGTAATCCTAGTACTGTGGTAGGCTGAGGTAGGAGGATTGCCTGAGAAGTTCAAGACCAGTCAGGGCAACATAGCAAGACCTCACCTCTACAAAAAAATAAAAAGATTACCTGGGCATGGTGGTATGCTCCAGTAGTCCTAGCTACTCAGGAGGCTGAAGCAGGAGCATTGCTTGAGCTCAGAAGCTTGAGGTTGCAGTGAACTACTATGACTGCACCACTGCACTCCAATCTGAGCAACAGAGAAAGACCCTAACTTAAAAAGAAAAGGTGGCACCTGAAGATGTGATAGAACCGCTGCAATCTCATGATAACACTTGAATAGAAGAGGAGTTGCTTCCCATGAATGAGCAAAGAAAGTGATTTTTTGAAATGGAATCTATTCCTGGTGAAGCTTCAGTGAGCATTGTTGAAATGGCAACAAAGAATTTAGAATAGCCCATGAAATTAGTTGATAAAGCAGCAACAGGCTGAGATACCTGACTCCTATTTTAAAAGAATTCTACTGTGGGTAAAATGCTATCAAACAGTGTCACATGCTTCAGAAAAATCTTTTGTGAAAGGACAAGTCAACTGATGAGGCGATCTTCACTGTTGTCATACTTTAAGAAACTGCCAGAGCCACCCAGCCTTCAGCAACCACCAGCCTGATCAGTCAGCAGCTGTCAACCAAGGCAAGCCTCTCCATCAGCAAAAAGATTACATTTCTCTGACAGCACAGATGAGCATTAGCACTTTTAGCAGTATTTTTAAATAACGCACATTTTAAAGATATAATGCTATTGCACACTTAACAGAATATAGCATAGCATACATATAACTTTTATATGTACTGGAAAACCAAAAAATGTGTGTGACTCGCCTTACTGCAATATTCGCTCTATTTCGGTAGTCTGGAGCTGAATAGTACCTCTGAGATATGCCTACAATGGCCTGCTTAAACAACCATGTTGTCTGTGAATAGAGACAGTCTCACTATTTCCTTTTGAATTTTATCTTCTCTCCCTTCCATTCTGCATGACTAGGATCTCAATATAATACTGAATAGGAAACTATTCAGCTTTCATCATTAAGATATGGTGTTAACTGTAACATTTCTTTTCTTTTCTTTTCTTTTTTGACACCTATTGTAGTCTCAACATGCTGGGCTCAGGCAATCCTGCCTCAGCTTTCCAAGTAGCTAGAACCGCAGGTGCATACCAACACATCTGACTAATTTTTAAAAAAATTTATTGTAGAGATGAGGTCTCACCAAATAGCCTGGGCTGGTCTCAAACTACTGGGCTCAGGTAATCCTCTCACCTTGGCCTCCCAAAGTGCTGGGATTACAAGTGTGAACAAGTTTATCAGCACCATTTTCCCCAACAGCTTGTACTCACTTCATGTTTCTGTGTCACACTATGCACAACTTTTTATAAGTTGCATTTTTCAATGAATTTATTACATTTAATTTATACAATTTATGGTGTAAGGTTGCTTAAAATATTCTCTAGTCTTTTAAATTACTTTAGAGCCTCTTTCATTCTAGGTATTGGCAATTCATGTGCCTTTCTTTTCCCTCTGTTGTCTTATTAGGAACCTATCATTCCTATCAATTGTACTGATTCTCTGAAGAATCATGGGCGATTTGATGAATTTTCTGTGTTGTCTGTCTTCTATTTCCTTAATTTTAGCTATCTTTATTTCCTTCTTCCTATTTCCTGTGGTTTACACTTTGCTTCTTTTTCTAGTATCTTAGTATAGAAACTCAGACCGCCAATTTTAAACTTTCTTCTTTTCTAATTCAGGCATTTAAAGGTATAAATTCTACTCTAAGCACTTCCTGAGCTGTATAACACAAAATTTCACATTTGAATCTTCATTTTCATTCAGTTTTAAATAATTCTCTTATTCTTTATGACTTCTCTGAGCCACACAGTACGTAGAATTGTTATCTAATTTTTGAACATTTGAGGCATTTCTAAATACCTTATTATTAATTTCTTACTTAATTCCATTGTGGTTAGAGGGCAATTCTAACACATTTCAGTCTTCTGAAATGTATTGAGACTTCCTTTTATAGTCCAACATATGGTCTATATTAGTGAATATTCCCTATCCTTGAAAAGCCTGTATATTCTTCAGTTGTTGGGTGTAGTATTCTATAAATGTTAGATAGGTCAAGTTGATAGTCTTTAGTTGTTATTTTGGTAGTTTCTCTACAGCTAACAATACGCATCTTATCTGTCTGTTTAGATTAGAAATTGAACACTTCACATTTTCTACCTCACAAATGTAACCACCTTACAACAGAAGAATTCTACTCCAATCTCTTGGGATGTTATCATGTCTCACTTTTATACACATTATACACTCCATCTCAAAATGTTATTATTTTTGCTTTAAATGGTCAATTTTAAAAGAAAATTGTAAGAAAAATAAAATTTCTCTCTTACAGATAATCACCTTATTTACCAAGTCTGGTGTTGTTCTTTTCTTCTTTAGATTCACATTCCCATCTGGTTTTACTTCCCTTCAGCCTGAAGAACACTCATTAGTGTTTCTTATAAGTGTGTTTTCTAAAGAAAAATTCTTTTCCTATTTGTTTACTGAAAATGTCTTTACTTAACCCAGTTTTTAAAGGATGGCTTTCTTTGGTCACCCAATTTTAAGCTAACGATTTTTCTTCAGTACTTTCAAAGAAGCTCCATTTTCCTCAGACCCTCAATGTGTTTAATAAAAACTCAGCTATTATGCTTCCCTTTCCTTACTGTGCCTTTTTCACTGGCTGCTTTTGTTTTTCTCTGTACATTTTGTTTTCAGCAATCAGGCTGTGATATTTCTAGTTGTGATTATCTTTGCATTTATCCTGCTTGGTTTCACTCAGTATCTAGAATTTGTAAAACAAAGATTTAGGCTTTTAAATTCCACTACAGAGACAGTTGGGTCATTTTTTTATAAACCTTGTTCTGCCTCCTTCTCACTCTTTTATCCTTCTAGTGCTCCAATTACCCATATCAATCCATTTGCTGTTGTCCTATAAATCACTGAGGCGTGTTCATTTCGTGAAATTCCTTTCTTTCCCTATTCTATAGGTTGAATAATTTCCATTGATCTGTTTGAAAGTTCTTTTGACAGCTCTAATTTGCCATTAGGACCATCCAGTGAATTTTTCTTTTCTATTTCCGCTCTCAAATTTCCATTCTAAAATAGTTTTCCCTTTTCTGTTGAATTTCTCATCTGTTCCATCATCAACATGACATTTTCCTTTAATTTTTTGATGCATATTTATATGAGCAAAGTTAGTCTTTTTTTTTTTTTGTTAAATCGAATAGGACTCCTATGATGTGATTTTACTGCATGCTTTTCTTCACCATAGGTCATATGCTATTTTTCTTTGCATGACTGGAGATTTTAAAAAGTTCAATATAGAATACTACCAATAATATGTTTTTGGCTGTATTATTTTCTGCTTGAGAGCAGTGGTTTTTATTCTAGTACACTGTTTAGTTAATAGTTGACTCTTTGAACTTGTATAGTCTTGAATTTATCCTTTGTTAGGCTGATCTGTTGAAAGCTCAGGGCATTCCCCAGACCCCTCTATCTTGGTATCTTGGTGGGACTCATCCTCCAAATTCTGTCTACCTGGAGACTTACTTGGGGCTTTCTTTTAAGTGTTCTTGGCCTGAGTCTGCTATAGGCTTTATATTGGGGCAAGTTCCCTCTTCCTAACACCTAACTTTTCTGTTATCTCAGCTAGATACCTAAAGTGTTAACAAGGATTTCTCCACTTTGGCTGGGCTGAAACTCCACATTCCTCAGCACTGCTCTATCTCTTACAATTCTATTCTCACCTCCATCACAACTAATTTCTAGTAAAACTTGGAGTGTCTCACCCAGCGAGTGTGTAGCCTAGTCCTCAGCCAAGAATCATACACATCTGGCCCCCAACTTCTCCATAATAAACTATTTGTGTATAAATTACTTCCTGATTTATTCAGAGCACTTACAGTACAGAATCAGGATACCTCAGGAGGTCACCTGGTCAAGAAATATATAATTTTTAAATCCATAGGGATCTTAGAGATTTATGAAACCCTTTCATATCTGAATGAGTATACTGCAAATCTGAAAAGTTAAGTAGTTTCTCCAGATGCAAATAATAAAACACAAATTGGATTTGTGCAAGCATTCAGCTTTACCAACTTCAAAGTGTTTTTGTTACATTATCTCATTTGATCTTCATAACAATCTTATGCGGTGGGTCTAAGTATTATTATCCCTGTTTTATAGGTAGGTAAACCGGCTCAAAGTGTAAGCACACTCTTTGCTGTACAGAGCATCATCTAATACTCCTTCATTCAGAGTCCTAAGACAGAAAAGCTTATAATTAAATGGACTGCTATCTTTCACATCCACAGCTTGGTAAAGTTTTACATATTTGCAGAGCAAATGGTATGCTCTGGGAGACACTGAAAAAGATCGTCCTGAAAGGAAAATGATTTTTTAAAAATCCAAACAAAACAAAAGAACTACCATAATGGTATATAACAGTTTTTCTTGTAATGGGTATTGCAATTAGGTTAATTAGGTTACCACCTACCTAATATAATTAACCTGTTAATTGATTCAGTTACATTTATCAAAGGGATCAGAGCTGACTTTACACCTCCAGCAAAGAGGAAAAAAAAAAAAAGATAAGGAAAAAGTAGAACAATAATCTTACTTCATTCCCCTTGAGAGAATGAGAATGACAGATTCATTCTCTCAATTTCATCCTAACACAGGTGAGGACATTTTTACACACAGACCATATATTAATAGAGGGAGAGAACTAATTTTAAGAGCTAGAAAAGATAGAGACTTTGGGGCCTTTATCTGAAAAGTTCAGTTCTTTACTTGCATTGTAGAGATTACTCCAGCCACTAGAGGTTTTTTTTTTTTTTTAATGAAAAGATAATTTAAAAAAAAAAAGTTGTTTCTTCTACTTGGAATTTATGTCTGACGCTTAATGTAAAATGAGTTTAGACTTCAAAGGGAGAGAAAGGGAAGAGACATTCAGAATTATTTTTGTAATTGATTCTAATTCACGTCACAAAAAAGTAAAAAGACTTGAGGAAAACAGAGTTGTAATCCTCATGTTTCATCTTGCAGGAAGCTAAGCATCATGGCCAAAGTCTAGTGGCAGGAAGAAATAAGGAACTCCAATAATTACTATATTTAATAAACCCATTTCCACCACTGTCCTGTTACAACTCAGAGCCCCCAACTAATCTATTAACTCCAATTATGTAAAAATGTTAGAGATAGTCCAGATCATAGATTCTATAAGGGGGCAGTAAAAGAGTGTTGGTCAGGGTGGAAAAAAGAGGGGCAGAATTAGAGTGAATTAGAGTTCCGAGGGATAGTTGATTATAGATATAAACTTTGCTTTATAATTTTAACTAGTACCAGTCCTTCCAATTTTGTTTTCTTTTTCAATTCAAGTGTAAAAAAAAAAATCTACATTAATTTATGTGGATTTCCTAAAAAACATTTAAACCTCAGTATTTTAGGCCACTGAAAGAAAAATGCTTCCAACTCCAGTGAAAGTCCTTTATCATATGCCTAATGACTCAACAAAAGACTTTTGGTGGAATTAGAAATAACTATGGCTTTGCAAAAAGTACACATATTCTTATGTATCTTATAATGCATTCCAATTTCTATTTTCCCCTTATTGTTACTAGGATATAATTTGGATAACTATTTACAATTTTGTGGTTAATTTGGAAGACTATGTCATAAATCCCCAAGTGAGATATTTTTGAATGCTAGCAACTCTACAAAAATTTCAAAATAAAATACCAAAGCATATCAGGAAGTAAAATAATTTAAGATACAGTTTAATTTTAATTATTTAAGGCATAACAGATTGATTGCCCAACTATACTATCCCCAAATAGCCTAAACATTTTTCAACAGCTACTTTCTACAGCTCTCTTCATCCCAAGTACATTCTACTTTTCTCTCTTAAAAGGCAAGAATTTTTTAAATGTCAGAATTCAGATTATCATACAGGACTCTTCTTAGCTACATATGAAAATTTAATGTTTGTGGGAGACCGTTCTGTACCCAAAAAACATCCCATGAGTATATAATTTAGCCGGGCTCGGTGGCTCAGCCTGTAATCCCGTGCCTTTGGGAGGCTGAGGTGAGTGGATTGCCTGAGCCCGCGGGTTCGAGACCCACCTGGACAGGCGAGACCTCATCTCTACAATAAAATAAAATAAAAATTAGCCGGGCATGATAGCGCACGCCTGTAGTTTCGGCTACTTGGAAGGCTGAGGCGGAAGGATCGCCGGAGCCCAGCAGGTCGAGACTGCAGTGGCCGGGAGCGGCCACTGCACTCCAGTCTGGGCGACAGAGTGAGACTCCAACCCAAAAAAAAAAACATCCCATGAGTATATAATTTAACCCATAGATATTTGAATTTCTCTGCCAGCTTTATTCATCTCAAGAGAATACCAGTCTTCTAAACATGTTTGTCTAGTTAGTTCAAGAGATTCTAATACTTTTATTTTTCACCTGTGTGTTGACACTATCTTTTATTTTATAATTCCTTATTTCTTTTTTAAGCTCCCAATCAATACAATGATTTGTTTCAATCCTACTACTATTTGGGTTTCTTTCTTTGAATGACTTAAAACTGCCTGGCTATAGGTTGCTACCCATTGAAAAACTCTGGATTCTCGAAGAAACCAAAAATGTCTGCCACCCCTTTCCTGACCAAACCATTTCTCAGGGCAGTAAAATTCATAGTTTGATGAATATTTTATTAAAAATGAAAAATGAATCTTTTAGGCTTTATTCTGAATGCTAATGTAGGGTGGGACTGCAGGAGGAGTTTGAGTGCACAGCAGTGGAGATTGAACAAGCTCATCTAGAATTCTTCACAGTGAACTTCATGACCTCAACTGATACTTAAAATTTATTACAGTTATTACAGTTGTTATTTTATTATTTTTCCCCTGCTCCTTTTCATCCTTCCCTTCTTAAGGGAAAGAGGCTAACATAAAAGTGGAATAAAAAAATAATGGCTAACAAAACCACAGCATAAGGAAAAGAAGAACCACTGTGGGATCTGCCAATAAAAATGTTCCTTCTCTTCAGGGCTGGCTAACCAACTCAAATGTTTCTAATGAACCACTGGCAGGCCACCAAGTGAACCGTTTTACATCTCCCCAAACTCATGGCCACCATTTATCTGTAACAGACGCTCAAAAGTACAATCATAAATGCTAGGAATGGAAAAGAACGATTAATTCATTTGTCTTGGCTTGATGAGGTCAGAAAACCAGACTATTCTAGTGTTATACTGAAGAGTTTTCTATACAAATGGGCCAACTACCTTTTCCACAGGGAAGACTATTTCTTATTATAGGTCCAGAGTCACACATAGGCATGTTTCAGTCTCTGCACACTGCACTCCTCTCATACTCCTACCTCTCAAGTTCTCTAGTAATACTGAGCAAGTTATTTTGCTTGTTCATTTTATCAGTAATTACATAATTTAAATCTTTAATATATGGTAGGTCCCAAAATGACTACAGAGTAAAAAATCTGGCGTTATTGTCAATAGTCACAAGGATGATACTGCCTTTCTCCTCTGAAATTTTACATAAATAATTTTCTGTTTTTCTACAAATCATCACTAGGAAAATCTTGTAGCAAACTAGTAACAGCTGTATATTAAGTGCTTTCTGTGCCAGACTCTGTTCTTAATTCAATACATCAGCATTTTTAAATTTAATTCTCATGAAAACTTTTATGGAAATAGGAACAACTATTACCATTTTGAAAGTGAGAAGACTGAGGCATACGGAGGTTAAATAACTTGCCGAGGTCATAGACCTAGTAAGTGGCAGAGTTAGAACTCAGATTCAGGCTTTTATTGCAAGAAGTTACTATATATATACTAGTCACCATGAGTAATTAGAAGCACATATCATGCTACTGGGAGGGAATAAACTTCCTTACATTAACAACAGAAAAAAGTAAATTCTGAGCAAACTGTAAGACACTGAGACACCAAAACCCAGGCCAGATAATCAGCAGAACGTGTTTATAATATGAATATAATAGAAGAAACATTATTCCACTGGTCAGCTTCACAGTGAAAACAGAACTGAACGTTTACTGTAACAGAACTCAAAATATGCCATTTATAGTGTCTTGTGTATAATAACACTTAGGTTAATTGCATAGTTTTTAGTAGAATTTCTATGGAACATTACTTTATATTTGTATGGCAGACTTTAGAGGTCCACGTTTTAAAGAGTTTAGGATTTCAAATTACTGTTCAGGAAAGAATAACTGTCATTCCTTGCTCCTGGTAGAAGCATGAAGGTTGGTCTAAACAGAAGTTAAGAACTACCACTTTCTCAATAGAATATATGAATAAAGAATTTGGCTTGAAAGTACTGAGATATTTTATTAAAAGGAGGGTATTAGATAAACATCTTACTAAGATGAAAATGAAAGACGACAACAAGGGGAAATTTAAGTGCAAATTTAAGCAAGAAATGTTTTTAAAACTTGAAGATAGTACAATATGCATGACATAAAACTTGAGGAAAATCTGACTAAGAACATTATGATGGCACGGTAATATATCCTGAGTATCTTTACCTTAAAAAGGTGATTTAAGAAAGTGGTCATCCCTCAGAACCAGGTTTTAATACTTTATTTCTAGAACTTTTATTAAATGCTTGCTTTTTGAAACTTACACTGTTTATACATTTCTTCTGTATCTAATTATCCCATGTCTTATTGTGTGAGATTTGATCTTACCAATAACAGTTTTGCTAATCACAGTATTTTCTACAAATATAATTGCCAAACTTGGCAAGGGAAGTTCATAATAAAGTTTGTACTGTGGTACTGAAAAAAAGAAAAAATCATACAAATTCTCTTTTCATTCACGCATTCTTTAAAATATTCTTTCAATTCATCTCAAAGTCCTAATAATAAAGGGACTTTCTTATACACATGTAATACTCTTTTGCTCCAATAGTTATTTGAATTGGGTGGGAAAGATCTGATGAGTGGAGTACTTAGAGAAAACAAAGCGAAACTTACATACTGGTGCTTTAACAAGGCCTATTTCTCCCTAAGAATATCACATGTAAGATCTTGCTTTCCCCAACATTCTCTCCATCCTTCCTCCATTTTCTTAGTGACTCTGGGACCTGATTTTTCTTCTCAGCTATCTCCCACTATGTTTTAGGAACGGTTCTTAGGCCTCTTCAAATTGACTGATCTTACTCTTTACCACCAAAGATTTGTATCTACTACTTTACTTCCAAAAGAGCAAGCTTTGAATTTTGCCTCCAGTGGCAAAAAACTTGTCTTAGGCCCCTATCAAATATGCTCCTAACAAGTATATTTGTAACCTTTTTTCTCATGAAGATACTCAGAACTCTAACCTCTCCTTATTTTCCCAGTAGGTCAACCTACTTCTGGTTTCACTACCTCACTACTTCCAAGAGCACATCACTTGCAATGCTCTTCTGAGGGGGAAAAATCTCCTACCCTTGCACTGTGACCCAACAACCAGTAAAGCAGAGGGGACACCCCAACACTTGCTTCCTCAACCCTTGGGTTGCTATTACATATTATAATAATCATGTTCCATGAAAACTCATGCTAACATATTATGGCAAGACCCTTTGCTGTTCTTTTATGCAGGTATTCAAAGTTTATTGATAGTCCAAAGAAGCAGAAAGAAGAGGCAACTCCAGATTAAGATACTAGTTAGGGTGAAAAAAGTTTGCTTATTTTAGTCCAAAGATAGACTGTGTATTTATGCACACACAGAGGAGCTAACAGAAAGTGAATAAGGATTGTGTAAAAGAGAACAGACTGAGGAAGACTGCAGAGGAGAAGACTCATGCTTAAAATCTGTGATAAGAAGCTGGTTTAATGAAGGAGAAACAACCTCTCTTCTGAGATAGAAAATAAACAGTAAAAATACAGATAATAGTTGACACAGTGAAGGCAACTGAAGGATCCCAGAATATGCCTGGTTTCAGTAAAATAAGAATAAGGCCTTGAGGTCAGGGTAAGGGTTGGGAACAGTAAAGGAGACAGTGTTATTGATTTTCAAAAGAGACATGCTTGCTCTGAACAGAAGGTCACAGAGAAGAAAAAGAAGCATCTGTTATGTGTTAGCAGACATACACATGCTTCGCAATGGATTATAATCTCAACAACGCACAAGAGGTAAGAAAGTAGGAAAGTGATATAACAGCAAAGTTCGTTATATGTGACAAGTTTGTAAAAATTGGTTTCCAGTATAGAAAAATGCTAATGGTTGAATCTTGAGGATGGGTATATGAGGTTCATTATACTATTCTCTCTACTTTTGTGTACCTTGAAAATGTTTACAATAAAAAATAGGTTTAAAAATTGCCTAGTCATCATGTGACCTCAGAACCAACAGTCCCCAGCAATTTGCCCGATCTTTCCAGAGGAGTTTTAGGAATTTTAGATAGGCAATTAGACACAGGTCACAGTATTTCCTGTTTTTCTACAAATCACCACTAAGAAAAACTTGTGGCAAACTGCCTACATATATTGCAGAGAACTTAAAATCCATTAAAGCAGAGGCAAAAGAATTCTATTTGACCAGGACTTGTTCCATCCTCGACCAAATGTTTTCTGGAGAGCGAGAAAGACAAGTGAGCATTAAAACTGGGCTAACTGGGTTGGGGCAATAAATGGAGCCACAAGGTGAGAGTAGCGAGGAGAGTATTTCTACTCAGCATCTGCTTGAAGAATAGACCACAAACACTTACTTCATCTCCAGAACTTCCTCCAAGTGTTTCCTTCTCTCTGCCCGAAGGTTGGTCAAGTGAGTTTCCTTTTCTGCCAGAGACTGCTGGGTAGAGGACAGCTTTGCTTTCATGGATTCCAGTTCCTGCTTCACTTTCTCCATGGCCATCAGCAGCTCCTCCACCTATGACAATATGAAAAGGAGAAAAGCAGAACATCTTGATCAATGAAAATGCAAGGAGCTGGGCAACAGGCAACTCCCGGGTCCACCAAATTGCAAGATATACAAGAACATCAAAAAAATTCTGTATTCTTTCTGGATCAAACATATATAACAAGAAGATACAGCAGGTAATAACATCTCTATATTATAATCATTTCCTATTTAGGCCAGAAGGAACTTAATACTCTTCTTGTTACATGCAAGAGCATGTAAGTAAGTAGTTTAAGAAGTCACATCCTATCATACACAGTCCTTTTTAAGGAAGATCTTTGGAAATGGTTCAGAAATTTCCACTGAAATAACAGTGTAACACAAATAAAACTATAAAAAGCAAAATCATATATAGAAGGACTATAGGAAATAAAAGACAAATCTGACTAATAAAAGATTCAGGTCAGGCATGATGGCTCACACCTGTAATCCCAGCACTTTGGGAGGCCGAGGTGGGTGGATTGCTGGAGCCCAGGAGTTCGAGAACAGCTTGGATGGCATAGCGAGACCTCATCTCTACAAAAAATTAAGAAAATTAGCTGGGTGTGTTGGTGAGCGCCTTTGGTCCCAGCTACCTGGGAGGCTGAGGCAGAAGGCTCGCCTGAACTGTGCAAGTTGAGGCCGCGGTGAGCCATGATCATGCTACTGCACTCCAGTCTGAGTGACAGAGTGAGTCAAAAAACAAACAAAAAAAAGATTTAGCATATACACAGTATACATAGTTGAACATTTTTTGTTTTCTAAACTAAAATTTTTCTGTTTACACCATTAAAAACAATTTCTTTTTAAAGAAACAACTGTAATTAAATCAGATGATTTCTTGTTCTAAAGCCAGGTAGATAGGTTTTTTTTTTTTTAATGAATGGCAGGAAGAACAACAACAACACACACAAGACCAAATCGGAGGGAGACGGAATGCTTTTAGAAGAACTGGAATATAAAAAGTCTTGATAGAAACAGATCTGAAAACAAACAAATCACCTAAGAAAGAATGCTAAAACAGTGGGAAAAGATAAGAGAGCAATCTGTGTATTTTATCAGTCATTTCTACTTACTCTGGGTGGTTAGTAAATCAGAATTATTTAAATAAACATGTTTATTTTAATTCAGAAGCAAAGGAAAGCAAACAGTCAACTATACCAATCAGAAGAATTTATTTATGTCAGGTGGTTACTTGCCAAGAAATAATCCTGGTGACAACCAATCTTTTCAAGGGTAGAGGATGGGGCAAGCAGAGGTAGAACACCTGTCATTCACTGACTCCGACATAAAAGCCATTTGTGTGATACTAAACAAGAGAAGCCTAGAGACAAAACCGCAGCATGACAAATCAGAGTTGTTCATAGACTCCCGGATATTAGTGCCTCATAGCTCAACAAAATCTCCATGTTGATTGGTAACAGCTGCTAAATGCTGATAGTGAGCAGATACATTTAGTTTTTTGGCACCTGAATTACTTAATTTTTCCAGAGTGATCAAGTTAATGTCCTCAGCTAACAAGCACCCCCGTTGACCCAGTTACTATGGAAATATAATGCTATGCAGAGTTCCTGAAATATGTATTCACATATCTGCAAGCTTTAAGGGAACACATACCACTGATTTCATTTTACCAGTTTAATTCATGTCAAATCTTACCTAAACTTAGGTACAAATGATACATCAAGTTATGTTCTTATAATAACAAAAAATTAGTAATGAATAAGCACCATTTACAGGAGTTCTAAAGCATGAAGTGTAGGATGTGCCCATCTTTTATGAACTTATCTTTTTTTTTTTTTGAGTTGGAATCTCACTCTTCGCCCAGGCTGAAATGCAGTGGCACATCACGGTCACTGCAGCCTCTTGCCTGCTGGGCTTAGACGATCCTTCTGCCTCAGTCTTCCAAGTAGCTGAAACTACAGATGCATGCCACTACACTTGACTAGCTTTTGTGATTTATTGTAGAGATGAGGTCTTGTCCGGTTTGGTCTTGAACCTCTGGGCTCAGGCAATCCTCTCACCTCCACCTTCCAAAGTGCTGGGATTACAGGCTGAGCCACCTTGCCAGGCCTATGGACTTATCTTAAGCAGATCTAAAAAAGCCTCCCTCCCATCCTGGCTTTCATCACCTTAAGTAACCAATGGTATCAGGTTCTTACATAACTTAGGGAGATATTTTACGCAGAGAGCAAGCATGTATGAATAACGTATTCCTCCTTTTTCTACACAAAAGGAAGTCTACTCTATACATATTCTTATGCATATAAACTTTTTGATTAAAAATATAATATAAACATGGAAAAATACACACATAATAAATGTACAGTTTGAAGAACTTTTTTCTGAGTGAACACACCTATGTAATCAACACACAGATAAATAAATCAAACATTACCAGTATCTGAGAAGCTGCCCTCCTATCCTCTCTTTCTAGATAAAAGGTAGCCATTATTCTGTCTTTCAAAACTCTAGATTAGTTTTTGCCAGTTTATACAAATGGAATTGTATGGTATATAATTTTATAGATTTTCTTTTTCACTCAGTGTTAGATGTGTGAGATTCATTCAAGTTGTTGGGTATAATTCTAATCATATAAGTCTCATAAACGCATTCCACTGTGTGAAAATATCAAAATTTATTTAAGGAACTTTTAATAATGAGAAGTTCTTCATTTCAATGGTGTTTAATCAATTTTCTCCTTTATACTTCTCAATGTTCAGAGCTTTTGGAACACTGAATAAGATTTTGTCTACCTTAAGGTCATGAGAATATTCTTCTATTCTTTCTTAGAAATTCTTTATTGTTTCATTTTCATTATAATAGTCAAAATTCATTTTTGTTAATATGAATATCCAACTGACTCAGCACCCTAAACAGTAGAAAGACTTAAGCAGTCATGCTTAGAAGGAATTTTCCACTTGATCTGCAAAAGATTAGAAATTACTTAAAGACTACTTATAAACTGTAGGCAAATTGACAATGTTTTATATTGCACAAAAACACCTTGCATTTTATAAATGAGCAATGTGAAATGCTGCTTGCAAAAAAGAGCCTATCATATTCATTATTCCAGAATGGAGAGCAAAATATACATCTATATACTCACCACCCAGGAGCTTTGGAAGTACAGTTATCCAACTGAATCAGGAGGTAATCAGCATTTGTAATTTGTGTTAATTCTTCCCTTATATTTCTTTATTTTTACCTCTGATACATATATTCCAAAATAAATCAGATTATTTTTCATCAGTTTATGAATTTTGTATATACAGAATACTCTAACTTTCTTATTTCATCCAACATTATGCTTCTTGGTGCCTACTGTTTTAATAGGCCCCACCATATGTATATATTCTAGAATCAAGAGCAAAACACACACACCTATTTACTCACCACCCAGGAGCTAGAAACAATGACAGCTCAACAGCACTGACCACTGAACCACCCAGATTATGGGTTCCCATTAAAATGAATAGGCTCCTTAGAACAATGGCTGACACTAGATTTGGGACAAGAAATTTACAAGATGAACTTTGTACATCTTGTGCTAGGATGCAAGAGAAATAGAAATCAGGGTAAAAAGACAGAAATTCTGATACGAAAACCAGCTAGAAAGAAAGCAGAAAGGAAGGAGGGAGGGAAGCAACAGAGAAGGAGGGAGGGAATGGGAAAGGAAGAAGAAGGGAAGAGGGAGAGAGGAAGCAAACCAATTACAGGGGGAAATTCCCAGTTACTACACATGTAAAATTCCTCAGCAAATACTACAAAACTGAACCCAGCAACATATAAATATTGGAACTCATCCCAGGAATGCAAGATTTTTTTTTTTGAATTGGAGTCTCACTCTGTCACCCAGGCTGAATTTCAGTGGCATGCTCACGGCCACAGCAGCCTTGACCTGCTAGGCTCAGGCAATGTTTCCACTTCAGCCTTCCAAATAGCTGGAACTACAAGGGCGCACCACCACGCCCAGCTAAGCAAGGTTGGTTTTAACATATAAAAATGAATAAATGTAATTGCTACAGTTTGGGTATTTGTCCCATCCCAACCCAATGCTGGAGGGGGGACTTTGTGGGTAGGTCCCACCTCCCTGGGGGGTGAGGGAGTTCTCATTCTATTAGTTCCCCAAGAGAGAGCTGGCTGTTGAAAAGAGCCTGGCATTCCATCCTTGTTTCTTTTTCACTACATTACCTCCACACAAGCTGCTCTTTACCTTCTGCCATGAGTGGAAACAGCCAGAAGACTTCATGAGATGTAGGTGTCTGCTCGTGAACTTTCAAGTCATCCAGTATTGTGAATAAAATAAACCTTTTTTCTTTATAAATTGCCTAGCCTCCAGTATCACTGCATAACAACACTAAACTAAGACAGTAATACAGCAACTAATATAATCAGGACAAAAACTCTATGATCAACTCAATAGATGTAGAAAAAGCATTTGACAAGTTCCAATACCCTTTTATAATAAAGCTCCTCAAAAAACTGAAATCAAAAGAGAATTTTCTCAACTGATAGAAGACACATATGAAAAACTCACAGGTAGCATCATCCTTAATGATGAAAGACTGAATGTTTTCCCTCTAAGACCAGGACCAAGAACAAGGCCAGAATGTCTACTCTCATCACTTCCATTTAACACTGTACTAGATATGAGAGCCAGGAAAATTGGGCCACATAAAAAATGAAAAGATATCCATACTAGAAAAGAAGACATAAACTATCTCTACTTGAGGGTGACATGTTCCTGTACAGAGAACAATCCTAAGGCAGCCAGTAAAAACCAATTACAATAAATGAGTATACAAAGGTTGCAGGGCACAACATTGATATACAAAAATCAATTGTATGTTCATACATAGCAATGAAAATGAAATTTAAAAACCAATTCAATTTAAAATGACTATCAAAAATAATTAAATACCTAGATATAAATTTAACAAAAGAAATGAACATATATATACTAAAAATGACAAAACATTGCTGAAAGATATTAGAGAAGACTTAAATAAATGGGAAGATATTCATGCTCATGGAAAAAAGACTTAATATTGTTAAGATGGCCAAGCTGATCTATATAATCTCTATAAAAACCCCAGCTGTCTTTCTTTGCAGAAGTTGACACGCTGGTTGTCAAATTCATACGGAAATAAAAGGAGCCAGAATAGCCAAAATCATCTTGAGAAAGACCAAAAAAATTGGAGGACTATGCATACTTCAAAACTTACCCAAGAGTTCAGGTCTGAGATTGGTTTATTGATGAACAAAGAGATCAGTGGGAAAAAATGAGAGTTCAGAAATAAACCCTAACTTCCTTGGTGATAATTTTTGACAAGGGCACCACAACAGTTCAAGAATATTCATTTGAACAAATGATGCTTGGGCAAATGCCACAGTCCTTTACATTTATAGTTTCTTAATGTCATTAACTTCTTGTTGAAACTAGGTCACTTGTCCTCTAGTATTTACCACATTCTGGATTCAGTTGATTACATCTTTATGAAACTGAAATATCTAAAGGCTTCATTTTGATTTGGGGTTTTTTTTCCCCTTTTAAAACAATAATTTCGGGCTTGGTGGCTCAGCCTGTAATCCCGCACTTTGGGAGGCTGAGGTGAGTGGACTGCTTGAGCCTGCGAGTTCGAGACCCGCCTGGGCAACTTGGAGAGACCTCATCTCTACAATAAATCAAAAAATTAGCTGGGCGTGGTAGCGCGTGCCTGTAGTTCCAGCTACTTGGAAGGCTGAGGCGGAAAGATGGCCGGAACCCAGCAGGTCGAGGCTGCGGTGATTGGGAGCGGCCACTGCACTCCAGTCTGGGCGACAGCGTGAGACTCCAACTCGAAAAAATAAATAAATAAAACAATAATATGACATAAGTAAGGCTGTGCAGTTCATATGGTATCACACAAGACCCATAATGGTTGTCTGTCCCACTTATAGCAAGAACATGGACTAGTGAGTTCAAATGGCAAGTCTAATTTATTCATTATACATTTCTTAATTAATCTTTTATAAAATTATTTTATCATCTCAGTAATATACTTTCTATCATAATCAGTGAAGTTAAAAATGTTTTATTTAGTTAGGAACCATCTGTGCTTTTTTCTTTTTGAGTTGGAGTCTTAGTGCAGGCTTAGTGCAGTGGCATGTTCCTGGCCACCGCAGCCTCGACTTGCTGGGCTCCGGCGATCCTTCGACCTCAGCCTTCCAAGTAGCTGGAACTACAGGCATGCGCTACCACGCCCGACTAATTTTTTTTTTTAATCTATTGTAGAGATGAGGTCTCGCCAAGTTGCCCAGGCGGGTCACGAACCCGTGGGTTCAGGCAATTCACTCACCTCGGCCTCCCAAAGTGCGGGATTATAGGCTGAGCCACCGAGCCCGGCTCACTTGTGCTTCTTGTCTCTTGAAGAAGTCACACCTTCCTTCCCAGCCACATCTGTCTCCACCTCCCCACACCACCATAATCAATTTAATCAATTTTCTCCTTTACATTTCTCAATGTTCAGAGCTTTTGGAACACTGAATAAGATTTTGTCTACCTTAAGGTCATGAGGATATTCTTCTATTCTTTCTTAGAAATTCTTTATTGTTTCATGTTCATTATAATGGTCAAAATTCATTTTTGTTAATATGAATATCCAACTGACTCTTGTAAATATGAATATCCAATTGACCAGTGGCTCTTCTTATTCTTGCTGACTCAAAGGAGTTATAAATATACTAGTGAACATATATTCTAGATACCATCCTTTAAGCAATTACATGTGTAGCAAACCTCTCCTCCCTGTTTACAGCTTTTTTTCCTTTCATTACAGTACCTTTAGATAATCAGAAATACAGTCATGTGTTCCATAATGTTGTTTCCATCAACAATGGACTGCATATATAACAGTCTTCCCATAAAATTATAATGGAGTTGAAAAATTCCTATTACCTAGTGACACTGTTGCCTTTGTAATGTCATAACACAATACATTACTCAAGTATTCCTGGTCATTTTGGTGTAAACAAAGATACTGTACTGCTGGTTGTATAAAAGTATAGCACATACAATTATGTACAATACATAATGTTAATAATGATAATCAGCAACTATGTTACTGGTTTACGTATTTACAACAATATACTTTCTATTATAATTTTAGAGTATGTTCCTTTTACTTATTAAAACATCCTCAGCCAGGTCCTTTAGGAGGTATTCAGAAGACCATCTTGGTATCATAGGAGATGACAGCTCCATGGGTGTTATTATTCCTGGAGACCTGCAGAGTGACACGATGTGCAGGTGGAAGACGGTGCTATCGGTGATCCTGACCCTGTGTAGACCTAGGCTAATGGGTGTGTCTTCGTTTTTAACAAATAAGTTTTAAAAAGGTAAAAAAAGAAAAAAAAAACCTAAGACACTTATAGGATAAGGATATAAGGAATTGTGTTTTAAGCTAAGTGTTATTACAGAAGAGTCAAAAAGGTTTAACATTAAAAGATTTATAAAGTAAGATAGAGTAAGCTAAGGTCACATACAGTGTTTAGAAAGTCCCACAGTGGTGTTCCGTAACGCCCTCAGCCTGCACATTCACTCACTGACTCATCCGGAGCGACTTCCAATGCTGCGGGCTCCATTCAAGGACAGTGCCCTGTCGGGAGTGGATGTGATGTGGGGAGCAGACGAGCGCTGTCGCTGTAGCAGGCCTTGAGTAAAGGCCCAAACGAAGGCAAGGTCTCGCTTAATGGCCCCAAACTCATAGGCAAGGTCTCACTTGGAAGCTTTGCAGGCTAGCCAAAGGTAGGCTGTGAGAGATGTAGCCTGCTACACTAAACGGTGTCTCGGATGTCCACACACCCAGGTGCACACAGCACAGATAAAGCCTTAGCCACAAGATAACTGCGACACAACTCACCTTTAGGTAGCAACAAATTCCGTTATGGCCCCCTGTTTAATTATAAAATAAACATGCTGAGCTAGTTCGGGGTCACTTCTCCTCCATCAGAGAAAAGTGTCCCACCGGCCCCAGTTTTTCTTTATGTCTTTGTGTCTGTGTCTTTCTTAATCTCTTGCCATCTCTTGGGACCCTCAAGGCAGCCGCGCAGGCCACAGCAGTGCCCCATGAAGGTGTACCTTTTAAAAAAAGTCTTTTATATGATATTTTCGCTGTACAATTTTTACAAGTGTCTACACTATCAGTACATTAACTCTCCATACAGTAGCCCAGGAACCATAACCACACAGCGTAGGTGTAGTAGGCTATGTCATCTAGGTTTGTGTTAGCACATTCTACGTTTTCACAAAAGGACAACACTGCCTAACAACACATTATTCAGACACAATTAAAGTCCCTGTTGTTAAGTGACTCATGACTATATTTTACATTAATATAACTGAATGTATCAAACATTTATTTCAGGATTAATGACTTTTACATTCTGTCTAACAAATCCTTCCTCATACTCAAAGTAATATTTCCGACTTTTACACTGGCTTCATTGGTAGACTAAATCAGTAGTCTCAATTATTCATTCCTTTATTGCAACAGTATACATCCACATCCTTGGTGGTGAGCAGAGTACCTTGACTTGGGCTAGGCTACATGACTTGCTTTGGGTAATAGGATGTTACAGATCTGACACAAGCTGAGACTTACACTCTGTGTGTGTGGTTGGGTTGCATTTCTCCCACTGCCAAGAGAAGAACATACTAAGCAGCTTCTGCCCCCAAGTCAGGTCCTAGAATGAGCCATGAGGAGCACAGTTTGAGTGTGAATGCACACCCGGAAAAGCTTATGTCCCAGTTCAAAGGTAGTAGACGGAATTCTCTCTCACATAGGAAGGGTCGACCTTTTGGTTCCATTCAGTCCTTCAGCTGACTGGATGAGGCCCACCCACATTAGGGAGGACAATCTCTATTACTCAATCTTCAGATTTAAATGTTAATCTCATCTCAGAACAGCCTCACAGAAACACCCAGATTAATGTTTTAGGTAACATCGGCTAAGACCTAAAGCAAAGTATTTGAATGAGAAATAAATGCTTGTTGTTGTATCAGTCAGGGTTCTCCAGAGAAACAGATCCATTAGGATATATACTGAATACAGTATATGTGTGTGCATGTGTTTATAAAGACTTATTATAAGGAACTGGCTCATAAGATTGCAGAGGCTGACACATCCCAAGATCTGCAGGGTGAATTGGCAAGCTGGAGACCCAGGAAAGCCAATGCACAGTTCTCGTCCAAGTCCAAATGCCTGAAAACCACAGAGCCAATGGCATAGTTCCAGTCTGAAGATTAGCAGGCTCTAGACCCAGGAAGAGCCAGTATTTCCATTTGAATGTGAATGTACACTAGGAAAAGCTGGTGTCTCAGTTCTGAGGTAGTTAGCCAGAGGGAATTCTCTCTCACACGAGAAGGACCAGCCTTTTGGCTCCATTCAGTCTTTCAACTGATTGGATGAGGCCCACCCACGTTCGGGAAGGCAATGTGCTTCACTCAATTCTGCTGATTTAAACGTTAACCTCATCTCCAAACACCCTCCAAGAAACACCAAAATTACTTTTTTACCAAATATCTGAGCACCCCATGGCCCTGCCAAGTCAACACAAAAAATTAACTATTATGATATGCTACCGATATGTTGTGATTGCTTGTTATATAATAATCTGACTTATAAAATGTCTAAGAGTTTAAAAATACTTATTTTCATGTTTAGTCCTTAATCCATCTGGAATTCGTTTTTATATACGGTATGAGGTAAGAGTCCAGTGCCATTTTTCTCCATATGGATAGCCAATGTCTCAGTACCATTTATTGAAAAACTCATTCTTTCTCACCTTTGATATATGGCATGTATCTTCATAAGCATGGGTATGTTTCTGTGCTTTCTGTTAGGATCTACTGGTTTACCTATTCTTGTGCTAACAGCAAATTATCTTAGTTTTATACGATCTGATATCTAATAAAACAAGTCTTCTCATCTTGTTCTTTTTAAGAGAATCTTATCTATTCTTGGACTTTGATATAAATACTGTATAAACTGAATTTATCAGTGCCAAGCACTATTCTAAAATGGGTAATGAAAGAGCTATATATTTAGGAGTTTAACATCTTTCAAAAAGTTCTAGAATTTTTCCCACAAAAATCTTAAACATCCTAATGATATTTATTCCTAAGTACTTTATACGTTTCCTAATGTTCTAGTAAATAGCACCATTTTTATAAAATGTAAATTTTCTGTTTAGTGCATATTATGGGAATGGCACTGATTTTTGTATACTGATTCTGTTAGTAGTCTTCTGAATGCTTTTTAAATGTACTAGTAGGCAATCATATCATATCTGAATGATAGTTTTCTTTTTTCCCTTGCAATCTTATTAATTTTCATTTCTTTCACTTGTCTTGCTGCAGTCTAGAATGTCTACTACAATACTGTACAAACATGATAACATGCACTCTATTCCTATCTTTAAAAGAAATGCTTTATAAGTTTCATCTATAACTAAGAAGCATAATTTTAATATGTATCCTTTGCTAAGTTAAAAAAATTTCCTTCTATTGCTAGGTAGTAAGAATTTTTTAACATTATAAATTAATGTAAATTCTCTACATTTCTTGAGATGATCTTATGTATGTATGTATGTATGTATGCATTGATTTAGAGTTAGAGTCTCATGGCTCATGGCCATCACAGCCTCGACCGGCTGGGCTCAGGTGATCCTTCTGCCTCAGCATTCCAAGTAAATGGAACCACAAGTGCACGCCACTGTGCCTGGCTATTTTTTTTTTATTTATTGTAGAGACGAGGTCTTGCCAAGTTGCCCAGGTTGGTCTCAAACACAGAATTCTTATTCTATCATCTTTCACTATGGTGGATTATAAAATCAGTTTTCTTTTGTTTCTTTAAACATATTTATTATTTGAAAATTGTGGGGTACAGTTAAGGGTTAGGAATACCAATATGTATCATTCAGGCACCCTTGTTGATAAGGGGTGTACCCCCCGTCCCCAGACAGATATTGACTACCTTTAATTCCAACTACCTTCCCCTCCCTGCCCCCGCACAGTTTCCCGCCACTGTCAATCCTTTTCTTATAGTATTATGAGAATAGATGTTCAAGGTCCACTTATGAGTGAGAACATGTGATACTCAGATCTTTGTTTCTCTGAGAGATCACTAAGTATTATAAACTCTAGTTCCATCCAGGTTGCTGTGAAGTTCATGATTTTGTCCTTTTTTATGGCTGCGTAGTATTCCATCATGTACATGTATCACATTTTTTAAATCCAGTCCTCTTTTGACTTCAAACTTTACTATAATGCTACAATAATCAAAACAGCTTGGTATTGGTACAGGTACAGGCATATAGAACAATGGAATAGAATTGAGATTCCAGAAGCAAAACCTCAATTTCTCAACCAACTTATCTTCGACAAAGCCTCTACCCCCTACCACTGGGGAGAAGAGAACCTATTCAGCAAATGGTGCTGGGAAAACTAGCTGACCACATGCGGAAGATTCAAATAAGACCCCTATCTATCCCCATACACAAAAATTAACTCCAAATGGATCAGAGACCTAAATGTAAAATCTCAAACCATAAGAACCTTTGAAAATGCAGGACACACCCTTATGGAAATTGGAACTGGCATCCAATTCCTGAACAAAACCTGAAACTCATGGGCCATAAGAGATAAGATAGACAAATAGGACCGCATTAAACTGACAAGCTTCTGCAAAGCCGAAGAAAACATCAAGAGAGCAGGGAGACAGCCCATAGACTGGGAAAAAAGTATTTCCAACTCCAGGTCTGACAAAGGCTTAACATCTTGGATCTACAAGGAACTCAAATGTGCTGAAAAGAAAAAAAACAAACAACCCTATTACAAAGTGGGCTAAAGATATGAAGAGACACTTCTCAAAAGAAGACATATGAGCGGCCAACAGACACATGAAGAAACGTTCAACCTCACTAATCATCAAGCAGATGCAAATTAAAACTACACAGAGGTACCACCTAATTCCAGTCAGAATGGCCATTATCAATAACTCAAAAAATAACAGATGCTGGAGAGGATGTGGTGAAAAGGGAACACTTGTACACTGTTGGTGGAGTATACACTAGTGCAACCTCTGTGGAAAGCAGTGCGGCAATTTAGAGCAGTGAAGCTCCAAATATCGACACCTCCCATATGACCCCACAATCCCCCTACTGGGAATATACCCCGAAGAACTCAAATCACTCTATAAAAAAGATACCTGCACACGTACATTTATCGCAGCATTGTTCACAATAGTAAGAACCTGGAACCAACCATGCTGTCCATCAAAATTAGTTTTCTAATGTTAAGCCAACTTTGAATTTCTGGAAAAAAACTAACTTGCTCATGTATATTTTTCTTTTTCATATACACTAATTTTAGATTGGCAATATTTTGTTTAGGAATTTTTGTTATATGTTCAGGGTTGAGACAGGCCTAAGCTTTTCTAATTTTTTTTGAGTTGAAGTCTCACTCTGTTGCCCAGACTGGAGTGCAGTGGCCACTCCTGGCCACCGCAGCCTTGACCTGCTGGACTCCGGCGATCCTTTGGCCTTAGCCTTCCAAGTAGCTGGAACTACAGGCACGCATTACCACACCCAGCTAATTTTTTGATTTACTGTAGAGATGAGATGTCACCAAGTTGCCCAGGCGGGTCTTGAACCCGTGGGCTCAGGCAATCCACTCACCTCAGCCTCCCAAAGCGTGGGATTACAGGCTGAGTCACCGAGCCCGGCTTTTCTTTTCATGTATTAACTTTGTCAAGTTTTGATATAAAGTTATGCTAGCCTTATTAAATATGTTGTTGATTGACTGGTCCCTATTTTTTATTTTTTGGAATTGTTTCTGTAATATTGAAATTATTTGCTCCTTGTATATTTGCCAAAAGTTACCAGTATAAATCTCTCAGCTTGAAATTTGTGGGAAAAGTATTTATTACTACTCATTTTTTCAGGTTTTCTTTTTCATATTTATCTGGTTTTGCTAAGTTCAACTTTTCTTGGCATTTGGGTATTTAGTCTAAATTTTCAAATGTATTGACAAAGATAACCTTGTTTTTTTTTTAACACCTGCAGGATTAGTAGTCATGAAGCTTTTATCATTCTAAAGATTGTTCATCGTGTTGTCTTTAATTTTCTCTTTTAGTCTCAGCAAATACCAATCAATTTTTTAAATGTCTTCGAAAAACAAATTTTGGGCGTCGTGAATCCTTTTTACCAGCCAGTAGTGGGATTTGGTTGCCTATTAAATCCTCTACCTTGACTATCCTGATCTTTTATCCTAACAAGATATAAAATCCAATGTTCAAGTTCAACAGCTTACTAGGTACTTGTCTTTGTATTCCCTGTCTGTTCTTTCCCCGATCTGAGAATTTATTACTTTTTGACCAACGTATAAATGCATATTTTATCAACCATCTTTAACTATGTCCTTCATTCAAAATTCTTATTACCAAAAAAAACCAATCTAATTAAAAGACCTGAACAGATATTTCTCAAAAGAAGACATACAAACACCCAACAGGTATATAAAAAATGCTCAACATCACTACTTATCAGGGAAGCACAAATGAAAACCATAATGAGATACCATCTGACCCCAGTTAAAGTAGTTATTATCAAGAAGGCAGAAAATAACAAACGCTGGCAGGAATGCAGAGAAAGGAAAACATTTGTACATTGCTGATGGGGATGTAAGATAGTATAGTAACTATGGAAAACAGCATGAAGTTTCTTTTAAAAATGAAAAATAGACTTAACTTATGATCCAGCAATCACACTGCTGGGTATACCCAAAAGAAAGGAAATCAGTATATCAAAGAGACATCGTACTCCCATATTTACAGCAGCACTATTCACAATGCCCCAAATATGGAATCAACAAAACTGTCTAGCAACAGATGAATGGATAAAGAAAATGTGTGTATATTTACACACAATGGAATATTATTTAGTCATAAAAAGAATGAGATCCTGTCACTTGCAGCACCATAAATGGAACCAGAGGACATATTTATCTTAAGTAAAAAATGCCAGGCACAGAAAGACAAATATCACGTATTCTCATTCATATGTAGGAGCTAAAAGAATTTGATCCCATTGAGGTAGTGAGTAGGATGGTGGTTACCAGAGGTTGGCACAGTTAGGAGGGGGAGGGGGATGAAGAGAGGTTGGCCAATGGGTACAAAAATACAGTTAGACAGAAGGAATAAGTTCTTTTTTAAAATTGTAAAAAAATTATTTTAAAGATGTTGGTACAATTCAGGATTAGGTATACAAGCAGTCATCATACAGGTTAAGTTTGGGCCTCCCTTTGGTTCTCACTTCGCTTGGTTTGAAATCAGGCACCCTTATTGATGTTATGTGCCTCACCCTCCCCTGGCAGTTTCCATCTACTGCCAATTCTTTTCCTATGGTATTATGGTAAATGTTCAGGGTTTGCTTTTTGTTATTGTTTTTTGTTTTGAGATAGAGTCTCTCTTCCCCCAGGCTGGAGTGCAGTGGCATGCTCATGGCCACCAGCAGCCTCAGCCTGCTGGGCTCAGGTGATCCTTCCGCCTCAGCCTTCAAAGTAGCCAGAACTACAGGTGTGTGCCACCACAGCTGGTTTTTTTTTTTTTTAACTTGTAGACATGAGGTCTTGCCAAGTTGCCTAGGCTAGTCTCAAGTCCCTGGACTCAAGCAATCCTCTCGCCTCCGCCTCCCAAATGCTGGGATTACAGGTGTGAGCCACCACACCTGGCCAAGCTCACGTGTTTGACAGCAGGACAGGGCGACTAGAGTTAATAATTATTCACTGTATATTTCAAAATAGCTAGAAGGAAAGATTTGGAATGTTCCCAACACAAAGAAATAATAAATGTTTGAGGCGATGGATATCTCCATTACCCTGGTTTGATAATTACACAATGTATGTATCAAACTGTCACATGTATCTATAAATATGAACAATTATTATGTAGCCATTAAAAATTTAAAACTGTAAAAACCGTTTTCTCCCAGAATTCATTTGTTAATGAATAATAAAATACAGTTTTCTTAAAGATTGCTTAATTTTCCCATGCATTTGAGTGCCATATTCTCAAGGTATCTCTGCCTCAGATTATACATACATACAAATACATTTTAAAGTATTTTGGTATTCAAGGCAAGGATAGTACCATAAACCAGGATTTCCAACTAATCATCTGATTTGCTCTCTAGCTCCAAGCCAGGGACACTGTTTCAAAGTCAAACTGAATTACTTCATTTTCTGTTACTTCCCCATAATCCAGGAGAGTACTATCAGCTAAAACCATTTGGTTCCATTTCGAGTCTACCACAGCAGTTGCTACATAGTACTGGGCATAGTCACTGAGAAACACAGTAGAAGCTGAGTAGAAGAGATAAATCCCACACTAAACAACTTGTGAAGAACTTCTCCACAATTTAAAAATACGCCTCAGGTTACAGCACAACTTTCAAAAGCAGATGTTTTAAGACACACAAAAAAGCCCAGGCTAGAGCTGGGATTCAAAAATGAAACTTAACTGCCTACAGTAACGTATTAAGGAGAAAGCACAGGGCTTGACAGTATGCAGTGCCAGCAGGACCAGATGGTTTGCTTAAATCACAAGCTAATAAACTTTTGCTCAGAATAAGAAGGGAACAAATTATGACTTTACCACATGCTTATTATCCTTAAGAAAGCAGAGCTATAGGGAGCTTCAGGGGCTGGCAAAGCCGACATCTTCCAGTTTCCCACCTTCTTCTGTTGCATACCAAGAGCAAAAGACTTTTTGTAGTTTCCAAGATGCTTACGGAAAATCTTGTTATACTTTCTTGGGAGGGTAAGAGGCATAGTCTCCAAAGGAAGAAAACAATTAGAAGAAAAAGGGAATGATATAAAAAGATTACCTAGAGGGTAAGCAGTCATCATGTAAACCAGACTGTCACTTGAGAAGTCCACTACTTTTCTTGACTTGAACAAAATTCTAGATTAAGACCTACTCTGTTTTACCTCTCCCACTAAAAGTTACCAAGCTTCTGGGGTGAGGGGCATTTCTGAATTAGTGAGAACATAAGTACATGCATGTCTTTATCATTCTTTCCTAAAAAACTCCTTTGGGTATCTCACAATCACTACTCATCAGAATATGATTTATATTTCCTTACAGAGTTTTATGCTAGTTCAGTAAGTCCCTACATACAAACCATCAAGATACAAACTTTAACAATGCACATGTGAGTTTTTTAATGTATTATTTCTCTCCACCCGGTGTCAGTATAGCCTGCCAAATATATAAAGTGCTATAAAGGTGATTGTGTCAGTTGCATACATAGGCTAAATTTTTTGGACTTACAACAAATGGACTTATGAATGCACTCTTAGAACCAAACTTGTTTGTATGTTGGGGACTTCCTGTATTTATTTATACTAGAGATCTCTTTTCCAATATGTTCTTTTTGCCAATACATGGTAATTCTTTGACAAGACACACCAACAGTACAGTATTTTATGGATATGAAATAGATAGTTATTGCAATAATAATCCAAATTTTTTGACTACTTTGAAGTACATTGCTCTAGGTGCTTTACATGTACTATCTCATTAAAACCACACAAGAACCCTATAAGGTGAGTATTAGGAATTATTTCACTCTCATTTCCATGGATGAGGAAACAGGTTTAGTGGGTTTAAGTGCCTTGCTCAAATTCATACAGCCAGAGAAAGCAAAGCTTACAATGTAGGTAGTATGACTCCATCCTACTATTTTCACAGTTAATGCTGCTTTGCTACAGTGTATCAGTATTCCCTAAACACTGTAAAATAGCTTTCCACTATTGTATCTAATGAGCCACCCTGGGCAGTGTTCCCATGCTCACTCTTGCAACCTTCCATCCTTCCTTTCTCTCCCTTCTCTTCTATCCCCCCAAAATATCAAACTCCTGCCATGTGCCAGGTATTTGTGCTGTGCAATGAGAGCACAATGGAAAACAAAACAGATATGTTTCCCTAGCCCTCTTGAGGTTAGGATCCATAATATCTCCATGCTTTGAGATATATCATCATTAATAAAATTTATAAATATATAATTATAAATTATGAATGTGTTACACAAGAAAGTACAGAGTACCATGAGAACATATAATATGAAGTCCTGAGGGGACAGAGATAATTTCCCCAGGAGAGTCAAGGAGCAGATGGGAAGGAAAAGGGCACTCCAGTTTAGGGGTCTGCATATTCACCCCTGAGGTGAGCAAACACTTGCCTTTATGAGAAAATAAAAAGACCCAAATATCACAAGCCCTGAGAAAAAGGGGAAGTAGGGCATAAATGTGGCAGAAGAGGGAAGAAGCGGGAGAAAAAGGATCGTATAGCTCATATTAGGGACGCTGGCCTTTATCCCAAAAGCAACAGAAAATATCAAAGGAATCTGGTCAAATAGAGGAGTAAGACATTCAGAATGTCAAAATTAGAATTACTAAAATAATGGACAGGAGTCTATGCAGAATAGAGGGGCAAGCAAAGGCGAAGCTAATGGATTAGGATAAAGCAAAAGGAGACAATGGGCTAGAAGTTCAAACAGTATGAAACCACAGTAGGAATATTTGAACAAGAAAGCTAAAATGATGGAAAATTGTGATTAGAGAAGGTGCTTTAGAGTAAATGTCATTTGTACACCTAATCCTGAATTGCACCCCACATCTTTAAAATAAATAAGTTACACAATTAAATTTTTTTTAAAAAAAGTGAGGTGGAGGGAGGCTAGATTGCAAGGTGTAGGATGCCTGAGACAGAATGAAGAAAGTCACTGGAAACAAAGGCCAATGACCAGGAAATTGAGTAGACAAAGTAGCAAATAATTATCCATGTACATATTTTTCACTCATGAAATCAGTGAGATGTGTCTTCAGCGAAAAACTTCAATGCTACAGCTGAATGGCATGAGCCTTGAAGAAGCAGGGGTTCTTGTAAGAATGTGATGGAATAACGGTCTGAGGGTATAAGGGAAAAGAAAAAGGGTAAGAGTCTTAGACCTAACCCCAAAGGTTAAGAATAAATACTTATTTATCACCAGAAAGGGTTGCTGGGAGTAGTCTGAGGATAAGATTACATTTTAGGCAAGGAAGATGAAAAAAGTTTCAAGAAAGAAGTTAAGAATGTATGTGCCAGAGCCTGGTACAGTGCAGACAGTCATTGAGTATCTGCTGAATGAATGAATACAGATGAACCTGTGAATTTCGGTGACTCAGCAGGGAGATGTAGGAAGGATCAGAGGAGCTGGAGGGCTGAGTTAAGGCAAAAAGGACACAATAATACAGGGATGATAGTGTAGTAGGCCCCAGGGGACTGGGGGCTTATTTTTTGGTCGACGTCTGGTGAAGTCCAGGATGAGAGGCACAGTGAAATGAGCCCCGCTAGTTTCTCTGACTAGAGTCCCAACTGATCATAACTTCAAAATCAATCGGATGCCACCAAAGAACTGAAGATTTTTATTTTTTTCATTTAGTCTCCATTTAAAGGCATATGACATATAATAGTGTTGATTATATTTTCTGCTCTGTTCACTGAAAATAAGAAATTCTTAGTGAATTTTAGTATACCCTAATGGTAACAGATACCACTGAATTCAGCACTATACTTCAGAATTGTCAGATATTATTGCTTTCTTTTATTACCGATCTTATGAAGAACTCAGGCCTAAGTAGAAAGCACACACTCAGTCCTGAAGAGGAAACCATACTTCCACAATTCAGTTCTGAGTATTACTAGATTTCTTAACTTTTTATATACTGCTACATTTTCCCACTAAATCCACACTGTCAAAAGTTTATGAGAACAAGTGATAACCAGCAAATGATACTTTAAATAATTAATGTGCTCTCTTGGTGGGAATTTACAAAATGTTTTTATACTATCTCTCGAAATGTAGCTCACATCCTTATAGGCACTTAACAATGCTGCATATTTCTGAAAGAGCATTTGGATTATAAGTATCTGCACAGCTAAGACTGACTTGTAAAGGAAGTAAATTCATATTGATTGGCTATCTTCTGTAACTGGCAACTGCTTTTAAGTTTCCAGTAATACTATATTGTGGTAACAAATATTCTACAACTGAAGATAAATTTAAAAAGAGAGTGGAAACATGTCAATGTGTGAGATGGTTTCTTTTTCAAGTCATCTCAGTTTTCTTTTTCTTTAAAAAAAATCAACTCAGAGGGCTTAGGTGGATCAATCCTATAATAAGCACTCATCACTCCTAGCTGGAGCTTGAAAAATCAGACATCAGTAAAATGTAGGTGCACATTTTCAAAGCAAACGTTACTCTGCTGCTATGACTCTCATCACCTTGTGTCACTGAGGTGGGTAAGAAATTTTAAGTAGAACTGGTGCTTCATCACTGCCATTCCCACTCAGGTGACTTTTGAGCAATATAACATCAAAATTAAACAACAAAAACTGAATTAATGCACTGAAAACAAGCTATTTTTTCAGTAGGCTATTATTTGATTGTCTCCCATAATTTCTTTATGTCAGCAATAAACAGACTGTAACAGAACCAGTAAAACAAAAACTCAATGTCCTGAGTACACATAAATTCCTTGGCTCCTCTGTCACCCTAGAAGAAAGAAGGTTAGAAAGAAACTCAATAACAGATCACATTTTCTTTCTCCAGCAGCAATAACAAAGAAGATGTGGCAACCAACCAACATTTTATACGTTCTTCTGCATCTGGGTCTGAGAGTTCTTTACATTTCATCATGGTTTGCAACAAATGACTACTTTAGAAAAAGGAATATGATTAGAGTTAGAATGACAAGACTATCCCTTGAACTTTGAGCTCTAGTAAGTTCTCTTCTGAAGAAAAAATTTTTTTTCCCTGTTTTGCTAGGAAGTTAAGACAACAGGAAATAAAGTGTTAAATAGTCATATAAACTGTCTAGGTTTTGGACAGAAATTTCCTTCTTAGTTGAAATGTTTGATTATTTCAAATGAATGAAATGTTAACTGCATTTTATTAAGAAAAATAGCAATCCCTTCGCTAGCATCAAGTTACCGACACAGAACAGAGCATTTAGAACTTCTTCTAAGAATTCTTCTAAGAGCAAATTCTAAGAGTAAATTCTTCTAAGAATAAATAAAATAATTTGAGTAAAACAGCTTCGTACTGTAAGGAAAATAAAAATTTACTGACATTTTAACTCGACATTTAAATTTTTCTCATTTACAATGCTGAAAAAAAAATCAAATTGCTACCTAGAAATAAAGTTGACATTTCATTAATTAGAGACACATTTTTGTGGAGAAAAATACATTATTTCAGTATAACCCAAGACACTTGTTAAAAGCAAAATGTTGGCAAACAGAAGGACAGTTATTTGACCTTATCAAAAGTTGACTAATAGCTAAAGGAGAAAAGTATAAGGATGGAATTTAGTGCCTGGCAACCCAAGGATACCAAGAGGAAACTCATAAGCATCACGTGTATATTACTTTGGCCGTAATAACTGTATTGGTCACAATAATAAGCTCAACATTAATTTATGCTGCCTTTATAGGCTACTAAAACACTTACAAATACTTACCGTAATGTGAGATAGTGAGTGAATAGTGAATGCTTGTGAGGGTAATAATTTCTTCTACCTTGATGAAGCTACAGATACTTGAAGAGATTATGGGACTTACCCCTAAATCACAGCTGGTAAACAGAACAAGGAATAGAAACCACATCACTTGACTTCTAATCCAATGCACTGTATGCTAACTTTTATTGCCTTTTTACTCATTTATTAAAGAGGGTGGAGATAAGGAAAGGACAACTGTATGCCAAAACAGATCTTGGGACATGCCACACACAAAAACTATCTGTTGAGTAGAATAAATCCCACCGTGTACATTTCTCCTGAAAAATATCTTTCACTGCAACATCCAGGAAGATGCAGCCAAGGAGAACATAAACTGCATATAAAAATCAGTGGGAAGTCATCTGGCTCCTATGGCTTCACCTCCAGCCATATCTTGGATGACTGCTTCCATGGTCAATAACCTGGTTTATCAAACTCCTCAGGAGCAAAAAAAATACAGTAAGGGCCAAAGAAATCCAGAACTCCTTCCAGCAAACGATATATCACTTGTTCTCTATCTGCCACACAGACTCCAAGATGCAGCAGTTGTTCTGCAGTGTAGACAGAGTATAAAAACATGTCTACTTTGAAAACTAGTATCTAGAGATTTCTGGCGATCATCTCTGAGGTCCAGTTTTGGGGGTGGGGGGGCAAAGTCGTATTTTGTCTCTATTATAGTTAATTTTTTCATTTGGTTAAAACTTTTGAAAACGTGAATTTGGCCCTTTTGCTGAATAAAAATGAAAATTAAAGACTAAATTTGGAGGCACAGATATTTCCTGAACTTCTAGGACAATAAAATCATACACTACTTTATCAAAAAATTTTCAAGAGAAAGAAAACTATGATAACCAAAAAGACAAATCCAAATGCATCATTTTAAGAACTACTGTAATGAACTACTCATACTTCTAGAGATTTCTTTGGTCATATCATGTCACGCGGTTATTTCCTGGGGACTTCAGTTCTGCTTCAGAATTTCTTTAGTAGTTGTCTACTGACCCCATCTGGCAAAGCTATAGAGGAAGTTATAGTGGTTAAAGCTTCTGTCAACTCAATTTTTAAATTTTATGTCAAGAGAAATTTTAAGAGAAATTTTTTAAAAAGGGTAAAGCAAAAGATTCTCAGGATCCTAAGCTTTATCCTCCTATAATACAAAGAATGAGAGGAAAAAAAACCCACATAATTGGGAAAGGTCATGCCATTCACTTACAAAGACCTTAGATTCTACTAATACACACTTTCACTTCATAGCACATATAAAATCTCCATTTTTACTGCTGTATTATTTATAAAGTATTGTTTTCTTTTTCAAGTATATTAGACATGACTCCATCAAAGGATACCTTTTAGGGCTTTCAGCATTCTAAAAGAAAAAAATTCATGTTACTGCCTTTTCCCCTTGTTATTCCTGAAGATGCCTGTTAGTAATCTGATCTTTTATTAAAAGAGCTTTATTAAAACTGTGATTTTTTTTCTTCTTGTTTAATATAAAGACAAGGTAATTATTTCAACACTGTATTCAGCATAACAGGATGAATATAATTTTAAATATAGTTCAGGGTAGCTTAAAATTTTAAGTACAGAGTTAGAAAAAGTGAAGAAATGTCAGTTTAAACTATGCAAGTTGGCCTTGAGATCACATATTTGTGTTGTCAGCCATTATGACTACCAACATTCAGAATCTGATTCTACTAAAAAAATAAAAGTTACAAGGAGAAATAGAAGAAAAGTTTAAAAAACACATTGAGAGTTTCATTTTATTTACTGTCTTACTAATTCCACACTTTTAAAGGCAGTTACAACAATACTATGGAATTTCAACTCTTCTTTTGGACATTCATTCTCTGGGACATTGAGTTTTTAGACATGCTGTTATTAGAACATATTTGGGTAATTTCCATTAATAAATGCATTGAAATGTAGAATAATACTGGGTTACCATTACTAGAAACTATATCATTCCTTTAACTTAGGCCATTTCATACATCTTTCTAAGATCAAAAGAAGGAGAAGTCTAAACATGCAGATTTCTGCTATGGCAGGGTACAGCCATTTAACAACTTCTTTCAACAAGCCAGAGATGGCAGAATTCTCTTTGAAGTGGCAGCCTCACTGGCCTTTGAAGTCCCTTGTCAATTGCAGAATGGCTCTGGTGGGGTTTGTTTTGTAGCCAGCTGTCACCATGAAGGCAGACATGACGTATTTCCAGCAGTCTCACTTCAGGGTCTGTCAAGTGACTGATTTCATAACCAGTCACCATAACAAAAGAGATTCAAACTCCTTGACAGTAGAGCAAGAGTCTACAATGAAATTTACTAGGTTCCTCTTCACAGAGCTCGATTTAAATACTGAACTGATTACACAATGGCAAAGAGAAAATGACTGTGAACTTCACTGTCACATCTCTTTAGATTCCTGGAACACTAAAAAATAGTTTCTATATGCTTATCAATAGCATATTCTGTAATAACATCTTACATTTTAAAAACGAAGTATATTTGAGTATCTTCAATCTGTGTACTGAGCAAAAAGGATGTCTTCTTCATAAACAGCCTTACCTGTTGCCATTTACTGTTGCTAACTTAGCACTGTCTTTTCTTGTGAGACTAAATGATTCCACATAGTTCTGAGAAACATGTTTGCATTAGCAATACTTTTAAACTGCTTAACTACTTATCTCAAGACGTTCTCACAGAAATGGTTTAAGACTTAATAGGGTAAATTAGAAAAATAATTTACGATATGTTAAGGAGAAACATATATAAACTATTAAATGCAGCCCATTAAAGCATGATAAAAAAGGAAGAGGTTTTAATAACATTATAAATCTATTTTCAAGGCGGGGGGAAGGTGAGACAAATCTTGAAAAACCTAATGTCGAATTTACAAATGATAATCAAAAGTAGCAGTCCCACTAAAAGTAAAAGTAGGATCAAAAAGATTTTCAAACTAATTTGATCAGCTTACATCTGCTCTGTAGAATGTTTTGAGTTACTATATATTTTTATGAACATGATTCCCTGCTATTTCAGAGCTGAAGCCCAGCTACTACACAGGACTTTCAGCTATATAAGATCCAACAATAGTAGGGCTACAGTTTTGCACATTCATACTCTGAGACATACAAGCCCTCTATTTTGTCACTGAAGCACAAGTCAGAGACAATAATGATTTCTTTTCTTTTTTTTTGAGTTGGAGTCTCACTTTCTCGCTCAGGCTGGAGTGCAGTGGCATACTCATGACTACTGCAGCCTCAACCTGCTGGGCTCAGGGGATCCTTCAGCCTCAGCCTTCCACCAAGTAGCCAGAACTACAGGCACGTGCCACCATGCCCGGCTAATAATAATGATTTCTAAGTTTTATTTTTCCATGTGGTTACAATGCTTTAAGATCAAAAACTAAAAAAAGTAAGTAACTTTTTTTTTTTTAATTTAGGAGAGAAAGGAGGATTTATTGAGAGGACAGAAAATCTCCCAGAGTGGGAAGGAACCTGAGGGAGTTGCCTAGTAAGTAACTTTCAAATAAATAATATCTATTCTAATTGTTTAAATCAACAATTCTGAAATCTTCAAGTTTTTCTCAAGATGTTTTATCAAATCCATCGGGAAGAGCATTTGCAACAAAGAATAAAAACATTTCAAAATACATTTTGATAAACATTATAAAAATCACAAAATTATCATTAAACCCTAAATTGTTTAGTAAACACTGCTGTTATTAGGGGTACAAACGTTCAGGAGGGCAGAATAAAATTTCATTTATTCACTCATTGATTAATTCGCTCAATAATATTCACTGAATGCCACTGTGTACTAGACTTAATGGTAGGTATTAAGGATACAATAGTAAGTAAGACACAGCTCCTGACTTCAAGAAGCTTTCACTCTACTGGACAAAATGGAAAAAATGAAGACAGTCTCTCTCTCGCTCTTTTTTTAAAGTAATAGGTAGCAAGTAAGTAATAATAACACAGTGTTATAAGTACAGTGTTATAAGTACAGAGTGCAATTGAAAAACATGGGAGATTCATAACTCAGACTTGGAAGGTACGAGAAGGCTTTAGGCAGAAGCAGGATTTGTCCAGACAAAAGAATAAGGAGGTATGAAAGGACTATTTCATGTAGAGGGAGCATGTAGCTTATGAGATGAAAGCCCTTCTATATTTTTCTGAAAAAGGACTCAACAAGCATTGGTGCTCATTTTCTGCTCAGAAAACATTAAATGTATCTAAGAATTAATTGTTTAATGATTGAATAATACCATTAAGAAAGTATATTCACAGTGATTGGCAGACACCAGGCAATCAATCAACATTGGAATCTCAAAATTTATAATTAGTATTAAGAGTAAGAGGTACTGCCAGGTGCGGTGGCTCAATCCTATAATCCTGGCACTTTGCGAGGCCGAGGCAAGCGGATTGCTTGAGCCCCAGGGTTAAAGACCAGTCTGGGCAACTTGGTGAGACCTCGTCTCTACAATATATCAAAAAATTAGGCAGGCATGGTAGTGCACGACTGTAGTGCCAGCTACTTAAAAGGTTGAGGCGGAAGGACTACCTGAACCCAGCAGGTCGATGTGGGGGTGGCTGTGAGCATGCCACTGCATTCCAGCCTGAGTGACAGAGTGAGACTCTGACTCAAAAAGAAAAAAAAAAAGAGTAAGAGGTACTTTAAGTCATATTTTTTAGTAACAAGACAGTCACATTTGAGTAGTCATCAAAAGTTTAGTCCATACATGTACGGACAACACACAGACATTTTCTCAGAGCATGTGAATTTGAAATTAATCAGAAGTCTATAGATGGCAAATGGCTAACACAAAGTCAAAGTGAAGAAAGAAAATGTTATCTTCCAAGTTTATACTTTTAGCTCAGAGCAACTCTTCTGAGCTACATCCATAATATCCATCTGCCAACTTGACATCTTCATTGGAAAGACGTCACAAGCATTCCACATTTGACATATACACAGCTGAATTCCTACCTTAAATTCCTCCTCCTTGTCCACAGTCCAATAAACACCATCCACATTACTATAGTTTGAATACTTGTTTCCTCCAAACTTCTTGCTGAAATTTGATCCCCAGTGTTGGAGATGGGGCCTAATGGGAGGGGTTTGGATCATGAGGGTGGATCCCTCATGAATAGATTAGTGTCCTACCTGGGGAAGGTGGGGAAGTTCTTGGTCTATTAATTTCCAGGTGCGCTCCTGTGAGAGCTGATTGCTGAAGAGCCTGGCATCAACTTCCCCACACCCTTTGCCTTGCTTCCTCTCCTGCTATGTGATCTTGCACATGTTGGCTCCTCTTCCCCTTCCCCACGTACGTGAAAGCCTGAGGACCTCACCAGAAGCAGATGCTGGCACCATGCCTCTTGCACAGCTTGCAGAACCATGAGCCACATGAACTTCTTTTCTGGATAAATTACCCAGCCTCAGGCATTTTTCTGTAGCAATATTAAAAGGACCAAGACAACTATTCACTTAGTTCCTCATACTAGAAAACATGGGGCTCAACCTTGCCGCATCCCCCCACCTCATCCTCTACGTGCAATCATCAGCAAAATTTGTTGAAACTATCTCCAAATAGTGCTCTCCATCTCCTCTGCCATCTGCGATGCCCGGGCTATGTAATGTCTTTCTAACAGATCCTCAGTCCTTTCTATGCTTGCTCTTCTATTTATACTTCGTATAAACGCCAAACTACCCTTTTAAAACAAGAAATGGATCTGACCACTCTTCTGCTTAAAATGACTTAAAGGCTAACCACTGTGGTTAAGATAAAACCTAAAATTATAAACATGCCCATCTTACATAATCTGGTTTCTGCCTACATCTGCAGTCTCATACCATTCATTCTTTCACTGATTTAGTCATTCACTCACCTACCTATGCATAGAGCTACTGATTCATTTTGACTTAGTCCTCTCCATGAACTCTAGTTTTCTTTTGGTTCCCAGACTATGCCAAGCTCTTTCCATTTATTAGGGTCTCCACACACATGGTTCCTGCTAAACTAAACTACTTGCCATTCTTAAACACACTAATTTCTACTTACTTTTTATGCCGCAATTTAAATATCAATGTCTTAGAGATGCCCTCTCTGATCATTCACTCTAAACAAGTCCCGTTATACTCTTTTCTAAAATACTATACTTTTACTTATTTGCATGCATCAAACTATGAAGTATACGTTTATTTCTGTGATCATCACCTGCTTAATCTCCCCCACTAACAAATAAGCTGCACAAGGAAAAGGACCATACTTATTTGGTTCAGTAAAGAGTACGCAGTTTCATTCTTTGAAATGATAAACAAGACTGATGGATCCTTAGATAGACTGACCAAGAAAAAGAGGAAAAAGTCCAAATAAACACAATCAGAAATGTAAAAGATCAAGTCACAACTGATCCTGAAGAAATATAAAAGATCATCAGAGATTACTATGTACACTCGTATTAAACCAAACTTGAAAATCTAAATGAAATGGAGGATTTTCTTTTATCACAAATCTCCCCAAGTTGAAACAAGAAGAAACTGAGACCTCAAATAGACCAATAACAACCCAGGAAATCAACTATGTCATATGAAAACTACCTATAAAAACAAACAAAACAGCTGGGCTCAGTGGCTCAGCCTGTAATCCCGCGCCTTTGGGAGGCTAAGGTGAATGGATTGCCTGAGCCTGCGGGTTCGAGACCCGCCTGGGCAGCAAGACCTCATCTCTACAATAAATCAAAAAATCAGCCGGGCATGGTAGCGCATGCCTGTAATTCCAGCTACTTGGAAGGCTGAGGCGGAAGGATCACCGGAGCCCAGCAGGTCGAGGCTGCGGTGGCCGGGAGCGGCCACTGCACTCCAGTCTGGGCGACAGAGTGAGACTCCAACTCAAAAAAAAAAAAAACAAAAAAACCAAAACAAAAAAACAGACAAAAAGCCTTGGACCTACAAAACATACAAGGAGGAGGTGATACCAGTCCTACTGAAAGTATTCCAGGCAATCAAGAAAGATGGAACTCTCTCCAAATCATTTTATGAAGCTAACATCACATTGATACCCAAACTGAGTAAAGATCCAACAAAGAAAGAGAACTACTGGCCAATATCCTTGATGAACACAGAGGTTTAAAATTCTCAACAAGGTTCTAGCAAACTGGATCCAAAAACACATCTCCAAAACCATCCACCATGACCAAGTAGGCTTCATCCCCAGGATGCAGGGTTGGTTCAACATCTGCAAGATCATAAACATAATTAAATACATCAACAGATGTAAAGACAAAAACCACATGATTATACCATTAGACACGGGAAAAAGCTTTTGATAAAATCTAGCACCCCTCTTTGATAAAAACCCTCGAACATCTAGGCATAGATAGAACATACCTCAAAATAGTAAGAGCCATCTATGAGAAACCCACAGCTAACATACTGCGAAACAGACAGAAATTGGAACCATTTCCCCTTGTTCCTGAAAACCGGAACAAGACAAGGCTGCCCACTCTCACCCCACCTGTTCAACATAGTATTGGAAGTCCTAGCTAGAGCAATCAGACAAGAGAAGGAGATTAGGGGTGTCCAAATAGGAAAAGAGGAAGTTAAGTTATCCCTCTTTACAGGTGACATGATTCTACACCTCAAAAACTCAAGAGAATCTGCCAAAAAACTCCTTGTACTGATAAAAGACTTTGGCAAAATCTTGCAGCATAAAATAAATGTGCACATGTCAGTTGCATTCCGATTCACCAACAATAAACAAACAGAAACCCAAATAAAAAGCACAATCACATTCACAACAGTCATACACACAAAAATACCTTGGCATCTTCCTAACCAGAGAAGTCAAAGACCTTTACTATGAAAACTACAAAACACTACTCAAAGGAATCAAAGCTGACACAAACAAATGGAAAAATATTCCCGCCATGTATTGGAAGAATCAACATTGTTAAGCTGTCCATCCTACCAAAGGCAATGTACAGATTCAATGCAATACACATTAAATTACCAACAGCATTATTCTCCGACCTGGAAACGACAATACAGGAATTCATATAGAAACAGAAACGTCCACGAATCGCCAAAACAATTCTCAGCAAAAAAAAAACAACAAAGTGGGCGGTATCATACTCCCAGACTTTAAGCTTTATTGCAAAACTACAATAATCAAAACAGCCTGATATTGGTACAAGAACAGGCATATAAACTAATGGAATAGGATAGAGACTCCAGAAGCAAAACCTCAATTTCTCAAACAACTCATCTTCAATAAATCGTCCACCACCAACCACTGTGGAGAGGAGAACCTATTTAGTAAATGGTGCTGGGTAAACTGGCTGACCACATGCAGAAGATTAAAACAAGACCCCTACTAATCACTATACACAAAAATCAATTCTAAATGGATCAAAGACCTAAATGTAAAACCTCCAACTATAAGAACCTTGGAAAATGCAGGAGACACTCTTATGGAAATTGGAACTGGCAACCAATTCCTGATCAAAACTCCAAGTGCCCATGCCATAAGAGATAACATAGATAAGGGGGATCTCATCAAACTGACAAGCTTCTGCAAAGCCAAAGAAACCACTGAGAGAGCAGGGAGACAGTTCACAGAATGGGAAAAAATATTTGCCAACTGTATACCTGACAAAGGTCTAACGTCTAGGATCTACAAGGAACCCAAACGTACCAAAAAGAAAAAAATAAACAACCTATTACAAAGTAGGCAAAAGATATGAATAGACAGTTCTCAAAAGAAGACATCCGAGCAGCCAACAGATACATGAAAAAATGCTCAGTCTCACTAGTCATCAAAGAAATGCAAATTAAAACCATACTGAGATACCACCTAATTCCAGTCAGGATGGCCATCATCAATAACTCAAAAAACAACAGATGCTGGAGAGGATGCAGTGAAAAGGGAACACTTCTACACCGTTGGTGGGAGTGTAAACTAGTGCAAATTCTGTGGAAAACTGTGTGGTGATTCCTAAAAGACCTAAAAATCAACCTCCTATACGACCCTGCAGTCCCCCTACTGGGAATATACCTGGAGAACTCAAATCACACTATGAAAAAGATACCTGCACACATATGTTTACTGCAGCATTAGTCACAAAAGCAAAAACACGCAACCAACCGTGCCACCCACTGAGAGAGAACTGGATAAAAAAATATGGTATATATACACAATGGAATATTACACAGTCGTAAAGAAGGACAAAATTATGAACTCTGCAGCAACTTGGATGGACTTAGAGTTTATAATACCAAGTGATCTATCACAGAAACAAAGAACTGAGTATCACATGTTCTCACTCATAAGTGAACCTTGACCAACTATTGTAATACTATAAGAAAGGGATTGGCAGTAGTTGGAGGGTACACCTCAACAAGGGCACCGGCATAATGAACATTTGTATATCTAACCCTGAGTTGCACGCTACATATTTAAAATAAAATTTTTTTAAAACAACAAAAAATATCTAGTTTCTACTACATAGTAGGTTCATAATAAACATGAACTGAATGAATAACGAAAAAATTATTCACATATGTTGGGGTGGCATAGTCTCACTGTGGACATCTATGCGAATGACCTTGCTTATTTCTGGATATATTCTATTCCTTTTTCCTCCACTAACTCTGTCACTCATGTTGTAAATTTAAGGTCAAATATTACATGAATACGGAGTAAAACACACATACAAAATTATGATATCTCTTGCAAGTGATCTAGTCCTTTACTAATCTAGTCTTTCACCATTATTTCTTTTAAAACTTACTTTTGACAAACAAGGTTCTAAGACTACAAATGTTTTTACAAAAACAAAAACTACTAACTATATTAGAAAGTGCTTATACTTATATATTCCATGACTACAACTCTGTCAGGCTCAGGAGGAAAAACTAATTAGTATCTGCTAAGTGTGTGTGTGTATGTAGGTATCCAACCATCCATTTGTCCTACACACTACAGAGTCGAGCTAATACAGTAGCCACTAGCCAGACGTGCAGCCATTTAAATTTATTTAAAATTAAATTATGTAAAAACTCAGAAGTCTGAGGTCACAATTTCTAGGTGATGGAACCATAATTCCAACCAAGGCTTCTCACTCCAGAGTCCGCTTTCTTAGTCAACATGGACTACAGCTTCCCTAAGGTTCTGGAATGATCTTCTCAACTGGAGAGTCACAGCATAACAAACCTCTGTACCTGATCTACCACTTCTGCCTTTTTTCTGACTTGACTTCTCTAACACTTGCTAAGCTGAATTTCAACTTTGTAGGATTAGAGAGGAGCTTTGAGATGAGATGAAAAAGCCCAAGGGAAAAACTGCTTTGAAGGTAAGAATCAAGAGTTTGGATCTGGACAGTTTCTGGCTGAGATGTCAATAAAACACTGGAATAAAGACATGAAGTGAAGCCAGGCTCGGTGGCTCAGCCTGTAATCCCGCGCCTTTGGGAGGCTGAGGTGAGTGGATTGCCTGAGCCCGCGGGTTCGAGACCTGCCTGGGCAGCGAGCCCTCATCTCTACAATAAATCAAAAAATCAGTCGGGCGTGGTAGCGCATGCCTGTAATTCCAGCTACTCGGAAGGCTGAGGCGGAAGGATAGCCGGAGCCCAGCAGGTCGAGGCTGCGGTGGCCGCGAGCAGCCACTGCACTCCAGTCTGGGCGACAGAGTGAGACTCCAACTCAAAAAAAAAAAAAAAAAAAAAGACATGAAGTGGACAGAGTGTTGCCTACTTTAGTAGTCTGGATCTCATAAGAGAAAACTGAACTAAACGTAAAAATTTTGCATGCCTATAGTCCAGCTATTCAGAAGGCTGAGGGGGGAGGATTGCTTGAGTCCAGGAGTTCAAGGCCAGAGTATGCTATGATCATGCCTGTAAATAGCCACTGCAGTCCAGGGCAACACAGAGAGACCTATCTCTAAATAAATAAATCTGATATGGTAATAATTCTACTATTAATAATAATGCAGTTAACTATTCTTTAGCACAATGTCTTGGTTCTTATCCTAAAAGAAGTTTTTCCCTCAAGTTTTCTCATCTCAGAAAATTGTACCACCATTTTCCCAATCGGCCAGTCAAAAATCTGAGAGATTTTCTATTTTCTCTTCTTTCTGCATACCCGTAATTTTTTTTTTTTTTTAGTTGGAATCACACTCTGTCGCCCAGACTGGAGTGCAGTGGCACACTCCCGGCCACTGCAGCCTCGACCTGCTGGGCTCAGGCGGTCATCCCGCCTTCGCCTTCCAAGTAACCGTAACTATAGGCATGCACTCCCAAACCCGGCTAATTTTTTATTTACTGTAGAGACCAGATCTCACCAAGTTGTCCAGGTGGGCCTCCAACCCGCAGGTTCAGACAATTCACTCGTCTCAGCCTCCCAAAGTGCTGGGATTATAGGCTGAGCCACAAAGCCGGACCACATACCTGTAATTTACCAACCCTTTTTAGCTCTAATTCCAAAAGATATTTTAAACCTACCCACTTCTCTCCATTTCTACTGCCACTGTGGATCTCTTCAGCTGTTATTTCACCTGCCCACCCTCTTGCCTAGACCAGAAGTCTTTATGTGTTTTTGCTTGTGTACCTCCTACAAGAGTTTATACAACTATGACTTCATCTTAATAGATAAACTTTTTTACATCATAAGCTTAAAAAGTTGCAAAGAATGCCATTTCTTTGGGTATCCAAAACTTAAAAAAAAATAAAGCATCACTCTCTTAAAAAAAAAATAGTATCCAATGAAATATAAATATCATGGAGACTTGATACCCATGATTATCTATTGAAAAACTGTAAGGACAAATTGCTCTTCACATTTTCCTTTTTCTCTTTGACCTTGTTTTCCATTCTACTTTTCCCTAGAATTTTATTTTTTTAATAGACTTTAATTTTTAGAGCAATCTTAGATACACAGGAGATTTAAGTCAAAAGTACAGAGATTTTCCCACTGCCCTGTCCCCACACACTCACATCTCTCATACCCTTTTAGCTGCCCTTCAAGTAGTAGGTGTTCATTAAATTTTTGTTAAATGATAAGTGACTCCACAGAATTTTATACTAATGTAATTTACTTTATGCTACACTGTTGGCATGAATCCTCTCTCATACTTTTCTCAACAAAAATATGTATATAAATTTAATAAATGTGATATTTAAAAAATTTCCTATGTTCATAACTCAAAAATTCTTGTGGACTAAGTTATCATTATAATTACTAGTAATATACAACCAGCCAACAACAATATATATTAGATATTATGAGATTATTAAACATGTAGAATACATTTTTATTAAAAATGTATCGTATTAAACATTATTTATCTTAACGGGATTAATGGAACTATTATTAGTTTAGCTATCCCTTGACAAACATTACAATTAGGAAGATACAGAAGTTAGTATCAATTCTATTGGTATATTTTACTCTTATATGTATAAGCACTAAGAAACCTTCTTATGAATGAACACATAGGTGTGGAAGCAGTTTTGTTATAGCAATATAACTCAATTACTTGCAGTCCTTAAAAATTGTATGCCCCAAACTACATAGTAACGTGTCATCAAAAGTTATGTATAATAATATGACAGCTGGCAAATGAATCAGGTTCTCCTTCAATTCTCTTGAAAACAAAGAATTGGAAACAACGTTACAGACTCCTCCATTTTCTTAGCCCCAATACTGTGACTTGTCCCTTTGTTACTGCTCAGTTTTCTCTCCCCTGGGACAGCAAGAGTCAGGAGAGGCTTGCCTGTTGTTAAGTGAGCACACAACTGTGAGGGGGGAAAACTAAAAAGGAGAATCTGCACACCTGAGGTGCCTCTTGAACAGATCCAATTGAGGTATAAGCATGTTTGCAAGCGAGAATCTGTGCCTGTGTGTCCTTTGGGAAAGTGTTCATGCACTTGCGAGGTATGCATACCTCAGCTGGAAGACCTGGGGCCTCAGCTACTCCAATAACGCACCTGATCCTTCCTCCTTCCACTCTTACTCCCCCCAGTCATCCTCCCCCCAGCAGCCAGAACCACCTTTTACAAACGTAACTCAGACGGCATCATGTCCTCCTTAAAACCTTTCAATGGCTTCCAGCCCTTTTGTAAAGCACACACTCCTTGCCGTGGGTTATATAAGGCCCTGCATTGCTCCCGCCAGTCACCCTAGTCATCCTCAAACATGGCCAGCTCTTCCTTACCCTCACAATAATAATCTACCATCATAATTGCTGATTCCTTGCCACTCTCTACCTGGCAAGCTTCTTCTCAACCTTCAGGACTCAGGACGATGTTACTTTCACAGAGGAACTTCTCTGAGCACTCAATCTAAAATAGGTTTTAACCTTCCAACTTCCGCCAATTATCTATCACTGAAAAATCTCTTCTTTTCCTTTATAGTACTTTGTAATAACTTGTTGTTTGGGGTTTTTTTTTTTTTTTTTTTGAGTCAGTCTCACTTTGTCACCCAGGCTGGAGTGTAGTGGCACACTCACGGCCACTGTTGCCTCAACCTGCTGGGCTCAGGCAATCCTTCCAACTCAGTCTTCCAGCCGGAGCTACAGACACACACTATCATACCCAGCTAACTTTTTTTGATATATTGTAGAGACAAGGTCTCGCCATGTTGCCCAGGCTGATCTCGAACCCCTGGGCTCAGGCAATCCTCTTGCCTTCGTCTTCCTAAGTGCTGAGATTACAGACATGAGCCACCTTGCCTGGCCCTACTCTGTGATAACTTGTAACTAAATGTTTGTTGGGCTAGTATCTGTGTCCCCCTCCAAACTGTAAGGTCTCAAGGGAGAAACCAAAGTTGCTTAATATATCACTATGTATCATCCAGGATGAACAAAAGCACTCACTGAATGATCAAAAAGGACCTGCTGAATGAAGGAATGACCAAATAAACCAAGAGCAAATACTGTTTTCTGCTTAAATGCTTCCGGGGTTCTCTACTGCCATGAATATAAAAGGAATATTCCTGAATAAAACTGAACATGCTTCAGCATGATCTGACTGTGCACACTTGGGCTAATGATCTCATTTTCTCTTCTCTTCCTCACATAGTTCTTGCCATTTATATCTACCTTGAACCGTAACTACTAACCACCAATAGTTTCCTAGGTATAGCTTTTACCTATGCTGTTCCCTCTACATCAAATGCATTGAACGTCCTTCACTTCTTTGCCTAATTCTTTCTAAGACTCAACTCGTATATAGCCACGTTCTCCAAGAAGTCTTCTGTGGACCTCTCCAATCTAAATCACATGCTTGCCCCTCCTCCCAAATTCTTTTTTTTTTTTTCTCTCCCAAATTCTTAAAACACAGTATTAAGACCTCTACCATGGTACCCAACTAAACCATAATTTTAAGTTAATTCTTCAGTCTTTCCCAATAAACTATGAGCTTCTAAAAGGCAGGGGCTATATCTATTACCTTTTCATTTTCAGTGTTTAATGTAGCATCTAGAAAAATACAAGACATATTTTTAAATGTAGAAAAGGTAGCATAAGTAAAAGTCTTATCTTATTTTCAATGCACTACCTTCATTTAAAAAACAATGAGGGAAATATAACTCACACATATTTAGACCAGTAAAATATTATGTTTATAAAATCCCAAACTAAACTGTACTCTGGGAATAGGAAAGAAGGACTGAGGAACACAATTATAGTTCTATTATCTTCTACAGGCTACACTACTAACAGTGCTGTTTATGTAGTAGCAACTGTTCTATCTGAAATGTGCTTGAGTATTATGGTGATAACTGCTGTATAAGTGAATGGGTAGACTTGAAGTCAGCAAAGAACCTAATAAGCCTTTAAAAGTAGGTCAGGCACCGTGGTTCATGCATGTTCCTGCACTTTGGGAGCCCAAGGCAGAAGGATCACTTGAGGTCAGAAATTCAAGACCAGATGGGGCGACATTGTGAGACCTCATCTTTATAAACATTTTTAAAAAGTGAGTCAGGTGTGGTGGCACACGGTCCCAGCTACTTGGGAGGCTGCGATGGGAGGTTCATTTGAGCCCAGAAGTTCAGGCTTCAGTGAGCTATGATCATACCACTACACTCCAACCTAGGCAAAACAGTGGGACCTTGTCTCTACATACATACATACATACATACATACATAATCCTTTAAAATGCCCACTAATCTATAATTACCTAACAAATCATAATCTAATCACCTTGAAGGTCAAGACTGTATACTTAATATACAAACCAAATAACATCAAAATGTCAATTTGAAAAACGAGTATCACTGTAAAAAAATGGGTTATTAAAATAAAAATCAGAACACATGTGTAAATGTTAATTATTTTATAGAGAATATACCTTCATCATTGCTCAAAATATTAAGAAATATTCTTTAGGAGCAAATATAAATACAGCTTAATGAACCATATAATAAAGTCTTACTACTATACAGGCATTTTATAAAACCTTTCTTTAGTCAGTAGGTTGGGTTACAAATGACTTCTTCAAAAAATAAATTTACCCTCAGAGAACACCAGTGATTATATTTAAAACATTCTTTTCAAGTGTTAAGCAAACTTTCAAAACTTTTAAGCTTATAACAGTATGACTAAGCTAGACATATTGCTCCTTAGCCCCTGGTAATTATGAGACTTGCTGAAGAGAACTTGCTTATGATCATTTTAAGAAAGTAGACTCACATATTCATAGAAAACACAAGACGTGCCAAAGCGGAGTAGAGAAAATTTCAGAAAAAGATTCCCATGTGGAAAGGGATAAAATAAAAGGAGTCCTTGGGCTTTGCCCTAGGGGATCATTCACTTCTATCCTTCAAGTTGCCAACATAGGTTAGAGGGCCTCTTCCTTCATTAGGTCATCACACAACTGCTCTCAATTTCCAGCATGGGCTCAATGTGGGGCAGCATGTATTAGGAACACAGGTACTACAAGGGGACCCTGTGAGAACACAGGGAAGGCATCAAGAAATGTCTTCCTTTGGGGAGTTTTTCCCCGCTGAAACTTTAGAAAGTTCTGTGTCTTATTTTAACAAGAATTATCGTTCCTAAACAGTTCTATTTTGCTCTTGGAGGAATCAAGAGATGCAGACATCCTCTTCCTATCAGTCATTTCTTCTCTGAGGCTAAATTTAAGTAAGAAATGCATAATTTTTGGACCCCGAGGAAGATAATAAGAATAACATCCCTAGCCAAAAACACTTCATCCCTTTAAAGCATTTCAAAAAGAATTATTTGCCACCATGCATACAATTAATACACAAAAGTAAAATTAACAGGAGTTGAAAGACAGGAAAAGATAAAAATAAAAATACGAGAAGAGGAGGATGGGACAATAGATAAAAGTTGTAAGGCTTCAGAAGTACAAATGTGAAAGCAGTTTCTTCATACCCTGAACTACTTAAAGCCCAAATGACTGGTCTCATGCAATATTCCACTCAACAACTTCAGACAGGCAGTGAGTAGCAGAATAATGGAAAACAAGACAAACAGGAAAGAGAGAAGGAAAAAAGCATGCAATTAAAAGCAAAATTTATACAACCACTTGGGAAGACAGTTTGGCAGTTTCTTACAAAGCTAAATACTTTCTTAACATATGATCTTACCATACGATCCAGCAGCCACACTTGCAGGTATTTATGCAAATGAGTTGAAAACGTCTCTTATAAAAACCAATGTTTATAGCAGTTTTATTAATGACTGCCAAAAACTGGAAGGTATCAAGATGTCCTTCAACAGGTGAAGGAATGAACAAACTGTGGCACTTCCATACAATGGAATATTATTCAGAGATAAAGAGGAGCTTATTACAAAGCCACAAAAGGACATGGAAGACCCCTAAGTGCAGAGGCTAAGCGAAAGACGTCAATCTGAAAAGGCTACTTTCTGTATGATTCCAGCGATCAGTAAAGGAACAGGCAAAACTACAGAGACAGCTAAAAGATCAGGGACTGAGGAGATGGAAGAGGGACAAGTAGGTGGAGCACAGAAGACCTTTAGGACAGTGAAACTACTCTATGATACTGTGATAGTGGATACACATCATTAGACATTTGGCAAACCCATGGACTCATGCATCACAAAGAGTGAACCCTAATGTAAACCATGGGTGATGTAGTTAATAACAATGTATCAATATTGGTTCATCAGTTTTAACAAATACCATACAGCTCACAATAACATCAGTGGACAGATCAGGGTGGGGGGAGTCCCCAAAGATTCATATCACTCTCTCATGGAACTCTTTTTACTAGTTAGCATTTATGTTTCTCCCACAATGAAATGAAAAGGAAACAATTACTGTAAAACTAAATGTCATGAATGTCTGTGCATAGTAGTTCCAAAACCTTAAGTCACATTCTCATAAACGGAATTGGGACTACAGCTTTCACTTGTTAAAACTATTCCTTCCATTCACACTTCCCATCTATAGTTAATCTTCCTAATAAGTCAAAGGCAAGGGTAAAGAATCTTAAAAGATGTAGAAAATATACAAAATAAATACCAAACAGCAACAGCAAAACTCTTTAACAGTAACCTCAAGGCTGAAACAAGCTGATCTGGGACTCAAGTGTATGGTACCTAGGCCCTTTGTACTCAGTATTAACTGTATTATTTTTTATAACTTTAACTGATCCTTTGAAAGAGACAGGGTATAAAATAAACTATTTGCTATCTGAAATTAACATCTATGAGTCAGAAATGCTTGTTTTCTCATTAAATTTAAAAGCCAGGCTTGTGCCCAGTATTGCAACAAACAGAAAAGTTGCATTTCTTCCTCCTGCCCTCCCTCCCCTTCTTTCTTTTCTTTTTTTTTTTTTTTTTGAGTCAGAGTCTCACTCTATTGCCACTGTAGCCTTGACCTGCTGGGCTCAGGTGATACTTTTGCCTCAGCTTTTCAAGTAGCATGGACCACAGGCACAGGCCACCACACCTGGCTTCTGTTTAAATTTATTGCAGAGAGGAGGTCTCACCAAGTTGCCCAGGCTGTTCTTGAAGCCCTGGTCTCAGGCAATGCTCTCTCCTTGGCCTCCCAAAGTGCTATGATTACAGGTTTGAGTCACCACTCCCGGCCGACAAGTTGCGTTTCATCTCATCAAGTATATGAGCATACACCACATAAATATATATGACATCAGACCTAAGTTATGAATGCAGAGACCTCAGCATTAACATGAGTCAATTACTACTCACCTATATTTCAGTTCTTATTGAAGTCTAAATACATATACTGAATGAAGTACTTTTGAAACCCTACAAATATACAATATGCACAGTTTACCTAAACTACCCTGGTTGGGTTTTACCTTTTGTCTAACCAGCAGCATTGCTAGTAACTGTATAAAATCGCAGACCTGTTTTTCAGCATTGGTCCTGGCTGATTCCTCTTGTGCTAGCACCATTTCCCGCTCTGCTGTTATCTGTACACTTTCTCTTAGTGCTTCTTCCAGCTCTTCAATCCTGTCATCCTTCTTACGGAGACTGTCCTGGAAAACGATGGAAGACTAGGTGAAGTAGATTAATTGGCTGACCCAAGGAGAGCCTATCTATCAAGAAAGGGCCATTTGCTCATTAAATGTTCTTCCCTTCATAAGCGAATCCAGGCCAAAAAGATATCTTCAGAGAGGAAAGAATAAAACAAGGAAAGAAAAGAAGTAAAGGAGACTGAAGTAGTATAGTATTAAGAGCAAAGGGCCAAGTTAGTTAAGCAAGACAAACGTGATGGGTTTGCTCTCTGCAACAGAGAGAATAAAACCGCGTTTGACAGCAAAAGGTGGCAAGGCCTTTATTATTTAAACACAAAGCTGTTTTTTATCTACTCTGTAAACTAAGCTTAAAGTCAGCTTTGAGGAAGTCTAAGTAAAGTCCCAATACCAAAACATTCTCTTTCCCTGCAAAGTTAAGCCTAGGTGATAAAGTTAAGCAAACAGCATGATCTTTCGGGCAATTTTCTTCACATAAACACCTGTTGGCAAACTAATTTTTAAAAAAGAAATAAAAAAGCAGAGGATGCCTCCTAAAAAATCACAAGAATCTCATATAAGAAGACCAAAAACGACAGCTGGATATAAAGAACTGACAGAAGAATGAGAAATGTAGTCAGCCAAGCAAATCCCCTTTAGTCCTGATATTCTACACAATTTTAAAACATAGTTTTTGGGGAGGTAAATGTGGATCTATCAGAAAGACAAACGCAATTCTACAGGTCTTTCAGTTCATTTAAGGTAGCAGAGGTCTTGAAGAAAGAAGAATAAATGAAGAAGAGTTCAAGGAGGATGAAGAACTGGATTCATCAGGTTGCTATAAGCACTTCCTCCTTAAATTCTTATAGAACCAGATGAAACAGATAAAGTGCTGCCTTTTAATAATATATATAAAAAACAATGTTTGCTAAACCATTCTCCAACTTTTGTCATATTCATATCAGGAAAAGATATCAAAGAATTTTGTCTTTTATCTAAGCAACTCTCAACTATGCTGCAGTCTATTTTATAAGTGTAAGATAAAAGACAATCTTTTTTGACAACTTTGTCTTCAAAACTCCAGAATTTGAAATCTGTCCATGGTAAGTCAGCTTCTTCTCTCCACTTTGGAAGAATAGCATCTATTATTTAACATCATTCCTAATAAAAAGTTGATAAATCTTATGCTCCCATTTATCTGAATTTTAAAAAATGAGATTTAGAAAAAAGAATATTTGCATTTTGGTGATGTAATATTATGATAATTATTTTTTTAAAAGTTTCCATTCTTGTCAAAGTTAATATCATAATATAGTGGGATCTATTTCCATAAGTAAGGTTCTGTTTTATACAAAGCAGTTTAACTATATCAAAAAATGTTCTTTGTTGAAAACTTCATGCTACCCACTGGCTTGATATGAGCAGCAGAGTTCAGTAGAGGTTGCTAGGCGATGCCACAGAGAGACAGGGAATGATGCCAGTGAAAACAAAGGCCAAGGTGGTTTCTTCGAAATCAAAGAAAACCAAATGTAAGAGTGGGATTATGAGTTAAGGGATGAATGCAATGATCAGTTCAGTGTTCTCAAATCCTCTAATGAGTGAGAATAATATTTGTAGCAACACAGGATTCTATAATAATGACTGCTACTAGCATTAAGAAATACTAAGGGCCAGTCGCGGTGGCTCAAGCCCGTAATCCCAGCACTTTGGAAGGCCGAGGTGAGGGGACTGCCGAGGTATCGCTGCCCAGGCGGGTCTCGAACCCGCGGGCTCAGGCAATTCACTCACCTCAGCCTCCCAAAGGCGTGGGATTACAGGCTGAGCCACCGAGCCCGGCAAGAAGAGTCTTTTAATTCTACAAATGCTGAAGTACCAACCACACTGCTAGGTCATATTTATAGTTGTTCTTGTCCTCACTTTTTCAAGAAGACTAAATACATTTTTCTGTATACAGACTATAATATGGGTACTTCCTATTAAAAATTTAGAATGCCAAAATCTATTCAAGAATACCCTGGGCAACTTGGTGAGACCTCGTCTCTACAATAAATAAAAAAAAAATTAGCCAGGAGTGGTAGTGTGTGCCTATAGTTCCAGCTACTTGGAAGGCTGAGATGGAAGGATTACCTGAGCCCAGCAGGCCAAGACTGCAGTGGCCATGAATGTGCCACTGCATTGCAGCCTGGGCAACAGAGTGAGACTCCAACTCAAAAAAATAAAAAAGAAACACTAGACTGGGGAGTGGTTCATCCCTGTAATTCCAGCACTCTGGAACACTGAGGTGAAATAATTGTTTGAGCCCAGGAGTTTAAGACCAGCCCAGGCAACACAGCGAGACCTTGTTTCTACAAAAATCAAAACATGACCTGGGCATGGTGGCGTGTGCCTATAGTCACAGCTACTCAAGGGGCTGAGGTGGAAGGATCTCTGAGCCCGGGAGGTCGAGGCTGTTATGGCCTGTGATTGTGCCACTGCACTCCAGCCTGGGGCAAGAATGAGAACCCAACTAAAAAAAAAAAAAAAAAAAAAAGTAAAAGAAAAATAAACAGTAATGTTCCTCATTAATGTTGTGGAAAACTCTGTATTATGCTTTTGTCCAGTTTATCTTATCCCACTCTTAAACTGTTTTTTGGAGATCTCCAGAGAGGTTTCTGTTATCCAAACCCAAATTGAGGCTGAAACAGTAATTCTAAATAACTTCCCAAGAATCTATTTCAAGCAAACAGCTTTAGTTGTACACCTGCATGGAGTAAAAAATAGCTTTGTGGCTGTATCTATAGAATTTTTTTAGAGGGAAAATGATGAGTAATTTGTCATAATTGCAGAGAATTAGTGTAGTTTTCATTGTATAGGTTTCTTTGAAACCAGTGGTGAAACTAGTTTACCAGATGGGCTCAGTATGCAAGGTCATTTAAGAAACATCTTCTGGACTTAACAGCAAAGTCCAGTTCAACACCTTAATAAAAAAGATGAAAAGCAAAAACCAAGTGAAAATGCAAATCAAAGGAGAGGACTGTTAAATAATGTTTATGCAATACTATATGTTGCATATAATCTCAATGTAAAGCTAAACATAGAACCATATGCTCTAAGAAAACTGTATTAAAACCACGGTAGCAGGAGGAGAATGAAGACTGCAAATACCCCCTCACTATCACTAAAAACAGCCACTACTACTTTATCTATCTAGTGAATAAAATTTGGAGCCTGTTTTAGTTTTGGAATAGATACCTGCTAAAGTAGACCAAGGAAGTTTCCTTTGTGTTGTGCCGTACCTTGAATCTACTATTTAATAAAATACTAAGCCAAAAAGTAAGAAGAAGAGTCTTTTATTTTTTTATTTTTATTTATTTATTTATTTTTGAGTTGGAATCTCACTCGGTCGCCCAGACTGGAGTGCAGTGGCCGCTCCCGGCCACTGCAGCCTCGACCTGCTGGACTCCGGTGATCCTTCCGCCTCAACCTTCCAAGTAGCCGGAATTACAGGCGCGCGCTACCACGCCCGGCTGATTTTTCTGATTTATTGTAGAGATGAGGTATCGCTGCCCAGGTGGGTCTCGAACCCGCAGGCTCAGGCAGTCCACTCACCTCAGCCTCCCAAAGGCGTGGGATTACAGGCTGAGCCACCGAGCTCGGCAAGAAGAGTCTTTTAATTCTACAAATGCTGAAGTACCAACCACACTGCTAGGTCATATTTATAGGTGTTCTTGTCCTCACTTTTTCAAGAAGACTAAATACATTTTTCTGTATACAGACTATAATATGGGTACTTCCTATTAAAAATTTAGAATACCAAAGAAAAGATCTTAAAAACTTTCAGAAAGGCCAAAAATGATAACTTGTATGATCAAAAAATTAGCACATACTAGAGTTTTAAAATGGTAACATGGCATCCTAGAAGACAAGCAAGTAATGCCTTCAAAACTCTGAGGGAAAAAAAATGACTGTAATCTAGAATTCTGTATCCAAACCATTTGCCAAATATGAGAACAGAATGCAAAATCCCAAAAAATGTACCTCAATCACAGACTGTCTCAGGAAGCTACTATGGTGCGTGCACTCTATCGAACTGAAATAAACCTGAAGGAAGACATGGTATCCACAAAAAAGGGATCTACCACAGGGCTGTGAAGAAGGGAACCTCAAGGTGACAGAATCTGGAGAGGAAGACCGATTAGAGCAGAGAAAGAAAACTGACGCTTCCAAGACAAAAAGCAGATGTACAAATTACCTGAGGGTAATTAATAAGGAATAACTTTATAATAGTAAAAATACTGGGAGGAATTTTATAGTGCTAGCAAGGAATTTGGGAATAAACTGGTGATACAAATAACTAATCAAACAAATAAAATACCCAAGATAGGGAAAACTAAAGCACACAAGAAAAAATTACAGTTCAAGTCATAATATACTATGTGCCTCAGACACAATCATGCAAACCTTGATATAACTACACTGGAAGAACGGAAAGAAAGAAGCATGTGTGGTGGCTTGTGTAAAAATGTTAATTCCTCCTTATTCATGATAAGAAGTCAACAGACAATGCCCAAATAAGAAAACAGAGCAGCAATATTAGAATGTCATTTGGAGAGATGGAAATAAACAGCAGAAGAAACGATCAAAAGAGGTTAAAGTGGTTGTGGAGAAAGAGGAATCAGGGTTTGATAAGAAGATAACTATCGTGGGAAGCTATGTGGTATTATTTCATTTTGTAAATCATATAAAATATGTGCTATTCTGATTGTAAAAATCGAAACCAAATTGAAAAATATGTTAAAACAATCACATGTACTACAAATAAATTAATAATGACATAAAGAAATTCTGTAAATTGTTACAAGTGTGGTTATGTAGCTATAGATACTTTAAATGTGTGGAAAGAGAACAGTAGATTGGCTAAATATATTTCCACATAGTACTCACAGTCAAAAGAAAGTTACAGGGAACAAAACACATATGAATTCTAAGTCACTGGGCTCGTCGTCTTTTTATTCAAAAGTCCTATGAATTTCTTCACAGTAGTAATTTATACAAATGGGTAAGAATTATGATAAGAGGTTCCTTTCAAGTCCATAGGAAACACATATATCTAAATAATAAGGGACAATAATATTACAGCAAGTTCTGCTGTTATTCTGAAGTATCTAAAACTTAAGATATTCTAATAGCAGATGTCTAAAACAAAGCACAAACCAAGAGGCTTCAAAAATTTTCCCCATCTCTTTTTCTGTGGAAATAGTGTTTTTATTATCTTCATACCAACAAAAACAGTAGTGAATAGCTAGCTTTTGGTGGTAAGAGTTTGACACGGAATTCTAGTGACAAAACTGCTCATCTAAACTATATTTAATGGTGGATTTTGGTTTGAAGGAAAAGAAAATCTGTAATCTGCTCAATGTTTGCACTTTGAGTAGAAGTGACATTTATCATCAGCTTCCTTAAAAATGTGGCGCCAAGCCGGGCTCGGTGGCTCAGTCTGTAATCCCACGCTTTGGGAGGCTGAGGTGAGTGGATTGCCTGATCCTGTGGGTTCGAGACCCGCCTGGGCAGCGAGACCTCATCTCTACAATAAATCAAAAAATCAGCCAGGCGTGGTAGCGCCTGCCTGTAATTCCGGCTACTCGGAAGGCTGAGGTGGAAGGATCGCCGGATCCCGGCAGGTCGAGGCTGTGGTGGCCGGGAGCGGCCACTGCACTCCAGTCTGGGCGACCGAGTGAGACTCCAACTCAAGGAAAAAAAAAAAAAAAAAAATGTGGCGCCAACAAGTCAGTTGGTAAAGACATCAGATCAGACTTTAGAAAGTGCAAAATGCAACAGACGTCACACTTCTGTTCTCAGGCCCACATTTCAGGAAATAAGAGGACTTGCTGAAGCCTCGGGGAAGTGTTTCCTGGCGGCTCAAATAGTTATAGTGCTTATACCAGGTATAGTCTAAGACTCTGAATATGTGCTTTACATTCTAATCTGTATTTTCTCTTTCAAAAAGTCCACATTCATCAGTCCTCATGATAAACCATGAGGCAGTCAAGTCATTCTGACTCTGTAATGTTGAAGAAATATCCATACACTATGCCACTCCAAATTCCTTTCTATACCTAGGATACTCCTCAGGTTTGTAGGATTTGAAGCATCTGGTAATTAGGAAGCTGTTTTACTAGAATTAAACATAGCTAAAGTTAAGGACATGCCACATGTAAGTTTGAGAAATTATTGTAGCTTATATGCATTCTTAATGTGCTTCCAACTTAGAATAAAATCTTGACTTCTTCAGCTGAATATACTATCTGTACTGTCCAATGCAGCAGCCACTAGTAACAAGTGACTACCGAGCACTTAAAATGTGGCTAGTTCAAGTTGACAGGTGCCATAAATACACACAATTTCAAAGACTTAGTCTTTTAAAAAAAGATGTGCAATACTTCTTTAATAGTGCTCATATAGATTATACATTGATATTTTAGATATATTTAATTTAATACAATGTCATTAAAATTAATGTCATTTGTTTCCTTTCAGGTTTTTAAATGAGGCAATTAAAAAATTCAAAATTATACATGTGGCACACATTACAAGAGAGAGCAGTTTTAATATATGAAGTATATCTATTAAAGGTTATATAGCACATAATGTTTCACAGAAGACTGTAACACTTTTCCTAGCTTATAGCCTATTAGCACACAAATATGAGTTAAATAGGTGATAGTCATTAAGATACACACCACCAAAAACTCCAACAATACTTGGGCCTGATAACTACCACAGTGACAGTATTAACAAAACAATTTTAAATACTCTTCTGCCAACAGAAAAAATTGAACTGTGGATTTGGGGGTAAAAATATCCAGACTATAGCAGATCACTTTAATACTTGATATAAATACCGGTATTAGTTGTTGTTATATAGTGAGTTATCTCAAAACTTAACAGTTATGACAGCAGTAAACATTTATTATCTCACATATTTCCTGTGAGTCAAGAACTCAAGAGCAGCTCAGCTTATTAGTTCTGGTCCCAGGGTCTTTCATGGGGTGGTAGTCAAGATGTCAACCAGCTTCAGTCCTCTGCTTCCACCTAAGATGGTTGTCAAGCCGCTGCTGCTATTGGCAAGGGATCTCTGTTCCTCTCCAAACAGGGCTGCTTGAGCATCGTTACAACATGGAGGTTGGTTTTCACAAGAGCAAGTGATTCAGGAGAGAAAGGCAAACACACCAATGTCTTCTAGTTAATACCATTACTTCTGCTTCTGTTGCTCACACAGGCCAATTCTGATACAGCGAGGGAGAGGATCTGGAGTCACCCTGGAGGACACAGCTCCAGTATAACAAAACTGAATTATCAATGAAGTCAAAATTTCTTCTAAGAGAAAGATGCCTGTTAGGCTAACAGGGCTTTTACTACAAAGACATAGACTTTGGTATAAGACTAAAATGGAACCCAAACTTATTTAGAATAAAAAAGGCAGATATCCAGGATACTACAAAACTGGGATATGGATCAGCAAATCACTAGGTGTAAAATCAGCAAAACATGCATTGTGTCAGGATTTAGAATAAAATCTGCAGTTGCACTGAGTTCTAATGAGAGATGTCTACTTGTGATTACAATAAAAACTAGAGTAACTCAACTCAACTCATTGGCACTTCAGTATTAACAATACCTAATGATGTGCCAATTGTCAAAGTTCAGCTGAAAAATATTATTGGGCAAATTTTTAAAGAGATATACAGTGGAAGTTTACTCATAAGTTTAGCCATGACATTTGAGTGAGTCCTCACATTTTATTGTTTGAGGAATAAATAATTTTTTAGAGAAAATATGGGAATGAAATAATAGAGTCTTGATAGCCCCCAATGAATAAAGACTCTCTTTAAACTCCTCTTCTCTCATGAATTTTCACTGTAACTGATTCTATTCTTCAAGGAGACAGAAGGAAAAGCAAAATTTAAAAATTAGCCAAAAAAAGTCTAATTTAAAATTAAATATTGTATTTCAAAACTGCTACAAAAGTATATTTTAAATGTTCTTATCAAAAAGAAATGCTAAGTATGTATAGTGATGGATATGTTAATTAGCCTGATTTGTTAATTCGCCTGATTTGATCATTCCACAATGTATACATACATCGAAACATCATACTGTACCCTACACATACGTACAATTATTATTTGTCAGTTAACAACACAATTAAATTTTAAAAATAAAAGTAGAAGCTGGGCATGGTGGCTCACACCTGTAATCCCAGCATTTTGGGAGGCCAAGGTCAGAGGACTGCCTGAGCCCAGAAGTTCAAGACAAGACCTTAACTCTAGTTTAGGTAACATGACAAGACCTTAACTCTGCAATTAAAAAAAAAAAAAAAAATCAAGAAAATTAGCTGGGTGTGGTGGTGCATGCCTGTAGTCCCAGCTATTGGAAGGCTGCAGCAAAAGGATCACCTGAGCCCAGCAAATTGAGGTGACCGTGATCGTTCCACTGAACTCCAGCCTGGGCGACAGAGGGAGACTCCAACTCAATAATAATAAAACAACAACAACAACAACAACAACAAAGAGAGGAACTGCTTAAACTGTTTGGAGTTCATCAGTTTTACAGAATTCAGTGTTTGGAAGAAAAGTATTAAACTGGAAGCCAGGGGAACAAGACCTGTCCTCACTTGGATATTCCACTCTGTCTAAACAATTTAGGCAACCCAAAATTTAGAAATGTACTGTGTGTCACAGACATCTCACTTAATAGCTACCTAGAGAAGTAAAAGAATATGTTTTATCATTTTAAATAGTTCATATCACCTAAAATGAAAGCCATATCTAGAGTTTTACTTCAACTGCTATTAATCATGTTTGCACTCAACAAAACCATTGGGTACATGAAGAAGCCTACCTTTGCCTATACTTATTAGCTGAGGTCAGGTGATAACGCTTCAGAGTACAGGGTTCAGGACAGAAGGCTTGTGTGAGTACTTTAGGGGTCTCCCCCTTTAGAGGAAGGGGGAAGCTACCAAAAAGTTCCTCATCTCCTTAAATAAGAAGACTCCTATATTCAAATGACATTAGGGCAGAAGCTGGGATGGTCTAACTATAACGTCACTCGGGCAAATTAACAAGGAGACAGGACCCTTTAGCAACTCCCAGCATACCATCCCCAATATGTCCCTCAAACTTTAATTTCTTGACGTCACCTCTGTTAACATCAAGTTACAGCCAGGCTCGGTGGCTCAGCCTGTAATCCCGCGCCTTTGGGAAGCTGAGGTGAGTAGCTTGCCTGAGCCCAAGGGTTCGAGACCCGCCTGGGCAGTGAGACCTCATCTCTACAATAAATCAAAAAATCAGCCGCGCGTGGTAGCGCGTGCCTGTAATTCCGGCTACTCGGAAGGCTGAGGCGGGAGGATTGCCGGAGCCCAGCGGGTCGAGGCTGCGGTGGCCGGGAGCGGCCACTGCACTCCAGTCTGATTGACAGAGTGAGACTCCAACTCAAAACAAAAACAAAAACAAAAACAAAAAAAATCAAGTTGCATATCACTGCAGCTCAAAGACTCTAGCCTTCACTGCCTTTCTTTCAACTCGAACATTCACTCAATCAGCAAAATGAAGATAAAGAAAAAGACAAGGAAAAAGACCAATTAAAAATTAATGTGTTACATCAATTAGGGTACCTGATCTCAAACCAGGCAAAGGGAGGCCTGAACTTTAGCTGTACAATGACCACTTGTATGTCTAATGCTGAATTATATCCCACATCTTTAAAATAAAAAAATAAAATAAAAATTAATGTGTTGCTCCCTTCAAACATCTCCCTCAAAAAAAAAAAAAAAAATTTAAGGCTCACTAATACAGTAACATAAAAAGAAACGAGTTGATGATGGCAGATCCTATTAAGCTTTTCCCTCTTTTCAGCAGAAGAAGGAAGGCCAATTCAGATGTCACAAAGATTATCTAAGGTAAAATAGCCTCCCACATTCTCCTCCCTTTCCCAATTCTCACTCTGGCATGGTAATGGAGGTCATTTATTTTAGTTAATATTAAGAGCTGCTTCCTTGGGAGTAAACACCACTTACCAGATAGACTTTAACATGTTCTGAAAGATATTAATGTTAACTGCTATCCATTATCCTTAATGTAAGAAGACAGCAATTCTTTATTACCCTCAACCCCACGGCTTATTCTGCCTCCCTCTTCGCCATCCCCCAAGCATACATACACATGCAGAAGGTTTCATTAAAATCATTCAACATGTCAGAATTCATTTTCCAACTCCTTAGATGCTTTGCAGGGGAAAAAAATTGAAGCCAGATGCACTGATGAAGTCAATTTTTAAAAAAGAAAGCTAGCCTAACACAGAGACAGAATTTGGTTACACATCAACTACTTTTTATTTGAAGGCAATGTTTTGGGTTACATTTAAAAATATTATCTTCTCCCTTCTCTTTAAAACTCCTCAAGTATCCCCCCAAGTTAGAGCTGTTATAACCTCAATTGTCAAAAACCAAAGTCAAAACAAATTAAAGAAATAAAAAATATATGAAACAATGTTTTATATGAATAACTTTGATGGGGCATCTAGTACAAGTCTCCCATACATATCGGGAAGATTCTCATCTTGAAAATTCTGGCAGCTGGGTATGAGAAACTTAAGCAAGTACATGGGATTTACCTAATCCTAGGACATTACAGATGATCTGCAATGCTTGTAACAGGAACAGGCATATATTTCCAAAGTTTACCAAAAAATCCTAAAGATAGGGCAACCCCTTTGGGTCCGCTCCCACTGTGGGAGTTTCTCTATCCTCTCAATAAATCCTGCTTTCTCAAAAAACAAAACAAAACAAAAAAACCCAAAGATAATCTTTTACATAAAATAATAAATAACTGATGTGGTCCATACGTTTGTTGTCTTAGAAAATGAACTACAAGCATGCCTGCTTTTCTTCTTGTAATTATAAAGTACTCGTTTTCATTGGCACAACAGGGCGACTATAGTTAATAATAATTTACTATATATGTTAAAGTAACCAAAAGAGTGAAATTGAAATGTGCCTAACATTCCGTTGATTGGAGACCGCAATTACCCTGACTTGATCATTATACATTATATGCTTGTATCAAAACATCACATGTAACTTATACATATGTACAACTATCATGTATCCATAATAATTAAAAATTTAAAAATTAAAAGGCAATTTTGGAAATATCACCTTCCAAATGAAAACCAAGAAGCACTCCTACAATAATACTAAGGAAAGGCGTAAGCCATTCATTTCACTCAAGTGAGAGCACAGTAGTCCACTTGTAAGAACTTTAGTGCCAAATGAAACTAACTACTCATCATTTTGTGGAGAGCATTCTTTTAATAAGCCCAAAGGATGTGGCTAAATGTTCCCACAGAATAAAGCTAAACTCAACTGTAGGGAATGACCCAGTAGGCTTATACATTAGTTCTGTCAATAAACATCCTTTCCATAAATTTCATGGCTATCAAATGCAACTGAATTTTGGCCAGAGGGAAAAAAGTACTATAGAATCGACTTGAAATACTGCAGAGTTTGAAAAAATAATTTTAAGGTCTGTTTTTATTTTATAACTGGCAAAAAGTGGCACAATTTGAGATAGGAGATTTTAAAAGTTGCACATGTAACCAATAATTTGAGTAGGTGCTTCACCTGCAGGAAAAGAGAATTTTCATGTGCAATTTCAGCAATGGTTTTAGACAGGGTTGTAAAAACAGATGTTGATTTATACATACACTTTTTTCATTTAATATTTGTTAAGAACACCATAGGCCGGGCTCGGTGGCTCAGTCTGTCATCCCAGCACTTTGGGAGGCCGAGGCGAGTGGATTGCTTGAGCCCGCAGGTTCAAGACCCACCTGGGCAACTTGGCGAGACCTCGTCTCTACAATAAATAAAAAATTAGCGAGGCGTAGTAGTGTGCGCCCGTAGTTCTGTCTCCTTCGAAGGCTGAGGCGGAAGATCACCAGAGCCCAACAGAATGAGGCTGCGGTGGCCGGGAGCGTGCCACTGCACTCCAGTCTGGGTGACAGAGTGAGACTCCAATGCAAAAATAAATAAATAAATAAAAGGACACCATAAAAGCTCGTCTATGCCCATATTCTATATAGAAAAAGCCCTGTTTCGCTAAGAAAAAAAAAATAATAATTCAAAAGGAAGAAAGGAGAAAGTGAAGAAGGTCTGAAAACAGGAAACCAAAATTTATTTTCATAAAAACAAGAAAAGCATTAATATATTTGATGTATTAATGTATCATATACTATTTCTAGAAAGAAGTCAGATCATCTTAATTTTTAAAAAGATTTTCTTAAATAATTATACCCATAGCCAAAGTAGTCTTCATTTCAGAAAGAAAAAAACTCTCATCAAAATGGAAGAACCTGTTTTTGTATGTAAACCAAATCAAATTTCAGAGAAAAACACAAATATTTGTTTCACCAACTATGTATCTAAGAAGAAAATATGCTTCAATATATGTGAAGCTGATTTCCTGCATCTCTATTTCTATTGTTTTCAACATCTTTCAACTTTGTCCTTATACGCATTGGTCTCAGGAGAGCTGACTCAGAGCCATAGCATTCTTTCAGCAGTCCCATTAATCTCTCTGACAGCAAGCTCTCTCAAGGTTAAATTCAGATACCTATCTTTGTTATAAATAAAAACAAAGCCCCAAACCACTACAATATGGGCCCTCTTTCAGTCTACTCTATTTTGCATTATTAGAATGTGACTAAAACTTACAGCTTTGCCAAAAGACGTACTTGAGTATTATTACTCAAAGAATAAAAACACACAAGGTAAATATTATCAACTAAGGGTAGATGGCACTTCCTTTGTTAAAATATGAAAGACCTTAAAGGGTAACCTATGGCATTATGGAGAATATTTTCTGAATGCTGAACTGAATATCAAAGTTTCAATTTTTATAACTAAAATTTCGAATTTCATTTTTATTATTTATAACTCAATAATTATAGATATAATTAATGAACCTATATAAAACTTGTATAAGAAAGGCTACAGAGAAATTTTTAAAATAACCTTTCACTTATGGCAGACATAAGCCAAATGAGAAGGGAGAAGAAAACTGGTTAAATCACAAAGGAACAATAATAAAACAAGGTATCTAAAAGTATAAAAACAATAAAGCATAAATAAACATATAGGGTAAAAAACAACAGATAAGACAATAACAAGAACTGGGTTGAGTTCATCAATAAAGGTTAATTTTAAGGCAGAATCTTTATGTGGTATAACCGGAAATCCACTAGAAAAAGATTCTGCATGTAGAAGAGCACAGACTGGGAAACCAGCACATTATATTCAGAGAATACCAACACTATCGCTTGCTTACAAGAGATATGCTAGTGCATATCTTACCTGAATATAAGGTTATAAAAAAAAACACACTTAGAGGGTTTGGTTAATAAGAGACTCCAAATGCTAAGTGCCATAATCTGAATGTTTGTGTCCCCTGAAAATCTGTATGTTAAAACCTATTCACAAATTAGCACGCGGTGCCTTTGGGAGGTCATTAGGTCATGAGAGCAGAGTCCTCAAGAATGGGATTAATACTTATAAAAGAGACCCCAGAGAGCTACTTCTTCCCTTTCCAACATGTGAGGACACAGTGAGAAGGTGCCATCTACGAACTAGAAAGCAGGCTGGTATCTTCATCTTAGACTTCCCAGTTCTAGAACTGTGAGAAATAAATTTCTGTTATTTATGTTAGTCAGTTTATGGTATTTTGTTACAGCAGCCCAAATAGACTAAAACACCAAGCTAAGATGCATGTGACTGAAAGTTCCTAACATCTATAAATATAATTAAAATCAATAAAGATTTAAGGAGTACCAGAGCAACGCACGTCAAAGAAAAAGCCCATAGCCACCATCACGGCTGGCTTTCTTCCACAAGCACCTCCTGGCTGGAGGTCAACATTAAAGTCCACCACCTTGGATATACTGTCTCAGCTTTAGGGACAGACTCAGACTTTGGGAGGCCAAAGTGAGTGGATTGCTGGAGCCTGTGGGATTGAGATCAGCCCAGGCAACTTGGCGAGACCTCATCTCTACAATAAATCAAAAATTAGCCGGGCATAGTAGCGCGCACCTGAACTTCTGGCTACTTGGAAGGCTGAGGCGCAAGAATCACTGGAGCAGCTGTGAGCATGCTACTGGGGTGGCTGTGAGCATGCTACTGCACCCCAGCCTGGGCAACGGAGTAAGACTACAACAAAAAAAAAAAAAAAATCCCAGCTTTGGGGAAGGCCTGACCCCAAACCCCAGCTAACACCATTTTCCAAGCCACACCAGCCACTCAGAATGCCATGAGCCAGTGCAGATACCGAGCACAGGACTATCACAGCTGATAATTGAGAAGCTCACCATGCCAAGACTATATTTAACCAAGGAAACCCTACAGTGCCTACGTCACCTCCCTTTCAACCTCAAATAAGAAGGAATAGTCTACCCAAATGAGAAGATACCAGAAAATTAATTCTGACAATATGAAAAAACAGAGTTCTTCAAACCCCTAAAAGACCACACTAACTCTTCAGCAACAAATCCTAACGAAAATTAAATTTTTGAAATTCCAGACTTAGAATTCAAAAGGTTGATTATAAAATTGATCAACAAACTTCAGGAGGAAATTGAAAGACATCATAAAGAAATTTAATATGCTATTCAGGATATGAATGAAAAATTCTCCAAAGAGATAGACGCTGTTAAAAATAAGCTAAGTCAGAATTCCTGAAATGGAAGAATCATTAAGGGAAGTACAAAATGCAGTGGAAAGTGTTAACAGTAGCCTAGAACAAGCAGAAGAAAGGGCCTCAGAACTTGAAGACAAAGCTTTTGAATTAATCCAATCAGACAATAAGGAAAAAAGAATAAAAAGAATAGAACACAAGTCTCCAAGAAACGTGGTATTATGTAAAATGTCCAAATCTAAGAATCCTAGGTGGTTTCAGAGAAAAAAGAGAAAGCAACAGGTTTGGAATACCTATTTGAGAGAATATTGGAGGAAAACTTCCCTGGCCTTGCCAGAGATCTCAACACACAGATACAAAAAGCCCAAAGAACCCCCAGGAGCTTCCCTGCGAAGTTATTGTGAAGGAAAGAATTTTAAGAACTGTGAGACAAAAGCATCAAATAACTTACAAAGGCAACCTATCAGACTAATAGCAGACTTCTCAGAAGAAACACTACAATCCAGAAGGGATTGGGGCCCCATCTCCAATCTGCTCAGAGCAACAATCAGCCAAGGAGTTTGTATCTCACAAAACTAAGTTTCATAAATGAAGAAGAAATGAAGTCTTTCCTAAACAAGGAAACACTCAGGAAATTTGTCACCATTAGAGAGGCTCTACGAGAAATACTCAAAGGAGTTCTAAATACTTAAGCAAAAAGTTGAAACACACCAAAAGAAAACCATAAAGCCTTATGAAGCACCAATACAACAGAGAAAATAATACACACATACGTACATAAAGCAAGCAACTGGACAACAACCAGTATAATTAATGGAATAGTACCTTACACATCATTAACTCTGAACATAAATGTTTCCAATGCCCCACTAAAATGATACAGACTGGAAGAATAAATTAAAAAAACAAGCAAACAAATTTTTGCTGCCCTCAAGAGACCCATTTAACTCACAATGACTCCTATAGACTCAAGGTGAAGGAGTGGAACAAATATTCTATGCAAATGAAAACCAAAAACAAGCAGGAGTAGCCATTCTCAAATCAGATAAAACAGACTTCAACAATGTAGTAAAAAAAAAAAAAAGACAAAGATAGTTATTATATAATGATAAAGAAATCAATCCAATGAGAAGACATAACAACTTTAACCTTTTGCCCTTGGAGACATCTTATGGATCACCTACCAGCAACTTGATCACACTTTTTAATGAAATACTAAAAAACGAATCACTTCATCATATTAAATAGTAAAGCTTTGGAACCACTTTGTTGTAATGATATTTTGCTTATAGATTTTTGGACATTGAGAAACTCATTTTTAACAAAAAAACCAAAATTTCATATCCTATATTTTTCTAACATATGGTAACATGTGAAACAGTCATGTCGTGACCTGTGCGGCTGCCTTGAGGGTCCCGAGAGAGAGTGGCGAGACATTAAGAAAGACACAGACACAAAGACATAAAGAAAAGCTGGGGCCAGGTGGGACACTTTCCTCTGATGGAGGAGAAGTGGCCCCAAACTAGCTCAGCATGTTTATTTTATAATCAACCACAAAGAAAGTTGGAAGGAATTTAAGGTCTGTGAGGGAGCCATAACGGAATTTTGTTGTTACCTAAAGGTGAGCTGTTACACGGTTATCTTGTTGTAGCTAAGGCTTTATCTGTACTATGTGTACCCAGATGTGCGAGAATCTGAGACACTGTTTTGTGCAGCAGGCTGCATCCCCTGCCTTTGGCTAGAGACCTTGCCTTCACGTGGGGTCATTAAGAGAGACCTTGCCTTTGCTTGGGGCCTTTACTCAAGGCCTGCTACAGTGACAGCACTAGTCTGCTCCCCACATCACATCGGCTCCCGATACAGTCACACTGACATGCATTGCAGGTTAATTGATACATATTGTACAATAGTAACACCTTCCACCTGGTGTTTTTCTATTTGAGCAGACAATGCAGTCTTGTTTTCTTCCTCCCACGTTAATATGCAATTTATTGTCCAATCTGTGCATCACTGTGAAAGCACTTTATACATTATCTTTCTATGTAATGCCAAGCTTTTTTTTTTTTTTTTACATATATCTCAATATATATTCCATCTCTTTATTTGCTTTCTCGTGCAATTTGAATAAAAAATTTTAAGGAAACATACTTTACAAAAAATTTGCACTGGTATAAGTTTGTCGTGTATAGTCACCAGCAATCTCTTTATGTCCCCTCAGAGGGGACATCTGAGTGAAAATAGTTTAATATATATGCACCTAACACCAGAGCCATCAGATTTAAAAAACAAATTCTACTAGACCTAAAAAAATTGATAGCCAGCAATACAATAATAATAGGAGACTTCAACATTCCACTGACAGCAATAGATAGGTCACCAAGGCAGAAGGTCAACAAAGAAACATTAGAGTTAAACCAGACCTTAGAGTAAATGGAATAACAGACATCTACAGAACATTCCACCCCAAAACTACATTTTCTCATCAGCACATGGAAGATTCTTCAAGATAGACAACATAAAAATACTGATTAATTATATAAAAAAAAAAGGTAGACAACATGATAGGCCACAAAACAAGTCTCAACAAATTCAAAAACACTGAAATTATATCAAGCACGTTCTCAGACCACAGTGGAACAAAATTAGAAATTAATTCCAAGAACTTACAAAGTCAAACAAAAGCATGAAAGTTAAACAATCTGCTGCTGAATGACCCTTGGGTCAAAAATGAAATCAGATAGAAATTTTTTAATTACTCACAATAAATGACAACAATGAAACAAGTTATCAAAACCTCTGGAACACAGCCAAAGCTATGCTCAGAGGAAAATGCATAGCACTTAAGGTCTACACTGATAAGGCTGAAAGATCACATATCAACAACCTCACATCACACCTGAAGAAGCTAGAAAAGCATGAACAAACCAAAGTCAAAGCTAGCAGAATATTAGAAATGATGACGATCAGAGCAGAACCACATAAAATTAACATTAAAAGACAATACAAAGGATCAATGAAACAAAAAATTGAAAAGATTAACAAAATTGACAGACCATCATTAAGAAGCAAAGAGAGAAGATTCAAATTAGCTCAACTAGAAATGAAAAAGAAGACATTACTACTGATATGACAAAAATTCAAAAGCTCATCAGAGATTATTATGAGCACCTCTATGCAAACAAACTAGACAATCTAGAAGAAATGGATAAATTCTTAGAAACATACAGCCCACCAAATTTGAATCAGGAAGAAATAGAAATCCTGAGCCAACCGATAATGAGTAATGAAATTGAAACAGTAATTAGAAGTCTCCCAACCAAAAAACGTTCAGGACTTGATGGACTCACTGCTGAATTCCACCAAACCTTTAAAGAAGAACTGGCACAAATGTTACTGAAGTTATTCCACAAGATTGAAGAGGAAGGAATTCTTTCTAACTCATTCTGCAAGGCCAGTATCACTCTGATAACAAAGCCAGGAAAAGACATAACAAAAAAAGAAAACTACAGACTATTATCCCTTATGAACATAGATGTGAAAATCTTCAACAAAATATAAGCAAGCCAAATTCAAGAGCACATTAAAAAAAAAAAAGTCATGGCGAAGTTGGTTTTATCCCAGGGATGCAGGGTGGCTCAACATATGCAAGTCAATAAACATGAACCACTACATAAACAGAATTAAAAACAAAAATCATACGATCATTTCATTAAACAAACAAAAAAAGCATTTGATAAAATATAGCATCCTTCTTGATAAAAACCCTTAGCAAACTAGGTATAGAGAGAACATTCCTCAAAATAATAAAATCTATATACAAAAAACTACAACCAATATCCTGAATGGAGAAAAGTTCATTGCAGTCCCCCTCAGAACTGGAACAAGGCAAGGATACCCACTTTTGCCACTCCTGTGCCACTGGAAGTTCTAGCCAGAGCAATCAGGCAAGAAAAAGAAATAAAGGGTATCCAAATTGGAAAAGAAGAAATCAAACTATCTCTGTATACCAATAATATGATCTTATACCTAGATAATACCTGAAAACTCTTTCAAAAGACTCCTGGACTAAATTTGGTGACGTTTCAGGATACGAAAATCAACACACACAAAGCAGACAGCACTGCTATACACTAACAGTGACCAAGCTGAGAATCAAACCAAGAACTCAATTCATTTACAATCACAGCTAAAAAGCTAAAATACCTAGGAAAATATTTAACCAAGGAGGTGAAAGTTCTCTACAAGAACTACAAAAGCCTGATAAAAGAAACTGTAGAGAACCCAAACAAGTGGAGAAACATTCCACGCTCATGGATTAAAAGAATCAACATTGTTAAAAATGATCATATTACCCAAAGTAATCTACAGATTCAGTGCAATCCTTATCAAACTACTAATGTCATTTTCCACAGAATTAGAAAAAAAGATCCTAAAATTCATATGGAACCAGAAAAGAGTCAGAATAGCCTGAGCAATCCTAAGCAAAAAGAACAAAGCTGGTGGCATCACATTACCTGACTTCAAATTAAACTACAAGCCTATGGTTACCAAAACAGCATGGTCCTGGTAGAAGAGCAGATACATGAACCAATGGAACAGAACAGAGAATCAAGAAATAAACCCAAATACCTATAACCAACTGATCTTTGACAAAACAGACAAAAGCATACATTGGGGAAAGGATACCCTATTCAACAAATGGTGCTGGAAAAATTGAACAGCTACATGCAGAAAAATGAAACTTGATCCCTATCTCACTCTATACACAAAAATTAACTCAAGATGGGTCAAAGACTTAAATATTAGACCTGAATATTAGACCTCATAAAATTCTTACAATAAAACCTACATAAAGCTCTGTTAGACATCAGCCTAGACTAAGAATTTATGGCTAAAACCCCAAAATGCAACTAAAACAAAAATAAACAGAGGGACTTAAGCCAAAAGGTTTCTGTAAAGCAAAATAAATCATCAACAGAGCAAACACACACCTATAGAATGGGAGAAGATATTCACAAACTATACATCTGACAAGGGATAATATCCAGAATCTACAAAGAACTCAAAAAAATCAGCAAGAAAGAAAGCAAATAACCCCATTAAAAATGGGCAAACGACGGGAACAGACATTTCTATAAAGAAGATATACAAATGGCCAACAAACATATCTCAAAAGAAGATATACAAATGGCCAACAAACATATTTTAAAAAGCTCAACATTACTAATCATTAGGGAAATGCAAATTAAAACCAGTGAGATACTACCTTACACCAGTCAGGATGGCCATTATTAAAAAATCAAAAAACAACAGATGCTGGTGCAGATGCAGAGAAAATGAAATTCTTATCCACTGTTGGTGGGAGCATAAATTAGTACAACTTCTATGGAAAGCAGTATAGAGATTTCTCAAACACTGAAAGTAGATCTACCATTTGATCTGGCAATCCCACTACTAGCTATTAAAGGAACAGAGGTCATTATATTAAAAAGACACCTGCATCCACATGTTCATTGCAGCACAATTCACAATTACAAAGGTGTGGAATCAACCCAAATGGCCATTAGCTAATCAGTGAATAATGAAAATGTGGTATACATATACCATGGGAAAAGAATGAAATGTCTTTTGCAGCAAGTTAGATGGAATTGTAAAATATCATTCTAAGTGAACAAACTCAGGAACAGAAAACCAAACACCACATGTTCTCACTTATAAGTGGGAACTAAACTAAGTATATGCAAAGACATAAAGAATGATATAATGGACACTGGAGACTCAGGAGGCGGAGGGGGTGATGGGTGGAGGGTCAAAAAATGACCTAATTGAGTACAATGTGCACAGGTGGGGGTGGTGAATACACTTAACGCTGAAACCAAAACTGTCTGCATCCCCCAAAACTATTGCAATAAAAAGTAAATAAATAAAAACAAATAAAATGAGCTGGAAAAAAAGATTTATGGAGTACCAGTTCCATGCAAAGTACTAAGACAAATTCAAGTACCCAAATTCAAGTACCCACACACAATTAGTATATTATACAAAGTAAGAGAAAATAAGCCCTGAAATCAAAGCAGAAACAAACACTAATGAAGTACAACAGAATATATGATTAATCCCAACTGTGAGGATTTAGGCAGGATTCACAAGGGGGAGTATTTGGCTCTTAAAACACAGGTAGACTTCCAGGCCAGGCACGGTGGCTCAAGCCTGTAATCCCAGCATTTTGGGAGGCTGAGGCAAGAGGATTGCCTGAGCTCAGGGGTTCGAGACCAGCCTGGGCTACTTGGTGAGACCTTGTTTCTATAATAAACAACAACAACAAAAATAAGACAGGAGTGATAGCGCGCACCTGTAGTTCCAGCTACTTGCAAGGCTGAGAAAGAAAGATCGCCTGAGCCCGGCAGGTCGAGGGTGCGGTGGCCGTGAGCGTGCCATTGCACTCCAGCCAGGGCGACAGAGTGAGACTCTGACTCAAAAGACAAAACAAAACAAAACAAAAAACCAAACACGGGTAGACTTCCAATGGAGAGCTTTTGTTAATCCCCAAATAACCAACAGTCAAATCAGTTAAGACTATGCTTCCATAAATTGATCTGAAAATCTCGTGTAAGTAGGATTTACCTAACTTCAGTTCTGCTCACAATAATTACTATAACTGTAATTATTATAATTGTAGTATCACAACACACCTTTTGACATCTAGCAGAAAAAAAGTTATAATAAGCATATCTATTATTCATAGAGAGGAGAAACCATTTCTTATTTATCTCTACATCCTCACAACCCAACACAATGACTGGTCCATTACAGGCTCTCAACAAATGTTTACTGAAGACAGCTGTAGATTTTTCTAAAATCTGATTTAACCAATCAAAGTCAAATATGGCTTAGAGAAAATGTTAACAAAACAACTTCAGACCTGAATTTTAACTCACAAAAAGCTAAACTCTTGGATAAGAGAAACAGAAAATTTGGCAAAATTAAAGACAGAATATCAGCAGAAGAGGCACTTTAGCATAAAAGTAGGATAACAGAAAAGGTCCATGACTAGTACATGCCTCATTGTCTTCATTACTCCTGTTCTGTATCAGTGAATGTCACCTGGAATTATAGTTTAATGTATATATAGACTTGCTAGAAAAACTTTAAATAATCATTGAACAATCGAGTCTTAGAAAGTCACATGCAGGTAAATATATAACTGTTAAGGTGGTGTCTGTTAGGTTTCTTCACTGAAAAGTTATAGACTTTCACTTACAGTTAATAAGCACCTTGGGATAGACATTTCGAGAATGGTATAATAGACACTGGAGACTCGGGGGGTAGGGGAGTGATAGGTGGAGGGTCAAAAAAATGACCTTTTGGGTACAATGTGCACAGGTGGACATGGTGCATACACTTAAAGCCAAGACCAGAACTGCTTGTATCCCCCAAAGCTACTGCAAAAAAGTAAATAAATGAAATGAGCTGAAAAAAAAGATTTATGGAGTACCAGCTCCACGTAAAGTACCAAGTTCTCACAACTATCCTCATATGTTCATGCACAAATTGTCACAACAATCCCTAGATCTTGTCTGCAAGAATTTCTGCTGAGGTGCTTGCTTGCCTCATAGTGATTTTCTTTTTATCTATTCCATTCCACACTTATTCATTGGAATTCTTCTACCAGAAAAGCTGCCCCTACTCCTCCATTTATGTATCTGATTACTTATTTAGAACAGTATGGACCCATGGAGATAGATAGATAGATACATATATATGTATTTCATCTTATGAATTAAATTCAAATACTACCTTTTTCCTCCAACTGTTTCACTTGTTTTTAAATGTTGGCCAATCTCCTTTGTGCAGATGCGCCATAGTGGATTTAAGCACTCTCCCACCTATAGGAAATTAAGTTTTGAGTATTTTGCAATTACTACCAACGTTAGTATTGTGCATATGTATTTTGATACTGTTGGACACGTATCTTTAGATTCATCTAGACATGGGATAGCTGGGTCAAAAGATATCTGCATATTATAATAATAATCCATATAAAAATCACTTTGGGATCTTCAATAATTTTTAAGTGCAAAGGAGCTTCTAAGACCAAAGAGTTTGAGACTAGTTACGCCATGTCATAGAAATAACTGTCTAAAACACAAAGGTATAAACAAGATACAGCTGAGTGGCAATACAAGGTCTTATAGAAGAGTATTCATTACTAAGGAAATGATAAATGACAACAAAGTGTTCAGAATCTGTGAGATCTCCAGACTCAATTTTTCAGGTGTCATTTTCATTTCATACATAAGGAACCGGTTTAATCTTAGCAGACACTTTTATTGTACTTAAAAAATTTTAATTTTAAAGATGTGGGGTACAATTCAGAGTTAGGTATACAAATGTTCACTATGCAGTTACCTTCGTTGATAAAGTATGTCCCCCCCACCCCCGCCCCAGCAGTTTCCCTCAAGTTAGCACTTTCAATGTGTTGAATCAAGACGAAAAAGTAAGGTAATCACTTACTTCCAAACTTACTTTCAGCCAAAAGGAATACTTTTTGGTTATATCTGAAGTATTCAAAGAATGGAAAATTGGAAAGAAATAAAGTTGTCTTTTCAGAACACTTAAGGTAAAATGTGGAATTGTGCAAGAAAAAAGTACAGAAAAAAAAATAAATGAATGCTACACACTACTAGCACAAATGAATCTCACAAATATTCAACAAAATAGGTAACAAAACATGTGATTACTCCACCATGTAAAGGACAAAATGCGCAAAGCTAAACTATATTTTTTATTTGATACACACTACTTGGAACAGTGAAGCCACTGATGAACATAATAACTGGCAATTACTGAACAACAAAAGGTGAAAATGAACCTTCCAGGTTAATTTACATTAGAATCTTCACAAACAAAATAAAATATATCCATGGTGTGTTTATTAACAGGACTATAGAAGTGAATTTTGAATGTCAAGAAGGCATCTGATAAAGATTATTCACTACTCAACAAAGTTCAAAATATTAAGTATAAAGCATTTCTTCTCAACATGATTTTAATCCTAGAATTAGTATAGTTGAATAGAAATACTAAAATAATTCCTTCTAAAAACAAAACTAAGGCAATATTCCCTTTACTTTTATTATTTCATGAAAACATTAATAGATCACCTAAATAAATAGACAAAAGTTGAAAAAACAAAAAAATCAAATAAAAAAATTTTAAAACTTAATTGCTATCCTATTCTATGAGATACCGAAAATATAACATCATTCAATTACAATTGTGTGACAAATACTTCTACAGCACCAAGTCTTCTATAATAATAATACAGAATACTTCAATCAAATGGTATATAACTTAATTTGGAATGCCTAAAAAGTGATGATTAAGGTGTATGTTATGTAAACTCCTCCCTTGTCACACTCTCCCAGCATTACCTCATAGTCGTTATTTGGTCCTGTAGTGCTACCATTATAGTTTTAGCTTAATAGTGCTTGTCTTCGCTGTGCATAGAAAAGCACATAAATACAGCCATATGTATTATAGTTTTCCAAAACTAATCATGAAAACTTCATCCATGATACTACTTTGAATCAAGAACCAGTGTTCAAAGTGTCTCTGAAGCAGGGTTTTTAAAGCTCAGCACTGTGGGCTGAAGAAATCTTGGCTGTGGGTGGCTGCTCTGGGTATTATAGGATATTCAGCAGCATCCCTGCACTCTACCCACTAGATGCCAGCAGCACCTTTCAAATTATGACAACTAAAAACTTCCCCAGATATTGCCAAATGTCCCCTGGTGCCAAAATAGCCCTTGAGTGAGAACCATTGCTCCAAACGAAGTAACACAAGGCAAACTTCTCAAATAATTCTAATCAGGGGAAAAAAAATGTTCTCCTAATGAAATGGGTGCTTCCTTTTATAAGATAAGTATAGAATAACTTGTGTTTCTATCATTACATCACCACAATTCTCCCTCAGCATCTGCTGGGGATTGGTTCCAGGACTCCGCCTAGGACGCTAAAATGCAAGCATGCTCAAGTCCATGATATAAAATGGCACAGTATTTGCATATAACCTATGTACTTCCTCCCATTCTACTTTATTTTTTGTTTTGTTTTTAACTTTTAAATTTTTTATTTTTAAGATGTGGGGTACAATTCAGGGTTAGGTATACAAATGTTCATTGTGCAGGTACCCTTGTTGATGAGGGGTACCCCCCCCGCCATTTCCCAGGCAGATTCCCACTACTGTCAACCCTGCGTCCCCCACTCCTCCCGGCAGTTTCCCGCTACTGCCAATCTCTTTCTTACAGTATTACGATAGTAGTTCAAGGTCCACTTATGAGTGAGAACATACGATACTCAGTTCTTTGTATCTCTGAAAGATCACTCAGTATTATAGACTCTAAGTCCATCCAGGTTGCTGTGAAGTTCATGATTTTGCTGTTCTTTATAGCTACATAATATTCTGTCATGTATATATATCACATATTTTAAATCCAGTCCTCTTTTGATGGACAGCAAGGTGGTTTCCATGTTCTGGCTACTCTGAACAATGCCGCGATAAACATACATGTGCAGGTATGTTTTTTATATAGTGATTTGAGTTCTTCTGGGTATATTCCCAGTAGGGGTATTGCAGGGTTATATGGAAGGTTGATTTTTAGCTCTCTTAGGAATCATCACACTGTTTTCCACAGAGGCTGTACTAGTTTATGCTCCCGCCAACAATGTAGAAGTGTTGCCCTTTTGGTGCATTCTCTCCAGCATCTATTGTTTTTTGAGTTATTGATGATAGCCATCCTGACTGAAGTTAGGTGGTATCTCAGTGTAGTTTTAATTTGCATTTCTTTGGTGACCAGTGAAGCTGAGCAGTTTTTAATGTATCTGCTGGCTGCTCATATGTCTTCTTTTGAGAACTATTCATATCTTCTGCCCACTTTGTAATGGGACTGTTTGCTTTTTTCTTTGTGGCACATTTGAGTTCCTTGTAGATCCTAGATGTTAGGCCTTTGTCAGACATACAGTTGGCAAATATTTTTTCCCAGTTTGTGGGTTGTCTCCCTACTTTCTTGGTGGTTTCTTTGGCTTTACAGAAGCTTGTCAGTTTGATGAGGTCCCACTTGTCTATCTTATCTCTTATCCCAGTATACTTTAAATCATCTCTAGATTACCTATACCTATTACAATATAAATACTATGTAAATAGTTGTTACACTGTACTGTTTTCTATTTATTCATTTTTATTGTTATATGGTTATGTTTTCATTGTTTTGCCCTGAATATTTTCCATCTGCGGTTGGTTAAATCCAAGGTTGTAGAACTTGTGGATATAGGAAGCCAACAGTACATCACTAGCACATAGTCCAATCCTGTTAACATCTACTGTTATAGATGCTTTTACATATATCATCTCATTAATCATCAAAGCCTTTTGAAACAGGAACTCTGTAAGAAATTTGTCTCATTACTTTTCACACAGAAAAACATTATCTTCATTTTACAGGTTAAGGCATTAGAGTGCATTAGCAAATTTCTTTCCATTGTTTTTATGGCTTGAAGCTTCATTTAAGTTTTTCCTCTCTGTGATCAACACAAACATCTTTAACAATTTGGTTATAATCTAGATATAAGACTTTTAAAGGAAATATTTTATTCCTGACAGTCATCATTTCTTTTTTAATATGATAAATTATAAATGTAGATATAAATTTAAAAAGAAATTTAGTTCTTGGCTGGAAAGAAATGAATAAGCTACAAGTGACAATATTCTTTAAATTACTAGTATAATTTAACAAATCAGAGAGCCTCGAAAGGTAGTTCAAAGGTTATTGAAAAAAACTAATGCTTACCTAGAAAAAAAAAGTTCTGAGATAAAGTTAATGAGGTTGAAGATGACCTACCTATTTTGTAAACCTATTGAAAGACAACATATGAGCCGGCCTCAGTGGCTCAGCCCGTAATCCCGCGCCTTTGGGAGGCTGAGGTGAGTGGATTGCCTGAGCCCGCGGGTTCGAGACCCACCTGGGCAGCAAGACCTCATCTCTACAATAAATCAAAAAATCAGCCGGGCGTGGTAGCGTGCGCCTGTAATTCCAGCTACTCGGAAGGCTGAGGCGGAAGGATCACCGGAGCCCAGCAGGTCGAGGCTGCGGTGGCCGGGAGCGGCCGCTGCACTCCGGTCTGGGCGACAGGGTGAGACTCCAACTCAAAAAAAAAGAAAGACAACATATGAATAAAATCGGATAAAACCAAAACAATGAATCTAGAACTAAGTGGAAATTTTTGTAGTAGTTAGCATATGATTAGTTGGATAGAAAATCTTCCTAATCAGAGAAGTGAAAGACATTTACAATGAAAACTATAAAACACTGCTAAAAGAAATCCAAGAAGACACAAACAAATGGAAAAATATCCCATGCTCATGAATAGGAAGAATCAACATTGTTAAGATGTCCATCTTACCAAAGGCAATCTACAGACTCAACGCAATACCCATTAAATTACCAACATCATTCTTCTCAGACCTGGAAATGGCAATACAGAAATTCATATGGAAACACAGACAACCACGAATAGCCAAAACAATCCCTAGCAAAAAACAAAAAACAAACAAACAAAAAAAACAAGGCAGGAGGTATCACACTTCCAGGTTTCAAATTTTACTATAAGGTTACAATAATCAAAACACCCTTGTATTGGTACAAGAACAGGCATACAGACCAATGGAACAGAACAGAGATTCTGAAAGCAAAACCTCAATTTATCAACCAACTCATCTTCAACAAAACCTCCACCAACAACTACTGGGGAGAGGAGAACTTATTCAGTAAATGGTGCTGGGAAAACTAGCTGCCACATGCAGAAGATTGAAACAAGACCCCTACCTATCGCCAGACACAAAACTCAACTCTAAATACGTCAAAGATCTAAATGTAAAACCTCAAGCTGTAAGAACCTTAGAAAATGCAGGAGACACCTTTATGGAAATTGGACTGGCAGTCAATTCCTGATCAAAACCCCAAGTGCCCATGCCATTAGAGATAAGACACACAAATGGGACCTCTTCAAACTGATAAACTTCTGTAAAGCAAAAGAAACTATCAAGAGAGCAGGGAGACAGTCCACAGAATGGGAAAAAAATATTTGCCAACTGTGTATCTGACAAAGGCCTAACATCCAGGATCTACAAGGAACTCAAACGTGCTGAACAGAAAAAACCAAACATCTCCATTAAAAAGTGGGCAAAAGATATGAACAGACAGATCTCAAAAGAAGAGATATGGGCATCCAACAGACACGTGGAAAAGTGCTCAGCCTCACTAATTCAGAGAAATGCAAATCAAAACCACCTTGAGATACCACCTAATCCCAGTAAGAATGGCCACCATTAATAAAACAACAACAGATGCAAGGGAGGATGCAGAGAAAAAGGAATGCTTCTACACTGGTGGTGGGAATGCAAACTAGTGCAAACTCTTTTTAAAACAGTGTGGCGATTTCTTTTCTTTTTTTTTTTTTTTTTTTGTTGAGTTGGAGCCTCACTCCATCACCCAGGCTGGAGTGCAGTGGCACGCTCACGGTCCACCCCAGCGTCAATGTGCTTGGGCTCCAGCAATCCTTCCTTCTGCCTCTGCCTTCCAAGTAGCTACCACACCCGGCTAATTTTTATCTATTGTAGAGACGAGGTCTCATGAAGTTACCTGGGCTGGTCTCAAACCTGTGGGCTCAGGCAGTCCACTCATCTCGCCTTCCCAAAGTGCTGGGACTATAGGCTGAGCCACCAAGCCCAGATGCAATTTATGAAAGAACTAGAAATTGATCTTCCATATGACCCAGCAATCCCCCTATTGGGGGTATACCCAGAGGAACTCAAATCATTCTACAAAAAGGATACCTATACATGTATGTTTATTGCAGCATTATTCACAACAGCAAAAATATAGAATCAACTGTGCTGCCCACTGAAACAGGACTGGATAAAAAAAATGTGGCACATATACACAATGGAATATTATGCAGTCATACAGAAGGACAAACATATGGACTTTGCAGCAACTTGGATTAATTTAGAGTCTATCTTACTCAGTGATCTATCACAGAAACAAAGAACAGAGTTCCATATGTTCTCACTCATAAATGGACCTTGAACAATTCTCATAGTACTATATGAAAGGGATTGGCAGTAGTGTGAACCTGCCAGGAAAGGGGGGAGCATACCTCATCAACAAAGGTACCTGCATAATGTATATTTGTATACCTAACCCTGAATTGCACCCTACATCTTTAAAATTAAAAAAATCAAAAAAAGAAAAAGCGTCTCAATAGGTGTACTGCATCAAATGGAGAGTACGTTAAAGGTGACTAAAGTTTACACGTGTAAGAATAAATAGACATTTAAAAAAATAAAACAAAGGAGTACCTATTTATCAAATGCTAACAAGAAAACTGGGTATTAGGGTAAAGAAAGACTATGTCTCATAAAATAAATTCCACATGGATTAAGAGACGAATACTTATGTAAACACATACATATAAACATAGCTAAAGAACTGAAACAAACTAATATATTTAAACCTGTTATAAATGGAAGATAAATGAAAAGATAGCCTTAAAAGGATAAGGTAAACAAATTAAAGATTTTATAGAAAACTTTTAAACAACATGCAATAAACTAGAAGAAAAATGAATGACTGAAAGGGAAAAAAAATATGCCCAGCATCATCCCTCAACTTAATATATAACCTATCAATTCAAAGTAGTACATATACACAGATTCTCATGATAGGTAGCAAATGTCATTAAAATTTGACCCAATAATTTCAGATAATAAATCATTATTTGGGAAAAACACACAGTTTTATTAAAGAACTGAAACATAAAACAACCTGAAGATACCATTATATGTGCATAAAATAAGCAAAAAATTAAATAGAACTACAGTGGTGATGCAGAAAATAAAATGCTTACAAGTTGCTGGGGATGTTATAAATTAGCTCAGGTAGAAATTTGAGGAAAGCTACAACACTTCATATATTTTGAGTTTTCTCTGAGAAATGACAAAGAAATTACTCAATTGGGTAAAAACATCTGTACAAATTTTTCAGTAAAAATTGAAAATAAAAAATGTCCAGCACAACAGGGACTTACATAAAGCTACTGAACTTTGGAATCCAATTGAAAATAGTAAGTACAAGCATCAATATAAAACACACAATTCATGGAGATGTTTAAATGATATAACATTAAATTTATAAAAAACCAAGAAACAAAATAGTGTGTGTATATATCATTAAAAATAAATAAAATAAATGCTTAGAAAAAACTTGGAAGGAAGTAAGAAACCTTAAATACCATGGATTAATTTATCTAGTAGGCTAATTAAAAACTATAATTTTTAAACAATAAAAGCAAAGATATACGATCTGAGTTTAAAAAATGAAGAAACCAACTCCAGGAAAAGCAAAAATATTACATAAAATGCAATCTGAAAAATATTTCTAAGGAAAGGGAAAACAAATAGGGCTTGTGGCTAAGAAACCAAGCCAGAGTCAAGGACTCCCTTCCAGGGCTGTGTAAGTATGTTAGAAAGACTGGTTTCGAACTGAAAGACACACTTATGTTCAGGTAGTAAAGTAAAATCTCGATTGTCTTAGGGCTCGTTTCAGATATACAAAAGTGTCAAAGAGGTTAAGTGCTACCTTTGTTTTTCAGTATTTTATTAGAAAAATTTTCAAACACATAAAAGTATACAGAGGATAATACAATTAACCCGATGTCACCATCCCTCAGCTTCAATAATAACCAAAAAATGGTCAATGGTTTTCCCACTACCACTGGAATTTAGAAAAAAAAGTCCCAACGTGAGGGCCTAGCAATCTTCAAATTATTTTTATAGTCTCATCATGAAACTCTTGGATTTAAAAATACTTAATGTGTTTTAATCAACTGTACTCATTAGTCCTTTTTATCCTCAAACTGTCCATCCTAGAGCAATAATAGCTCCTTCATTGTTGCTGCTCTTCTGTCCTCCTATATAACCCCAATAATCTTTGACAGCTTCTTAATATTTGATATCACTTAACACTAGAGTGCAAGCCTTTACAAAGTGTGGGCTCTGAACCAGGAATGTCATCATACTGAGAACTTATTAGAAATGAAAATTCGAGAGACAGGAACAAGATGGCGATGGCATAGGTGAACATGTGAGATTCTCCGAACGTGAGTTCCCAAAAAGACTCTTACTTCTCTTCACCCATCCCCCAGCCTAACACCACCCGCACTGGTGCAAGGCCCGGGGACCTTCGGTCCCACGCAGGGCCAGATATTGCGGCCACCTGCTGCTGTTGTTCCACTGCGTGCATGGGAGTCTCGGGTCCCAGCCCCCTCCCAGGCTACATCGTCTCCAGCCCAGCACCTGGCACCAAGCCGCCGGTCACCCAGGGAGGCTCTCGGTGCCCGCCCCTCAGAGACACCGGTCCCATTCCTGGCTGAAGTACCCTGTGGGGGGCCCAGGGCCACTCTCGCCGCTCACCGCCTGCCCTTTGGAGCTTTGGAGCTCTGGAACTCCGGGCCTGCCCTGGCTGAGGCACTCAGCGCAAGACTCCAAGCTGGGGGACCCAGACAAGCGGAGAAAAACAGATCTGCATGAACTGCCTCGCCATTCTCCAGGCAGACTTCCATTGCCCCGCCCACCTATCAACAAACTTTACCTCAGTTCCTAAGGCATTGGCGCAAAACAGGAGACAAAGCCCCACCCCTACTCTGCAACGAAAAACAAAGAGGAGAGGCCGAAATCGGAGATCAGAGAGGTGACTTTAGTCTGATCGCTTATTTTGACTTATGATTTTATCATTGTAACTGTTGGTTTTGATCATATTTGTTGTTTGCCTTCTGACTTACACTGTTTCTTGATTTTATTGGCCTGTCTCTGTGTAGCTATCAGTACTCTTTCGGGAATCTTTCTTTACTTCTTCCTGGCCTTGTGTCTCTTTCTCATCTGACAGTTGGTATGTATATCTGTTTTCCCTCTTGCTCTTCTCTCTTTCTAACTACCAATTGACCCACCTTTCCCATTATTTTCCTTTTTTATACCCCCCTTTTTAATCTAGGGACCAAGACTACATACTGCTGAATGGATAGATTGTAAGGCAGAGGGAAATAGGTTCCAGTGTGCTCATACACCTGTTCGTGGATGCTAGAACCAGCATATACATTCTGAACCACAGCTTCCCTCTCAATTAAACCTCAAGACTGCAAAAAGTACAGATGGCAGCCTATGCTCCAACCTGAAAAGTGAACAAAGCCAGAGAAGACCCTCATAAGGAAGAAGAGGATATTGCAGAAGAGAAATAAAAGCAACCGCACCTTCCCTAAAAAACAGAATTAAAGAAGGGGAGGGAAAGGAGGAGAGAGAGAAAAATCTACAAAAATGAAGAAAAACCAAAAGAAGAGTATGGGTCTCTCCCAGACCACTGGGAGGGCAGACACTAAGAAAGCTGACTTCGAAATGCAAACAATGAAGAGCCCCCAGAATGAAGGGTTTCAAACTACAAACGTAGATATCAAGACAATAATGGAGAGATTAAAAAGAAATGAGACACAAGAAGAAACTAGAAAGGAGCTGATATATGAGATAACAGTAATAAAGAATACTGTGAATGAAATAAATAACAAACTGATAAGCATGGAAAGCAGAATTACCCAAGCAGAAGAATCTCAGAGCCTGAGGACCAAAATATAGAAATAACCCAAACTCTTAAAAACACAGAAAATAAGCTCAAAAAGACAGAACAAAACCTTCAAGAGATGAGCGATTACCTCAAGAGGCCTAACCTAAGAGTAATTGGACTTCCTGAGGCAGAAAGAGAGACAGAGACCGCACTGGAACAAACTTTCCATGAGATCATTCAAGAAAACTTCCCTTATCTAATCAGTGATGCAAAAACTCAAACACAAGAGATTCAGAGAACCCATGCAAGACCACAAATGAGAAGACCAACTCCTAGATACATAATAATTTGCCTAAACAAAGTAGGCATAAAAGAAAAAATCCTAAAGGCAGCAAGAGAAAAGGCCAGATCACCTACCATGGAAGACCAATCAGAATAGCATCAGATTTATCTACAGAAACCCTGCAGGCTGCCCAGATCACCTACCATGGAAGACCAATCACAAAAGCATCAGATTTATCTACAGAAACCCTGCAGGCTACGAGAGCTAGGAGCCCCATCTTCAAAGTCCTAAAAGATAAACAATTTCAACCAAGAATAACCTACTCGGCCAAGCTAAGCTTCATCAGTGAGGGAGAATTAAAATCTTTCCCAGATAGCCAAGCCCTAAGAATTTATGCTGCCACCAAACCAACTCTACATGAAACACTTAAGAAAGTACTAAACACAGAAGAAAAGGAAAAAAGAACAACGTTCTTCACAAGAGTACAGGGAAAAGAATAAAATATACATGAACCAACCCCAAAACCAAAAGAAAGACAAAAAAGAACCAAGTGGAAGAACAACAACGTTATAGGAACTGTATGATAGGGATTAACTCTCACATTTCAATAATTAGCCTGAATGTGAATGGACTAAACGCACCACTGAAAAGACATAGAATGGCAAAATGGATAAAATATCACCAGGCAACAATATACTGCCTTCAAAAGACCCATCTCACTAGAAAGGACATACACAGACTCAAAGTAAGAGGATGGGAAACAAATTTTCAGGCGAATGGAACACAAAAGAAAGGAGGAGTTGCGATCCTAATTTCAGACAAAATACCATTTAAGCCATCAAAAATTTAAAAAGATACAGAGGGCCACTACATAATGATAAAAGGTTCACTCCATCAACAAGAAACATCCATCCTAAACATATATGCACCCAACATAGGTGTGTCAACTTTCATAAAGCAACTTCTAGGAAAACCAAAGAAAGATATTGACTCTAACACCATCATAACTGGGGACTTTAATATTCCACTCACAACCCTAGACAGATCATCAGGGCAAAAAAATCAGCAAGGAGATCTGGAACCTCAATGAGACTCTAGACCAAATGGACTTAACTGATACCTACAGAACACTCCATCCAGAGACCACAGAATACACATTCTGCTCATCACCACATGGAACATATTCTAAGATCGACCACATAACTGGACATAAATCAAGCATAAGCAAATTTAAAAGGACTGAAATTCTACCATGCACCTTCTCGGACCACAGTGGAAGAAAAATAAACACTGACACCAACAAGGTCTCCCCAAAACCCACAAAGACATGGAGACTAAACAGCATGATGCTAAACAACTCCTGAGTTAATGACGAAATCAAAACAGAGATCAAAAGATACCTGGAAACAAATGAAAATGAAGAAACATCTTATGAAAAATCTCTAGGATGCCATGAAAGCTGTAGTAAGAGGGGAATTTATATCCCTACAAACGCACATGAAGAAAATGGAAGGATCACAAATTAACAGCCCAACAAGCCATCTAAGGAAGCTGGAAAAGCAAGACCACAAAAACCCTAATTTCAGCAGAAGAATCCAGATCACCAAAATAAAAGCCCAAATCTAGGACACAGAAGACAAAAAGATAATACAAAAAAAATCAATGAAACAAAAAGCTGGTTCTTCAAAAGGATAAACAAGATCGATAGTCCCCTAGCTAGACTGACCAAGAAAAAAAGAGAAAAAAACCAAATAAGCACAATCAGAAACACAAAAGATGAAGTCACATCTGACCCTGAAGAAATACAAAAGATCATTAGAGACTACTACGTACACTTGTATGGAAACAAACTTGAAAACCTAAAGGAAATGGAGGACTTTCTGACATCACACAACCTACCTAGGTAGAAACAAGAAGAAATTGAGAACATAAATAGACCAATAACAATCGAAGAAATGGACTACGTAATAAGAAAACTACCTATAAAAAAAAAGCCCTGGTCCAGATGGCTTTCCAGCAGAATTTTAAAAGACATTTAAGGAGGAGCTGATACCAATCCTACTGAAGGTATTCCAGGCGATTGAAAAAGATGGAACTCTCCCCAAATCATTTTAGGAAGCCAACATCACATTGATACCCAAGCCAGGTAAAGATCCAACAATGAAAGAGAACTACAGGCCAATATCTTTGATGAACATAGATGCTAAAATTCTCAACAAGATCCTAGCAAACCGGATTCAGCAACACATCTCAAAAATCATCCATCATGGCAAAGTAGGCTTCATTCCTGGGATGCAAGGCTGGTTCAACATTCGTAAAATCATAAATGTAATTAAATGCATCAACAGATGTCAAAACAAAAACCACATGATTATATCATTAGATGCAGAAAAAGCTTTTGATAAAATCCAGCACCCCTTCTTGATAAAAACCCTTGAACATCTAGGCATACGGGGAACATACCTCAAAATAGTAAAAGCCATCTACGAGAAACCCACAGCCAGCATACTCCTAAATGGACAAAAATTGGAACCATTTCCCTTGAAAACTGGTACAAGACAAGGATGCCCACTCTCACCCCTCCTGTTCAATATAGTACTGGAAGTCCTGAATCGAGAAATCAGACAAGAGGAGGCAATCAGAGGTATCCAAATAGGAAAAGAGGAAGTCAAGTTAATCTCTCTTTGCAGATGATATAATTGTGTACCTTGAAAACCCAAGAGAATCCGTCAAAAACCTCCTTACACTGATAAAGGACTTTGGCAAAGTCTCAGGATACAAAATAAATGTACAAAAGACAATTGCATTTCTCTACACCAATAATAAACAAACAGAAACCGAAATAAAAAACACAATTTCATTCACAATAGCCACAAAAAAAAAGAAATACCTTGGCATCTTACTAACCAGAGACGTGAAAGACCTTTACAATGAAAAATACAAAACACTGCTCAAAGATATCAAAGATGACACAAACAAGTGGAAAAATATCCCATGCTCATGGATTGGAAGAATCAACATTGTGAAGATGTCCATCTTACCTAAGGCAATCTACAAATTCTATGCAAACCCATCAAATTATCAGCAACATTCTTCTCAGACCTAGAAAAAAACAACACAGGAATTCATATGGAAACACAAACGTCCAAGAATAGCCAGAACAATTCTCAGCAAAAAAAAACAAAGCAGGTGGTATCACATTACCAGACTTCAAACTTTACTATAAAGCTACAATCATCAAAACAGCTTGGTATTGGTATAGGAACGGGCATATAGATCAATGGAATAGAATTGAGATTCCAGAAGCAAAACCTCAATTTCTCAACCACCTCATCTTCGACAAGGCCTCCACCACCTACCACTGGGGAGAGGAGAACCTATTCAGTAAATGGTGCTGGGAAAACTGGCTGACCACATGCAGAAGATTGAAACAGGACTCTTATCTATCCCCATACACAAAGGTTAACTCCAAATGGATCAGAGACCTAAATGTAAAACCTCAAACCATAAGAACCTTAGAAAATGAAGGAAATACCCTCATGGAAATTGGAACTGGCATCCAATTCCTGAAAACCACAGGTCATAAGACAGAAGATAGACAAGTGGGACCTCATTAAACTGACAAGCTTCTGCAAAGCCAAAGAAACCATCAAGAAAGCAGGAAGACAGCCTACAGACTGGGAAAAAGTATTTGCCAACACCACGTCTGACAAAGGCTTAACATCCTGGATCTACAAGAAACTCAAATGTGCTGAAAAGAAAAAAACAAACAATCCCATTATCAAATGGGCAAAAGATATGAACAGACACTTCACAAAGGAAGACATCCGAGCAGCCAACAGACACATGAAGAAATGTTCATTTGCATCATCAGGGAGATGCAAATCAAAACCACACTGAGATACCACCTAACTCCAGTCAGAATGGCAATTATCAACAACTAAAAAAAATAACAGCTGCTGGAGAGGGTGTGGCGAAAAGGGAACACTTCTACATTGTTGGTGGGAGTGTAAACTAGTGCAACCTCTGTGGAAATCAGTGTGGCAATTCCTAAAAGGTCTAAATATCAACCTCCCATATGACCCCGCAATCCCCCTACTGGGAATATATCCTGAAGAACTCAAATCACTCTATAAAAAAGATACCTGCACACGTATGTTTATCGCAGCATTGTTCACAATCGCAAGAACCTGGAAGCAACCATGCTGTCCATCAAAAGAGGACTGGATTAAAAAAATGTGGTATATATACATGATGGAATACTACGCAGCCATATAAAAGAACAAAATCATGAATTTCGCAGCAACCTGGATGGAACTAGAGTCTATAATACTGAAAGACCTCTCACAGAAACAAAGATCCGAGTATCATATGTTCTCACTCATGGACCTTGATCATCCAATGTAATACTATAAGAAAATGACTGACGGTACTGGGAAACTATGTGGGAGGAGGGAGATGGGATTAACAGTAGCAAATATCTGTCTGGGCATGGGAAAACACCTCTTATCAACAGGGTGCCTGAATGAAACATAATTGTATACCTAACCCTTAACTGTACCCCACAACATCATAATAAAAAATATTGATTAAAAAAAAAAAAGAAATGAAAATTCTTGGGCCTAACCTCAAACTTACTAAACCAAAACCCAGGGACAAGAACCAGCAATCTATTTGTTAAAAGTTCTCCGAGCCGGGCTCGGTGGCTCAGTCTGTAATCCCGCGCCTTTGGGAGGCTGAGGTGAGTGGATTGCCTGAGCCCGCAGGTTTGAGACCTGCCTGGGCAGCGAGGCCTCATCTCTACAATAAATCAAAAAATCAGCCGGGCGTGGGAGCGCATGCCTGTAATTCCAGCTATTTGGAAGGCTGAAGCGGAAGGATCGCCGGAGCCCAGCAGGCGAGGCTGCGGTGGCTGGGAGCGGCCACTGCATTCCAGTCTGGGCGACAGAGTGAGACTCCAACTCAAAAAAAAAAAAAAAAAAAAAAGTTCTCCATATGACTACAATGCACCCTAAAGCTTGAGAACCACTGGTCTAGGTTTATCTTGCACATTTCCTGCTCTAACCTGGAATCATCCATTTCCCCAAGAATCCCTAGCTTTTTTAGTGATGAACCATATTCCAGGGATACTCACTACCACTGATTTGCCATTTGCAACAGCATAATTAAGAAATAAGCTTAAATAACTGAGTAGTTAGGAAAAGAACTGAGACAGAGTCTAAGTATACTAATTTGCAGTCTAGTGCTCTTTTTACCATATTTGAATGAATTATATCCATGTGTAAGTTGCACATGGCTATCAGCTATCATTTTTCATAACATTGATATCTATAATTTGCTGAGACAACTTGAGAAGTCAGTCATCCACTCTAAATTAGTTTTCTCTATATGTAAAATATAAATAAATAATATAATCTTTCTTATTTATCTCTCAGCTTATATTAACAGGAAATACAAGATTACATTATGAAACACTTCTGGTGTTATAACAACTGACAGAAGACTGGAAGAGTACCTTCGGTTTACATAAACAGACTGGTAATAGAAAACATACTAAATGCGAGGGAGGGAAGCAGAAGACAAAGGAAACAGTGAAGGAGCTAACATGAAGACAGGCTTTCCTTATCATGAAATAAATATTTACTATAATTAAAAAACAATGTGGTCATTGTTTAAGAAGAGAGATTAAACTGAAATCTTAGAAACACAGTAATTATTAATCAATTTCATAAAACATAAAGATGCCAATTCAAAGCAATGAAATAATTTCCTATTAACATTCCAGTAAAGTTGTTAGCTATAAAGAAAATATATTCCCATCACACAAAATACCTTTAAATGAATTAAATTTAAATATAAAGGTAAAAATATGAAAGTACAAAATAACTTAAAAATATTTATGGGTAAATGTATACTCTCAAAATGGGGATAAACTAAGCAAACAAAATCAATGGGGAAAAAGCTAAACATAAAGACAGATTTGAATTACATTAACAAAAAACTGAAAATTCAAGACATGAAAAAACACTCAAAGTTACTGGTATTCAGAGAAATATAAACTAAAACAAAAATGAGATATTTTCTACTCACCAGATTTGCATTTTTTTAAAGAGGAGGAAGAACATGAAGACGAGAAAATGCCAATATTAACTGTTATTACCAGGAGTGAGGGAAAATTGGTATGCTGTTTTCAAAAGTGTATGCATTTGAGGAATTTTATATGTTTTATCTAAGGAGTATAATCAGTAAAGGTTATATAAAAGAGGAATTAAAAAAGAAGCAAAAGGTAGAGTCATGTCTTAAACGAATCTGTTGTAAAGCCTAAAAATGGCATCTAGATAATAACTCCTCCAAATTTCTCCAGTAAAGATTGTATACAGGCAATCATACCCAATTACAAATTGTAATGAGAGAAAAACATTCTGGCAGAGGCTTAGCTGTCTTAGCACATGTTTCAGGAGATTCCAGTAAGTTTATGGTATTCTTTTCTGAAATCTAAATCTTCACTCTGAAACACTACAGTCAAGACAAAGGGAACTTCCTCCAAATCTAGGAAGTCACAGATAAAATCATGGCTGAGCAATTTAGAGAGCTGTGTGCATTTATGTAAGTAATACATGTCTCTGAGTTTATTTCCTCATCTGCCAAATGTGTACATACCACGTGCTCCACTGGGTTACTGTGAAGGTTGGGGGAAAAAATGAACTAGGGCATACATTCAAATACCGGGGATCTAACTGGCACACTTACAATATGGTAGCTGCTACTATTGTTATTGAGCATTGTTTAGTTAATATGTTAATAATTATGTTTACACATCAATTATCACTCCACTTAAGTTAAAACAAATGTATTTATATGTTCTGTATGACCGTAAAATATTCTACATTGAATTTTTAAAAGGAAGAAAGAAATATAAAAGGAGGAAATAAATGTAGAAGGAAAAGAGAAAGAAAGATTGGAAAAAAGAAAGCTAGTTACACAGACATTAAACCAAGATTAGCAAGACATTTTAGCAAGCAGAACTGGCAAACAGTTACACTGACAACCCTGAAGCTTCATATAAACCACTCATTAATTGTCATTGAACTTACCAATTAAGTGTGACCAACTTGAAGCAAGATGAACTTTCTCCTATGCTGAGGTGTCTTCATAAAGCTGTGGAATAAAACTTGCATTTTCTATTTAAAGCCATTCCTTTATTGCTAAACAGTTGGTGTGAGAGGAAGGCAGCAAGCAGGGTTAGAAAGAGAAAAAAGAGGAGGATAAAAATGAAGAGAAAAACAACATGCGATTGTGGCCAAATCTCTTCCCCCAATCCTTTCAGACTCCTCGCATTCTAACCTGTAGCTGCTGAGAGCTGTCGTTGAGATTGTCCTCCCTTCGCCGAGCTTCCTCTAGCATCTGTGCACTCTTCTTTTTCTCCACCTGTTCCTTGTGCTTCAGATTTGCTACCTTCTTATTCTGGTCTTTCACTTGCCTAATGATAGGAGGGGGGAAAAAAATCAAGCTTTGCATATGTATGTATGAATACAAAAGAATGTGTTTATTTATAGACTTACACCAGTGGCACCAACCAACAGCTGAAAACCAAGAAAGAATCCCTGCTGCAAATTTTTTTCAACAACTGCAAATTTTATCCTATCAACTGTAGCAAATTGTTTACAAAAATAAAATAGTTTTCATCTAAAGAACATGTACTTTGAAAAACAATGAAGTCATAAAACCAAAAAAAAAAAAAAAAAAAGGCATGGGATAATCTGAAATGACAAAAAAGAAACCAAGTCAGAGATTTATGCTGGAAATATGGAAGCAGCTTCCTGACATCAATGTACTGAAATATTAGAATGGCTGATCAAGAAAAGTTGGGTAATACAATTCTAATTTTGCCATTATTAAGTATTTCCAACATCCACAAATACAGCTTTAAAATAATTATAAAAATAATATAAAAATCTAGAAACCCAGCTTAAGAAATAGAGCATTGTATCTACAACTGAAACTTTCTATATGCCTCTCTCTATCCTATTCCACAGTCTACCAGTCATTGTTAAACATAACCTACATCTTAAAACATATGTTTAAAACCCACTTGCAATTATTATAGTTTTGATATAAATATATGTATATAATATTCTTCATTCAATGCTGCTAGGCATTTCTGCTATAACTGTGCAAGAGTTTCGCCAAGGTATAGGCCTAGAAAGGGAATTGCTGGGACACACAGTAGATACACCCTATTTTCCAAGAAGTTATATGAATGTGTACTCTCACTAATGGAGCATAACAGTGTTCATTATACTTCTCTACATCCACTAATAGTTGGTAATACCTGACTTTCTAAATTCTGCCAATCTGGCAGATATAAAATGGTATCTCATTATAGTTTTAAAATGCATGCTCCTGACTACATAGACCTTTCATATGGTATTTGGTCATTCCTATTTCCACTTCTGTGAAATAGTTATTCATGGCTCTTGCCCAGTTTTAAAAATAGGGTATCTTTTTCTTATTGACTTATAGGTATTCTTTGTATATTATGGACAAAAATACTTTATCTGTCATACAAATATTTTCTTCCAATCTATAAATTATGTCTTTGCTTTGTGGTATCTTTCATTTATAAAATTTTATTTTATTTGAGTTGGAGTCTCTGTCACCCAGGCTGGAGTGCAGCATACTCACAGCCACTCCAGCATCGACCTGCTGGGCTCTGATGATCCTACTACAGGCGCGAGTCATCACGCTCAGCAAATTTTTTATTTATTTATTTATTGTAGAGACAAAATCTTGCCAAGTTGCTCAGGCAATCCATTTGCCTTGGCCTCCCAAAGTGCTGGGATTACAGGCTGAACCACCAAGCCTGGTCTATAGGATTTTAAATTACTTCAAATGTACCAACCTTCTCCTTTATGATGTGCAATTTTGTGACTTTTCCACAAAATTCCAATTTATAAAGAGATTTCCCTAAAAATGTTCTAATTTTTTCTTTCACACTGAAGTTATTAATACACTGAAACTCATCTTGTATGCAGTATGAGATAAAGACATCATTTCGATTTTGGGAGTATCAGATGAGTTAAGAACAAAATTTCACTTCTTACATGTATTAATAACTAATTGTCCCAGCAATACTAACAAGGATTGCCATGTCTGATATATACAGTTTCGAGGTATGTGTGTGCCTGTTTTGTGGCTCTCTACTCTGTTACGTTTGTATATTTCTATGCCAAATCTATACAACCTTAATTACCAAACCTTTATAAGAAGACTGAGTAACTATAAGGCAAGCCTCCCTTTTTTTCTTCTTCAAAACTGCCTTGACTATTCTTGGCCTTTAGATGTCTCATATAAATTTCAAAATTGGTTTGTCAAGTATCACCAAACTAACCAGCCAAGTATAGCAACAAAAATCCAACAGTAGCCTTTGGGATTTTGATTCCAATTGTACTGAAGCAGTGTATCAGTATGGAAAGAACTGACACTTTCATGCTCTTGAATCTTTAAATTTATTAACATAGTACAGATGCTCCTCACCTTACAAATGGATTACACCCCAATAATCCTATCATAAAGAAAAATTTTGTGAGTCCAAAATGTACTTAAAATACCTAACTTATAGGGTATCAGTTGTTTACCTGTGTGATTGCAAGGCTGACTGAAATCTGTGGATCGGTACCACTGCCCAGCATCACAAGAGAGTATGACACTGCACATCACTTGTCGGGGGGGTGGGGATCAACATTCAAAGTATCGTTTCTACTTAATGCGTATCATTTTCATGCCTTTGTGATGTTGAAAAATTATTAGTCAAACCATCAGAAGCAGGTGACCATTTGTATATCTATTTATTTACAATCCTTAAAAGGATTCTAATAAAGCATTACATTTTCATTTATAAAAGACGTGCATATATGTATTTTATTCCCATGCACATTATCTGTTTTATTGTCATTTTAAATTCCAGAAATCATGTCATTACACCCCATACATGCCTCGTTATGCATCTCCAAAAAGGGCACTTCTCAAAATGTAAATATTAACAAAATTAACACTAATTTCTTAGTATCATTTAATGGTCTATAGTCAAATTTCCCCAGTCATCTCAAAAAGTTGTTTTTTTTTTTTTCAGCTGGTTTGTTTGAATCAGAATGCAAAAAAACCCACAAAAAAGTCCACATATTGTGCTTCTTTGTTAGATTCTTCAAGTCTATTAATCTAGGGAAAAGTTTCTTACCATCTTGTTTGCCCCCCTTTTTAATGCCAGTGACATTTGTTAAAGAAATGAAGTACATTCTTCTATAAGGTGAGTCATATTCTGGTAAAAGTTTAGGGTTAAATTTAACTTTTTTCTCTATCTCAATCTTTTCATGCTTGTTTTCATATTGAATGCTACTTTTAAAGAATTGGATATATTCTGCTTCAACTCTTCAGGTATAAATAATAAATAACAGAGTTGTATACTTGATAGTACCTCACATCTAAGAGAGCATAATGTCAGGTTTCCTACTCCTGATGAAGCTAAGATTCATCAGTGAGTCGAGGCAGTGAAAGCTTGACCTCCTCTGTGTGCAAGGCTCGTCATTCATCAACTTTTCACCTAATGGTTCCATGCACGGGTGAACTTTTCCTGAATAAATTATTTTGGTGACTTCTTTTTAAAAATTATATTTTCTAATGGCTTTTTCCAGCACACAAACATGTACCTGTTTCCAGGTATGTGATGTATATCTAGCAAACATGATAAATGCTCATTCTAATCCTAATGATATTTTTATAGCTTCTTTTGGATTTTCTTTGTAGACAATAACGTAATACATCACCAAGGGAAACCAATAGAGTTTCTATAACTTATCCCATAGTAACAGAGAACTAACAACAGGTGCTGGAGAGGATGCAGAGAAAAGGGAACACCTTTACACTGTTGGTGGGAGTGTAAGCCAGTACAACCTCGGTGGAAGACAGTGTGGTGATTTCTAAAATCCTGAAGCTGATGATGACCACACAGTGCAATGAAAAGTAAACAGAGAGAACAAGCTGGCTTAACGGGTGGATGTTTCCCTGGCTTCCTACAGCCTTCTGAACATGCCACAAACACACCTTTGCTTGTGTTATGTTCTCTGTGTGTAATGCCTATTTCTTCCTCATAAACTCTTCTCTTTGTAGATATATTTGTAATGTAGTTCACTATAATCCTTTTTCTAATTCTTCTCTGGGAAAAGTTATTGTCATTTTATTTATTTATTTTTTTTTTTTTTGAGTTGGAGTCTCACTCTGTCGCCCAGACTGGAGTGCAGTGGCCGCTTCCGGCCACCGCAACCTCGACCTGCTGGGCTCCGGCGATCCTTCCTCCTCAGCCTTCCAAGTAGCTGGAATTACAGGCATGCGCTCCCACGCCCGGCTGATTTTTTGATTTATTGTAGAGATGAGGTCTCGCTGCCCAGGCGGGTCTCGAACCCGCGGGCTCAGGCAATCCACTCACCTCAGCCTCCCAAAGGCGCGGGATTACAGGCTGAGCCACCGAGTCGGCTAGTTATTGTCATTTTAAAACAATTTTTATCATAAAATAACTGGTACCTTGAAAAAAAATGGAGATCTATGAATTTGCTAACGAGGAATTCAAAATAATTATTTTAAGCTCAACTAGAGAAAAAAGAATAAACTAAACAAAAACCAGGGGAAAAAATGCATAAATAAAACAAGCAGTTTAATAGAGAAATAAAAACTATAAAGAAGAACCAAACAGAAATCCTGAACCTGAAGAACACACTATCACAACTGAAGAAATCAATGGAGGGCTTCGATAGGGAAACTCAATCATGAAGAAGAAATAATCAATGAACTCAAAGACAGATCACTTGAAATTAACCAGTTGTAAGAAAAAAGAAAAAGAGTGACAAAAGCATATAGGACTTATGATACAGCAACAAAAAAGTAAATATACATTATGAAAGTCCCACAAGGAGAGCAGGGGAAAAATTGGCTTATTTAAATACATCCTGGCTGAAAAGTTCACAAATCTTGGGAGAAATATAAATATCTAGATTCATAAAGCTCAAAGGCTCAACTCAATGACTATGCTCAAACACATAATGATAAAATTGTGAGAAGTTAAAGATGATGAGAAAATTTTGAAAACAAGAGAAAAATCAAATATAAGGAATTCCAGCTCCTACCCTACCATCACCACCACCAATAAGCCTATCAGAAAATTTGTCAGCAGAAACCTTGTAAATCAGGAGGAAATTGAATGATATATTCAAAATACTAAAATATTTTAAAATTGCTAGCCAGGAATAGTATATATCTGGCAAAGCTGTCCTTCATAAAAGAAAAAGAGATAAGGACATTCCCAATAGACAAAAGCAAAGGGAGTTCATCAGAGCAGACCTGCCTTACAAGAAAACCTAAAGAAAGTTCTTCAAGTTGAAACTAAAGGACGCTAAGTAAAAACATTGAAACAATGAAAGTATAAAGCTCACTAGTAAAGATACAGTCAAATTCAGAATATTGTAATACTATAATGGTGGTACATAAAGCATTTTTAACTCTAGTATAAAAGTTAAAAGAGGCCAGCCATGGTCTTAACATAGTTAAGACTCCCATCTCTACAAAAAAAAATTTGAAAAAGTTATCTGGACATGGTAGCATGCACCTATAGTCCCAGCTACTCAGAAGACTGAGGTGACAGAATTGCTTGAGTCCAAGGAATGGAGGCTGCAGTGAGCCAAGATTGTGGCACTACATTCCAGCCTGGGTGACAAACCCTATCTCTTAAAAAAGAAAGTTAAAAGACAAAAATTACTAAAAAATAACTACAGCTACACTAATTTGTTAAAGGGTAAACAATATAAAAAGATCTAAGCCAGGCACAGTGGCTCAAGCCTGTAATCCCAGCACTCTAGGAGGCTGAGGCGAAAGTTCTGGCTGAGTCCAGGGGTTTGAGACCAGCCTGGGCAACTTGATGAGATCTTGTCTCTACAATAAATAAAAACATTAGCCAGGCATAGTGGCACGTACCTGTAGTTTCAGCTACTTGGAAGGTTGAGGTGGAAGGATCACCTGAGCCCAGCAGGTCGAGGCTGCAGCGGCAGTGAGTGTGTCACTGCACTCCAGCCTGGGTGACAGAGTGACACTCCAACTCAAAAAAAAAAAAAAAAAAAGATACAAAATGTTATATGGGGCTGGACTCAGTGGCTCAGCCTGTAATCCCAGCACTTTGGGAGGCCGAGGTGAGTGGAATGCCTGAGCCCGCGGGTTTGAGACCTGCCTGGGCAACTTGGCGGGACCACATCTCTACAATAAATCAAAAACTAGCCGGTAGCGCGTGGTAGCGCGTGCCTGTAGTGCTGGCTACTTGGAAGGCTGAAGTGGAAGGACTGTCAGAGCCCTAGCAGGTCAAGGCTGCGGTGGCCGGGAGCAGCCACTGCACACCAGTCTGGGCGACAGAGTGAGACTCCAACTCAAAAAAAAAAAAAATGTTATATGGGCCAGGTGTAGTGGCTCAAGCCTGTAATCCCAGCACTTTGGGAAGTCGAGATTGAGGAGATTGCCTGAGCCCATGGGTTCGAGAACAGCCTGGGCAACTTAGCGAGACCTCAGCTCTATAATAAATCAAAAAATTAGCTGGGCATGGTAGTGCATGCCTGTAGTTTCAGTTACTTGGAAGGCTGAGGCAGAAGGATTGTCTGAGCCCAGCAAGTTGACACAGGGGTGGCAGTTAAGTGTGCCACTGCACTCCAGCCTGGGCAATAGAGTGAGATTCCAACTCACAAAACAAAAAGTTATATCAATAGTATAGGCTGTAGAAGAAGAAAAAGTAAAAGTATAGACTGTTTATTGTGATTGAAGTTTAGTTATTATAAAGCTAAAACAGACTGTTATTACTATAAGATGTTTTATGTAACCCTCAGGGTGACCACAAAGAAAAACAATTCATAGTAATAATTAAAAATACAGAGAAGTCAGATCACTTGAAATTAGCCAGGTGTAAGAACAAAAAGAAAAAGTGACAAAAGCATACTGCTACCAAAAAAAAAAATCATCAAATTACAAACGAAGACAGCAAGACAAAAAGGAAGATACAAAGACTCTACAAAGCAGCCAGAAAATAAGAGGACCTTATCTGTGGATAATCACTTTAAATATAAATGGATTAAATTCTCCAACCTAAAGACAGAAATTTTTTAAAAAGGTCCAACAATGTGTTGCCTACAAGAGACTCACTTTAGCGTAAGGACATACATCGGTTGACGGTAAAAGAACAGTAAAAGATAGTTCATGCAAATGGTAACCAAAAAAGGAGTGGCCTTACATGTAAGATACAATAGACTTTCAGTCAAAATCTGTCATAAGAGATCAAGCATGGTGGCTCACATCTATAATTCCAGCATATGGGAGGCCAAGGCAGGAGGATGGCATGAGCCTAGAAATTTGAGACCAGCCTGAGTAACATAGCAAGACCTTGTGGCTAAAAATAAAACTTAAAAACTAACCAGGAGTGATGGCACACACTTATAGTCCTAGATATTCAGGAGAATGATGCAAGAAGATCACTTGTACCCAAGAGTTTGAGACTGCAGTGAGCTATAATTGTGCCACTACACTCCAGACTTGGCAGCAGAGACCCTGTCTTCCAAAACAAAAAAGTGTGTGTGTGCATGTGTGTGTGTCACAAGAGACAAAGAAGGATACTATACAGTGATAATGGGTCAATTCATCAAGTGAATATAACAACTGTAAATAGCATGAGAAAAACTGAAAATTTCACAAATATGTTCAAATTAAATAATATTATCTTGAAAAACCAATGGGTCAAAGAAGGAATCAAAAGGAAATCAAAAAGCACCTAAGACAAATGAAAATGGAATCAAAGCATATTCAAAATTACAGGATGCAGGAAAAGCAGTTCTAAATGAAGAGTTTATGGCAATAAACACCTAAATTATAAAATAAAAAGATCTCAAGTAAACAGCCTAATTTATACCTCAAAGAAATAAGGAAAACACTCCCACTAAACCGAAAGTTGGGGCGAAAGCAAATAATAAAGAGCAAAATAGATAAAACAGAGACAACTAGCCGGGCTCGGTGGCTCAGCCTGTAATCCCGTGCCTTTGGGAGGCTGAGGTGAGTGGATTGCCTGAGCCCGCGGGTTCGAGACCCGCCTGGGCAGCGAGACCTCATCTCTACAATAAATCAAAAGGTCAGCCGGGCATGGTAGCGCGCGCCTGTAATGCCGGCTACTCGGAAGGCTGAAGTGGAAGCATCGCTGGAGCCCAGCAGGTCGAGGCTGCGGTAGCCGGGAGCAGCCACTGCACTCCAGTCTGGGTGACAGGGTGAGACTCCAACTCAAAAAAAACACAAAAAATAGAATCAACTGAAAAGATCAACAAAACTAAGAGTTGATTTTTTTAAAAGTTAGCAAAATTGACAAGCCTTTGGCTAGACTAGCCATGGAAAAAAGGAAGGAGAATTCAAATAAATAAAATCAGAAATGAAAGAGAAGGTATTACAACTGATAGCAAAAGAATACAAAGGGATTATGAAAAATCATACACAAGCAACTTGCATCAGCTAGAAGAAATGGATAAATTTCAAGAAACATACAACCTAACAAGAATGAATCACAAAAAATAAAATGTAGAGACAGTAACCAGTGAACAGACCAATAACAAATAAAACGAGCCGGGCTCGGTAGCTCAGCCTGTAATCCTGCACTTCGGGAGGCTGAGGTGAGTGGATTGCCTGAGGCCGGGGGTTCGAGACCCACCTGGGCAACTTGGTGAGACCTCATCTCTACAATAAATCAAAAATTAACTGGGGGGTGGTAGTGCGCGCCTGTAGTTCCAGCTACTTGGAAGGCTGAGGTAGAAGGATCTCTGGAGTCCAGCAGGTTGAGGCTGCGGTGGCTGCTCCTGGCCACTGCACTCCAGACTGGGCAACAGAGTGAGACACCAACTCAAAAAAAACCAGAAACAAAAAACAAACAAATAAAACAAGACTGAAGCAGTCATCAAAACCTCCTGATAAAGAAGCTCAGGACCAGATTCATGGATGAATTCTACCACACATTTAAAGAAGAACTAATACTAATCCTTCTGAAACTCTTCCAATAAACTGAAGAAGGAACACATCCAAATTCATTTTAAGAGGTCAGTATTGCCCTCATACCAAAGCCACATAAAGGAGACTGCAAGAAAAGTAGAATTACAGGCCAACATCTCTGATTGAGACTAGATGTGAACCCCCCCAAAAATACTAGGAAACTGAATTCAACAGCACATTAAAAGGATAATTCACTATATCAAGTGAGATTTATCCATGGAATGCAAGCATGGTTCAACAAATGCAAATGAATAAACATGATACACCACATTAACAGTATTAAGGATGAAAACCATATGATCATCTGAATAGATGTAGAAAAAGTATTTGACAAAACTAAGTATCCTTTCATGATTAAAAATTCTATACCTAATATTTATTTATTTAAATCAATTTAATGTACTGAATTACATAGGTATAGAAGGAAAGCACCTGAATACAATAAAGGCCACATATGACATGCCCAAAGCTGATATACCCAATGGTAAAAAACTGAAAGTTTTTCCTCCTAAGATCAGGAACAAGACAACAGTAACCACTGTCACCATTTCTATTTGAAAAAATACTGGAAGTCCTAGCTAATTAGCCAAGAAAAAGAAATAATAAAAGACATACAAATCAGAGGAGTTAAACTGTCTCTGGTTCCAGACGACATGATTTCATACACAGAAAACCCTATGGACTGCACACAGACACACAAAAACTATTAAAACTAATACAACTCAGTAAAGTTGCAGAATATAAAATCAATATGCAAAAATTATTATTATTTTTTGAGTCAAAGTCTCACTTTGTCATGTATACTGGAGTACAGTGACATGATCATGGCTCACCATAGCCTCTAACTCCTGGGCTCAAGCAAATCCTACTTCTTAAGTCTCTAAAGAAACTGGGACTAGAGGCACATACCACCATGCCTGGCTAATTTTTTTTTAATTTTTTCGTAGAGATGAGGTCACACTACGTTGCCCAGGCTGGTCTCAAATTCCTGGGCTCAAGCAGTTTTTTCTCCATGGCCTCCCAAGGTGCTAAGATTATAGGCATGAGCACCATGCCCAGCCAGAGTTTCTATACACGTATAATAAACTAACCAAAAAAGAAATTTTAAAAGTTAATTTACAATAGTATCAAAAAGCATAAATATTGAGGAATAAATTTAAGCAAGGAGGTGAAAGATCCATACACTAAAAACTATAAGACCAAGAAATTGAAAAAAATATCAACAAATAGAAAGAAAATCTAAGTTCATGTACTGGAACAATTAACATTATAAAAAGGTCTACATTGCCCAAAGTGACCTACAGATTCAATGCAATCCATATAAAAATACCAACAGCAGTTTACACAGAAATAGAAAATATAATCCTGAAGTTCACATAGAACCATAAGAGACCCTGAATAGCCAATCTTGGGTAAAAAGAATAAAGCTGAAGGCATCTCACTTTCTGATTTCAACCTGTATTACAAATCTATAGTAATCAAAGCACTATGGTACTAGCATAAAAACAGACATATATACCAATGGAACAGAGCAAAAGGCCCAGAAATACATCAATGCATTTACAGTCAATCTATCTTGGTAAAGGTACCAACAACATGGATTGGGGAAAGGATAATCTCTTTAATAAATGGTGTTGGAGAAGCTGGAAAAGAAGAACATACAGAAGAATAAACTGGACCCTTATCTTACACCACATACAAAAAAAACCTCAAAATGCACTAGCATTCAACATAAGACCTGAAACTGTAAAACTATAAGAAGAGAAAAGCTTCCTGACATTGGTCTAGACAATGTTTTCATGGACACGAACCCAAAAACACAGGCAACAAAAGTAAAACTAGTCAAACAGGACTACATCAAACTAAAAAGCTTCTGCACCGTAAAGCAAACAATCAACAGACTGAAAAGACAAACTATAGAATAGGAGAAAATATCTGTAAAACATACATCTGATAACAAATTAAAATCCAAAATATAGTAAGGAACTCAAAGCAAGAGCAAGAAAACAACGCAATTTATAAAGTGGGCAAAGTACCTGAGCAGGCATTTCTCAAAAGAAGACATATAATTACTAACAGGCATAAACACACACAAAAAATCTTCAGGCAACCCCTTCGGTTCCCCTCCCATTGTGGGAGCTTTTCTGTCCTCTCAATAAATCCAGCTTTCTAAAAAGAAAAAAGAAAATTTGTTCAACAGGCTAAGGGAGAACTAAATATGAAAATATGCTCACCATCACAGGGAAATGCAAATTAAAACCACAATGAGACATCACCTCATATCTGTTAGACTGGCTATTATAAAAAAGACAAAAGATAACAATCCTGGTACGCTATTGGTGGGAATGTAAACTGGCACGGCCATTATGGAAAACAGTATGAGGGTTTCTCAAAATATTAAAAACAGAACCACCATATGACTCAGCCAATGCCAATTCTGGCATCTATCCAACAGAACCAAATAAAGGTATCTGCACTTCCATGTTCACTGCAGTGTTATTCACAACAGCCAAGACATGAAAACAACTTAAGTGTTTGTCAGATGAATGGGTAAAGAAAACGTGGTATACACATACAACGGAATACTTTTCAGCCAAAAAAAAAGGGGGGGAATTCTGCCATTTGTGACAACACGGATGAACCTAAAACAATCAAACTCATAGAACTCACAGAGATTACGTTGGTAGTTAACAGAGATGGAGGGTAGGGGAAGAAGGAGGAAGACAGTCAAAGGGCACAGACCTTCAGTGACAAGATAAGTAAGTTCTAGGGATCTAATGTATAGCATGGTGACTATAATTAATAATAATGTATTATATGCTTGAAATCTGCTAAGAAAACAGATCTTAAGTTTTCTAACCACACTCATAAAAGTGGTGACTATGAGAAGTGACTGATGTATTAATTAGCTTGATTGTGCTAACCTTTCACAATATACAAGTATATCAAATCATGTTGTACACCTTAAATATACACAATTTTATTTATCAATTATATCTCAATAAAGTGGGGGAGAATTACTCAAAAATGAAATGGTAAATCAGTACCATAAATGGTAAGGAAAAAATTAATTCTCCAATAGAAATGCACACTAATAAGCCACCCAAAAGTCACATTTCAGATCTTCACTGTTTGCCATCTTGAACATTTTCAGAAGGATTTAGACAGAAAATATAATAAAACTAGTTACCACGACAATAAAAAGAGAATTAATGTTTATATTTTATTCTCCTCATTCTATAATTTTCCATACTAATATCTCTCATTTTAATAATATGGTATCAATTATATCAACTAATAGAAAAAAAAGATTGGCATCTTTGCTTTAGAAAAAAAAAATGAAGCAAAATCTGTTCTCGTGAATCAAATTACTGCTTCTCAAAATAAAGTTCCTCATAACATTCACTTACTAGATGCAAAAATTTTGTTGTTTTAAGAGAGAAGAAAATTTAAATGGTGCATAAATTCCTTTAACCTTGCATTTGTGAATTATTCCAGAAGGTACTGGCAACCGCTAACGCCTGTAGCAGAAGCTTGGTTATTTGGGACATTATGACAGAGTAGAGAACCTAATTAAAACCACTAGACTATTTTTTGGTTACAAGGCAGATATTACAGACCAAACTTTTGATGTAGCCAAAGCCAATTTCATTCCTCAGCACTTTTTATTATAATTTTATCTAAATGTAAGTGATTTTTTTTTTTTTTGGAGTCTCACTCTGTCGCCTAGACTGGAGTGCAGTGGCCGTTCCCGGCCACCGTAGCCTCGACCTGCTAGGCTCCGGTGATCCTTCCGCCTCAGCCTTCCAAGTAGCTGGAACTACAGGCGCGCGCTACCGCGCCCGGCTAATTTTTTTATTTATTTTAGAGATGGGGTCTCACCAAGTTGCCCAGGCGGGTCTCGAACCCGTGGGCTCAGGCAATCCACTCACCTCAGCCTCCCAAAGCACTGGGATTACAGGCTGAGCCCCCGAGCCCAGCTAGTATAAGTGATTTTTAAAAGCCTAACTTAACCCCCAAATCACAGAACCAGGTCATAGTGTTCATTCATTGCCCCTGTCCCACCCACCCACCACCTCACTTGTATGTGTGTATTTAAGAAAAAAAGGTCAGTTGGGTGCAGTGGCTCATGCCTGTAATCTCAGCACTTTGGGAGGCGAAGGTGAGAGGATTGCCTGAGCTCAGGGGTTCAAGACCTGCCTGGGCAACTTGGTGAGGCCCCATTTCTACAATAAATTAAAAAAAAAACAAAAAAAAAAAACAGCTGGGCATGGTGGCACATGTTTGTGGCTCCAGCTACTTGGAAGACTCAAAAAAAAAAAAAGAAAGAAAGAAAAAAAAAAGAAAAAAGTTCATTTTGACTTTCAAAATACAGCAATTCCCCCTTATCTACAGGGGATATGTTTCAAGACCCCCAGTGGATGCCTGAAACCATGGATAGTACCAAATCCTATATGTACTATTTTTTTCTACACATATTACCTATTTTAAAGTTTAATTTCTAAATTAGGCACATCAAGATATTAACGACCATGACTAGTAGTACGGTAGAACACTGTTAACAATATGCCAGCATTACTAATCTTGTATTTTGGAGCCATTATTAAGTAAAATAAGCTTGAACACAAGCATTGCAATACTGCAACATGGATCAGATAACCTAGACAGCTACTAAATGACTAATGGGTGAGGTAGCAATGTTGGACAAAGATAAGATTCACATCCTGGGTAGAATGGAATAGAATGGGCAAGATTTCATCAAAATACCCAGATTGGTGTACTACATAAAATTTATAAATTAGGTGGGCATGGTAGCACAGTCCTAGAATTCCAGCTATTCACAAGGCTGAAGCAGGAAGACTGCCTGAGCCCAGGAGTTCAAGACCAGCCTGGGCAACATAAAAAGACTTCTTCTCAAAAAAAAAAAAAAAAAAAAGCGGGGGGTGGGGGTTGGACAGTGGCTCCACCTGTAACCCCATCACTTTGGGAGGCTGAGGTAGAAGGATCATTTGAGTCCGGGAGTTTGAGACCAACCTAAGCAACAGCAAAACATCATCTCTACAAAAAATAACAAATTAGCCAGGCACTCCAGCCTGGTGACAGAGTAAGACTCCACTTCAAAAACAAAAAAATTCATACAATTTATGAATTATTTATTTCTGGAATTTTCCATTTAATATTTCAGGCATGGGTTAGTGTGTTTGTATGTTTTTAAAAATGAGACATGGCTATATTTCAAAATAAGGTTGTTACCCATATCAGACTAGACAGAAAGTAGTACAGTATGGCACATTTGAGGTTCTCTTGTTTTTTTGACTTTTTTTTTCCTAATCTATTTATTTTCATATATATTTGTTCTGTTCTATTCTTTGAGATGTTGTCTTGCTCTATTGCTCAGACTGATTCAGTGGTGCAATCACAGCTCACTGTAACCTCGAACTCCTAAGCTCAAGTGATCCTTCTGAGTAACTGGGACTACAGAAACACAACAACATACCTGTTTAAATTATTTTATTTTTTGTAAAGTCTGGGTCTCACTATGTTGCCCAGGCTGGTCTCAAACTCCAGGTCTCCAGCAATCCTCCTGCTTCGGCCTCTCAAAGTGCAGGGAAACAGGCTTGAGGTACTTCACTAAACCCTTTCCATACTTTAAATCTTTCTTTACCTTAGTTTTACAGCTATTACTTATATATTTTCACTTTACAGACTTAAGGATAACTAAATATCAGGATAAAATTTCATCTATGCTAGGCAAAGAAGAAAAGAATAGAAAATTGTGAAAGTATTAAATCAATCTCTCTCCTATTATCTCTTACTCACCCCCAACTTATTGTCTTGTGTGTGTATGTGTTCTAAATTCACAAATTAACACAAATGAAAACTAATAACGAGTTTCTTACCTCCTCAAAATCCTTTTCAATACTGTTCCTCTGGGAAGAGATACAAAACAGAGTATCATCTAAATATATGCTAAGCTGAGTGCGATGGCTCAAGCCTGTAATCTCAGCACTTTGGGAAGCCAAGACAAGAGGACTGCCTGAGTCCAGGAGTTCAAGACCAGGCTGGGCAACTGGTGAGACCTCGCCTCTACAATAAATCAAAAAATTAGCTGGGCATGGTGGTGTGTGCCTGTAGTTCCAGCTACTTGGAAGGCTGAAGTGGAAGGATCGCCTGAGCCCAGCAGATCGAGGCTGCGGTGGCCATGGGTGTGCCACTACACCCTAGCCTGGGCAACAGAGTGAGACTCCGACTCAAAAAAAAAAAAAAAATTAATTTAATTAAATAAATAAATATATGTCAAAAGTGAAAAGGGGCTTTCCTGTATATTTAAGAACAAATATTCTGAGACATAACAGAATTTGTAAAATGAGGAATTATCTTCTCTTTCCATATAAATAGATCAATATGTAGCTTGATTTAAATTTGAATTCACAAGAAAATTCAAATGTTAGTAAATTCATGCCATAAGGTACTACCAGAAAGAAAAGAATTCTTAACAATTTGGTGTAATTTTGTTAAAATACTCTCAGACTGCTGTATGCCTGCATTAATCTGAATTAAATTCAAAGTGAATGAACCAACCATGTTGCCCACTGAAAGAGGAATGGATAAAAAAAATGCGGTACATATACACGATGGAATATTACACGGCCATAAAGAAGAACAAAATTATGAACTTCACAGCAACTTGGATGTACATGTTCACAGATGTCCCTGATATGGAGAACAAATTAACATGTCATAAAATATATTCAGTCAAAGTGGTATGGGAGCTGGAAGGGTCAACAGTTATAGATTTACCTAAATTTGAGTTTGGAGTTTAAGAGACAGATGCTTAGGACAGTAATAACAAAGTAAACAGGCAGAACATGCTTGGCATAACCTTTCAAAGTGAACTTGGATCTTTTATCATCCTTCAAGCAGGAAGAGCAAAAATTAGAGAAATTCACACATAAATTAATTCACCACATAATGATATTCAGTCAATGACAGGCTGCATCATGGTGGTACTGTAAGATTATATACTACTATATTTTTACTGCAACTTTTCTATGTTTAGGTACACGAACACTTATCACTGTGCTATAATTACCTGCAGAATTCAGTACAGTAACATGCTGTACAGGTTTGTAGCCTAGAAGTTATAGGCTATAATCACATATTTTAGGTGTGTGCCATGTATCCTCTGTGTGTAGAAGGTTATGCCATCTAGGTTTGTGTAAGTACACTCTAGGATGTGCACACAATGATGCAACCACATAATGAAGCACTTTTCAGAAGGCATTCCCTTCGTTAAGCAATTGTATGACTATATATACTGCATACATGTGCACACACACATACACAATCTGTCTCTCATTTTACCTTTCCAAAATTAATTCCCCTCTTTCAGATAATATAAAAATTCAGATGTAAAATATCATAATGCTACCTAAATACCTAATCTTGGCTTAAAAATAAGAATTTCATCCTATGCAGGCACAAAAGATATCCAAGAAACTAAAAATAATATTAGTTTCACTTATTTGTCTAATTTAAATGTATTTCATTATTTCAAAGTTTTTTTTTTTAATTTTAGAGTTGTAGGGTGCAAGTGGAGATTTACTACATAAGTAGGCTGTATACATGTGAAGTTTGGGCTTCTAGCTGGCCCTCTCTCCATCTGACAGTGGACCAGGTATGCAAAGTGTTGCCATGTGTCCCCTTCCCTCCTCCCTCCCACACTCCTCCAGCTATGTCCAGCATCTACGGCTCTCACTCTTGTGTTAGTGTGACTGCTGTTCAGAGCCTCTTTTTGTATGACAACATGTGGTATTCAGTTCTTGGTTTCTGTGGTAGTTCAGTTAGTATGATGTTCTTCAGTTGCATCCAAGTAGCTGTGAAGGCCATGATTTTGTTCTTCTCTCTGCCTGCATAATACTCCATTGTGTATATGTTCCACATTTTCTTTCTTTTTTTTTTTTTTAGATTCAGAGTCTCACTCTGTTGCCTAAGCTGGAGTGCAGTGGCACACTCACAGTCACCCCAGGGTCGACCCACTGGGCTCTGCTGACCCTTCCGCCTCAGCCTTCCAAGTAACTGAAACTACAGGTGCGGGCTACCACACCCAGCTAATATTTTGATATATTGTAGATACAAGTTGCCCAGGATGGTCTCGAACCCCTGGGTTCAGGCAATCCTCTCGTCTCGGCCTCTCAAAGTGCTGGGATTACAAGCGTGAGCCACTATCACATTTTCTTTACCCTGTCTGCTTTTGATGGGCATCTGGGATGGCTCCATATTTTTGATATTGTGAATAGTGCCGCAATAAATTTGTTTGTGCAAGTTTTGTTTTGTTTCTGTAGAGCAATTTATGTTCCTCTGGGTATAGTCTCAGGAGGGAGATTGTTGACTCATATGGCATTCCAATTTTTAGTTCTTTGAGGAATTGCTATACTGCTTAAAGGCACTTTAAATAAGGATTTTATTTTTATGGAACTATATCCCTAACCATCTAAAGAAAATAAGCTATAATGAAAAAGAAAACCCTACCAATACAGAATGTAAAATTGTTAATTACTTGAAGTTTTATATAAATACTTTTAACTACTACAAAAATATTTTAAATGATTAACAGTTTTTTAATCAGTAAGGACATTGCATGATAATTAGTCTCACCTTACATTTAATTTCACTTATATTCATGCTTGTTCTCTCTACACACTTATCTCTTTGAGGGCAAAGACTTTATCTTACATAATATCTCCACATAAGGAGGTGAGGCCTGTCAACATTGGTTAGTCAATGCTGGTTCTCAAGATGACTCTAATCTATCACCATTAATTCAACAAATACGTAATGAAACTTCTTTGGGCCAAGAATTATCTTTGAGAATACGGCAGTGAACAAAACAGATAAAAATCCTGGCCCTGAGACTACTGTCTACTGGGAAGACAGAGAACATGAGTAAAATATAGAGTATAGCAGATGGTGATAAGTCCAATGGAAAAAAAAATAAAAGAAGAAAGGAGATAAGGTGTGTCGGATTAGGCAGTGGAATTGAAATTCAAAAAAAGTACCCAGGAAGGTCACACTTGAAGGCAACATTTAAGCAGAGATGTGAAGAAAAAGTGAAGGAGTAAACCACAGCTATGCACATACGTGGAGTGTTCCACACAGAAATGGCAGATACAAAGATCTTGCCATAAGAATGGGCCTGACGGCCAGGTGCAGTGGCTCATATCTGTCATCCCAGCAATTTGGGAGACCAAGGCAAGAGGACTGCCTAAGCTCAGGGGTTCGAGACCAGCCTGGGTAACTTGGTGAGATCTCATCTCTACAATTAAGAAAGAAAGAAAGAGAGAGAGAGAGAGAGAGAGAGAGAGAGAAGAGAGAGAGAAGAGAGAGAGAAGAGAGAGAGAGAGAGAGAGAGAGAGAGAGAGAGAGAGAAGAGAGAGAAGAAAGAAAGAAAGAAAGAAAGAAAGAAAGAAAGAAAGAAAGAAAGAAAGAAAGAAAGAAAGAAAGAAAGAAAGAAAGAATAGCTGGGCATTGTGGTGCATGCCTGCAGTTCCAGCTACTTGGAAGGCTAAGGCAGAAGGATAGCCTAAGTCCACCTGGTAGAAGCAGCAGTGGCCATGAGTGAAGAGTGAGACTCTGACTCAAAAAAAAAAAAGGGCCTGATGTGCCTCGGGCACAGGCAAGAGGTCAAGGTGGACTGAAAGCAGCACACTGGTAGATGAGGTGGACAAGTAATAAGGGTTACATCCTTCAGTAAGGGTCAGCAAATTTTTCTTGGAAAGAGCCAGAGAGTAAATATTTTATATTTTGTGAATCATGCACAGTTTGTCTTGCGATGAAAAACCCAATCTTGGCTTGTAGGCTATATAAAAAAAAGGTCACGGTGGGCTGTAATTTGCCGATTCCTGCTGAAGAGTTTTGTAGGTCACTGAAAAGTCTTTTGCACTAGGAAGCAATTCCTTGGTATCACAAGGCACAAAGAAATAACTCATAAAAACTATTAAGAGTAACATGATCAACATTCAAGTTTCTCTCAACTGAGATAAAGCCATATATTTGTCTATGATTTAAGACCAGCATGCAATCTCAACTCAATTGTCAACATTTCCAGAAGAGAACTGGCCTTCCTTTATCCATTCAGCAAATATTTACCTAATGTCAACCAGGAGTTATATATGTCTATGGAGGAAAACAAAATACAATGCTCCATCCTTACCAAACTTATTTTGCAAGAAGTAGGCAGTAACATAAACTAACAAACAAGCATCTCACAGTAAAGTGATATGTACTACAAAAGAAATTTTTTTAAAAAGGCAATGTCACGGAGACACTGGGTGCAATGAAACAGTGTATTTCAGATACAACAGTCAAGGAAGATCCAAGGAAGGCTGAGAGAACCATAACACAAAGGCTTTGCAGACAGAAAGAGCTTAGCTTCCTTTTGTTTTATTTTTTAAAGAAAAGCTGATACAGTGGAGCATATGGAAGGGGAAGTCATGGTGCCACAGAGGTAGCAAGAAGCAGATGGTTCAGAGTCTTCTAAGCCATGGCAAGGAGCTGGGGTTTTAGTCTGAGATTAATGCTGGGAGAACAGCAAAATTTAAGCAAGAAGTGACAGCACTGACTTCATATTTTAAGAGCTCAGTCGCACTGCTGTGGAGATGGGGCTAGTACAGGAAGCAAAGACACCAGTTAGAGGGACTCAAATCACTCTATGGAAAAGATACCTGCACACACATGTTTATTGCAGCATTATTCACAATAGCAAAAACTTGGAAACAACCGTGCTGCCCATTGAAAGAGGATTTTAAAAAATGTATGGTACATATATGTGATGGATATTATGCAGCCATGAAGGAGGACAAAATTATAAACTTCAGAGCAACTTGGATGGACTTAGAGTCCATAATACGGAGTGATCTATCACAGAAACAAAGAACTGAGTATCACATGTTCTCTCTCATACGTGGACCTTGAACAATTATCATAATACTATAAGAAAAGGATTGGCAATTGTTGAAACTGCTGGGGGCAGAGGAGGATTAGCAGTAGTGGAAAACTGTCAGGGGAGGGTAGGCATACTTCATCAACAAGGTACCTGCATAATGAACATTTGTATACCTAACCCTGAATTGTATCCATCTAAAAAATAATAAAATTAAAAGAAAAAATTAAAAAATTAAAAGAAAAAAGAAAACTACGGCAGTAGTCTGAGCAATAGATACTGGTTCAAAGCAGGGGGTTAAGTCGGGCTCGGTGGCTCAGCCTGTAATGCCAGCACTTTGGGAGGCTGAAGTGAGTAGATTGCCTGAGCCCGCGGGTTCGAGACCCGCCTGGGCAACTTGGCGAGACCTCATCTCTACAATAAATCAAAAATTAGCCAGGCGTGGTAGAGCACGCCTGTGGTTCCAGCTACTTGGAAGTCTGAGGCGGAAGGATCGCCGGAGCCCAGCAGTCGAGGCTGCGGTGGCCGGGAGCGGCCACAGCACTCCAGTCTGGGTGACAGAGTGAGACTCCGACTCAAAAAAAACAAAAAAAAAAGCAGGGGGTTGAGTGAAATGGTTGAAAAACAGATGTATTTTTGAGGTGTGATGGCACTTACTGAGATTTACTTTGGGGAGTGAATAGTCAAGGATTACTTGGTGATTTACTGCCTGTGCAATGAGTGAATGGTGGTTCCATTCATTGAGGTGGAAAAAACTGAGGAAGAAGAGTTTTCAAAAGGGTGGACAAGATCTAAAGATCTGTTCTGGGACTAAATGACATCGCGTAGGTAATTAGTACACTATTCTAAAGTGACTCTGTATATATTAATTTGGGAGCTATCAATATTATTGATACTAAAAGACAAACGAATTGAAGACATTTCTGAGAATGCATATATAAATAAGAGAATGGGCTGAAAATGCAACCCTTAAGGGATATAGGGAGATGTGATGGAACCAGAAATGGCAAGTGAAAGACTGGGAAAATAAAGAGAATCTGGTGTCAGAAATACCAAAAGAAAATAGTGTTTCAAGGAAGGGAGTACACAGAATGATGCTGAAAAGTAAAGTAAGATGGGGACAGAGAAGTGACTTTTGGATCCGACAGTGTGGATATTACTGAGAACCCTGACAAGAGTAGTTTCATAGGAGTGATAAAAATAGAAGTCTTGTTAGATGACTTAGATGTTGAAGAAAGACAAGAAAATCAGGTAACAATTACAGTAAATTTTCTTCACAAGATCTGCTGAGAAGGAAAAGAGAGAAATGGGTGGTGACCAGAAGAGGGCTCCATGTTCTGGGAAGGATTTTAAAGGTGTTAGGTAAACCAGGCATGGTGACTCATGCCTGTAACCCTAGACCTTTGGAAGGAGGAGGGGAGAGGATTGCCTGAGCCTAGGGGTTTGAGATCAGACTGGGAAACATGGCTAGATCTCATCTCTCCAGTAAATCAAAAAATTAGCCAGGCGTGGTGGCGCTTGCCTGTAGTTCCAGCTACTTGGAAGCCTGAGGCAGAAGGATTGCCTGAACTCAGTAGGTCCAGGTTGCAGTAGCCATGAGCGTCCCACAGCACTCCAGTCAAGGTGACAGAGTGAGACTCCAACTTGATCGATCGACAGAGAGATAGATAGACAGACAGACAGACAGACAGACAAAGTGTCAGGAGGAACTTTTAAGGTAAGTTAGTATACTTGTAGTAACAAACTAGGAGAGAGCAAAAATTTGGAAATAAAAGAGAGAAGATAATTGAAGGAACAGCATCTTGAGGTTGGGGAATTCGTATAAGATTAAGAGAAAAAGTGGCAGAGCTAAACTCAAGAACAGTGACACTATTGTAAAAGAACAGGCAAAGGACACAGGTACACAGAAAAGTAGGTTGGTAAACTTAAGGATGAGCAGACATAGTGGATAGCACCCAATTAGTTTAATTTTTGCCATGTAATATGAGCTGAACTAATCATTTTGAGTGGGAAGGAAGAGATTTTGCAGATTTGACATGATACAATCATCTCTGAGAATGAGAATTAAAATTCATTTTTATTAGAATTGTCTGTAGAATTAGGAGCACATTTGAGATGTGTGGTTATAAATTCAACATGAGACCAGTCAATGTGTGACTTCCTCCCCTAGTAATATGCATCTGTGCAGAAGTAGCACAGGTAGATACTTGCTTTAAATAAGGATTGAGGTTTTGCAAAGCAAGAATGACAGAAGAGAGAGAGAAGCAAGTTAGTCAAGGATGTTTAGAAGGGACTGATTATAATGCTGAGCCATGAAAACCAAGTCAGATAAGAAGGAAGTGTGAGAACATACGTTTTTTGTTGTTTTGTTTTTTTTTTAAAGTAGAGGTTGCTGTATCATAGTCCTAACTGGGCTGACAAATTGCTGGAGTACAGACCAGATTAAGGGAACTGGCAGGATGGGAGGTGGTAGTAGCCAGAGCTGCACTGTATTTTTCAGCATCACAAAACCGAGGTGGAGAATTCTGACAGGCAACAATCTACTCCATATACTTAAATACACAGAAAAGGGAAAAGGCAGGTTTACTCTGGCCAGAACAGCTCCACAATTCTCTGACTCAGAGAAATGACACTGCCTAGAAATGGCACCAGACCAGAGAAGAAAAGCAGAGAACCTCTTCTTACATACCACATATAATAACTTGTAGAGCTGATTTTCTAAAACAGTCATTGTCTATTTCCCAAATTGTGTAAAGATAAGAATCTAGCACTTGCTGGTGTAGTCAAAATCAATTTATAAATTCTGAAAAAAGCAGACCAGGGATATGACGCAATGCTATGACTGAACTGTGCCAAGAAATCTGAAGGTGTGGCAGAGAAACAGAAAACCAGAGAAAATCCCTGCCTTGAAACACTGACTTGTCTTTTTGGACCAATGACAGAATAAATACATTGTCAAATTTTTCTCTCTTTAAGAAAGGGGTGGAAAGAATGCTCTCTCTGTTGCTCACTTCTGGATTTCTCTCTGATTTATTCATAATGACAGAGGAAAGCATCAAGCATTTTTATGAAGGACAGCACCCATCTATTTAAGCATTATCTTAATTTCTGTCACTGTATAAAACAGCACATGTAGTCTTAGACTTTTAAGTGTTCCAAGCCCTACTGGTTGAGCATCCCTTGGAAGTGGAATACACATACAGAACCTCTTTCCTCACCTCAACTGTTTTCTGCCTGAAGTTTGTTATTCTTCTCCAACACTCCTACTTCATTTGATTTTCTTCTTCCTTTTATTTTCTTCTGTTTACATGCCTCAGGCCTCAAAGAATCAACCAGACATTGAACCCTTCTAGGTGAAAGTAAGGCCTACGGAGGCCCCAAGGTATTGGGAAGAACAGGCAACATGGCTTTTTTATTTCCTGCTATCTTGTTTCCTCTTCCCATTTGAAAAGTGCTTTTGTAGATCACATTTCATTTACTTTTGCTCCCAAGACTACGTCAATGATGAAAGCTGTGCATGCCACAGTTTAATCATACTGCACAACAGCATATGAAAATGCATATGCCATCCGTATTTCTTCACCTGGTGATTTCACAGGGTTCAGTTTTACAACTAATTTAACTTGAAAATCTCCCTGTAACATGCATAGAAGCAGAGGTAATAGCTGGAGGCTAACTGTGGGAAATCAAGGTATTAATTAATTCATTAATAAAAGTGGGTCTGGTAAGTAGATAATAGTAGCAGTTTTCTTCTTGTGCAAATAAATGCTAGTGATGAGAAAATCTCAAAAGTGGTTTTCTCCACAAAGTCTGGTTAAAATACAATGAAAATCATTAAGTCAGTTGGATAGAAGACTATTAATCACAAAAGTATGCTAGTGAGGTGGGAGCAGAGACTAAAGTTACAATTTTCTGATTTCATTAATAAAGGATGGGCCTAGACAAAGGGAAGAAGGAGGAGACACAATGAGGTTTAAAGAAAAAAGTAACATAAATCTGTAATTTACAGAGCAATTTGCTTTCATTACAAAAACATTTACATTCCACTTTCAAGGGATGCTTAACCAATAGGGCTCTGATTTTATGTAAAATGATTTAATTTACACAAATTCATTATGCCCACAATTGAATTATAAAAGTTTAGTTTATAGTCCTCTACTTTTTTTGGATTTAGACTGATTACATAAAAAAATCCAAATTCCCTTAGTTAGCAAGAGAGGTCCTTAAAAGTCATCTACATTTCTACTATTCCCCCTCATGCAGTAAGTTTTTTTTTCTTCTGCCTTTTCAGATGTCCTACAGGCCTTACCCTGTATTTGCAGAGTGAAAGAGCATTCATTCCTCAAGATGAAGCTTAAATGGCAGTATCTTGGCAAAGTTTTCAAGCACTCCCCTAAAGATGATTAATTGCTTCATCTCCATGAGATGAAGGGACAGTATCTAGATTATGTATCTAGTATTAATTGAAAAGGAAAGAATTTTCTAGCTCCAATATTGATAAATTGTAATACTTAAAAATACACAAATATTTAGTCTAGAGTTTATAAACTAAATACAAGGCAAATGAAACAGAAAATCCAAAGTACAAATGAAGCTAAATTACTGCTCACAGTGCACTTGTGGTGCTTACTACTATAGAATACTAACCATAAGGAGACCCAGTTGTCCCAAAACTTTGTCAAATTGCTTTTAAAAAAAAGTTTGCATCACACAGTACATTGTAATGTCACTTTCAACTTTGCTTGGTAGGAAAGCAACATTATACATGAGACCCATCACTCTTCTTTTCTCATTGGCTCATGATAATTATTGTGTTAATATTTGAAGACAATGAGATCACAATCATAAATATGGATGAAATTACATATGGTATTTAGTTTTAAGATATTCATCCAAGCCGGGCTCGGTGGCTCAGCCTGTAATCCCGCGCCTTTGGGAGGCTGAGGTGAGTGGATTGCCTGAGCCCGTGGGTTCGAGACCCGCCTAGGCAGCGAGACCTCATCTCTACAATAAATCAAAAAATCAGCCGGGCGTGGTAGTGCATGCCTGTAATTCCGGCTACTTAGAAGACTGAGGCGGAAGGATCGCCGGAGCCCAGCAGGTGGAGGCTGCGGTGACCGGGAGTGGCCACTGCACTCCAGTCTGGGTGACAGAGTGAGAATCCAACTAAAAAAAAAAAAAAAAAAAAAAAAGATATTCATCCAGATGATTCAGAATGTGTATATAATCTTTTCTGGTTGTCATTGAAATGAAAATACAAAAATCACAAAATTTGCATGGTAAGCTTATAAATCTCAGAATACATTCAATTTCTCCCAGAGATGTGGAGACCTCTAATGGGAATACAATGGAAGAGAGATTAAAATAAAAGATTTTAAAGATTGGAAAGCCCTGTGTTAAATACCAGCTCACCATTCATTAACTACATAATTTTTAAAAAAATAATCAATATTTTTTATTATGATATTGTGGGGTACAGTTAAGGGTTAGATATATAAATATACTTCGTTTAGGCACCCTTGTTGATAAGAGGTATCTCCCCGGCCCCAGACAGATGTTTACTACTGTTAATCCCATTTCCCGCCCCGCCCCATAGTTTCCCACCACTGTCAGTCATTTTCTTATGGTAATACGTTGGATGATCAAGGTCCACTATATGAGTGAGAACATGTGATACTCAGATCTTTGTTTCTGTGAGAGGTCACTCAGTATTATAGACTCTAGTTCCATCCAGGTTGCTGCGAAATTCATGATTTTGTTCTTTTTTATGGCTGCGTAGTATTCCATCGTGCATATGTACCACGTTTTTTTTAATCCAGTCCTCTTTTGATGGACAGCATGGTTGCTTCCAGGTTCTTGCTATTGTGAACAATGCTGCGATAAACATATGTGTGCAGGTTTCTTTTTTATAGAGTGATTTGAGTTCTTCAGGGTATATTCCCAGTAGGGGGATTGCGGGGTCATATGGGAGGTCGATATTTTAGGAATTGCCACACAGCTTTCCACAGAGGTTGCACTGGTTTACACTCCAACCAACAGTGTAGAAGAGTTCCTTTTTTGCCATACCCTCTCCAGCAACTGTTATTTTTTGAGTTATTGATAACTGCCATTCTGACTGGAGTTAGGTGGTATCTCAGTGTGGTTTTGATTTGCATCTCCCTGATGATTAGTGAGGTTGAACATTTCTTTATGTGTCTGTTGGCTGCTCGGATGTCTTCCTTTGAGAAGTTTCTGTTTATATCTTTTGCCCATTTTATAACGGGGTTGTTTGTTTTTTTCTTTTCAGCACGTTTGAGTTCCTTGTAGATCCATGATGTTAAGCCTTTGTCGGACCTGGAGTTGGCAAATACTTTTTCCCGGTCTGTAGGCTGTCTCCCTGCTCTTTTGATGGTTTCTTTGGCTTTGCAGAAGCTTGTCAGTTTAATGAGGTCCCACTTGTCTATCTTCTCTCTTATGGCCTGTGGGTTTCGGGTTTTGTTCAGGAATTGGATGCTAGTTCCAATTTCCATGAGGGTATGTCCTTCATTTTCTAAGGTTCTTATGGTTTGAGGTTTTACATTTAGGTCTCTGATCCATTTGGAGTTAATTTTTGTGTATGGGGATAGTTAGGGGTTCTGTTTCAATCTTCTGCATGTGATCAAGCCAGTTTTCCCAGCACCATTTACTGAATAGGTTCTCCTCTTTCCAGCGATAGGTGGTGGAGGCTTTGTCAAAGATGAGTTGGTTGAGTAATCAAGGTTTTGCTTCTGGAATCTCAATTCTATTCCATTGATCTATATGCCTGTTCCTATACCAATACCAAGCTGTTTTGATTATTGTAGCTTTATAGTAAAGTTTGAAGTCTGGTAATGTGATACCATCTGCTTTGGTTTTTTTTTTGCTGAGGATTGTTCTGGCTATTCTTGGACGTTTGTGTTTCCATATGAATTCCTGTGTTGTTTTTTCTAGGTCTTCTCAGAATGTTGCTGGTAATTTGATGGGTATTGCATTAAATCTGTAGATTGCCTTAGGTAGGATGGACATCTTCACAATGTTGATTCTTCCAATCAATGAGCATGGGATATTTTTCCACTTGTTTGTGTCATCTTTGATTTCTTTGAGCAGTGTTCTGTAGTTTTCATTGTAAAGGTCTTTCACGTCTCTGGTTAGGAAGATGCCAAGGTATTTCATTTTTTTGTGGCTATTGTGAATGGGATTGTACTTTTTATTTGGGTTTCTGTTTGTTTATTATTGGTGTAAAGAAATGCGATTGTCTTTGCACATTTTATATCCTGAGACTTTGCCAAAGTCCTTTATCAGTGTAAGGAGGTTTTTGACAGATTCTCTTGGGTTTTCAAGGTATACAATCATGTCATCTACAAAGAGAGATAAATTGACTTCCTCTTTTTCTATTTGGATACCTCTGATTGCCTTCTCTTCTCTGATTGCTCTAGCCAGGAATTCCAATACACCTACATGATCTTTAGCCCTTCTGAGCTTCAAAGATTTTTTATCTTTTAAATTTATGATGTGGGAGTAATGACCATCTCCCACAGAGTTATGAGGAGTAAATAAAATAATGCATGGAAAATGCTTAACATAAGATTTGGGACACTACAAGAGATTACTAACATATCTTTTCCTACCCCAAACACATGTACACAATTATATAAATATATAAATTTAAATACCTAAATTCCCCCATATATTAAGATCCAGGCTGGGTGTAGTAGCTCACGCCTATAATCCCAGCACTTTGGGGAGGCCAAGGTGAGAGGATTACCTGAGCCCACAGGTTCAAGACCAGCCTGGGAAACTTGGTGAGATCTCATCTTTACAATAAATCAAAAACTTAAGGTGCAAGGATTGCCTGAGTCCAGCAGGTGGGGACTGCAGTGGCCAGAGGCATGCTACTGCCCTCCAGTCAGGATGAAGAGTGAGACTCCAATTCAAAAAAAAAGATTCAAAGAATGATGCTTTTTTTCACTCTTTATGGGGAGTATGGCAAGGGGCCAGGATGCTATTATTATCTGTTATATCTTTATATTCTAAGTCTGAGGCTATGTTAAGCATATTACTGTAATAACCTTCAAAGGTACTTATTATATAATAAACACCTTAATGTTTATCATACCACAAGTCATTTATTATCTTGTTCAAAATATTATTATTGAAGATTTATAAACTTTACTTTACAAATGAAAAGACCAAACGTTCAAAAAGACTTAGTAATCATCCCAAATCACACTTTTAGACATCAGAGAAACTGGTACTCAAACTCAGGTCTGATGGTAACTATCACACCCTTAACCACTCTACAATGGTGATTCTGAGCAAACATTGTTGACTTGGGAAGTTCTCTTGTATAATAGTGAATGAAGCGAATAGTGAATGAAACGACTTACATAGTACATAAAAAAAATTAGAAAGTGGCAACCCATTGCTCTATAGTTGTTACTTTACCAGGATTTCATTAAGATGGTTAATTGCACACCTTCTTTTGTTTTTAAGAAATTTCATCCTTCAGTGTTTTTGTCTTTCCAAAAAGTCAGTCAGTACATTCAATGATGTAAGTCTCCTGGCATTCTCATATTGACTCATTTCATTTTCTTCAACTCAATTCTTCTGAAAGCAAGCTTCAACTCCAATAGTATTTCTATACACTTTGTCGTTTAAAAGCTACCACTTTTTCTCCATTTAAAATGATGAGTATGACAGGATAAGCCTTTAGTTCTTCCACAGAATTTATCTCTTCATTTACATTAGATGGCGAATGTGAAAGTACACTCTAAGCTATTAGATACTAAATAAATGTAAGACATTATGTTTTTTTAAAAAATTTTATATAAATAGCCACACAAAAAAAGCCAAAGGCGTTAGGCAGGAAGAGTCAACAAATAACTTTACATCTAGAATAAACTACCTCAAAATTAGAAAACTATACAAATGCTAGGCTACAGATAAGGGGAGGTTAAGAAGACTAACCTTCATCAAAAGGGTAGAATCAAGATTACCAAACAACTAAAAATATGCTTAAGGCATTGCCCGAGACAAAATGGGTTCTGGGATGTAAGAGGATCTACATTTTGCCCAAGCTTTGGCAGCATGCTAACCTTTTTTTTACAAATTCACTACTCATTAAATAGACAGATGCTCGCTTAAGCACTACTATAATGTATCAAACACTGGGGATATAATACCATGAATAAAAATAGTTCCTGCTCTCAAATACTTCCCAGACATCCAGCAAATACAGTATACAAAATAAGTGCTATGAGAGTGGACAGGCAAGGAACCTAACCCAGTCTGGAGGGAGGGGTGGTTGTGATAACCAGGAAAGGCTTGCTGGAAAAGTGATAGCTAAACTTCCCTAAGGGAACTGTCCAAGTTACTAAGCAGGCAATACAGTAGTAGGCAGAAAGAACACTATGAACAGAGATCTGAAGAAAAGAAGCATGTGTTATGTTGACAAAACCTCACAGTTCAAAACAACTACAGCCTAAAGGACTAGAGGAGCAGAGTAAAGAAAAAGGAAGCTAAGCCGGGCTCGGTGGCTCAGCCTGTAATCCCGTGCCTTTGGGAGGCTGAGGTGAGTGGATTGCCTGAGCCCGCGGGTTCGAGACCCACTTGGGCAGCGAGATCTCATCTCTACAATAAATCAAAAAATCAGCTGGGCGTGGTAGCGTGCGCCTATAATTCCGGCTACTCGGAAGGCTGAGGCAGAAGGATTGCCGGAGCCCGGCAAGTCGAGACTGCGGTGGCCGGCAGCGGCCACTGCACTCCAGTCTGGGCGACAGAGTGAGACTCCAACTCAAAAAAAAAAAAAAAAAAAGAAAAAAAAGAAAAGAAAAAGGAAGCTAAAGGTAACCAAAACCAAATGGGTATATTTTAAGCAAGGAATCTGTAGTTTATCCAGAATATATAATACCCATGTAGGGGTGTGATATTAATCAAACTTCCCAAGCTTTGGAAAGCTAACTGAAGAGGAATCATAATTGGAGTAGGTTGGGGGACGGGGAGGCAATTAGACAGCTTTTGCAGTAATGCAGAAAAGAATCAACTTACCACAAAATTGCATCAATAAACTGAACTAATAATGAGACCAACCAAGTTAGAATGCTTTATATTTAATTAATTTCCTTTGCATCAGGTAAAGATAGCTTGTAAGTTTTCCTCTTACAGCACATTCTATAAAAGTTTTGATTATATCCAAGCTATATGATCACTTCCCTAAATCAACTATTCCTTATTTCTAGTTCTCTTGGAAAGTTACCTGCAAAAACCTTTTTAAAAATCTCAATTAGAAAAAAATCATACTTGGAGGAAATCATTTTTCACTACCATTTCAAAATAGTTTAACATACTTAGGTGATTTTTGAATTCAGAAACTCATAATAACTAATTCTGAAATGTGTAATACCTGGACCAAACAGCTAGCTAGAGAATCTTTTTCTTTTTTAATAAAGATATGGGATACAATTCAGGGTTAGGTATAGACTTTGATTATGCAGGTACCCTTGTTGATGAGGTACGTTCCTCCCTCCCTAGCAGTTTCCCTCGACTGCCAATCCCATCCCCCACCCCCTGACAGTTTCCCCCTAGGGAGTCCCAGATTGCCAATCCCTTTCTTACAGCATTATAATAACTGTTCAAGTTCCACTTATTTATTAGTGAAAACATATGGTACTCTATTCTAGAGAATCTTAAAAATGTCTTTGGTACCCATTGGTAGCAAATATCCCAAACATACCAGAAACAAAATAATCCCATGTTAATGAGGAAAATGAAATGAAGAACAATTTAAACAGATACATTTCTTCCTACCTATGACAAAGGTCAAATTCTTAAATCCCATTACACTTGTACTGTAAAGACAAAATCTGCTTGCAAAGAGAAATAAACTACTTTAGCAATCTTTGCTATTGTGCTAAAAAATCTGACAACCCAGACCAGAATTGAAGGTTAAAATAAAAGAATACAACTTCACCAGCAAAGAAAATCCCAACAATGGATAAACACACAGTTTAAGATTACTTTTAAACCGGGCTCGGTGACTCAGCCTGTAATCCTGCGCTTTGGGAGGCTGAGGTGAGTGGATTGCTGAGCCCGTGGGTTCGAGACCCACCTGGGCAACTTGGCGAGACCTCATCTCTACAATAAATCAAAAAATCAGCCGGGCGTGGTAGCGCATGGCTGTAATTCCGGCTACTCGGAAGGCTGAGGCAAAAGGATCGCCGAAGCCCAGCAGGTCAAGGCTGCGGTGGCCGGGAGAGGCCACTGCACTCCAGTCGGGGTGACACAGTGAGACTCCAACTCAAAAAAAAAAAAAATTACTTTTAAAAGAGAACAATACCAGTGTGTATACAAATAAACCAAATCACTTATTGATCTGCTAGCTGCCAATTAAGATCACTGATTTCTTCATCTGTTTCTCACACTACAAGGCCTCAAGTTCTGAGAACTAAAGTTACATACATGATAGTAGAAACTGACAGCTGGAAGAACAATTTCTGTGAAAAGTTTGAACCACACCCAAGCAGCCAACCGAATTGTTCTGAAGTTTGTGAGTGTTCTCTTCCCTTACCTCACCCTCAATTTCTTGTCACTCTGTTACACTACTCAACATGGTTTTATACACTTAAGTAACAAGGCAACAGGTGCCAATGAAAACAGTGCTTCTGCTCTAACATCCTGAAATTTTAATATGCCAATATGAAACCTCTGAGGGACTTTAACAGAATCAAAGGGTCACCTTGGCAACCTGAAGCCAAGGAAAAGTAGATTTTTATAACAAGTTCAAGGACGAGATAGTATAGGGGACAACAGGAAGAACCTCCACTTCAAAAATGTTAATTCAGTAAAGCCCTGTGAGTCAAAGCATGTTCAACAAACCAGCAGCACCAGTACTAACTGGAAGCTCTTAGAAATGCAGAAACTCAGGCCCCAAGCAAACCCATCAAATAAGAACTACATTGCAACAAGCTCCCATTCAACCTACATGCCATTTAACCTTGGAAAGCACTGTTCTAAAGTATCTAATCAAATATCCAATACCACATTACCCAATCCCTAAAATATATGCATTTTATATGTAGCATTTCCCTTGAGTAAGTCTGAAAATGTTAATAAATAAACAGGAAAACAAAAATAAATAAACCAGTTAGTACTATAAGAACATCGCATACAATGGCCTATAAATGGTGACAGAATAGCAATTTTCACCTAACAATTAGAGGAAAAAAAAAATCCCAAACATTGCTACATGAAACCAGACATTTTTTAAACTGTGAATTCCATATACATATGGACCACTACATATCAGTGAATCTTTTGAAAATAAATCCACCATGAGACTACTTTAAAAAGTTTAACTGCTGATTGTAATATCATGATTTTATTCAGTACTAATTAACATCCTACACAAAATAGTCCTAGTATATAATAATAAAAAAAAGTTATAATTAGAACACCAGCTGCCAATGGCTGCCAAATATGAGGGAGAAAATCATCCAGTTTCTACTCAAGACCACACACACACTCTGCTTCTTTGCATTCTAAGCACAGTTCACATAATACAATTAATCCAACCCTCTACCTCCCTGCTCCCAAGATCTAAAAAACATAAAAGGCATTACTAACTATGTATTGTTTCTACACTACACAAAGACACAGCAGAACAAGAAATAAAGGAAAAGTATGTAATAGACTTGAAACCAGAGAAACTAGTTTTGTACCCTAGATTGTCACTTAGTAGCTAAAAACCCCGAGTAAATCCTCTAATTTCCTTGAATCTCAACATTTCTGATCTGTCAAATTGGAAAATGCCATTCATTTCATACGGTTGTTATGAGTTGAAGTGAGACAAAGAATGTGACAGCACTTTTTAAAAGTGTAAAGCTCTAATTAGAAATTAGACATGTGGCCAGGCTCAGTGGCTCAGCCTGCAATCCCGCGCTTTGGGAAGCCAAGGTGAGTGAATTGCCTGAGCCTGAGGGTTTGAGACTCGCCTGGGCAACTGGCGAAACCTCATCTCTACAATAAAAATCAAAAAATTAAGCCGGGCTTGGTGGCTCAGCCTGTAATCCCGTGCCTTTGGGAGGCTGAGGTGAGTGGATTGCCTGAGCCCGCGGGTTCGAGTCCCGCCTGGGCAGCAAGACCTCATCTCTACAATAAATCAAAAAATCAGCCGGGCGTGGTAGTGCGCGCCTGTAATTCCGGCTACTCGGAAGGCTGGGGTGGAAGGATCGCGGGAGCCCAGCAGGTAGAGGCTGTGGTGGCCGGTAGCGGCCACTGCACTCCAGTCTGGGTGACAGAGTGAGACTCCAACTCAAAAAAAAAAAAAAAAAAAAAATCAAAAAATTAGCCGGGCGTGGTAGCATGTGCCTATAATTCTGGCTACTTGAAGGCTGAGGCAGAAGGATCGCTGGAGCCCAGCAGGTCGAGGCTGCGGTGGCTGGGAGTGGCCACTGCACTCCAGTCTGGGCGACAGAGTGAGACTCTAACTCAAAAAAAAAAAAAAAAAAAAAAGAAATTAGACACGTTTCATAGTTTCATTGAGATAGGAGAGGTGCCAGAAATTAGTCTGTAAAATAAAATGCAGGACACCCAAATTTATATTTCAGATAAACCACAAATAATCTTTTTGTATAAGTATGTCCCAATAATTAAAAGACATACTACAAGGTTATTTGTGGTTTATCTGCAAATTAACTGGGCATCCCACATTTTTATTTGTTAAATCTGGAAACTCCATAAAAACTCAAATTTTGGCTCATTTTAAAATCAGTTTTTCCTTCCTTTTCTAGTGACTTTGCCAACTTTAGCTCATTTACAGGAGGTCATGTACAATTGCCATCTAGAAAAACAATGTTTACCACTTCACAATGCATGATAGTATGAAACGCAATCATTTTCAGAAGTCGGATCAGAAGTCCACGTTTACACATTTTTTTCTACCAAAAAATCATTCAAAACAGTACATTATTATTTCAGGAGATGTCAGTAAACAGAGGGTATGGCTACACTTGCTTGTGTAGGCTACTACAAAAACACTAAGCTATATTTTTATCTGAAAAGAAAACAAATAAGAAAAGATGCTCTTGAACAACAGAGTTGCTTAAGAAAGTCAGAGGAATGAGAAGTGGAAGCCAAAAATGTAAATAACAACAGACTATTCTCCTCGGTTGTAAACTCTTGTCTATAAGTCAAATTCCTCATAAATAGATTTTACAGGGTTAGAAATGTTCTAGCACCTATAAGGTCCATAAAACTAAAGCTAAAAAATAAGAAAATAAGCTCTTCAAAATATAATTAAACCTCTTTTTTGTGAATGTTATCTTAGGAGGTCTTAGTGACTAGTGCCTTTCCTTTTTTTTTTTTTAATTTTAAAGATGTGGGGTAAAACTCAGAGTTAGGTATACAAATGTTCATTATACAGGTACCCATGTTGATGAGGTGTGCCCCCTTCCTCTGGCAGTTTCCCACTACCGCCAATCCCACCTCTGCCCTCCCCTGGAAGTTTCCCACTACTGCCAATCCCTTTCTTATAGTATTATAATTGTTCAAGGTCTGCTTATGAGTGAGAACATGTGATACTCAGTTCTTTGTTTCTGTGATAGATCACTCAGTATTATAGACTCTAAGTCCATCCAAGTTGTTGTGAAGTTCATAATTTTGTCCTTCTTTATGGTTGTGTAATATTCTATCATGTATATGTACAATTTTTTAAATCCAGTCCTCTTTCGATGCCTTTCCTTAATAAAATCAGTCAATAATGAAAATAGTATTTCTAAAATATATAATCAGAGAAATGGCTATTTGACCAAGCTATAGTTAAGAAATCAATGTGAAAATTTTCATATAATGGACCTTGAACATCCAATGTAATACTATAAGAAAATAACTGATGGTACTGGGAAATTATGGGGGGGGATGGGATTAACAGTAGCTAATATCTATCTGGGACTGGGAAAACACCTCTTATCAATAGGGTGCCTGAATGAAACGTAATTGTACACCTAACCCTTAACTGTACCCTACAAAACGATAATAAAAAATACTGATTATTAAAAAAAAAAAAAAAAGAAAATTTTCCATCAAATTATACTAAAAAAGACTATAACAATGGAGTGTTTTTAAGCAAGACATAAAGTATTTAACTTTTGCTACATAAAAATATATAACAATATATGAACTCTGGTCTTAATGAAGTTGGTAGGAAGTATCACATAGGTTTCAAACATTGAAACTTGAAAACAACTCTAATAGTAACTGCTAATTAAAACATAGGTAATAATAACATTGAGCTCAATTTGGTTAACCCTAACAATTATAGAGATGACATTTATAACTCTCACCTCTGAACGGTCTTCAAAGGATGAATTCTGAACCAAATCTTACCTTTTCATCTACAAATGGAATTACTTCTTTATATTCATTCTCATTCTGGTGCTAATGTCATTCAACAGGAAATAAAAAGATGTACATGTCTAAAGATAGAAAGTGTGACTCTTCACTCAATACCATTGTAAGTAAAATCTCTCTGTACTAAATGGAAAGGGGGACAGAGGAGGTCAGGGGAAGATAAGAGAGGAAGAGAAGTACGAAAATATATCTGTCCAAAATGGAGATGTTTAGTGGAGACACTAAAATACAAATGCTACAGTGAAACATCACTATTAACACAAAACAAGTGGTTAAAATAAACACTGAAGGGTTAAGCATTTTGCCCTAAGTATCTTGGGTCATATACTAAAATCACTCAAACACCCAATCCTACCTGAAAGCATCAATAAATTACATTCTCTTGACTTACTCAACTGAACTCAGCAAAACCATAATTAAAAATGGTAAAATGTTTCCATATAGAAAAAAAGATACTGTGCTAAATTCTAATCTGGAATGAAGAAAGACTTTAAACTTTTACATACTACAGCTAAAATGATCTTTGCCACTAGAAAAACAAAACCTATTTTATTTTGGAAAATAAACTCATTTAAAAATAAGTATAATTTTTGTGGCTATTGTGAAAGGAATTGTGTTTTTTATTTGGGTTTCTGTTTGTTTATTATTGGTGTAGAGAAATGCGATTGTCTTTTGTACATTTATTTTGTATCCTGAGACTCTGCCAAAGGCCTTTGTCAGTGTAAGGAGGTTTTTGACAGATTCTCTTGAGTTTTCAAGGTACACAATTATATCATCTGCAAAGAGAGATAACTTGACTTCCTTTTTTCCTATTTGGATACCCCTGATTGCCTCCTCTTCTCTAATTGCTCGAGCCAGGACTTCCAATACTATGTTGAACAGGAGGGGTGAGAGTGGGCATCCTTGTCTTGTTCCGGTTTTCAGGGGAAATGGTTCCAATTTTTGTCCATTTAGGAGTATGCTGGCTGTGGGTTTCTCGTAGATGGCTTTTACTATTTTGAGGTATGTTCCCCGTATGCCTAGACGATCGAGGGTTTTTATCAAGCAGGGGTGCTGAATTTTATCAAAAGCTTTTTCTGCATCTAATGATATAATCATGTGGTTTTTGTTTTGACATGTTGATGCATTTAATTACATTTATGATTTTACGAATGTTGAACCAGCCTGGCATCCCAGGAATGAAGCCTACTTGGTCATGATGGATGATTTTTGAGATGTATTGCTGAATTCAGTTTGCTAAGATCTTGTTGAGAATTTTAGATCTATGTTCATCAACGATATTGGCCTGTAGTTCTCTTTCTTTGTTGAATCTTTACCTGGCTTGGGTATCAATGTGATGTTGGCTTTGTAAAATGATTTGGGGAGAGTTCCATCTTTTTCAATAGCCTGGAATACCTTCAGTAGGATTGGTATCAGCTCCTCCTTAAATGTCTTGTAGAATTCTGCTGGAAAGCCATCTGGACCAGGGCTTTTTTTCGTAGGAAGTTTTCTTATTACATAGTCAATTTCCTTGATTGCTATTGGTCTATTTAGGGTTTCATATTCCTAAACAGAGACGTGAAAGACCTTTACAATGAAAACTACAAAACACTGCTCAAAGAAATCAAAGATGACACAAACAAGTGGAAAAATATCCCATGCTTATGGATTGGAAGAATCAACATTGTGAAGATGTCCATCCTACCTAAGGCAATCTACAAATTCAATGCAATACCCATCAAATTACCAGCAACATTCTGAGAAGACCTAGAAAAAACAACACAGGAATTCATATGGAAACACAAACGTCCAATAGCCAGAACAATCCTCAGAAAAAAAAACAAAGCAGGTGGTATCACATTACCAGACTTCAAACTTTACTATAAAGCTAAAATAATCAAAACAGCTTGGTATTGGTATAGGAACAGGCATATAGATCAATGGAATAGAATTGAGATTCCAGAAGCAAAACCGCGATTTCTCAACCAACTCATCTTCGACAAGGCCTCCACCACCTACCACAGGGGAGGGAAGAACCTATTCAGCAAATGGTGCTGGGAAAACTGGCTGACCACATGCAGAAGATTGAAACAGAACCCCTATCTATCCCCATGCACAAAGATTAACTCCAAATGGATCAGAAACCTAAATGTAAAACCTCAAAGCATAAGAACCTTAGAAAATGAAGGAAATACCCTCATGGAAATCGGAACTGGCATCCAATTCCTGAACAAAACCCAAAACCCACAGGTCATAAGAGAGAAGATAGACAAGTGGGACCTTATTAAACTGACAAGCTTCTGCAAGGCCAAAGAAACCATCAAGAGAGCAGGGAGACAGCCCACAGACTGGGAAAAAGTATTTGCCAACACCAGGTCTAACAAAGGCTTAACATCCTGGATCTACAAGGAACTCAAACGTGCTGAAAAGAAAAAAACCAACAACCCCATTATCAAATGGGCAAAAGATATGAACAGACACTTCACAAAAGAGGACATTTGAGCAGCCAACAAACACATGAAGAAATGTTCAACCTCACTAATCATCAGGGAGATGCAAATCAAAACCACACTGAGATACCACCTAACTCCAGTCAGAATGGCAGTTATCAACAACTCAAAAAATAACAGCTGCTGGAGAGGGTGTGGCGAAAAGGGAACACTTCTACACTGTTGGTGGGAGTGTAAATTAGTGCAACCTCTGTGGAAAGCAGTGTGGCGATTCCTAACAGCTCTAAATATCAACCTCCCATATAACCCCACAGTCTTCCTACTGGGAATATACCCTGAAGAACTCAAATCACTCTATAAAACAGATACCTGCACACGTATGTTTATCGCAGCGTTGTTCACAATAGCAAGAACCTGGAAACAACCATGCTGCCCATCAAAAGAGGACTGGAATTTAAAAATGTGGTACATATACACGATGGAATACTACGCAGCCATAAAAAAGAACAAAATCATGAATTTCGCAGCAACCTGGATGGAACTAGAGTCTATAATACTGAGTGACCTCTCACAGAAACAAAGATCCGAGTATCACATGTTCCTACTCATATAATGGACCTTGAACATCCAATGTAATACTATAAGAAAATGACTGACGGTACTGGGAAACTATGGGGGAGGGAGATGGGATTAACAGTAGCAAATATCTGTCTGGGGATGGGGAAACACCTCTTATCAACAAGGTGCCTGAATGAAAAGTAATTGTACACCTATACCTTAACTGTACCCCACAAAACCATAATGAAAAATATTGATTATGGAAAAAAATAAATAAATAAATAAATAGGCAAGCACAGATGGAAAAAATAAGTATAATTTAATGACATTTACTGCTGGGTAAAAGCTACTAAAATAAAATCAGCTAATAATATTATAATTAGCATAACTTATAACTCAGAGAATTATGTACACACCGATGGCTTCATGGACAAATTTTTCCAGAGCTTTTCCCAGGGTTTCAACTGGTGAGACAGAGACCAAAACCAGTCATGCAAAGGACAAAATATGGGACAAATGATAAATATGAGTCAGCTTGAAGCTTAAGTCACAATGAAAGTTCTCTAAACACAAGGCAAAAGACTTTACGATATTTTTCTGCTAAAGCTCAACTGCTTTCAGATTTCACCATAATTGGTACTTAAGTGGTACCCATACTGTTTTACTATAATATGTAGAGAAAATGTTTAGAGTAGAAAGCAGGAAAATCACTTTTTAGATGCAGTATCTGTGTTCAGTATTTTTATTGCAAACACACTACTATACTATTTCTCTTGTAATGAACATAGTTTTTCCAAAATGGAGGTCCCACAAATTATTTTCAGTTTTTAAACTTTGTTTCTTCTTTTTGGCTAAGTATATAAACACTTATCTCACAAAATTTTATTTAAAACAAAATAAATCTAAGAAGTTCTTGGTTGTTACAAGGCAGGGTACCTATAATGCAGATGGAAAAAGGAACTTTAAAAAATGAGTAGAATTAAGAAACATGTAAAAGAAGACAATCAAAATAGACCGAAGTGTCAAACAGGTGGTAAGAGAGCTAGGGAAAATACTGTCACATAAACTAAAAAAGAAGTTTCTAGAAGGAAGGGGGTTATCAATAATATTAAACACACCAGAAAGCCAAGTAGGGCCAGGACAAGGTCAATGAACTTAGCAACTTGTAAGAACATCATTGAAACAATTTTAGCACAGCAGTGAGAGAAGAATCCAAATTTCTTCTCTAATAAATAAGGGGGAAGTGTGAAAGTGGAAGCAGCAAATATAGGTGATTCTTTCAAGAACTGTGCAAATAAATGAAAAACCGAAAGAAAGTAAAAGATAAAAATGAGATACTGTAGTGGATTGAGACTGAAGAAAAGACACTGGGAAGGATTATTCTCATGTTTTTAAGGATGGAGAAACTGGGATTTGTTTCTACATTTGGGAGAGTCAATGGAAAGAAACAGAATGGAAATAAGGAGAAAGAGGATATAATTTATAGAGCTAGGTGGGTCGCGGTGGCTCATGCCTGTAACCCCAGCACTTTGGGAAGTAAGAGGATTACCTGAGACTAGCCTGTTGGGCAACTTGGCAAGACCTCATCTCTACAATAAATAAAAAAATTAGCTGGGTGTGGTGGCGAGCTCCTGTTGTTACAGCTATTTGAAAGGCTGAGGTAGAAGGGTACCCTAAGCCCAGCAGGTTGAGGCTGTGGTGGCCGTAAGCATGCCACCGCACTCCAGCCTGGACGACAAAGCGAGACTCCAGCTAAAAAAAAAATATTTACAGAGCTAGGTTTTGAAAACTGGTAAGAGAAGGGATGAAAATAATAGGAGGAATCAGACTTTGAAAAGAACTGGAATACCAGTTCATTTGGGAAAAAAAGGAAGGTAAAGATGAGATCATTGACACCCCTGAGGCTATATTTACTTGATAAAGTAGACGGGGCTATGGGCTAAGGGTAAAGGAAATTAGACTGAAGAATCTCCTTTATGAATCAGATTAGTATAAGAAATTCACAAAAGAAGGGCTTTGTTTGTTCTTTTTTTTAAAATTGATTTAGGGTCTCACTCCATCGCCCAGGCTGGAGTGCAGTGGCATACTCAGCCAACCCAGTGTCGACCTGCTGGACTCCACCAATCCTTCTGCCTCAGCCTTCCAAGTAGCTGAAACTATAAGCGTGGGCTATCATGCCCAGCTAATTTTTTATTTATTGTAGAGACGAGATATAGCCAAGTTGCCAGGGCTGGTCATGAACCTGATGGCTCAGGCAATCCAACTTGCCTCAGCATCCCAAAGTGCTGGGATTACAGGCTGAGCCACTGTGCCCAGCCCGTTTGTTCATATTTTTAATATACACCCTATACAAATTGCTCATTTTTAGATGAGTCAAACGTAAGGAGACCCTTTCAGAAATAACATTTTGGTCCTCAACTTAAACAGAATAAATTTCAGGGAGTAGAAATAGGGAAGAGAATCACTTTCCAACAAAGCCTCAACTTCATCTTTCTACCTATAATGCAAACGTATTCATTTACCTCAAAAGGTAAGTGGAGTCTTATAATATCATTACAGATAAAACATGTCTTGTCATTTTCTACACATACACAACTTTGCATGGGAATCTAACTTGCATTAATACTGGTCAGTCGATAAGCGTAGCACATTGTTTTAAAGAACCCACAATGGATAAATGACATCATCCTATAACATAATGGGTCAAATTGCAATCCACTGAAAAGGCAAAAAGGCACAATCATAATAGCTCCATGTATTGACTGCGTACCCCATGTCATACAATGTTTTAAGTGCTAAGTGCATTAACAAGTCCAATCTTTACAAAATTTTAGATTAGATAATTATCCCTTTTTCCAGATGAGAAAATTACAAATGAGAAATTCACCTGAGAAAATCCAAACAATCTGGGGATCCACAGCTCCTACTGTACTACCTAGGCTAGATCACAAGCAACATAAAAAGTACAGAGTGCATGTAATACAGAGCTTTGGAATTCATTTGAGATCTGGATTCAAATCTAAGTATCATCACTTGGTTGGCTTACCCTGGAGAAAGTGTTCCCTGATCTTAGTTCCCTCCCTGTATAACCCATATGCCAGCTATGAGGGTCAAAGAAGTGCTTTTATAAACAGCAAATACATATGATGTCACTATTATTAGAAGATAGTAGCTAGGTAAAACACATATGGTATCAGCAAGCTCATTTTCTGTACTCTATCAGAAATTCTTGCACTTTATATTGTCATGGCTCATAGGCAAAATAAGTAACTTTTACAATGCAGGTTCCTGATTATTTTGTACAGCTTCTCTTACTATTTACTTACTAGAAGAAAGGCAAGTTACTTAATGGGCTCTGTACTTGTGTTTTTCAGCTGTAAAAATGGAAATAATAAATCTCTCTTCATAGCTGCTGAGATCAACTGCAACAATATACGGAAAGCTTCTACCACAGTGTCTCTGGTACATACGAACAGCAGTCATGGTTGCTGCTCTTGTTAGCACTAGTTCTACCACTCAGCAGACACAAAATAAAACCAAAATTTAAAGGAGGTATGTGTGAAGGTTTGCCTAGGTGAAATAATTCAAAGGTTCTTCCATAAATCTATAGCCTATGGCAACTTTCCCTCTGTCATTCTTGCTGCACTTTCCTGCTTAATAGCCAGAACTCTCTGTTGACATTTTAATTAAATTAATGCAACATATTTCTTTTATCCTCATTCCCCTCGTGGCCATTTTCATCTCCATCTCTCTCTCACTCAAAATCTGGCCAGTCGGTTCTTGACCCCCGACTACTCTCACCATTTTTCAAAGCACAAAAACTTGAACCCACTCTTCTGGTAAATCTAATACTACTGACATTTTATGTACTCATAACTATATTTTTAGACATCTCTCTCCTGGAATATGCTCTATTATTTCAGTTTCCTATTAGAATTCAAGAAAATGCTAATAAACAATGTTCAATTACATTATCTTTGTATTAGTACATGCATACTGACCTTGAGGTGAGACTGAAGAAAACAGCAAATCCAGGAAGAAATGTGCAAGAGAAAGTTAGAAAGAATTAATAAGGACAATATTCAGAAGAAATAATATTGTTCAAGGACACAGACAAAACATAAAGTACTATATTAGAAAAGTAAACAGGGTCACACAGATGTTGCACAGGTACTAAAAATTAGTAATTTCAGATTGTCAATTCTCAACAAGCATATTTTCTTATTAGATTACACCATTGTACTTTAATGAAAGTTTCTAAAGAAAAAAATTTTGTCTAAAATTGACCATTTCCTGAGGTAGAAAAAAAATTTCCTGAACACTAAAGAAAAGGTTAGTCATTCTCTTTCTCATTTAAATAGCTAGAACTGTCATAAGTTAATGCACAACTGTAGTCAGCTTAGTTTATAGACATCCATCTGATAACTGACTACTTTTATCCACTTTACTCCATTAAGAAGATCAAAGTTATCACAAAGGAAAAGCAGAAAAACACTGACAGCTTCAGCTACTCTGTAGAATACAGAACTCTAATTTACTTGAAAGAATCTGAAATAATTTTCTCCAATGTTAGAACAAAATAGATTTTTGCCTAATCACAATCATACTTATCAATCCAATTTTCATACTTATCAATCCAATTCTACCAAAATCCTTAAATGGTGCAATCTAAAAGCAATAATGAACAAGAATATATAGCTCTATAAACATAAATTCATTTCTAATGTTGTTTGGCAGTAAAAGATGTAAAGTAGCCATGCTTATTAACATTCCTACATAACACAAAGTCCTGTGGTTCATTATTGTCTTTTATTATAACAGGAAGCCTTTTTTCTTTTTAAACATTATTAATCAATTTCACTGAAATTAGTATGATTCTCCAAATAGTTAAGACTTCTAACGGCCAGTGCCATCTAGATTGTCTTCATGGTCTACATTTTAAGACTCTAAAACAAAAGATTTATTTCTTGAATGCAAGCACCATCTCCATTTGTTTCCTAAACTTCAGTGATTTGTTGCAAAAGTCTAATTCAGCACTTAAAACCACAGTTTTTAAAAGTCATTGTGAAAATAAAATAAGGGTAAGGAGGATAAGATTTATTATCCCCATTATAAAAGATGAAAACAGAGAAACAAAATGACTTGCTCACAATCACATAGTGGGTAAGTGGCAGATCCAGGACAAGTGTATAGGCAAGCTGACATCTCACCTAGGCACACTTTATATGTTCCATGATGCTTTTTCAGGAATCTATAAAAGTCCATGGACCTTTAGCATCCATAACACAGTGTGATATGCAAACAGTGTTCAAAGGCAAAAACAGGCCAATCTCTAAATGACTGTTCCCAATGATCTTTTTAATTTTTGTTGGTTATGACAGAAGTAGTCAGAATAATTTTATACCAACAATGACATTAACTGAAATCTTTATATGCAAGGTTTTATGGAAGACATGGTAAATTCTTGAAAAAAAATCCTAATTTATTCCTGACAATGGAGAGCAACTTTAATTATCTTTTTACTTATTTTATTATTCATGAACCATACTTCACTTTGCATAAACTATAGCTCTTGGGGAATAAATTTAGGAGAAAAAAATCTGCACATGAAATTGCATGTGACTCTAATGTCTACACTTTTAAGGAAAACATTAAGGTAGCCACCAACACAAATTCCTATAAAACCACAGTAGCAATTTATAAGGTGCTGTGCCCACAAAAAACTTTGGGAAGATGATCCAATAGAACTATGTATAGCTTTGCAATTTATTCTCCTTTTAAATGAAATCAGTGAAACTGATCAAGGAAGAAGAAGAAAGAAACAAGCAGCTTCCCCAGAAAGCAAGCTGAAGCAAGCAGGATCAGATAAAGAAACAGTCATTTTCAGTTGTAATCCTTCAGTATTTTTCCTTTCCCTTTTTTTTTGTTTCATTCTTTAAACACAGACAATTCCTCCTCAAGCAAGAACACATATCATGTAATTCCTCACAGCCACTACCAGTGGCCCCAGTAACCTCTCTTCCACTGCAACCACATTAAGAGCACATTCTCCGACACTGTACTTCATGGATCAAAGATGCATACTCACAAATTTAAAAGTAAGGAAATTCTTCTCTAAGGAACCATTTTCCTCATGAATTATAAAGAAGTTTATGTTAAAACTACGTATGGTTTAATTTCTGTATGGCAGACCTTTGAAGACATTAAACTGGGAATTAAATCAGAATTTATTTAAGGAAAAATATTTGCAAATATTAAGACCAAATACCTTTTAGTTTTCTGTTTACATTTTCAGGTTACACTATGCCACAGATGCCTAAATATAATGTGATAAGTTATATAAAATAATCTCATAAAGTACATTTTCCCAATGAGACAAACAAAAAACAAACCAAAGAAAAATATCTTTTAGGTCAACCTAAGTCAACAAATGCAGGATATAGGTAAAATAGTCAAATATCTAATTATAGTAGTAAACACATTCATTTGGTTAGTATATACACATATATTTAAAATGGAATATATGACAAAAAAATGTTAATTTTAAAATACTACTTTCTGGGCAATCCCTTTGGGTCTCCTCCCATTGTGGGAGCTTTTCTGTCCTCTCAATAAATCCTGCTTTCTCAAAAAATTAAAAAATAAAAATACGACTTTCTTCTACTCCCACATTCAACAAACAATTTTTATTGATTTTCTTTGAATGTATTTTAACATGAATTCACCAAAGATAGAAAATGCACCATTATTTTATATATCACTAAGAAAAAAGTATACCAATTAAATTATGCTATGCCTCTAGTACATGTATCCCAATTTCAGAGATGTTAGTAAAAACAAGGTCAGAATTGGTATTTCACTGTGACAAAAAGAGGAAAGAGAAAGGTATCTATACCTTTGTTTAACCTACAGATCGAAAAGTAACTGCACTGAATTACATTAAGTTGTATAAGAATACTTTAGGCATATTTTATGCATACGAATTCAGTTACGTTTTTACAGAAGGAAAAGTATATGTAAACATTATGTACATGTATAAATATGTATATATGTAAATATATTATGAACATATAAAAGAAATATAAAAATAATATTTTCTTTTTTTTTTTTGAGTTGGAGTCTCACTCTGTCGCCCAGACTGGAGTGCAGTGGCCACTCCTGGGTACCGCAGCCTCGACCTGCTGGGCTCCGGCGATCCTTCTGCCTCAGCCTTCCAAGTAGCCAGAATTACAGGCATGCACTACCATGCCTGGCTGATTTTTTGATTTATTGTAGAGATGAGGTCTTGCTACCCAGGCGGGTCTCGAACCCGCGGGCTCAGGCAATCCACTCACCTCAGTCTCCCAAAGGCGCGGGATTACAGGTTGAGCCACCGAGCCTGGCTAATATTTTCAATATTACTAACAAAGTATGAGAGACTACTGAACTCCCATCTTTTTAATTTCTAAAGGATCTGAGTATTATGGGCAATAGGAAAATATGGAGATGTGGAATGATTGGTGGAATGAAAAAAGAGCACTATCTCTATTTTAAGACATATATATGTCTCCCAATCATGTTACAGTCACAGGACAGAATGTGATAGGGACTACAGGAAAAGCACAAATAAAGGAAAGTGCGCTTACTATTGAACGGAGGCCAGAAAAGTTTTCTTTGTCAAAATAAGTAACAGTTAAAAGGGGTCAGAGTCCCACGAACAGAAGAAAATTTTAGTCAAAGAGAAAAGAATAAGAAAAGGTAAATAAGGAAAAAAGCATCCATCTTCCAATTTTGACTTCTATTTTGTAAGAAAATGGTGAACTCTTCTAAGACCATCAAACCAAAAATAGGTAACCTTATCCTACAAAGTAGTTTGCCAACACATTTTAGAAGATTTATGAAATATAAAAACATCTTCATTTTCATTACATAAAATTTTAGGAAAAGCTGGGTGCGGTGGCTCAAGCATGCAATCCCAGCACTTTGGGAGGCCGAGGTGAGAGGACTGCCTGAGTCCAAGAGCTCAAGACCAGCCTGGGCAACCTGGCGAGACCTCATCTCGACAATAAAAATCCAAAAATTAGCCGGGCATGGTAGTGAGCACCTGTAGTTCTGGCTACCTGGAAGGCTGAGGTAGAAGGACTTGAGCCCAGCAGGTCGAGGCTGTGGTGGCCCTGAGTGTGCCACTGCACTCCAGCCTGGGCAGTGGAGTGAGACTACAACTAAAAAAAAAAAAAAAAATTTTTTTTTTAGGAACTAGTAAAATATTTTTAAAAAAAACCCTCAAAGACCATAACATTAAAGCATTATATTAAAGGCTGGCAACTGCCTTTCCTAATTTCTCCAGATGGCATCAGAAAAGTTTTCTTTCTCTTGCACATACACACATGCAAGCAACACTCCCAGATTAAAAATTACTGCTGGCATGATAGGAAAATGACCCCATCTTTGTGTTCAAACTCAGTTAGATAGTTAGTCCTCAACTGGGCAACATGGAGAGACCTTGTCTCTACAATAAATAAAAAAGTTAACTGTGCGTGGTGGTGCACACCTGTGGTACCAGCTACTTGAAAGGCTGAGGCAGAAGGATCACCTGAGCCCAGAAGGTCGAGGTTGCAGTGACTGTGAACATGCATGCCACTACACTCCAGCCTGGGCAACAGAGTGAGGTTCCTACTCAAAAAAAAAAAAGAAAGAAAGAAAGAAAAAGAAAAAAGAAAAATCAACTAAAGTAGCCCAAATCTTATGAACTTAGATCATATACTACTTTGAAAACAAAGCCAGTTGTTTATGACTCAATATGTAGTTCCTTTGAAAACAACATTGTAAATATAGGTTAGGTTTCCTTGCTAGAACACAAAATTCAAGTTTAATGACATCGCAAAGATAGGTCTGGAAAAGATAGTTAGCAAGGAAGATAAAAATTAATCACCAAAAAGTACTTTCATTATAACTACTCAAAGGGCTATCCCAAGAATTTTTACATATGTGAATAACAAAACTGATCTCTAGTTCTCCTGTCCTCCTCAGAACAGTCACAGCAGCAGCACAACACGCTGGCTTTCCCTCTGCATTCTGTATCACTATCTACACTAGAGTACGAGGACCAGAAATTAGCAGCCTAGGATCCAAAACTGCTTACTAGCCTTCTACTCAAACAACCTCCCTCCGAAGACACTATCATTTAATATTCATTTCAAAGTTAAAAACCCAAACAAAGACTTAGGAGTCTAAAGTTCAACAAGTCCCTTCTCTATGACACTCCTATGTATCTTGGGGCATATGTTAATTGGGATGGCTAACCTCTGTGGTACGTTGTCTTATTTTCAGGAAGAGCTCAACCAGACTTTAAGCAGTTGAAACCTTAATTACTTGAATCTCTAGCTACTGGACAAGCTGTGACAGAATGCCGATACTAGCATCATCTGTAATAGAAATGACAGCAGCTGCTGTATTGCTGGTGCCTTTGTCTCCTCGGGCCAAAAGCATCCCTTTAAGGGAGTCTAGACGACAAAAGTGCTAAGAATCATGTGGGAAAACGATCACCTAGAAGCAGAGAAAACCCACGTGCCGGTTCCACAGTACCTATCCTCTAAGAAGGCATTCCAGCACGTGGGAAAAGACTTCAGCTTCGGCAAGACCCTCAAGTGAACAGCCTCGGAATGGTCTAGCTGTCTCTATTCTCCCCTTTTAGTATGTTGTGGGGTCATTAATGAGTGCTGAACACAGGAGGTTGAAAAGGAGAAAAGAAGAGACAGACATTAGGATTTTTTGACACAACTCTGCTACACCTACTTATGGGATATAGGACCAGTCATTTTACTTCTTTGGGTCTCAGTCCCCTTTATTTACGTAATAAAAATTCATGTAAGAATCCTTTCCAAAAAAACAAACAAAAAAAGTGATGTAGGAAGTAGGGTAGCTAAAATCAACAAATATGACGATTCAACAGATTAAACTGTTGGATATCTTTCTTAGAAAAGACCAGCCTGATTCAAAACATATTTAAATGATATAGAAATCAGAAGATAGTTGCTATTCTCTAAACACAAAAAGCTTCTCAATGACATATTGAATCTAATCAAAATGTATCTGATATTAGAGTAAAACTGTGTGAATTTATTAGTCATTTAGGTATTAGAACAAAAGTAATAAAACAAATACAAAAACAAAATTATAAAGCATAATACATATATGGCCTAGGAGACAGTGCTCCCATAGCACAGGTATTTACCTAAAAGGAATAGCACGAACAAGAGCATACCTTTCAAGAGTCTGAAAAAAATGCTGTCAGAATTCTACCAGCCTCCAGTACGCTTGTCTCTAAATATTTTAAACATTATGCCAAAGAAAAGCCCACTCGTAATTAATCTAAATAGAAATTCTAACATAAATCCTAATATGTTCATTTTAGGAGAGAAATTCTCAGTTACATTCAGAGTTCCTGGGGCTAATCTAAATCTATCCACTTGCATAAAGGCATTTCAAGTTATGTTTGTTTTCTATTCAGACTATTCAGACCTACCAGATGACAACTTTCTTCTAGTACTAACTTGGCTAGGATACAGTGCCCAGTTACTCCATTAAACACTAATCTAGATGTAGCTGTAAAGGTATTCTGCTGATGTAATGAAAGTTGCTAATCAGTTTAAGTAAGGAAGATTACCCTAGATCCTAGATAATCTGCGTAGGCATAACAGAATCCTTTGGAAGATCTTAAAAACAGGGCTGAGGTTTCCCAAGGAGAGAAAACAAATTCTGCCTGTGGACTCCAGTTCTGGCTTGTGCTGCAGAAGTTCCATCCCCTGGCTCATGACCCTCCCTTGCCTGCCACTGGGATTTCAGACTTGTTTAGCCACCCCCACCACTGTGCAAAACAGTTCCTTGTAATAAATCTCTTAGATAAGCATGCATGCCTGTAATCCTGCGCCTTTGGGAGACTGAGGTGAGTGGATTGCCTGAGCCCGCGGGTTCGAGACCCACCTGGGCAGTGAGACCTCATCTCTACAATAAATCAAAAAATCAGCTGGGCGTGGTAGCGCATGCCTGTAATTCCGGCTACTCGGAAGGCTGAGGCGGAAGGATCGCCGGAGCCCAGCAGGTCGAGGCTGCAGTGGCCGGGAGCGGCCACTGCACTCCAGTCTGGGCGACAGAGTGAGACTAACTCAAAACAAAACAAAACAAAAAAAAGCATGCATGTTTCTGGGTATGTATATTTATACAACACACACACACACACACACAACACACACACCCTAATTATCATTGGATTCCAAGGAGTATATACCACCATATAGGATATGAATTTACAAGTAGCAGTCCTTTAACTGGGGGAAAATATTTTATTTATGCATATACACGGGTGGGCTTACATAATCCTCTTTTTAAAATTGCAGTAGATCAAGAGATTAATACAATACTAAGTCATCTTCTAACAGGAACTACTATTTTCTGTAATAGCCAACATAAAAGGGGACTGTTTGTTTATTTTCTGGACCACAAAGAATAGGTCTGGGAATTCTTCATGATATAATATAAACCTTTTAATATTGAAGACCCCTAAATAAGAAGTACTATAAAATGCAAAGAATACTAAGAATTTTCGTTAGTACAATAATTATGACAGTCTGCTTTTATTTTTGCACTTAGAAGGTTGCTGAACACTCTTAAGAAATGAGCTCTACCTGCTGAATTACAGTATGGCACTATAGTTACATCAGCTAAGGGGCTTCTTAAAGAACATTCCAGTAAAAGAACAATCATAGAAAAGATGGGCTAGAAACAAAGACTAAAATGATTATAGCTAGCAATATCAGAACTTTACCAGAATGAACACAGACTGATTTTATCCAAAAGCAAGATCCCTAAGAGATACAGTTCCACTTGATATATGTAACCAGCTGTTCTTTAATTCTGATCCAGCAAAATTCCCAGCAAGCCCCAGCAGTAGCAAGAGCAGCATAGCAATTCACTCTAATATAAGACTGTAGCCCTTTACATAACACTCACTTTCCCAAGAAGTCCCAAAAAAACCCCCCTGACGGTGCAGGGACAGAAACCTGGTGCGGAGGGTACAATTTGTGGGAGACTGGCTTTCTGAGAAACAGCATGGCCAAGGGGTAGAGGGAACACACATATACACACACAGACACCAAAAACCCCAATGGAGCAGGACCATGATAACACAAAAAGAAAGATGAAGAAACTCAAACAATAAATTACAGAGAGACAGACACCCACACATAGGAAACAGTGGAATGGCAACACAAGAAGCAAATGGTTAGTAAGAAACACAGCAGCCACACACATGCAAACAGTACTAAATATGGGAACAAAAGATATAATATAATCTCAACTGTCTTTGACCTAGAATACACTGATTACCTCCTAGAACAAGCAGAGCTCAGTTTACAAAAATGGCATTCAAGAGTATAAATAAAACTAAAATCTACCTTAGTTTCTAAGCAAGCCATAACACTAAATATAGCCACTTCTGCTTAAGACATTGGGTCAAGATGGGGCAAAAAAATAAATCACCTAAGAGTAAGGAACCTTCAAATAACAGTTGCCAGCAAATCCAAAAAGAACATAACTAACCTTGGCGGAACAGAAAGAAAATTGAGCTGGAATTTTAAAACCCCATTCTATTAGCTCTGGCTCAAGCACTATATAACTTCAGGGATAACTTTTCTGGCTCTTGGTTTCCTCTTCCATAAAATGCCATGGTAGATCTCTTTCATAAATTCTAAACTTCTACTGTTTATTCAATATCTTAAACTATGTTACTGAGTAACAAATTATAAAACTGGTAGCAAAAATTGACTTAGGAAAACGGTTTCTTTTTTTCCCCAGCAGTCAAGAAACTGTGTCAAATCCTAAAACAAAATTATAGCTCTGTATGGCCAGAGGACAGAACTGTATAGTGTTTTTTCCAACTTATAAGAGTTATATTCTGTGGAAAGAGCAGATCATTTACAACTCTTTCTCAAAATGTGAGAAATATGGTGGCTAATAAAAGCTGCTATTGGGTGTGCTTTGGATATCAAATATAGACTTAGGGCTATTTCTTACTCTCCTTCAACTCACATCCATTTCCCAAAATCAGTATTGGGGCCAAAAATAAATCAAAAACGTTTTTCAAGCAAACTGCCTGGCAAGTGAGCAATAATTTCTACTGTAGATTTCTAATATAAGAACTAAGACCATAAAATGAAACTTTCTCAAGGAATTTCTTTTCTGAAATACGCTTAGTGGGAAGTCACTAATCAATAAAAAAATAGTATATTTTAATATCCATGCCATATTGCTGCAGACTTCAGGCCCATACAAAAACAAAGAGAGGCTATGTATTCGTGCGAGTATATAAGGGATGTGGAGGGTGTGTATGTACAAGGGGTGGGGGAGAGAGTGGGAGGGAGGGAGGGAGGGAGATTAAGTAATTTGAGATTGTATAAAATGAAGGAAGAGAGAGAAACAGAGATTGAGTAATCCGAGGCTGTATGAAATGAAGGAAGACAGAGAGAGAGAGATTGAGTAATCTGAGATTGCATAAAATGAAAGGAGGGAGGAGGAGAAGGAGAGAGAGAGAGAGAGAGAGAGACAGAAAATATGTCGGGGGAAAGGGTGTAGTACAAAGATGAAGACGTACAAAAATGCACATAATCGAATCTTGAGGCTCTGACAGTTTTTAAATTCTGATGTAAAGAATTTTATACATTTGTCTTATCCAGAACTGAAGAAACTAAATAGAATACCAAAATAAGAGGAAACAGGCCAGGTGCGGTGGCTCACACCTGTAAACCCAGCACTTTGTGAGGCAGAGGCAAAAGGATTCATTGCCTAAGCCTAGGGATTCAAGTTAGGTGTGTTGGCACATGCCTGTAGTTCCAGCTACCTGAGGAAGAAGAAATACCTGAACCTAGCAAGTCAAGGCTTCAGTGGCAGTGATTGTGCCACTCCAGCCTGGGCAACTCTGTCTCAATAAAAAAATAAACAAATAGATGAAAACAAATATAATCAGTCTGTAGTTATAGTCACACTTTTAGTATGGTGGAGGAGAAGTGTGAAAGTTGGGTTTGTTGTCTTGGTTTTTTAAAAATAAAAATTCTATGCATATAGAATATGGGAAAACAACTACTTCAGAGAAAAAATATCAAGTCTACCTGTAACTCCCAAAACTTAAAACTTAGTGAACAAATTACGAAAGAAGTCTAATACTTCTCAGCTCTCAAGAGCATGAAAACAAATTATTCCTAAGTATCAGTCTCCAAGGAGCCACAGAGATTAGTGACTTCATTCTGTCACTGCCAGTCTTTCCCACCATTCAGAACAATATGGCTAATTAATAAAGTTCTACTGGAAAAGCTATCTCTAAACATTTGTGAATTTATGTTGAACACTATGATGTAAAAGAAGAGGTCAAGAAGCATATGCTTGATCTTTAGCATAAAATATTCTAAATGAAAAAAAAGTTTAAAAACCTTCTAAGCAAGTTGTCTGGCAGGATCTGTTCAAACACAGCATATTTTGAAGAACTCAAAGATCCATTTAAAAAAAAAATCACAGCCGGGCTCGGTGGCTCAGCCTGTAATCCCGCGCCTTTGGGAGGCTGAGGTGAGTGGATTGCCTGAACCCGTGGGTTCGAGACCCGCCTGGGCAGCGAGACCTCATCTCTACAATAAATCAAAAAATCAGCCGGGCGTGGTAGTGCATGCCTGTAATTCCAGTTCCTTGGAAGGCTGAGGCGGAAGGATCACCGGAGCCCAGCAGGTCGAGGCTGCGGTGGCCGGGAGCGGCCACTGCACTCCAGTCTGGGCGACAGAGTGAGACTCCAACTCAAAATCACATCGAAGTCTCTCAAATGTCTTCAAAATGTCCCTCCTTCTTCTAATTTTAATCTATGTACTGATGTAATAGCTCACTTCTCAATTTTGAAAAGTCTAAAAATTCATAGCCCAAAGGAACAACAGCTCAACAAAAAAGGTCTAAACCAATGATAAAAGATTAATCCCGTATATTTAATTTGCTCAATATGTAGAGGAAAAAAAAACATAAAAAGAAAATATTGGTACTTGTTTGATAAGCCAGTAAAAAACTTTAATTTCTTCATTAATGAATACTTTCTCTTTGCCAATCAATGATGTGAAAAGTCCATAGCTTCCCTTTATTCCCATTCTAGGTTGCCTTTAAGATACTGCAACAAAGGATTTATTTATACTGACTTAAAATAAAAAATATATAATAAAGTAATGTCAAGCACTCAAGAGCCTAAATTCAGAGTCAGATATATTGAAAACATATAACCCCAAAAGTTCTTAGTTATAAAACCATACTTTAACTTTTCTGACCTCCTGAGTACTAGTCACCTTCCCTTCCTTACCTTTCCAACTCAGCTATCTTCTTATCTTTGTCATTCTTCTCATTTTCCACCTCCTTCAAGATTTCCAAGAGGCGATCAACTTCTGCCTGGGCCTTATTAGATTCTTCTTTATACCTGGCAATCTCTCTCTCCAATTGTTGTATTCGGTCACTCATCTCTGGACTGGCTCTGGCTTCCAGTGTTGCTTCATGTGCCTACAAAGAAAAGTGTTCCAATTCTATCAGACATGCATATAGCAGCAGTGGGAAAACCATGTCCCAAAGAACATTTATATTCCAATTTACATAGTGTATTATATATAGTCTTCAATATATCATGTTTTTCTCAGCTTAAGTATTATATAGATAAAATGTAAGTAATAAATGGAGAATTATCTTAAAATTTCAAAAGGACACATTTTTAAAAATAATATCTCTCTGAATATTTGTCAATCCAAAAATCATCAGAAGCCAAGAGTTGTTTCAGAGTTTAGTGAGACATACTAACAAGCTATTGTCTCTTAAAGATAACATAAAAAGACACCACCAAAGACCCACTGCTAATTTTACAGCTATCACAAGTGCTCAAGGACTAATTCCCCTAGACCTTCACTTCTATTTCTATCCCCTACATGCTGCTTTACCAAAATGTGTGAACCACAAGGCCCTAAAATCTAGAATCATACAGATACTACAAGTCATAAAAATGGGAGTTAGGTTAAGAAAATGGATACCACAACATGGAAATTCTCTTATGCAAGGATTCAGGAATTTACAAGATAACATGGGACAACAAATGAATTCCAAAATCAAGAAACATAATTAGAAATGAAAAAAGAATTTTTATTCAGAATCCTTTTATAATAAGTCAACTAATACCATCAATGTATTGTGGAATATCAAGTAATTTCAATAATTAAAGACTAATTTTAAAGTCCTTTAATTTTCCTCCTGAATCTCTAAAGCCACCCACATACAACGTGTTTAATGAGAAGGCACAGGCTAAGATGTTTCATTTTTTTCTTATTCGCCAGACAAAAGAGTAGGCCAAGATGGTGCTCTTCATGTCTGTAATCTCAGCATTTTGGGAGCCTGAGGCAGGAAGATCACTTGAATCCAGGAGTTCCAGATCAGCCTGGACAACAGAGTAAGACCTTGTCTCTACAAATTTTAAAAAAATAAATAATTTAGCTGGGTGTAGTGGTGCATGCCTGCAGTCCCAGTTACTTAGAAGACTGAGGTGAGAAGATCACTTGAGCCCACGACTTTGAGGTTACAGGGAGCTAAGCTGGAGTCACTGCACTCCAACTTGGGCAGAAAACAGCACATACTTAGTCACTTAAAATAGTTTGACAAAATATTAAAGGGGCAAATATATATTCTTAGGAAATATTTTTGGAAAGATCTGTTACAAAATACCTTGAATAAATGAGAAATGTAAATGTTTCATAAGAGTAGCAGCTATCAAGCTGGGCTCAGTGGCTCAGCCTGTAATCCCACGCCTTGGGTTGTGGAGTGAGCCCCTTGTGGGCAGGCAGTCTGCTTTGCTCAATGGCCTGAGTAGCAAATCCCCCCAGCCCTTTGAGGTGGCCACTGCACTCCAGTCTGGGCGACAGAGTGAGACTCCAACTCAAAAAAAACAAACAAACAAAAAACAGTAGCAGCTATCTACGTGTGTGTGTGTGTGTGTGTGTGTGTGTTTGGACGGGGTCTCACTCTGTCACTCAGGCTGGAGTACAGTAGTATGATCATAGTTCACTGCAGCCTCAAACTTCTGGACTCAAGAAATCCTCCTGCCTCAGTCTTCTAAGTAGCTGGGATTACGGTCATGTTCCACAACACTCAGATAATAATTTTTTTGCAGGTGGGAGGAAAGTGAGGCATCTTGCTGTGTTGCCCAGGCTTGCCTTGAACTCCTGGCCGCAAACGTTTCTCCCACCTCGGTCTTCCAAAGTGCTGGGATTACAGGTATGAGCTACCATACCTGGCCAGTTATGCTTCTAAACAGACTTTTACCAAATTCATTTGTTTCAAGGCTTCACACATGGTGGAAAAAATATTTTATTGGTCTTAAATACAGTACTGGGTTCTCTAACCTTTAACTTAGGCATACTTGTTAAGTATATTTTAAGAAACAAAAACTACATAAGTTTGGAAGGTAAGAAGAGATCACTGTTGTGCACTAAATGTTGCCAAATGTCTAAAATCAGTTGTTAAAGAATGTTTTGCCAGTTTTCAAGTTGTTAATAGTAGGAGGGAAATTCCTGTAGCAGTTAATCAATCATGGGCAGAGAAAGACTACTATATAGATCTCTTAAAATACAGTATGTCTAACAGAAAAGAAAGATGAAGAAAGAGAATATAATGCGTACCCAAGTCAGAAGACACTTTGTAGAAAGCTGGCCACATTCATACACAAAAGGGGTGACAGGGCAAACAAAGAGGAAGAGACTGAAGATGCAAACAAAAGTAGGTGTAACTGAGAAAATCCCCAGTATTCGTACAGAAAAGAGGTGATAAAATAAGAAGAGGAAGAGACTAGAGTAGGTGACACAAAAGATGACTGCGTGAACAAAACGGAAGGCCCGCTGCCAATTCAATGTCATTGCGATAACTCTGATTTCTAATAATGTACTATAAATAGACTATTTATAACTCCACAAATATAACTACTGCACACCAGCATATTGGGTCATGTTAAAAAGTTCTTACTCTTAGGACTCAGCTTAGCGAAGGTCACTTCTGTTAGGAGGTCCAGGGTCCTGACTTAGGTTAGGCCTCTTTGATACAAGCTTCCATCACACCCTGTGATTTACTATAATTACCTGCTCGAGAATCTATATTTCTGCGGCAGAGACTATAAATACTATGAAGTCAAAGGACAGGTCTGTCTTGTCCGCTAGGATGGTAACTGACATAGAAACTCAATTATTTGTTGAAAAAAAAAAGTGTGCACCAAGCGATGGGCTAGTTTTCATTTAAAACAGCCCATGGGCCAAAATGGTAGTAAAAGAAAAAGATTGAAAATAAGAAAAATTAATCAGCAATTAATATACAAGGGGAAACCCAAAAACACCTTGGAATTTATTTATTTGAAAAATTGTGTATTTATTCTTACATGTTTAAATGCCGGTTACATACAAAGTACTTGCTTCTGATACAATACACCTATCGAGATGCTTTTTCCACTGCTCAAAACCGTTTTTAACTCATCCATTTTGACGCCTTTTAGTACTTTTGCCATTTTTTGCTTCGCCTCTTCCACACTGGCAAAATGTTTCCCTTTGAAGATTTTTTTTTAATCAGGGGGCTAAAAAAAGTCACCCAGGGCAAGATTGGTGAATAGGAAGGGTGGAACATGGCAGTCATGCCATTTTTGGTCAAAAACTGCTGAACACTCAATGCAATTTGGGCAGGTGTGCTCATAAATCGCTTGTCATAAAATGGGTAAATGCACTGAAAGTATTTCCAAAAAAATTCATTGGAGCCAGATGTAGCTTCTCACACACCAGCTGGTACACTGATGCCAATGGACTCTCAGAACACTTACCTAGCAGGGGGAGGCATGTACTACAAGGGGTTCACCCTCCTAAAGATAATTCCAGTATTTTGGGGTCCCCCTATATAAGTGCAAGGTTAAAGATAGCCAGCCCACTAGATGATTAAGAATAATGAGTAGGCCAGGCACAGTGGCTCGAGCCTGTAATCCCAGCACTTTGGGAGGCCAAGGCGAGGGGATTGCCTGAGCCCACCAATTCGAGAACAGCCTGGACAACTTGGCAAGACCTCATCCCTACAATAAATTAAAAAAATTAGCCAGGTATGGTAATATTCACCTGTAGTTCCAGTTACTTGGAAGGCTGAGGCGGAAGGATTGCCTGAGCCCAGTAGGTCAATGCTGGGGTGGCTGTGAACATGTCACTGCACTCCAGCCTGAGCGACAGAGTGAGGCTCCAAGTCAAAAAATAAAAATAAAAAGAATATTGAGTGACAGTCTTTAAAGATAAGATAAATCAAGTTAGGAAAAAATCAAAGATATTATGAACGATTCCTTACTAATTATAACAAACTCAGTATCAGTATAATATTAAACTCTTGCTAAGTTAATGTAATAAAATTCTAAGAATATGAAACCACTTTCAAGACTTTTGCAGCTTTATAAAATATAATACAAGCTCTAAAAAAGAGGCAGTTTTCTTTTTTTATTTTAAAGATGTGAGGTACAACTCGAATTAGGCAGATAAGTGGTCATCGTACAAGTAAAGTATGGGCCTCCCTTTGGTCCCCACTTTGCCTGGTTTGAGATCAGATACCATTATTGATGTTATGTGCCCACCCAAAAAAAGAGGTATTTTTAAAATCTGTGTTATAAAAACTCCTTTAAAACAGATTTCTGAATAGTGGAACATGACATTTAATTCAAGATGTAAACTTGTCTTGTGTCCACAGAGCTACTTGTCATAGTATAAGTATAAAAGATATTTCCTGAATGAAGGTGTTTAATTTCATGACTTCCTTCTTCTCTCCCTTTTCTGAACCCCTAAAATTCTAACCTTCCATGAACCTGAGCTTTAACAATGCAAATATTCCATACACTTAGCTCTTATAATATGAAGTCAAGATCATTCAGAAGCACAAGATAGAAACATTTGTGAAATAACAATATTTGTATAAAATGTCACCTTTGGACAACAAAAGTTGACTTAACAAAACAATCCTCTTAAAATACTTGAGTCACCAGGCTCGGTGGCTCAGCCTGTAATCCTGCGCCTTTGGAAGGCTGAGGTGAGTGGATTGCCTGAGCCCGCCGGTTCAGGACCCGCCTGGGCAGGCGAGACCTCATCTCTACAATAAATCAAAAAAATTGGCTGGGTGTGGTAGTATGTGCCTGTAGTTCCAGCTACTTGGAAGGCTGAGGCGGAAGAATCGCCAGAGCCCAGCAGGTCAAGGCTGCAGTGGCCGGAAGCGGCCACTGCACAACAGTCTGGGCAATAGTGAGACTCCAACTCAAAACAAAACAAAACAAAACAAAACAAAACAAAAAAACTTGAGTCAAAGGTTAAACTCTCCATCCTCACGTACTATTTTACTAGAAAAATACCTACCTTTTACATTTTTAAAATCTCAATACACATACAAATTGAGGTAAAGATTTTGTTTTTTTACATTTCATATGTCATACTAAAACATGTATGATTACAGAACGATGCAGATAACCATATCCCCATAGAAATCAACATAATCTATTTAGTGAGAAAGTAAAGGCTAAGATAGGTTTTGTTTTTCCTTGCTCAATAAACAACAAAACATATTTAGTCCCTTAAAATTGTTTCAAATAAATATCAAAGGGGCAAACACGTATACTTAGAAAAGCTCTGATACAAAGTACCTTGAATAAAAGAAAAATGCTTATGCAAAGTGAGCTGTAAGCTTTGTGTAAACAACAGCGGTACTATTAAGATCAAGTCCTAGCTGGGCTGGGTGGCTCAGCCTGTAATCCTGTGCTTTGGGAGGCTAAGGTGAGTGGATTGCCTGAGCCCGCGGGTTCGAGACCTGCCTGGGCAACTTGGAGAGACCTCATCTCTACAATAAATCAAAAAATTAGCCAGGCATGGTAGTGCGCGCCTGTAGTTCCAGCTACTTGGAAGGCTGAGGCGGAAGGATCGCCAGAGCCCAGCAGGTCGAGGTTGCGGTGGCCGGGAGCGTGCCACTGCATCCAGTCTGGGTCACAGAGTAAGACTCCAACTAAAAAAAAAAAAAAAGAAAAGAAAAGAAAAAAAGATTAAGTCCTTTACCAATTTACCTGATTTCAGGTTTCATCAGTTGTGAAAATCCACAATTACTAAGCCTGGCCTTTAAAGAAGATTCTATTGGCAGACACGTCTATTAATGTGTTACCAAAATTTCACTCTCAACTAGCATGGTTAAAAGTATAACACGGGGGCCACATGCAGTGGCTCATGCCTGTGATCCCAGCTAAGGCAGGAGAACTGCTTGAGCCCAGGAGTTCAAGACCAACTTGGGCAACACAGCAAGACCTTGTCTCCACAAAGAAAACATTTTTTAAAATATGCTAGGCATAGGAGAACATGACTATAGTCCCAGGTACTCAGAGGCTGAGGAGGGTGAATCACTTGAGTACAGGAGCTGGAGGCTACAGTGAGTTGTGTTCGTGCCACTGCCCTTCAACCTGGGCGACATAGTGAGACCCCGACTCAATTTTTTTAAAAAAAAGCACAACACAGTAGAAACAGAGAAAGAGAAGCAGCCCTGAATGAATTAACCCACTAAGAACAAAAAAAGTAAAAGCAGCAGAAATGCAAAACTTTGGCATTGTTTGGGGGAGAATTCTAGTCTTACAGAAATTTTGCTACTTTACATTCACTCCAATATATTCCAGAAAGGAGTCATTAAAATAAAAAAATCTAGAGTTCCTCTCTAAGGAAGGGAAAGATGAGAATGCTAAATGTATTCACTTTTCTATAGGGTAACAAAATGTCATTCGTGCAAAATACAGAAAAAACTATCAACCAGGACTTTATGGCACCACTTTGCCAGATTACTCACTGGTTTGGACAAGTGGCTATCAACATTATTTAAGGATGCCAAAGGGAGTGAGAAGGGTCAAGGAGAAAAGAAGAAAGAAACGTAGAGAAAATGGCTTAAGAGTAGGATAGCAAGAGAAAGAAAAATAAAAAGTTAAAAACTATGGTATCCAAAAAAAAAAAAAATTCAAGAAAAAACATTTAGTGTTTTAAAAAACTCTGAAAAGGCCGGGCTTGGTGGCTCAATCTGTAATCCCAGCACTTTGGGAGGCCAAGGCAAGTGAATTGCCTGAGCCCGCGGGTTGAAGACCCGCCTGGGCAAGTTGGCGAGACCTCATCTCTACAATAAATCAAAAATTAGCTGGGCGTGATAATGCGCGCCCGTAGTTCCAGCTACTTGGAAGGCTGAGGCGGAAGGATCACCGGAGCCCAGCAGGTTGAGGCTCCGGTGGCCGGGAGCGGCCACTGCACTCCAGTCTGGGTAACAGAGTGAGACTCCAACTCAAAATAAATAAATAAATAAATAAGCTCTGTCAAAACTTTAGTTTCAATACTTTCCTTAATAATTCTGAGGATATTATCTCATGCTGAAGACACAATTCCAAAATTTAGGTACAGGATATAAAAATCCTAAGCTAGGAATAGGTTAAAATGACTTCAATTATCATTACCTCAAGACTGGTCATTTTCTACTCCAAACAAAACAGAGAAGAAATTGACTTTGAAAATTTCAATGATAAGCACAGCCTTTTGAATAAATATTAATATAAATTAGAACACTAATTTACACCAGTTACGGTTTTCGGAAGAGGAAAATATGCCAAATAGTACTTTATGGAAACGTTCAAATAAGCCAAATTAAAAAAAAAAAAAAAGGTTGCTAATATAAAAGACTGGAAATAACAAAAGTCTAGCCCTAAAAAAATTCTAAAAAGAATTAAAAGTACAGCAAATTAAAAAAAGTTCTGACAATATTTACCCTGCTTTTAAAATATAATAACGCTTGGGAATTAGCATTCCCTAGAATGAGAGAAAAATCTGATACAGAATGCTTAACAGTTGTTCTCAGTCTCACATTTCCCCTACCATAAATTAGAAGATATGCTCTCATTTCTTCTTTTTTATTATTTTTAGAGATAGAGTCTCTGTCTGTCACCTATACTGGTCTCGAACTCAGGCCTAAAGTGACCCTCCTACCCCAGATTCCCAAGTAGCTGGGATTTCAGACACCAGCCATTAGGCCTGGTGGAAGTCTTATTCTAATGGAAGAAAAATACTAGATAACTGAAGTTTTGGCATTGTGGTTTCATATTTCACCGATAAAGGAGTTGCGTATTTTAATCTTTCTCTAAACGTTTAGTTCAGTTTTCTAAGAGTTTGGGGATTCTCATGAATAAAATAAAATAGGGTAAGAATGCTAAGAGAATTAAATCAAGGTATACATGATATTTTGAACTCTGAGGGATTATTATTCCATTAGTAAATTATTCCATATAATCACCCTAGTATTATCTGTTGTGTTCTTATTTAAAGCAAAGCAAGAAAATGTAAAAAATTTTACCTTTTTCAACTGTGATTCCATTTTTAAACACTCTTCTTTCTTCTGCTCCAAAGCAATCTCTAGAGTCTTAAGTCGTGAGTCCTTTTTCAGTCCTGAGGACGCCAGGGAAGAAGCATGCTCTTTCAGATCCAAAAGTGAAGCCTAAAAGAAGCAACAACACCTAGAATAAACACTAACTATAAACAAAATAGAGAATCAAAAATTTAAATTTACTCTAGTGATTGTAGTTTCTTTTTCATTACCAAATATTCACATACTTCCATTTCAAGAACATCCATTAAATATAAAATAATATTTGCTTCAGCTTTTACGTCCTAAATAAAATAAAGTGGATACCAACTGAACAGTGATTTAAAGAGTTCTATCAATATATACTCATTCTCACAAAATAAACAGAAGTAGATCAAGCTTTGTGAATATAAGTAGTCAAACCTTAGTAGCTACATTAACTTAAACATAACACATTTTTTGGTTTTATAAGAAAAATTCTATAAGGAACTCAAATGTCCATGAAATTTCCTAAAGATATTAGAAAGAAAATCCAGAGAAAGACCCTGAAGCTCATGCATTATTAACATCTGATCACATGGCATACGGCATTTTGGCTATTTAGGTCACATTAACAGGATTCTCCAAAAGCAAGATCAAAGTACATTAAGTCACCTAATTTAATAGCTGTTATAAATAAATTTTCCTTGTTTTGCATACTCATTTTATCTGTCACTTTCCTTACCTTTTGCACAATATTTCTCCAAATGTAACTGGGCTTCAGTTATTTTAGAATCTATAAAAATTCCATTAACAAGAAGCCAACTCAAGACAGGGAAAAAAGTTAAGACTAAGAAAATAAATGAGCTACTCTATGTCCCTGCAAAGCTTCCTGAAATGTTCCTTAAGGTATTGTAAAAAGCCTACTATAATAATATTAAGAAAATCTTCCATTGAATACCTTTTTACATGCATTAATGCAAACATCAACAACATATGCACACAATGCTAAGACAAAACAAATGAAATGAATCCATTTCGGTGAGCTTAACCTCTTTCTCCGAGAGGTCGCCTTGCAACAGGCTGACTTTTTCTTTTAAGTCTTTAAGATCTTTTTTGTAGTTATCAATTTCCTCTTGTTTCTCTCGCTCATCTCTGTCCCGCTGCTCCTTTAAGCGTTCAATTGTCCGCTCCTGATGAGAGAGCATATCAACACATGAGGAATATCCTATGACCGTGACTGTTTTTAGGTGATAAAATTTCACACTTCTATCCTCTACTCAAAAGACAGCGGTAAGTCTTTAAAGAATTCACTTCTTTACAGAATTCATCCCTCCTATTCACCTTGCTATAACAACAATATGGCTCTGTTCTTTTGAATCCCATCGTTTCTTTTCCTAGAATTTCAACTATTATTAGACATTGCTATTTGGAATATTCCCACGTACTCAATTTCCAAGTAATGAATGCTTATATAATACATTCTGAGAACAACAGCTAACAAATATTTCCTCTTTGTATGTAATTCACATGTTGTCCACAAGGCAATGGAAAAAGCTCACAATTCACATGCCAAAAAAGGAAGAAAGAGAGAAAAAGACTTTGACATCTTGAGCTTTAAAGTATAAATGAGAAGGTGGAGCATGGTGGCTTGTGCCTGAAATCCCAGCATTTAGGGAGGCCGAGGCAGGAAGATTACTTGAGTCCAGGAGTTTAAGATCAGCCTAGGCAACATAGTGAACCTCATCTCTACAAAAATAAAAAATAAAAAAATTAACTGGGCATAGTGGTATGCACTAGTAGTCCTAGCTACTCCACTGGTGAGGTAGAAAGATCACCTGAACCCAGAAGGTCAAGGCTGTGGTGAGCTGTGATTGTGCCACTACACTCTAGCCTGGATGACATGGTGCAACACTGACTCAAAAAAAAAAAAGGGCTAAAGAGAAAAAAGCATCACATTTTATTTCTGACAATGGACACTAAAAAAATTGGAATACTGAAGCAATTTAAGTATATTTCTGGGTGCTATTTCTAAATATATTCAGGGAGCAAGCCTTGATCCCAGCAGGCAGCCTGAAACATTCTGAATCCAAGAAACTTAAAGAACAGTAGCACCTATATTAAAAAAGTCTAATTACTATGCTTAAGCAGATTCTCTAAAACTCCTTCTAAAATATTATCATTGGTCAGAGTTTGGGCCACTTCTTTAGTCAACCATTCCTGAAAAACTAAGTTTGTTCATAAAGGCAAAATAAAGTAGCAAGGTCAAGACTAGAAAATTGGAAAGCTCAATATATAGATAATAAAAATCCATGAATATATTAGATACCAAAATGGAATAGTGAATGAAGACTAACTATGTCAATCATTGCCTCCTGAGGGTCATGTCTGTTATTCCCAAACCTGCGAGCTCTAGTTGATCATACATCTTCTTTCTCTTCAGAAGATAGTAAATGAGGAACATATGCTGATTCTTTAGACAATTCGGTCACTGCCCTGTAGTGTGAAAGTCATCTTGCCTCGTAGCAGATGCTTAAATTGGCAACAACTAAATGGATTTTCTTTCCCCTCTACACTACGTATGTTAGCAATAGCTCAGAAGAGTTCTTTCCTCTTTGGCCCACAGGAATTTCTGCTGTATTCCGTATCCAGTTTTAGATAGATGAGAAAGAAGAAGACATGAGTCTGTGACGAATTTGAGCTAGTCACTCACTTTCTCTGCAAGGGCCTCCTCCAAAGTTGTTAAGGCAGTGTCAGTGTTGGTGGTGTCCGCCTGCAAGGATTTGACTCGTTCTTTCAAGCTGCTCATCTGCTTTTCCTTATCTCTAAGCTGTTCTTGAAGATTTTCAATCTAAATGTGCATAAACATTTAGAGAAAAAAAAGGACATTAAGAAAAATACAATAGGCATGATGAAAATCATTTCAAGTAGGAAACGGATCTGTCAGGGTTGTGTGTGTGTGTGTGTTTTTCTGTAGAAATGATTTAGTTCTAAATTTCAGAATTACATGCAAAACCTTAAACCCAGAATTTTTAGCCAGAAGAGAGAAAAGGCACACACACGAGCAAGAACGAACACACACACACACAAACACACAAATCCCTAACAAAGTGAGCAAAGTAGCTAGGAGAAAAGACCCAGTATAGACAGAGACGGGAGTGGCAAGAGGGCCTGCGGAGAGAAAAGCTGGGAGAAAGAGGATTCCTTCTAAAATGACACTGTCAATGCCAAGAGGGATTCGTTCATGAAGAATTGAGGGAGGACACAGAACAGAACACCTAGACAGGGAGAAAGATGAATCAGCTGTGTAAAGGAAAAAAACAACAAAACATCTTAAATGCTAATGTTAAGTTAGATTTTTATATCATCTTTTATCTAAATAGTAAGCATTTTCAATGGCACTTCTTACTGCAGCCATTCATTCACACACTCATACACATTCATTTACTCAAAAAACATTTACTGAATCCTGCATTGTGTGCCAGGCACTAGTGATTTTTAAAAAATGAACAGGCTCATTTTTATTATATTACGAGATGGTAGGAGAATTGCCCATTATGTAACTAAAACCAAGCTACAGAAAGGCTTGTATGCCATACTAAGGAGCACACATTTCTTTCTGGAGAGATGAAAACCATTAGAAATTTTTAGGCACAGAAATTATCTGGCCAGTTCTGTATTTTAGATAAATAAATCCTAATAAAATAAAATAAAATAATCCTAATGGCTGTGGAAAAACCATTTAAAGAGACTAGCATAAAGACATGGAAAACAAATAGGAGGTTGTATCAGTTCAGGTAAGGCATCATGGGAACTAAACAAGCTAAGAGATATGAAAAATAGGGAATGTGGCTGGGTGCGGTGGCTCAAGCCTGTAGTCCCAGCACTTTGAGAGGTCAAGGTGAGGGGACTGCCTGAGCTCATGGATTTGAGACCAGCCTGGGCAACTTGGTGAGACCTCGTCTCTACAATAAATAAAAAAATTAGCTGGGTGTGGTAGAATGCGCCTGTCATTCCGGCTACTTGGAAGGTCAAGGCAGAAGGATCGCCAGAGCCCAGCAGGTTGACGCAGGGGTGGCCGTGAGTGTGCCACTGCACTCCAGCGTGGGCTACAGAGTGAGACTCCAGCTCAAAAATTTAAAAAATAGGGAATGCATTTGAGAAACATATGGAGGAAGCATGTTATTACCAGGGAGATTCAAGTACACATAACAAAAAATATTAAGTAAAAATATGAGGAAATTCTAAGATATTCTTTTTTTTTCTTTTTGAGTTGGAGTCTCACTCTGTCGCCCAGACTGGAGTGCAGTGGCCGCTCCCGGCCACCGCAGCCCCGACCTGCTAGGCTCCGGCGATCCTTCCACCTCAGGCTCCCGAGTAGCCAGAATTACAGGCATGCGCTACCATGCCCAGTTGATTTTTTGATTTATTGTAGAGACGAGGTCTTGCTGCCCAGGTGGGTCTCGAACCCATGGGCTCAGGCAATCCACTCACCTCAGCCTCCCAAAAGCGCAGGATTACAGGCTGAGCCACCAAGCCCAGCTTAAGATATTCTTAATAAGCCAAAGAAAAATTATAAATAAGCCAACTATTCTAGAGTTCACAAGACCATTCATTCTCTATATATGAGAGGGGACCCAAAAAAACTCCAGAATTTATTTACAGAAAATTGTATGTTTTTCTTATATGTTTAATCTTCAGTGACATTCAAAGTACTCTCCGTTTGATGCAATACATCTATTGAATTGCTTCTTTCACTACTCAAAACAGTTTTTGAACTCATCAGTTTGAGTGCTTCTGCATTTTTTGCTTCATCTCTTCCACATTGGCAAAAAAGTTTCCCTTTGAGGATCTTTTTACCAAGGAAACCAAAAAAAACGTCGCTTGGGGTGAGATCGGATGAATAGGGAGGGTGGGGCATGGGAGTCATGTCGTTTTTGGTCAAAAAACTGCTGAACAAGCCAGGCTTGGTGGCTCAGCCTGTAATCCCGCGCCTTTGGGAGGCTGAGGTGAGTGGATTGCCTGCGCACGCGGGTTCAAGACCCACCTGGGCAACTTGGCAAGACCTCATCTCTACAATAAGTCAAAATGAGCCTGGTGTGGTAGCGCGCGCCTGTAGTTCCAGCTACTTAGAAGGCTGGGGCGGAAGGATCGCCGGAGCCCAGCAGGTCGAGGCTGCGGTGGCCGGATGCAGCCACTGCACTCCAGTTTGGGTGACAGAGTGAGACTCCAACTCAAAAAAAAAAACAACTGCTAAACACTCAGCGAAATGTGGGCAGGCGCACTTGTAAATCATCCATCATGAAATGAGCAAATTCAATGAAAGAATCTCCAAAAACAATTCAGTGAGGCTGAATGTCCCCTCTCATAACAATGCTAGCTGGTACACTGATGCTGATGGGTTCCTAGAACACTTAACTAGTAGGGGAAGCCTGTCCTCCAAAAGATAATTCTGGTTTTTTGGGAGGGTCCTCCCTCGTACCTATGTTTGATTTTTTACAATGTGTTAGGTACTTTTCTAGGTGTTAAGGATACAGAATAATCACAACAGACCAAAATTCCACCTTTATAGAGTTTACGTTCTAGTATGGTAGACAAATGAAGAAAGAAAGGGACAAGTAAGTCAATAAGTAAATAAACAAATACATCATGTAGGATAGAGATAAATTCTATGAAGAAAAATGAAGTAGGGGGATATACTCATAGTCTTCTCGTAAGTTAATACTAGGACTATCAGGTTTATTTTACAAAGCTTACAAAATGCAACATAAATGTTATCTCCTTTGGGTAGACTTTCTCAGTCTCACTCCCACAAGAATACATGATCATTGTCTGTACTTCATTAATACATATACATGTATATATTAAATATACACACAGACATCTCTAGTCCTCCTTCTACCTATGCATTTATCATACTTATCTTCATTCTCCCATCTATCAATACATTATAGCACTAATCCAAAACCATATGGGGGACCCCCCAAAAAAACGGAATTATTTTTTGGGAGGGCAGGCCCCTTGTAATACAAGTTTACCCCACTACATAAGTATTCTAAGAAACCCATTGGCATCAATGTATCAGCTAGCATTGTTGTGAGAGGCTGTGTTCAGCTTCAGTGATTTTTTTTTTTTTGAGATTCTTTCAACGCATTTGCCCATTTCATGATGAGTGATTTTAAAGCTCACCTGCCAACACCTTGTTAAGTGTTCAGCACTTTTTAACCAAAATCAACATGACCCTCCCCATACCCCACCCTCCCTATTAGGTGAACACTTAACTAGTAGGGGAAGCCTGTCCTCCAAAAGATAATTCTGTTTTTTTGGGAGGGTCCTCCCTCGTACCTATGTGAGTTTGATTTTTTACAATGTGTTAGGTACTTTTCTAGGTGTTAAGGATACAGAATCTAATCTTGCCCATGTGACTTTTTCTTGTTTCCTTGGATGAAAAAAGTCCTTGAAGGGAAAAGTTTTACCAATGTGAAAGAAGTGAAACAAAAATTGACAGAAGCACAAAAAGGTATCCAAGTTGCCAAGTTCAAAAACTGTTTTGAAGCTGGCAGTGGCTCATGCTTGCCATCTCAACACTTTGCAAGATGGAGGCAAGAGGAAGCCAAGCCCAGGGGCTAAAGACCACCAGCCTGGGAAACTAGGTAAGACATTATCTCTACAATAAATCAAAAAATTAACCAGCCATGGTGGCACACATCTGTAGTTCTGGCTACTTGGAAGGCTGAGGCAGAAGGATTGCCTGAGCCCAGCAGGTTGAGGCTGTGCTGGCTGTGATCATGCCACTGCACTCCAGCCTGGGCAACAGAATGAAATTCTGACCAAAAAAAAAAATGCTTTGAGAAGTGAAAAAACCGTATGTGTATTGCATCAATCTGAGAGTACTTTGAAGGTGACTGAAGTTTAAACATGTAAGAATACACAATTTTTTATAAATAAATTCCAGGTTTTCTGAAGTCCCCCCTCGTATGCAGTTATGCATTTTATATACATCTCCACAAATAAGACAAAGATTCTCCTCCACTCCCAGTTCTGTAACTGCATTTCTGGTGCATCACCAGTCTTAGGTAAAGATTAAACAGTAAATGAATAAAATAAAAGTTTGGACTTTTATAAACAGTAGTTAGGCATTCACATGAATTCCTGCAACAACAACAAAAAAAGGAACAAGAGAACCCTGATCCAGTGTCAAGTAGTTTCTAACATTAACCAATTTAGTACATGCTCTTTAAGGGCCTCCTTAATTCACAAAGGAAGAAAAAAAGATTCCTCTATAGAACAGGTAGAACAAACAAGCTAAGCAAAGACATTTGGTAAATTTAGGTAAATCTGGTAAATTTAGACAAGGATACAATAAATATGCTAAGGCTTGAATATTCATTCTTTAACAAGGAAATAATCATACAGCTGAATCACTGAATGCCTGAAATAGGCTCCAGTCTTTTCAGTGCCAATAAGAATCCAAAGTCTATTGTGAGAGAAGAGTTAATCACAGATGAAAAGCATTAGACTTCCTTTGATTTGATCAGATACTACTACTGAAATCTCATGTGGGTCAACACTTAGACAAACTCACAACCACTAACGAGAATTTTGCCACTCAAAGATCTAGTACTCTATATACAGGCATACTTCATTTTATTGCATTTTGCTTTACGGCCCTTCCCAGATACTGTTTCTTTACAAATTGAAGGTCTGTGACGAAACCTGCATCAAGCAAGTCTACAGGCACCCCTTTTCCAACAGCATGTGCTCACGTCATGTCTCTGTGTCACATTTTGGTAATTCTGCAATATATCGATCTTTGTCATTATTATTATACCTGTAATGGTGACCTGTGATCAGTGATACAGTTTCTACTGTAATTGACCTGGGGCATCACAAACCATACCCACATGAGACAGAGAATGTATCAATAAAGTTTTGAGTTTAATGGATAATTTTAGTACAAGCTAAACAGTAACAGTTCCACTGACTAACTGATTCCCTGTCTCTCTCCCTCTGCTTGGGCCTCCCTATTCCCTAAGACAAAACAGTATTGAAATTAGGCCAATTAATAACCTTACAACAGCCTCTAAATGTTCAAGTGGGGGAAAAAAGTCCTGTATCTCACACTTAAAATCAAAAGCTAGCAGTGAATAAGTTTAGTGAGGAAGGCACGTCAAAAGTCAAGATATGCCAAAACCTAGGCATCTTGTGACAAACTGATAGCCTAGTTGAGAATGCAAGGAAAAGTTCTCAAAGGAAATCAGAACTGCTATTCCAGTTAATATGCATTAGCACAAAAGGATGAAAAATAACTGTACTGTTGATATGGAGACAGCTTAGTGGTGTGACTAGAAAAATCAAACCAGCCATGATGTTCTCTTAAGCCAAAGCCTAATATAGAGCAAGGTCCTAACTCTCTTCAATTCACTGAAAGCTAAGAGAGGTAAGGAAGCTGCAGAAGAAAAGCTGGAAGTTAGCAGAGGTTGGTTCATGAGGTTTAAGAAAAGACACCATCTCCATCACATAAACATGCAAGGTGAAGCAGCAAGTGCTGATGGAGAAGCTGCAGCAGGTTATCCAGAAGATCCAGCTAAGATCACTGATGAAGGTGGCTGCACTAATCAACAGGTATTAGATGTAAATTAAGCATCCTTATGTTGAGAAAAGTCATTTAAGGCTTTCATAGCTAGAGAGAAGTCAATGCCTGGCTTCAAAGAACAGGCTGCCTCTCATATTAGGGACTAAAAGCAGCTGGTGATTTTGAGTTGAAGCCAATGATAATTTGCCATTCTGAAAATCCTTGAGCCATTAAGAATTATACTAAATCTACTCTACCTGTGCTCTAGAAATGGAAAAATGAAGCCTGGGTGACACCCTATTTGTTTACAATATGATTTTCTGAATAACTTAAGCCCACTGTGGGGACCTAATATCCAGGAAAAAAATTCCTTAGATAATGCATCTGATTATTCCAGAGCGCTGATGGAGATGTACAATGAGATTCATGTTGTTTTCATGCCTGTTAACACAACATCCATTCTGTAGCAAGCGGATCAAGGAGTCACTTTGACTTTCAAGTCTTATTACTTAAGAAATACATTTCATAAGGCTGTATCTGCCACAGACAGTGATTCCTCTGGTGGATCTGGGCAAAGTAAATCGAAAACCTTCTGGAAAGTATTCACCATACTAGATGCCATTAAGAACATTCATGATCATGAGAGGAGGTCAAAATAGCAACATTAACAGGAATTTGGAAGAAGTTGATTCCAACCCTCATGGATGACTTGAGGGGTTCAAGACATCAGTGAAGGAAGGAACTGCAGATATTGTGGATATAGCAAGAGAACTAGAATTAGAAGTGAAGAGTAAAGATGTAAACTGAACTGCTATAATCTCATAATAAAACTTGACTAGATGAGGAGTTACTTCCTATGGATAAGCAAAGAAAGTGGTTTCTTGAGATAGAATCTACTCCTGGTGAAGATGCTGTGAATACTGTTAAAAGAGCAACACAGAATTTAGAATTCTCCATAAACTTAACTGATAAAGTAGTAGCAAGTTTGGGAAAATTGACCACAAACTTGAAAGAAGTTCTACTGAGGATAAAATGCTATCGAACAACATCATATGCTCCAGAGAAGTCTTTCATGAAAGGACTAATCAATTGATATGAAAATTTCATTCTTGTCTTATTTTAAGCAACTGAGGCTAGGTGTGGTGGTTCATGTCTGTAATCCCAGCACTTTAGGCAACCGAGGTGGGAGAATTGCGTGGGCCCAGGAGTTCAAGATCAGCTTGGGCGACAGAGACTTTGTTCCGACTAAAAATCAAAAAATCAGTGCACATAATGATGTACGCCTGTAGTCTCAGCTATTCAGGAGACTGAGGTGGAAGGTTAGCCTGAGCCTAGGATGAAGAGCCTGGGTGACAGAGACTCCCACTCAGAAAAAAGGAGACAGAGAGAGAGATAAACTTCTCATTCAGTTTATTCAGCATCATGATGGATAATAATTGAGCCCCACTGAAGGCTCCTGTTACATATCTTCACTTTGGTTGAGGAGTGCCACCGATGCTGTTAGTCTCCCCTTGGGTGCTCTGGGTTGTATCTTATTAAGTGGAACAGGTGGTTGTGAGCAAGTGTGATGCAGAGCCCACAACCAGCTGGGTTGGGGGCCTTTTCACACTATCAGTTTGGCAATGTACAATGCCTTTTATGAACTCTTATAAGTGCTGCTATGTCTATCCATTTTTAAATAAAGATAATACTGTCTTTGAGACAAAAAAACACAACATATCTTCATTTTGGTTGTGACTCAAAATTGTGCTTTTTTGATCAATGACCTCTGGGCTAATGTGTGTTACAAACCAGTTGGTAAATGAATGTTACCACATTATTCTTGTCACTATTCTCTTCTTTTTTACTAACCTCATGTTGAGGTTATAAAAGCTGTCCCTGATAATCATGTATTATTTTATTCCACTACTTATTATGCCCTTTCCTCAAAATATATAACAGAGATCTAATTCTATACTAAGTTCAATTATCCACATAATCTGAAATATATGATTTACAAAAACCTTTGAATACAACAGCCAAGAAAAGAAAACTGGATCCATAAGCACATACTTTAATATAAAGATAAAAATGAATGTTTAGAATCGTGTTTAGTCGAAAAGCATTTCTTTAAATATGGTCAGAATAGGGACTAAAAAAAAATTCTCCATTGTGTACAGGCAGAAACCACAGATTCCCTAAAATAATAATACGATAACAATAATAATAACAATAATCATGATGGTAAGGAAGAGGAGGTAATGATGGTAATAGGAGCAGCAGCACTTAAAAACAGGACGATATGTAAGTGCCAGGCATGACGTAAGGACTTCATATATAACAATGATTTAAGCATTACTGCAAGACTATGAGATTATACTAGGCAATCTAGCTCCAGAACCCTCCTCTTAAGTCACTATGTTTGAAAAAAATTGAAAAAATAATCACATAAAGCATCTTTCCATAATCAAGTCCGTATTATTATAGTGCTTACTAATAAATATAGTATAATATTACTATGATAATATACTTAAAATATGTGCCAGGCATGGTGGCTCATGCTTGCAATCCCAGCACTTTCGGAGGCCCAGGCAGGAGAACTGCTTAAGGCCAGAAGGTCAAGATCAGTGTATGCAACACAGCAAGATGTCTGACTCTACTAAAAAAAAAAAAAAAAACAAAAATTAGCTGGGCATTGTGGCACGTGCCTGTAGTCCAAGTTATTCAGGAGGCTGAGGAGGGAGTACCCCTTGAGCACAGGAGTTTGACACTGCAGTAAGCTATGATCATGCCTCTATACTCCAGCCTGGGTGACAGAGCAAGAAAAGTCTCTTAAAAAAAAAAGTCAAGGGTACCTGCATTATGAACATTTGTATACCTAACCCTGAAGTGTACCCCACATTAAAAAAAAAAGAATCCCTATACTGAAACAAAGATTGAAGGGTATCCCCCCCACAAAAAATGAGGTAACAAGCCACTGCTAATGCAAAAGTACAACTTTCATAGGAGGAACAAATATCCAATCACAACACGCTAAAGCTGGTGGGCAGAGCCAAAGACACTTGATATAAAGATTTCAGTGGCACAATGCTATTAAAATGATCTGGTTAGCCGGGCTCGGTGGCTCAGCCTGTAATCCCGCGCCTTTGGGAGGCTGAGGTGAGTGGATTGCCTGAGCCCGCGGGTTCAAGACCCGCCTGGGCAGCGAGACCTCATCTCTACAATAAATCAAAAAATCAGCCAGGCGTGGTAGCACATGCCTGTAATTCCAGCTACTCGGAAGGCTGAGGCGGAAGGATCGCCGGAGCCCAGCAAACGAAGCTGCGGTGGCCGGGAGCGGCCACTGCACTCCAGTCTGGGCGACAGAGTGAGACTCCAACTCAAAAAAAAAAAAAAAGATCTGGTTAGCCTGACTTTCAAGACTAAAAGGGAGCTAATGTATTTGTAGCCATGTGGACCAAGGCACCTGACAATGAAATACTTTAAAAGTTTTTCTTCTGTTATTTAAATAACTTACTTTTAATATAAAAAGTTAGTAAAAATGATTGCTGCAGAAAATATTTCATAATCCCATGGGCTTTTTTTCTACATACTATTCTTGATATAAGTAGAAATCATTAAGTACATATTAGCATATTATATTAGCCCATATTCAATTTCCATAGGAGTAAAATGTTGCAGAGATCAAAGGAATTGGCACTTATTCTATATATTTTTGTACTCGATGATAAACAGGAAAGGAGGTGATATCAGCCAGGTTTATACATACAGTCTATCATCACAGAGAAGATATAACAATGGCAAATTCAAGAAAAAAACATTTTAATTAACTATTTAGAGAAGGAAGATACAACTTTAAAATGATCTCTCGAATCATACAGTTATTTACTGGGTTGAAAAGAAAACAGAAATAAAATAGTTACTATATTACATAGAGGCCTTCTTCTTCTCACACAATTTTTATTTTACAAAGAGAGAAAAACTGATGAAACCAGAGGAAGTCTAATGCTGAATGCAATGCTGATGAATTCACTGGTTCTGCATACCAACTTCACAATGGCATAGATTTATTGACATCTTTTGTTTTGGTTTTTATCAGCATTGCCCAGTTGTCAGGAGCTATCATGTTTCAATGTGGGTGATTTATTTCTAGTCAAGTGAAACTGATTACTCTGCCTTTGAGGCTCTAATCACTGGGTAAAGGTAGAAGAGACTTCCTCTAGTACACAGTTCTTAGGACAAAAAAAAAAAAACAAACCCTCGAAAACTTCTTGAAATCACCTGGATCACTTTAAACATCATTTTAAGGAAAGGAACTTTTTTGATGATGCTGCCACAGTTGTTCTCAGCAGCTGTCAGCATCAAATTTATTGTATGAAGCCAGTTATTCAGAAAGAATCTGACCTTTACCTTCTTGGTTAATAATACCTTTCAGTATTGTTGGCAGAAGGACAGTCTGGATGAACCAATCACTATCAGCTGGCAAAGAAGGATCTACAGTAATTAATAGTGAATTTTTCCATTTTAGATTCTAACTCCCCTGATTTCCAGTCAGCTGTCTGTATACCATCTGACACTGGCAAAATGTACAACTATAATTTACCAAAAAGAGCAGGTTTTGCCCAGATTATGCATATTGACCTCCAAATTTTACTTGTCCAATCATGTGTTGCCAATGATTAGAAGACACAAGAGTAACAAAATTAGGAGAAACTCTAAGCAATGTTTTAAACTCAATTTGGGTTTCTATTTATTTTTTTTATTTTGAGCCAGGGTCTCACACTGGAGTGTAGTGGCATGGCAGCCTTGACCTCCTGGACTCAAACAATCCTGCCTCAAAACAGAAAACAGAATGGCTAAGGACTACAGGTGTGCGCAGTCATATCCAGTTAATTTTTTGATTTTTTGTAGAGTCAAGGTCTCACTATGTAGCTCAGGCTGGTCTCCAACTCCTGGGTTCAAGCACTGAGATCACAAGCATGAGCCAACTGTGTCGGCCTCAAATTAAGTTTTTAAAAGTTTCCATATACATATTCTAAATTACTGCTTATGGTCCTTAGTAAGACCAGCAAAGATTCTGGTCAGCAACTACTTATTTCTTTGGTTGGGTTTCCCTCTTTGTTGTGCTGTTTCTCTCTCAGTTTAGGTTATGAAGTAGATTACTGTAATGGATGGCCTGCTATGTAACACTGAGCAATTTGTTTAATCTTTCTCATCCCTCTGACTGTAAAATGAAAGCGAAGACCACTGATATATTTTTCAATTATAAAATATAACTATATTCTTATAATGGAAGAGATGAGAACTTTTTAAAAGCAATAAATTTCATCAGAATACTACTATATTGTATCTTTGAAATTTTTCAAATTTAATTACATAGGAAGTATAGGTATGGCTCTTGGGAAAATATATTCAGAGTCCAACTCCAGACAGATTTTAATTGCTTCTGGGGGAGTGAGGGTGGGGCATCAGTAAGTTCCTTGAAAGATTTGCTCAGAGTACAGATAAAAGAATGAGGGGTCTCTTGCATTGAAACAACTGGATAAAATGATGCAAAAGCTTGAGACTCAAGGTCACTGCCAGTCAAGAGTTGCCTAGCAGGTAATTATGAAAATCAGCTCAAACTCTTCTTTTTGTATCTAGTAAGCATATATAAAAATACAACAGAGTTCCCTATGCTAAAACAAAAAGGACACTTAATCCACGATGGCAATTCTTCTGAGGTAGCAGTAATGGTGAGACACGCACTTGGGACCGTAATTCACATCATCTATGTAAATGTCATCCCCTAAAATCACACAATTACAAAGGCTATCAAGATAGAATAATCTCAAATGCAACAGCTCACTACATTTTAGTGATGAGAGGATTAAAAAAAAAAAAAAAAAAAACTAAAGCAGGCACACTAGGCTTAATTTCTAAAATATTTTTGTTGTAATACTTATAACAATAACAAAGTTGGGAAAAATTAAGCACATAACAATAAGAGGTTAGCCAAATTAAATACAGTCTACCCACTGGGTAGAAGGAATAGTATACAACCATTATAACTCAAATTCATGAAGATTAAGGCTATAAAAATGTATTTATAATTATATATTATTATATGAAAAAGGTCACCAAAAAGTATGAAGTAAAGAAAGGTTTGTTTTTATATAGATATATCCTCTTTATAGTTTTTCCTTTTTTTTTTTTTTTTTTGAGTTGGAGTCTCACTCTGTCGCCCAGACTGGAGTGCAGTGGCCGCTCCCAGCCACCGCAGCCTCGACCTGCTAGGCTCTGGCAATCCTTCCACCTCAGCCTTCCAAGTAGCCAGGATTACAGGTATGCGCTACTACGCCCAGCTGATTTTTTGATTTATTGTAGAGATGAGGTCTCACTGCCCAGGCGGGTCTCGAACCCGCGGGCTCAGTCAATCCACTCACCTCAGCCTCCCAAAAGCGTGGGATTACAGGTTGAGCCACCAAACTGTTTAAATATTTAGAATGGACATCAACAATTTTAATGATAATGACAAAACTATTTCTAAATGGCATCCAAGAAGTCTCAGTTAAGAGAGATTCTCTCATCATATGTACTTATCAACAAGGACAATCTTTAGGGGTTTCTGCGTGGCATGGAAGCAACTCCTTTATCATTTAACCCCTACCTTTCAGTGGTTCATACTGTGTGCAACCAAACAACGAAGCTGTCAGAAATTTAGGGGGCTTTCTGCAATACCAAAGAAAGATAAAAATGAATCCAAAGAAACAAGATTTTTCAAACCACCTGAACATAAGGTCTGAAAGAACTATGACAGGATGTTTCACTTGTTTTAAATTTATTTGTTTCACTATCTATTTATTTATTTAGAGTTGGGGGTCTCACTCTGCTTCCCAGGCTGGAGTGCAGTGACACAATCATGGCTTACTGCAGCCTCAAACTCCTGGGCTCAAGTCCTCCTCCTGTCTCAGCCTCCAAGTGGCCCAGGTTTTTGTTTGGTTTGTTTGTTTTGGTAGAGATGAGGTCTCCCTATGTTATCTAGGCTGGATCTCAAATTCCTGGGCTAAAGTAATCCTCCTATTTCAGTCTTCCAAAGTGCTGAGATGATCTCACCCAGTCATTTTACCTGGCTCTTTTAATTTAAAATTCAAGTTCACTTCACTACATTTTAATTTTAACAAAGTCTACTTTTATGACTTGAAAGGTACTAATTTGTACTAACATCCTACCAGAGATTCTACTCAAGGCTGGGCTTCCCAAAAAAGCAGACCCTGAGACAGGTATTTCTATGCAGGAAGTTAATTAGAAGGTGATCCTGGAACCAATTTAGAAAGGAAGAGAAGAAATCTGGATTGTAAAGAGGGAGAACTTTAGCTGCCATGAAGTTCCAAAGGATTCAGATAACCCAATGAGGAGCTCTGAAGCTGCTGTCCCAAGTGGGGGTAAGGAGTTTAAGCCCTAGTACCCCCTAAGGATCAGTCACTGGATGCCCCGGGAGAGGGCATGCCATTGGTCAAGGTGGTCTCTTCTGCCAAGACAATGTCCACAGGGGAGTTTTCTGTCAGTAGTATTGTCAGCATCTGGGAGAATAAGTCCTTCAACCCTCAGTGGAGATCTGGGTTACTCATCACAGCATCCATTATGCCCAACAGCTACACTCTTGCAAGTTAAAACATAACTAACATGAAATTGTAGTTGCTCTAAATTTCTGTTGCATTTGAACCGTATATATATTTTATAGTTTTAAAAAACCTGGAGACCCTTGTATCCCAACTTGGTTGTTCCATAGAGGGTGGGTATTTTTAATCAGGAGTTCAAGGATAAGCTTTTAGGTGTGTATGACACCCCAGTTCACACAAATGAGTGATGTGCAGATTGCCAAAAGGGTAAGAGAAATTAAAAATCCTTAATAACTGGCATTCCTTTCAAATATTCAGAATGTTTTTTAAAGTAATCAGCTACTTCATTTAACATTGCTTGCTTAGCTGTTTTATAAAAATACCAAATTTTCAGTCTATACAAGAAGAGTTTGGCCTGGCTGGGCTGCACAGAGAACAAGTTCAAATATCAGCTCCTTAGCTATATGCATGGTTATAAGAAGACCAAAGATCTTACAGAATTCAGTAAATTGTCCTCAGTAAAACGGAATGGTTTTCTAATCTAAAAAACTCTTCTGGGGGCGGGGGAAGTATTAGAAGAAAAAATGAGGAAGTCTGACAACAAAAACAGATAAAGGACAAAATACATGTCAGGTGTTTGAAGCTATCTTCTGATTAGGATATACATATTGGTGTGGCAGAATAAAAGAAGAGCACAAAAAGCTCCTTCATCAGAGCTTGGTCTAATAACTTCTTCAGGAGGTTAACTACTTCAACTTCTCAACTAGAATTGACAGGTACCTGGACATCTATTCAGTCATTCTCACAGATGAAAATGCAATGTAAGATAATTCATGTCAAGTTACAGGGAGTTTTTAAGCAGAAGAAAATATTGACTGTGATTCAAAACTTTGATCAAGCTTTTTTTCCCCAAATCTTTTGTCCCTTTCTAGACACTTATCTATGTATTTACCACTCCGACAAGTTTCTGCTACAGGGTCTCCTGAAAGACAACTAAGAACAATTTTTGGCACAAGAGGGATCTAACTCTTCCATACTGACTTGCTAATCACCATTCTTCAAGCTTAAAATGTGTGTGTGGAGGGCAACCCCTCGGGTCCCCTCCCACTGTGGGAGCTTTTCTGTCCTCTCAATAAATTCTACTTTAAAAAAAAAAGTGTGCGTAGAGAGGGAAGGAGAGAGAGGAAAAGAGAAAGAACGTGAGGGAGAGAGAAGGAGAGAGAGGAAGACAGATGGAGACAGAGGGAGACAGCTGGAGAGAGAAAATTAAACATTTCTCCAAAGTCTATATTCTCTCAGATCCATTCCCATTACCTACATGATAATATTGGTAAAAACAAGTTTCTATGTTCTTCCAGCTAAAAAAAAACATTAAAATATTTTTAAAGACATCTATCTTTATCCCAAGAATGCAAGATTAGTTTCAACATATAAAAGTCAATCAATACAATGTACCACGTTAAGAGAATTAAGGACAAAACCACACGATCATCGCAACAGATACAGAAAAAGCATTTTATAAAATCCAACATACTTTTATGATTTAAAAAAAAAACACTTAAACTAGGAACAGAAAGGAACTTCTCAACCTGAAAAAGAACATTAAAAAAACCCCACAGTTAACACAAACTTAATGGTGAAGACAGAAAGCTTTTCCTCTAAGATAAAGAACAAGACAAAAAATCTCTGCTTTATAATTTCTATTCAGCCAGGCGTGGTGGCTCAGCCTGTAATCCCGCGCTTTGGGAGGCTGAGGTGAGTGGATTGCCTGAGCCCACGGGATTGAGACCCGCCTGGGCAACTTGACGAGACCTCATCTCTAGAATAAATCAAAAAATCAGCCAGGCATGGTAGCGCGTGCCTGTGATTCCAGCTACTCGGAAGGCTGAGGCAGAAGGATCGCTGGAGCCCAGCAGGTCGAGGCTGTGGTGGCCGGGAGCGGCCAATGCACTCCAGTCTGGGGGACAGAGTGAGACTCCAACTCAAAAAAATAAATAAATAAAATAAATAACTTCTATTTATCATTGGTATTAGAGGTCCTAGTCAGGGCAATTAGGGGGAAAAAGAAATAAAGTAATGTATAACTATATCTATTTGTAGGTGGCATAACCTAATATGTAGAAAATAATAAAGGGTCCACTAAAATACTACTAGATATAGTAAATGAGATCAGCAAAGTTATAGGACACAAGATAAATACACAAGAATCAGTTGTATATATCTGTATACAAACAATTCATAATCTGAAAATGAAACAATCCCATTTACAAAAGCATCAAAAAGAATAAAATATCTAGGAAAAAATTTTACTAAAGAAGTACAAGACTTGTAAACCTAAAACTAATAAAGACAACCTACATAAATTGAAGTACAACCCATGTTCATCAAAGACCTAGTTTTGTTAAGATGGCAATACTCCCCCTAAATTAATATTCAGATTCAAAGCAATCCATATCAAAATTCCAACTGCCTTTTTTTTTACAAAAATAAACATGTTAAAACATATCAAAATTCATATAGAATAACAAAGAACCACAAATAGCCAAAACAATCTTGAAAAGAGACAAAAGTAGAGAATTCAGAGTTAACAAATAGCAGAATCCACTATAAAAGCTATACTTATCAACACATTGTGGTATGGCATTTTAACAGACATGTAGATTAATGAACTAGAAATGACAGTCCAGAAGTAAACCAGTGTGTCTATGGCCAATTGATTTTCAGCAAGTCAAGATGGGGAACGAACTGTCTCTTCAACAAATGGTGCTGGGACAACTGTAAACTCTCATGCAAAAAACTAAAGTTGGGCTCCTATCTTATTGCTAGATATAAAAATTAACTTAAAATAAATCAAAGACCTAAATACGAAAGCTAAAACTATAAAATTCATAGAAGAAAATGTAAGAGGAAATTATTACAGCCTTCAATTAGGCAACGGTTTCTTGATGACTCCAAAACATAAGCAACCAAAGAAAAAAAATAGAGAAACTGGACTTCACCAAAATTTAAAACATTTGTACATCTCAAAGGATAGAAGTATAAAGAAAGAGAGAAACCACAGAATGAGAGAAATAGCTGCAAATCATGTATCTGATATGAGTCGAGCCACCAAAATATATAACGATCTCTTGGAATGCAACAATTAAAAAAAAAAAACAATTAAAAACTAGGCAAAGGACTTTTTTTTTTTTTTTTTTTTGAGTTGGAGTCTCACTCTGTCGCCCAGACTGGAGTGCAGCAGCATACTTCCGGCTACTGTAATCTAGACCTGCTGGGCTCTGGCGATCCTTCCGCCTCAGCCTTCCAAGTAGCCGGAATTACAGGCATGCGCTACCACGCCCGGATGATTTTTTGATTTATGGTAGAGATGAGGTCTCGCTGTCCAGACGGGTCTCGAACCCGCGGGCTCAGGCAATCCACTCACCTCAGCTTCCCAAAGTCACGGGATTACAGGCTGAGCCACCGAGCCCGGCTTAAAGGACATTTTCAATTGAAACTTCTCCAAAGATGATATTCAAATGACCAATAAGCATATGAAAATATGCTCAACATCATTAGTCATTATAGAATTGCAAATCAAAGCCATGAGATATTACGTTCACTCATTGAGATGACTACTTTAACAAAAACAAAATCCCAGCCTAGGTAACATAGCGAGAACTTATCTCCACAAAAAATTTTTTTTTCAATAGCTAGGTGAGGTGGCATGCACCTATAGTATCAGCTACTCAAGAAGCTAAGATGGAAAATCACCTGAGCCCAGAAGATAGAGGTTGCGGTGAACCCTGATGAGCTGGAGGATTGCTTGAGCCCAGTAACTCAAGACCAGCCTGGGCAACATAGCGAGACCTCGTCTCTACAAAAAAAAAAAAAAAAAAAATCAACAAATTAATCAGGCATGGTGGCACACACCTGTAGTCCCAGCTACTTGAGAAGCTGAGGTGGAAGAATTACCCGAGCCCAGAAGGTCGAGGCTGCGGTAGCTATAAGCATGCCACTGCACTCCAGCCTGGGCAAGAGACCCCAACTCAAGAATGAATGAATGAATGAATGAATGAAAATATCAGAGGTTGATGAGGATGTGCAGAAACTGGAAACTTTTTATGTTACTAGTAGGAAGGTAAAACAGTACAGCTACTTTAGGAACAGTTCACCAATTCTTCAGAAAGTTAAGCAAGCCTTTCCCCATTTAATCCAAGGATACTCGCCAGCAGTGCTCCCAGCTGCAGAGCTTACCCCAAGATTTAAAGAAAAAAAAAGGAAGAGTATTTCAAAACATAGTAATTCTTTCTCTCTCTCTTTTAAAAATAATCCTTGTTAGGGTTAGAAACAAGCTCTTTTTAGAAATAACTCTAAGAATAGTTTTTATATTTTCTTTTTTTTTTTTGAGTCAGAGTCTCACTGTCACCCAGGCTGGAGTGCAGTGGCATGCTCACGGTCACCCCAGCGTTGACCTGCTGGGTGTCAGCGATCCTTCTGCCTTAGCCTTCCAAGTAGCCAGAACTACAGGTGCACACTACCACGCCTGGCTAATTTTTTATTTATTACAGAGACGAGGTCTCGCCAAGTTGCCCAGGCTGGTCTTGAACCCACAGACTCAGACAATCCACTTGCCTTGGCCTCCCAAAGTGCTGGGATTACAGACTGAGTCACCGAGCTCAGCCTTATATTTTATTTCACTTTGAAAACCAGTCAAATTTCCTTCAGCCTAAAAGAGTGTGTTTATGTAAAATTAAATGAATGTGGTAGCATGGTAGCAAGTTGCATTTTTTTTTCCAAACGAGTAAAGGGTTAAACATGGATTAACCCAGTAATCCCATTCCTAGGTGAGACATGAAAACTTTTTCATGCAAAAATGTGTACATGAATGCTTACAGCCAAAAAGGCAGAACTAACACAAACGACCATCATCTGATGAATGGATACACTGTGGTATAACTATTTCAATAGACTTGTTTAGCAACAAAAAGTAATGAAGTACAGATACCTGGTACAGCATGGATGGACACTGAACACATGTTAAATGAATAAAGTCAAGCACAAAAGACTACACAGTGTATGATTACATTTACATGAAATTTCCAGCATAGACAAATCCATTGAAATAAAAAGGAGGGCCGGGCTTGGTGGCTCAGTCAGTAATCCCTGCACTCTGGGAGGCAGAGGCGAATGGATTGCCTGAGCCTGCAGGTTTGAAACCAGCCCAGGCAACTTGGCAAGACCTCGTCTCTACAATAAATAAAAAATTAGCTGGAAGCCGGGCTCAGTGGCTCAGCCTGTAATCCCGCGCCTTTGGGAGGCTGAGGTGAGTGGATTGCCTGAGCCTGCAGGTTCGAGACCTGCCTGGGCAGCAAGACCTCATCTCTACAGTAAATAAATTTAAAAAAAAAAAAATCAGCCAGGCATGGTAGCGCATGCCTGTAATCCCGGCTACTCAGAAGGCTGAGGCAGAAGGATCGCCGGAGCCCAGCAGGCGAAGCTGCGGTGGCCAGGAGCAGCCACTGCACTCCAGTCTGGGCGACCGAGTGAGACTCCAACTCAAAAAAAAAAAAAAAAATTAGCTGGACATGGAAGACATGGATTCCATGTCTGTAGTTCTGGCTACTTGGAGGGCTGAGGTGGAAGGATCGCTGGAGTCTAGCAGGTCAATGCTGGGGTGGCCATGGAGTGCTATGGCACTCCAACCTGGGTGACAGAGTAACACTCCAGCTCAAAAAAAAAAGGAAAAAAGAGAAATAAAAAGGAGGTTAGTGCTTAGCTGAGGATGAAGGGCTGTGATTGCCATTAGGTGTGGGTTTCTTTTTTGACCGATGAGAATGTTCTGAAATTGGACAGTGGTGATGCTTGTACAACACTGTAAATATACAAACAACCACTGAAACATACAGTTTAAAGTGGTAGTTTTAATATATGAATTTTATCTCAATTGAAAAAAATCCAATTAACTCTCAAGTTCCACTAAACAATTAAAAGTAAATAAAATAAAAGGGAAAATTTTAATGCCTAAGTAAATTATGTTTCAGACTATAAATTCAATTAGGCCTGACATGATCTTCTCTAAACTTAGGCTTGGTGAACAGCTGGCTTGAGACTTCAAAAACATTTAGAAAATATAAAAATGAATCCTTATTAAAAATAAAGTGGGCTGGGCGTGGTAACTCAGCTGTAATTCCAGCACTTTGGGAGGCTGAGACAAGAGGATTGCCTGAGCACACAGGTTTGAGACCAGCCTGGGCAACTTGGTGAGACCTCATCTCTACAATAAACCACAAAAACTAGCCGGACGTGGTGGCATGCATCTGTAGTTCCAGTTACTTGAAAGGCTGAAGCGGAAGGATCGCCTAAGTCCAGCAGATGGAGGCTGCAGCGGCTGTGAGCATGCCGCTGTACTCCAGTCTGGGCGACAAGAGTGGAGACTCCAACTAAGAAAAATAAATAAATAAATAAAGTGGCATGATTTTAAAATATTTTCTCAAAATATATTAGTAAATACTATCTGTAATGAAAAAACTTATTCTCCTTTCCATTTTATGATATGGAAAAAGCAAGAAACTAACAAGTAACTGCCTTACCCAAGACTCCACAGAAAACAAACAGACCATACAAAGAACCTACTCTCTTTGACTTCCTACTCAAAGCAAAATAGCAGAAAAGACTTAAAGAACCAATCTAGGACAAAAAACTCCTTCTAAGTCTATATATCCGTCAGTTTTCTGCCACTGTTAAATCTAAAACTCTAAATTTTAAAACCCAGGAAACTGGAGATGCAAGCAAGGTGAAATAAACAGAAGTTACAGAAGCATGGAAGGGAATGTTGATAGCATCTGCGCAAGCAAATTAAACTCCAAGCTACATTATCATTTATAATCAATCAAGCAAGAAGCTGTACAATTTTAACACAGATTTTGAATGCAGCTCTGATTCAAATGCTCAATTAAATTTTCCAGGTCAGTGACTTATTATAAAGATAAGAAATTTACTATAACACAAAACCACTTTAAACCATAGGGGAGAACCCTGGGAAGGAGGAGCCCGATACTAATCCCATTGTAAAGAACGCTAGGCCATCTGCTATTGTCCCATTTCATTCTCTGAGCACAGGGTTACCCTAGTGCATACAAATTTGTATACTACCTAGAAGGCTAGAGAAAGCTGTGAGTGGGCAGTGGTGGTCCAGAGGGAGCCAGAGACAATCCAGAGTATGTGACTTTGACTCATAACCCAGTCATTACAATAGCTGCCACTGTGACTCAGAATACAAAGAATTTTTAAAAAGCATACCTACATGAATGCCAAAGTAACATATTACTTCTCAACATTCCTCCCTATTACAAATTTTAAATTTTTTTTTTTTTTTTTTGAGTTGGAGTCTCACTCTGTCGCCCAGACCGGAGTGCAGTAGGCGCTCCCAGCCACTGCAGCCTCGACCTGCTGGGCTCCGGCGATCCTTCTGCCTCAGCCTTCCGAGTAGCCGGAATTACAGGCGCGCAGCTACCATGCCTGGCTAATTTTTTGATTGATTGTAGAAATGAGGTCTTGCCAAGTTGCCCAGATGGGTCTCGAACCCGTGGGCTCAGGCAATCCACTCACCTCAGCCTCCCAAGGCGCAGGATTACAGGCTGAGCCACCGAGCCCAGCTACAAATTTTAAATATTAAATATACAACTATAAATAATATTTATGAAAGAGATGATTAGAGAATACAGATACTAAGAAACAAGAAAAAGATGAAGGAGGTTATAGAATAAATGTCTGAAACAAGAAGCAAAGTAAGTTAATCATACAGAATTAATATCTAAATATCTAAAGTAATATCTAAAGTTCTACCTGAAAAGTTATACTACAATATCCTACTGCAGATAAATTTCTAAGATTTTTTACTGAAAATTTTCAGAAACAGAGAAAAGAAAAATTGAATTGTATTTGTTTCCTAAATAAACTAATGGGACAATAAAAATTACTATATTCACTGTAATCTTTCTACTGTGTAAGAGTTGGGTATAACTTTCCCAGCAACCAGCTAATTTCAGAGTCACAATAAGAAAGAAAAGGCATTCACAGGCAGAGTTCTACCAGAAATTTTTAACAGTGTGTATTACAAAATGTTCAAAGAACATAAATGAACTTTCAGGCATGACACTCTGGAAAGGAACACCTTTTCTCATTTTAATTCACACACTCTCTTGCCTTAGATACCTCCTTCTCCATTTGCCTAGAAAACTTTCAAGAATCAGCTCCTAAGGCTTTCAAACCAAGTAAATCTAAAACTCTGCTTTTTTGCCACACAGTATACTATTCATATCATAAATTCTTTAACTTCCATAATTCTAGAACCCTGGAGAATAGAAACCACATCTACTTGTCTTTGTATTTAGCATATGCCTAGCACATTGTGGAAGGTACCATGATGAATGTATGAATGAAGACAGTTTAGAAAGAGAGGGAAGACTGGGAAACACATAAGAACATAATTTTGACTTTGCAACTATAAATGTACCAAGTAAAGGAAAAAAAGGAAAAAGCAAAGACTATTCCAGTGTGCAAATATATACATTGCTTAGAAAACTAGAAAAGTATGTGTGGGCAATGGTCCTGAAAAAACCAAAATAAATTTAGTATATAGTGTGGTTCACTATTCAGGCATTAATATTTGGAGGAGTCTTACAGGGTGATCTTAGATTTTTAAGACAGATTTATAAGGTCATAATGAAGAACACAGATGAAGGACAGCCAAGAACACAAATTTATTAAAAATGGCCTGTAAACCATATGGGCTTACAAAAAAAAAAAAAAAAGAAGAGGAAGTAGAAGAAACTTCCTACACATAGCAAAAAAAGCTTTTAGAATTATTTTTATAAATGTATCAATCTGATCAGCAGGTTCTTACATATACTACCTAAGACCTTTTCGGTCTATTTAACACTTTATCACTTATATGAAAGCATAAACAGTATGCTCATAAATGAATAGAAGGCATAAAACTGAAGGAAACAAACAGACCAAACAATCAAGTCATGAGTCAAAAGATTCTCCATAATTTAAATTCAAAGTAACTGGCAGAATTCAGCAAGTAAAATTTAATGAGAATAAATCATATTGATACCTTTATCCACAGTATGTACCATTTTAGAAGTTCCAAGGTGCTTTTAAACATATTACTGTTTAACAAGAACCCCGTGAGGTAGCTATTATATCCACTCTATAGATAACGAAATTGAAGGTTAGTGAGTTTCACTGAGAAGCCCACATTTCAGCTAAGGGCCATGAATAGAACGTGAATCCCATTCTAATCATCTCTCTTGCAATTAAATCCATAACCCTAACTGAACAAGAAAGATATGGAAGAAAAATGAATTTAGACACATAACAGCATCAGGGGAAAAAAAAAAGAACAATGTGGGGGGACTAAAAATATTTCACCTAAAAAAATGAAGATTTTGGGCTACCAAACAGCAAGCTCCAAATGTCTAAAAAAAGTCATCATGCAGAAGACTGATTAGACTTGCTCAATATGGTCCCAAGTTAATCCCAATCAGCAAATACTCTGAGGAGTCAATTCTGGTCAAAGAAAAGAGGGTCAAAACTGTCCAAAACATTCTACCTGGTAGAAAATAAATTGATTCATCTTAATTACACATACTTGACTGTTAGCTGAGGAAATCCATTTGTCAGTGACTTTAGAAAAATTAATCAAATGGATGACTGGACTTAATATTAAGCGAGAACACATTTGTATCAGACATTGTTTTGAAACATACAAATGAACTTCTAGGGAAGGGTGGTCTAATTTTAGGATTATAATTTGGAAAAATTATTTTTCAATGAATATATACCTATATACAAACGGATATACAGAGAGACAGTTTTTTCTAATCATTATTAATATTCAAATAAAAGAAAAATATAAAGTATATAATCAACACTTCAACTATATTTGAAATGCTTACTTGAGTAAAATTATACTTAGTATATTATTCTCTATACTTTTTTGTATCTCTGAGATAATTAATTTTTAAAATAGATAACATAAACATATGGTCAACAAGTCAGAACTTGGGATAGCACCCATGACCCTCCTTAAAATAAAGCTATTCCAAGAATTTCTTGAGCAAGGAATAATTAAATAAAAGTTTAAATTTTGGGGACAGTTAAACTGTGATTCTAAAAGAGTAGTAATCAGCATTAAATTCACTGAAATTCAGAAATTAAAGATACATATGAATTAAAATTACAGAAAAGGGATGGACTTGGAGTCTATAATACTGAGTGATCTATCACAGAAACAAAGAACCGAGTTTCACATGTTCTCACTCGTAAGTGGATCTTGAACAACTATCATAAACTATCTTTTCTCTGAAACAAATGAAAATAGAGACAAAACATACCAAAACCTCTAGGATACAGCAAAATCAGTAATAAGAGGAAACCTGCCAGGCGCAGTGGCTCATGCCTGTAATCCCACCACTTTGTGAGGCGGAGGTGAGAGGATTGCCTGAATCCAGGGCATTGGATTCAGGCAGGGCAAGTTGCCAGCCTGGGCAACTTTGCGAGACCTCATCTCTACAATCAGTCAAAAAATTAGCTGGGCATGGTGGCACGCACCTATAGTTCCACTAATTGGAAGGCTGAGGCAGAAGGATCGCTTAAGCCATGAACGTGCCACTGCACTCCAGCCTGGGCAAGAGAGTGAGGCTCTTAACAACAACAAAAAAGAAGAAACCTTATAGCACCAAATACCTACATCAAAAAGACAGACATAAATAAATAAGCAGGCTAATATCCCACCAAAAGGAACTAAGAAAACAAGAGCAAACTAAACCCAAAGCTAGCAGAAAAAGCAAAACCAGAGCAGAAGTAAATGAAACTGAGATTAAAAAAAAAAAAGCAAAGAAATCAACAAAATAAGAAGCTGGTTCTTTGAAAGGATAAACAAGATAGACTACCTCTAGATTAACAAAGGAAAAAAGAGAAGATTCAAATAAGCACAATCAGAAATCACAAAGGTGACACTACAACCAATACCATGGAAATACAAAAGATTCTCAGAGACTACTATAAACATCGCTATGTGCACAAACTAGAAAATCTAGAGGAAATGGATAAATTCCTGGAAACACACACATCTCTCAAGACTGAAACATGAAGTAATTGAAACCCTGAACAAACTAATAACAAGTTACTAAATTGAATCAGAATAAGAAACATATCGCCCCCACCCACCCCACCCCCTCCTCCGCCAAAAAAAAGAGCCCTGGACCTGATGGATTCACAACCAAATTCTATCAGATATACAAAGAAGAGCTGATGTCAATCCTCAAAATTCAAGGAGGGATTTCTCCCTAACTCATTCTAAAAGCCAGTATCATCTTAATACCAAAGTCTAGAAAAGACACAATAAAAAAAATACAGGCCAGTATATCCCTGATAAACACAGATGCAAAATTCCTCATCAATATACTAGCAAACAGAATCCAGCAGTACATTAAAAAGATAATTCACCATGATCAAACGAGCTTTATTCTTGGGATGCAAAAATGGTTCAACTTATGCAAATGAATAAACATGATTCACCACATAAACAAAAGTAAAAACCATGGGATCATTTCAATAGATGCAGAAGAAAAATGTAATAAAATCCAACTTTCCTTCATGACAAAAAACTCTCAACAAACTGGGCATCAAAAAATACCTCAAAATAATAAAAGCCATCTAAGAAAAACCCATAACTAATATCATACTGAATGCATAAAAGTTGGAAGCATCCTCCCTAAGAACTGAACAAGACAAGGAAGGGCTGTCCAACCTCACCACTCCCATTCAACAGTGTACTGTAAATCCTAACCAAGGCAATCAGGTGAGAGAAAAAAATGAAAGGCATCCAAATAGGAAAGGAGGAAGCCAAATTACCTTTCTTTGCTGACAAAATTCTAAACCTAGAAAACCCTAAAGATTCTGCCAAAAGACTCCTAGATCTGATAAACAATTCCAATCAAGTTTCAGGATACAAAAATCAATGTTCAAAAAGCAGTAGCATTCCCATGCACCAATAATGTCCAGCTGAGAATCAAATCAAGAACACAATCCCAACTCTCTCTCTCTCTCTCTCTCTCTCTCTCTCTCTCTCACACACACACACACACATCTCTCTCTCTCTCTCTCTCTCTCTCTCTCTCACACACACACACACACACACATTTCTCTCTCTCTCTCTCTCTCTCTCTCTCTCTCTCTCTCTCTCTCCACACACACAGAGAGATACAGACACACACACAACCTAGGAATACATCTAACCAAGGAGGTGAATGAACTCTACAAGGAGAACTACAAAACACTACTGAAAGAAATTACAGATGACACAAACAAATGAAAAAAAATTCCAAGTTCATGAATTAAAAGAATCAATACTGTTAAAATGTCCATACTGCCCAAAGCAATCTACAAATTCAACACAATTCCTATCAAATGATCAATGTCATTTTTCACAGAATTAGCAAAAACAATTCTGAAATTCATAAGGAACAAAGAGCCCAAATAGCCAAAGCAATCCTTACAGAGGAAAAACAAAAAAAGTCAAAGAGAGGCATCACATTACCCAATTTCAAACACAGGGCAAGAATATCTAAAACTGCATAGTATGAGTACAAAAACAGACATATAGACCAATGGAACAGAATACAGAACCGTGAAATAAAGGCACACACCTACAACCAACTGATCTTCAATGAAGTTGACAAAAAATGGTGGTGGGGAAACTGACTAACCACAGGTAGAAGAATAAGACAGGTCCTCTACCTTTTACCATATACAAAAATTAACTCAAGATAGATTAAAGACTTAAATGTAAGACCTCAAACTATTAATAACTAGGGAATATTCTTCTGAATATTGACTTAAGCAAAGAATTTATGACTAAGTCCTCAAAAGCAAACACAACAAAAAGATTGACTATTAGGACCTAATTAAACTAAAGGGCTGCTGTACAGTAAAAGAAACTATCAACCTACAGAATATGTTTGCATCTGACAAAAGACTAATACCTGAAACTGTAAGAAACTTTGAAAAAATCATCAAAATAACAAATAACCCCATTAAAAAGTGGGCAAAGGACATGAGCAGTCACTTCTCAAAAAAGACCACACAAGTGGTTAACAAACATGAGAAAATGCTAAATATCAAGAATAATCAAAGAAAAGCAAATCAAAATCACTATGAGATACCATCTCATACCAGTCAGAATGACTTTTATTAAAAAGTTTTTAAAAATGTGGGCAAGGTTGTAGAGAGAAAGAAATGCTCATACACTGTTGGTGGGAATTAGTTTAACCCCTATGGAAAGCAGTTAGGAGGTTTCTCAAAGCACTAAAAATAAAAAAACTTGAATTAAAAAAAAAAACATTTTTAAAAGAACTAAAAATAGAATTACCATTCAACCCAGCAATCTCATTACTGGGTATACACCAAAAGGAAAATAAATCATTCTACCAAGACACCTGCATGTGTGTGTGTACTGCTGTGCTACTCGCAACAGCCAAGACATGGAGTAAACCTAAGTGCCCATCAACAGCCAGATCAGATAAATGTGGTACACAGACATCATGGAACACTATGCAGCCATAAGAAAGAAAACTCAGCCAATCCAATTTCAGGTCCCCTCTCACTGCCGAGAGCTTTCCTATCTTCCAATAAACCACGACAAGGGGCAGGGCAAGGGAGGGGAGGAAGAAAGGAGAGGGGTGGGGCGTGGGAGGGGAGAAAGAAGGGAGAAAGGAGGAAAGAAAGAAAAGAGAGAGAGAAAAAATCATGTCCTTTGCAGCAACATGGATATAGTTGAAGACCGTTATTCTAAATGAATTAACACAGAAACATAAAATCAAATACCATATGCTCTTACTTTAAGTGAGAGATAAACACTGGTACACACAAACACAAAGATGGGAACAGCAGACACTGGGGATTCCCAAAGGGTGACAAGAAAGAGGGAGGAGGGCAGGGGTTGAAAAACGACCTACTGGGGTCGATGTTCACTATTTGGGAAATGGGTTCAATAGAAGCTAAAGCCTCACTGGCACGCAATGTACCCATGTAACAAAACTGCACATGTGGCCCCTGAATCTAAAATTAAAAAATAAATGAATAATACAATAAACTAATTTTCATTCAAAGTAGCCTATAAATGTGGCTTTATCTTTAAATGTGTTAGATCAAGACACAGAAAATCATATGCATTGTTTAAAGAAACAGAGGTAATCACAGGAGAACTAAAGCACAAATTATAACTTTTCCGACTCCACGAAACTGTTGGAATCCTTCACTTTATCTCATTTTCCTATATGTCCCATTATGATGAATGAATTGATTTCCTCTCAGGTAACATGTTATTAGTTTTGGACAGTTTTGACCCTCTTGTTTATTTTTTTCAGAAATTCCTCTACGAAAACAATTAGGCTGGACCTGGCAGCTCACACCTGTAATTCCAACACTCTGGGAGGCTGAGGTGGGAGGACTACTTCAGCCCAGACGTTCAAGACCAGCCTAGGCAACATAGTAAGACACTGTCTCTGGAAAAAAAAAAAAAATTAGCCAGGCATAGTGGTGCACAGAGGCTGAGGATCACTTGAGTCCAGAAGTTCAAGGCTGCAGTGAGCCACAACCGTGCCACTTCACTTTAGCTTGGACGACAAAGTGAGAGAGAAGGAGGAAGGAAGGGAAGGAGGGAGGCAGGGAGGGAAGGAGGCAAGGAAGAAAGGCAGGCAAGGAAAGAGGGGCGGGGGCGCCAGGACAGGCAGGCTGGTGGCTGGCTGGCTAATATAGCAGAACAACCTAATTATCAAATTGCATATGAAACTATAGTAACCAAAAGTTTGGTACTGACACAGAAATAGAGGACAACAAACAGAACAGACTAGAATCTAGAAACAGGTCCAGGTTTACATGACAATTCATTTGTGTCATTTCAAATTACAAGAGAAGAGGTAGATTATTCAATAAATTATTATAATGACGACTGCTTTGCCACATGTAAAAACATCAAGCTGAATAATTACAGCAATATATAAAGTTTATAAACCAACTTTTAGATGAAAGGAAAAAGAAACTTTAAAAGAACGCAGGGAAAGCATGAGTGAATTATTTAATAACTGTCACATGTATAATGATTTTTGAAGCATGACATAAAACTGAAAGAACATTAAAGAAAAGGACTACTAGCCGGGCTCAGTGGCTCAGCCTGTAATACCGCGCTTTGGGAGGCTGAGGTGAGTGGACTGCCTGAGCACGCAGGTTTGAGACCCGCCTGAGCAGGCGAAACCTCATCTCTACAATAAATCAAAAATAAGCCGGGCGTGGTAGCGCACGCTTGTAGTTCCAGCTACTTGGAAGGCAGAGGCGGAAGGATCGCCGGAGCCCAGCAGGTCAAGGCTGCGGTGGCCGGAAGCAGCACTGTACTCCAGTCTGGGTGACAGAGTGAGACTCCAACTCAAAAAAAAAAAAAGAAAAGAAAAGGACTACTAAATTTGGTGACAAATCCCAAAACAAATACCATAAATAAAAGAAAAACTAACAAATAGGAAAATATATTTGTAAAACACAAAAGCAAAGAGACCAATTTATTTACTAGAGAAAGAAAAATCAACAGAAAGAAATAAATTATTTAATAGAAAAATCAGGAAAAGAAATGACTATGTAGCTTGGAAAAAAAAAAGGAAAAAACCATGAAAAGATTCTCAGTGTGAACTCAACTTTAAATAAATACTAAGCAAGTATATATACAATAGAATTACCTACCAAGTCAGTGGAAATTTAAAAAGATTTGGTAACATGTTTAATGAAGCTGTGCAGAAAGATATTAATATAAACAAGTGCAAGATTTTTGGAGGAGAATTTGGCAGCTATCAATTTATTAGATGCATATGATATCAAATCACGAATGTGATAGTTATATTACTAAGTGTTATACTGTTATAACAGATAAACAAGAAAAAGTCCTATGCTGTATACATCTACCTGTAAAGCCACTGGGCATAGTTTATTAAATTATCCAAATATATTAAAATGTTTCTTTTTAAGTTAATAAGAAGTATAATTCCAGTGGTCTTTTGAAAGGTATATAACACATAAATGTTTGCATATATATAGGAACTTTATTTAAAAGTGTGCAGAGAACCGTTAACTATAGTTAATATCCCCAAGGAATTAGTCTGAGAGGGTCAAAGGACAGGAAAAGCGATGTTAATTAGACTTCAAATATTTTGTTATTTTAAAAATTTTTTTAAAACACATATTATTTTCATAATTTTAATAATAAATTAAATTTTAGTTTTTTAAAAGCCACATTATCTTTTTTTATGCTTTAAAAGAAATACTTATCTAGACTTTAAAATATTTCAAATATAATAATGGTTCTACATTATATATATAAACCAGACAAAAAAGTTTCAGAGGTCAAACTTTTACAACTGTTGTGCAATTCTCTCTCCCAAAGGATTCTTTGGAGTTATTTTTTCTATTAAAAAATAGCTGCTGGCATGTTAGCAGTCAGTACCAAAGTTATAGCAATAATCCACAGTGGGAATAACCCAGGGCTTGACATCAAGCCAAAACGTTAATGTATATTGGCCAAGAAAAAAAATACTCAAGTTGTATAACATTTTTTTTGCAGAGCTAAAGTGCTTCAAAAGATCCAATTAGAAACAATATAGGGGCAGTTTTTTTTATAAGCTACACATAGTCTAACCATCCATCCAGCCATCACAATCTTAGGTATTTACCCAAATGAGATGAAAATTTATGTTCATACAAAAATCTGCACATGAATGTTTATAGTCATTTTATGCAAAATTGTCAAAAATTGGAAGCAACCAAAATCAAGATGTCTTTCAACAAGTAACTGGATTAAAAAAACAGGAATATCCAAACAGTGAAATACTATTCAGTAGTAAGAAATGAGCTATCAAGTCACAAAAAGAAATGAAGGAAACTTAAATGCATATTGCAAGTAAAAGAAGCTAGTCTGCAAATAAAATTCTGTATGGTTCCCACTACATGACATTCTGGAAAAGGTAAAACTATAGAAACAATAAAAAGATCAGTAGCAGCCAGGACTAGAGGGGGTGTGGGGAGACGTGAATAGGTGGAGCACAGAGGATTTTTAGGGTACAGTGAAACTATTCAGTACAATATTACATTTAGCAAAACTTACAGAACTGCAAAAAACTATGGACTTTTGTTTAATAATGTATCAATATAGATTCACCAGTTGTAACAAATGCAGCATAGCCATGCAAGATGTTAAAAATAAACCGGGCTCGGTGGCTCAGCCTGTAATCCCGCACCTTTGGGAGGCTGAGGTGAGTGGATTGCCTGAGTCCCCGGGTTCGAGACCCGCCTGGGCAGGCGAGACCTCATCTCTACAATAAATCAAAAAAATTAGCCGGGCGTGGTAGCACGTGCCTGTAGTTCAAGTTACTTGGAAGGCTGAGGCGGAAGGATCGCTGGAGCCCAGCAGGTCGAGGCTGCGGTGGTTGGGAGCGGCCACTGCACTCCAGTCTGGGCAACAGCAAGACTCCAACTCAAAAAAAAAAAAAAAAAAAGATGCTAAAAATAGGGGAAGTTATAAGCAGAGGGAGTATGTGGGAACGTTCTGCACTTTCTGGTCAATTTTTCTATAAACCAAAAACTACTCCAAAAAATTAAGTCTGTTAATTATCAACAACAGCAATATGGGGTATGACAAAGTGCAGGGAAAGAAGACACCCAGGGGAAAGTGCTCAGCTGGGGACTGTGGTCACGGTAACAAAAACCAGATGAAGTTAAAGGAAGGAGAGTCTAGGAAAAAACCCCAGCATCTACACCAGCATGGCCAGGGAGAGACTTACCAATACATGCCCTTCTTGGTAAACTCACAGTGGTTCATTCGTTTCACCTTCTCCAAGCTCATGCATTCTTCAAGTTTTTGTAACTAGAATGTTTGTCTCTTTAGGCTCAAAACAATCAGTGGAAAAGGAACCAAAATTAAGTACCTCCTCATGTGTCAGGATTAACCTGGAGAAACTGAGTCACTGACTGAACTGCTTCTCTCATACTCCCTTTTGTCTCTAATTTTAAAAGTTCCTAGGAGGCAACCTGAAATTCACAATCTCCTCAGAATAGGATGGAGAATATTCTGAAAATATCATTAAACACATATAATTCTCAAGCCTTAGAAAGAACAAAAATACCAAAGGCAAGAAATTGTGGAGCTTTGCCCTGATATGATAACCTGATAACAAACTTGGTATGTGTCCACCAGAGACCCAGAATAGTGAGACATCTTGGGATTTATCTGATTTAGGAAAAACTTTTAACTATATCTGAAAGACGCCTCGATGCACTTTACATAGTCAAGTCTTGGGTCTTTTCACAGTGGTATGTTCATCTGATGAATGGTTCCTACCAGTATATACTGGATGGATGGCCACCTTCTCTGGGAAAGACAACTGCTATGAGTGTGGAAGAGAAAGCCATCTAGAATGCCTCCCCAAACCAGTCAGTGGAAGATTCCCTCCAACAGATCCCTACACACTACAGAAACACCAGAGTCTCAGGACCAGGGAACTTCTAGGAGACTGAGATCTCTTGCTGTGGTCCTTTCATCATCACACTGACATTGGTTCCCTCTAGTGCCTTTCTGTTTGCCTTTGTCTTCCTCACCAGGAAGCTCTATACTGCAGCCACTCTCACTGGCTCCCTGGCAATGCCAACCTCTTGGTTTTCAGCTTTTTTTTTTTAACTGAACTCTCACTCTGTCTCCCTGGCCAAAGTGCAGTGGCATGCTCACAGCCTCTGCACAAGCAATCCTTCCACCTCAGCCTTGCAAGTAGCTGGAACCACAGGCATGCGCTACCATGCCCAGTTAATTTTTTGATTTATTGTAGAGACAAGGTCTCGCCAAGTTGCCCAGGCTGGTCTCGAACCCGTGGACTCAGGCAATTCTCTCGCCTCAGCCTCCCAAAGTGCTGGGATTACAGGCATTAGTCACCGGGCCCGGCTGGTTTTCATCTTGCTCATATCCATAAGAATCACATGCAACACATAGCTGTCTTCTGATACCACATGCCACATAACCTCCAACCCATATCTCTGCAACACTGCTCTGAATGTGTATTGCGCCATCATCACTGCCCTGCAGTATAGTAAGTGGAACAAAATGTATCTCTATCCCATTGCTCATATCCTAGACCTCCTGCACCATCCACTCCACATATGGAGCTGTCTACATCCTGTCATGCTGTTCATCATCTTCTACACAGCCTCCAGGAACAACACCCTGAAGCCACCATCAGTCTACCACAGCCCACATCATCACAGCTCACTCTGCTCAACCCCAGTCTCCATGAGGGACACTCGCACTCAACTGGCTCCCTCTGTTTGTCAGCCACAAGAAAATCGGGCATGCTGGTAAATGTCCTGAGCAAAAGGACACTTACTTTCAGGCAAGGAAAGCCACAGAAACCTTGGGGATTATTTTAGGGCTTTTATCATCTGCTAGCTTCCTCCTCTGTTGTATCTCTGAGCCTCCCTGCCTGCCACGATTCTCAAGCCTGTCTAGTATCTTAGCTCAGTGGGATATTTTTAAACTCCATCAACAACCCAGTTATCTACACTGTGTTTAATATACAGCTTCAGCAAGCATTCCAGAAAGCTATCTCTTTGCAGAAAGCCTCCAAAGAACGGTGGACACGCTTTATTATCTTTTATGCTGTGTAACCCAATTGGGATTGTCTTTTTTATTTTTCCTGAGACTTGGGTTAGTGATATCTTGGCTCTTGGTTCAATCAATAGAATTTCTACGTATTCCTTTTCTGTTGTCTTCAGAGCCACCAAAAGTTGGGCAGCAGTGTGAAATTGGGCAGGACTGAAATTTGTTAACAAAGCTGGGGAGAAACAAGGCATGCACAATTACCTCTTTTTTTTTTTCTGAGTTGGAGTCTGACTCCTTTCACCCAGACTGGAGTACAGTGACAGGCTCACGGCCACCGCAGCCTTGACCTGCTGGACTCAGGTGATCCTTCCGCCTCAGTGTTCCAGGTAGCTGGAACTACAGACGCATGACACCACGCCTGATTAGTTTTTGTGATTTATTGTAGAGGTGAGGTCTCACTAAGTTGCCCAGGCTGGTCTTGAGCCCCTGGGCTCAGGCAATCCTCTTGCCTTGGCCTCCCAAAGTGCTGGGATTACAGGTTGAGCCACCACACCTGGCCCAGGATTACCTCTTGAAACAACTCAGAGAGAAAACTGTCTGGCACTGTAGAAAGAATCCCAAGCTCCAAGGGATGCTTTACTGATATATCTGAGATTTGTATAAAGCTTAAAGTAGAGAAAATTAATGACCTAAGCTGGAAGAGAATTTAAAGTTAGAATGGAGGGATCCATTCCATGTAGCATCTTCCACCAGAAAATAACAGGGATTTCTTTCACTGGATCCTTCTTAGATCGAATCTCTCCCAGTTGTCCATGGGGAGATAAATATTTGGAGTGTCAATGATAGTGACTTGCAGAGAGGACCAGAAACCAGAGGCAAAGTAGTAAGACAAACAGAATTTAAGATCAACTACACTGTACCCTTCCTGTTCCCCTAATATAGTCACACCATCTTAATGTTTTGGGTCCCCCAAGCTTTTAGAGGACCATCAGTCCAAATATTTTATTTTTTAGCTCTCTGAAAATCACTATTTTATTTTTTACTCTGACACGTTGTCAAATTTGAATGGATTTTTTTTAACACACTTCTGATTTAGAACAGTTTTGAATTTGAAGAGAGGGTCTGAGGAAGGTATGGAGAAAATAGTGCAGAGAGTTTCTGTGCACTCAGAGGCAGATCCCCCCTAGGATTAACATTACATTACTATGATACATCTACTATAATTAATGAACCAACATGAATACAATATTATTGACAAGAGTCCATGCTTTATTCACATTTCCTCAGTTTTTGCCTGATGTCATTTTTCTATTCTGAGATACCAACTAGGAAACATCATTGTATTTGGATGTCATGTCTCCTTGGGTTCTTCTTGGCTGTGATACTTTCTTGAACTTTCCTTGTTTTTAGTGTTGGCAGTTTTGAAGAGTACTAGTCAGTTTTTTTGTGGAATGTTCCTCAGTTAGAATATGTCTCAATCATGTTAAACACATGATTGGACTCGGGTTGTGGGTTTTCAGGAAGAGGATCACACAGATGAAGTGCCATTTTCTCTGCATCATATTGAGGGCATATGCTGTCAACAGGACTTGTCACTGTTAATGACAACCCCATTTTTTATATCCCATTCTCATTAAGAATCTTAAGATGCTGACTCTTACCAAATAAAAAGCCTGAACTATCATATTCAGAAAAGGCAGTAGAAACAATAGGAATAAATAAAAAGAGTAAAAATTGCTCAAATAAGACTCAATTGACTATTTGTATTTGGTCAATTTATATTTAATTGTTTCAAGATAAGAGAGCTATAAATAACTTTGAACCTGTCCTTTCCCTATTAATATAGTCTGCTTTGGGAAAATATTTTTGTTCCACTGTTCCATTTTCACTGCCCTATCAAGAGAGGACTCTGACATGGAGAGGAGGGTATGGAGTTTTTCCAACTAGCTCATTTAGAGTTGAGTAGGAAAGCATGAGCTAGACAGTTTGTGCACACAAGAATGCCCAAAATGCATCTAAGTTCCTTCAGTAGGACGATGTCCTATATACTCCGGGGGAACTGCTTCAAGCATTCCTCCTGTTTAAAAATAAGACACACATTTAAGAACACTTCATCCAGTGCCAAATGCTTTATACTGTATGCAGCAGGAGAATGTACTGTAAATTCCCCAATGACATCTAAAACAAACCTTCCCTAAAACAAAATCTTAATTTGGTTCTTCTCAAAGTCTTGGTGATAGACCTGAAACTATGGTCCCAGAGTTTAGTTTTCAAGTGACATAAGGCAGGCAAAATTTTTCTGTTTTTCCACCATCACCAGTGCCATTCCCAAATACCTCACAAAGCGGGCTAATGAATGAAAACTAAAAAATGTTAAGTTACTCTGAATTCTTGTTTTTTTTTTTTTGAGTTGGAGTCTCACTCTGTCACCCAGACTGGAGTGCTATGGCCGCTCCCGGCCACCACAGCCTCGACCTGCTGGGCTCCGGCGATCCTTCCGCCTCAGCCTTCCAAGTAGCCGGAATTACAGGCGCGTGCTACCACGCCCGGCTGATTTTTTGACTTACTGTAGAGATGAGGTCTCGCTACCCAGGCGGGTCTTGAACTCGTGGGCTCAGGCAATCCACTCACCTCAGCCTCCCAAAGGCACGGGATTATAGGCTGAGGCACCGAGCCCGGCTTACTCTGAATTCTTGCTCAAGGAATATATTCTACCCCCACGACCTTCTGCCTATATGCTTGTATCTATATATAAGCCTACAGGCAAAAAGCATAATATCTATAATACTTTTGTCTCTAGATAGCACACTGCTGTAGTTTTTAAAATAAATAAAATGTGAAATGAAAAAAGAACATAGTATCATATCAAAACTAAGTTTCAGCTATAAGCACTACTTCTCTCTCCCACAGAGTTTAGACAGTAAATATATGGCTAGAATATAATAATAAATGCTGTTTTGACCTTTAATCTTTGGAAGGAAGTATGGAAAAAGTTGCTACTCCTGTCTAAAAGTATACAAAACTACATGTTTTACTGAGAAAAAAATGGGTTACTCCTTTTAAGTCATTATCTATAAAATTTTAAAAAATACATAGCTCCTTTGAGAACTTTAAGCTCTCAACTTACTATATTCATTTCGTTTACTTTCTAGGAATTTAATATGTAAAGTAGTCTCTCTTTTGTCAGCAAAAAACAGTGCTGGGAATACATCACAAATGTTGATTCTGATCAAGTTAAAACAACAACTTCCATAACCAAGTAAGAAGACAGAACATGAAAGATCCAAGTCTGAACATAACCAGCATAGAGATAATTATCTTAAAAGAAGCATTAATAATATAAACCAGTTTTGCAATTAGCTGTATTAACTATTTGATAACTGTTTTAAGACAAATTAAAGTTAGTAAAATGATAAATTACTGAGGCAGGATAGGGCAGTGTAGTGTACTAGAAAGGGTACAATTATTGGCCCTCTGCTGCCTCTTATGAAGGATGAAACACTAAGAAACAAAGAAACTAAACACTAAGAAAATCAATTCACTATTTGCATGATGCTCCACAGTATCCAAAAACATTAACACATATTACCACTTAATCATCTCAACAGGGGATTTGCTGTAATGGGAAAAGGTGCATTTTGGAGTAAGACTAATTCTGGGTCAAAATCTGAGTCTATCATTTTCTAGCTAAACAAATTTGTGCATATGAACCTCTCTTAACATACAGCATGTTTTGGGTTTGTTTATTCGCCTTGGGTTGGTTTGTTTTGGGAGGAAAAATGGAAGCATGGAAGAGAGGATAGTAAGGGGAAAGAAGTGTTTTATTAGGGGGTACTGAAATAATTTACTAGGCCAGAACTAACATTTAAAAATTTCCTTTAAGGAACAAAATACAGTTCAGAGTACATTTCATGAGGTAAGAGTAAGTTCATTTTGTAAACGTTTTGTCTTAACTGTATCACTCTGAAGATCTGTACTATACAGGTATATGTGTACACTAGGTCACAATGTAAAGTATATGTGGGGGGCCCAAGTCTTTTAGAGGACAGGCCCGTTGTAACACAGGCTTCCCCCATTAGGTGAGTATTCTAGAAACTTATCAGCATCAGCGTACCAGCTAGCGTTGTTGTGAGAGGCTGCACTCGCTTTAGCAATTTTTTTTTTTTTGAGATTCTTTCACTTCATATGCCCATTTCATGATGGGTGATTTACATGAGCAACCTGCCCACACTGTGCTAAGCGTTCAGCAGTTTCTGACACTCTCCCTATTCACCCAACCTCGCCCTAAGGGACATTTTTTTTGTTTCCCCAATGAAAAAAGTCCTCAAAGGGAAACACTTTGCTGATCTGAAAGAGGTGAACAAAAAATGGCAGAAGCACCTAAAAGGCATCAAAATGGATGAGCTCAAAACTGTTTTGAGCAATGGAAAAAGTATCTTGAAAGGTATACTGCATCATAGAGTACTTTAAAGGTAACTAAAGTTTAGACATGTAAGAATAAGTAAACAACTTTTTAGTAAATAAACTCTGGATTTTTTGGATCACCACTCCTATTTCTTATGTGTTACAGTCTAAAAACTTATCCACTGATTGTGATGAAGGAGTAAAGATATTAAGCTATTCCCAAAGAGTTATAAAAATTCTACAAGATTATAGATATAAAGTGGCTGGCATTTCATTTTAACAAATTACGATTATTTTGGGATAATGAGATGGTAATTCTAACTTCAAACCTCTAGTCACTTACTAAAAACCTTTCTAAAAATTTTTACCTAGACAAAAATAAGAAAAATTTGTTACTTTGAAAACAGCCTTTGAATCCAGTAACATTAATTATTCTAAGATTTTTAGAGAACCTTCCTTTCATGTTCTTATGATCTGAAAGGCAAAGTTTAATAATAATCAAAGACTCATGCAATCTTCTCCATTTTTATTTCAAATGAAGCAAATGAGAGCCAAGGGAATAAGGACTGAAAATATATGTTTTAAAAGTCAAATATAGAAGATGGCGACAGCATAGGCGGAATTGGGAGATTCTCCGAAAGTGAGTTCCCAAAAAGACTCTTACTTTTCTTCCCCCACCCCCCGGCCCACTGCCAGCCGCACTGGTCTGAGGCCCGGGGACCTTCAGTCCCACACAGGGCCAGATATTGCAGCCCCGGCTACTACTGCTCCACTATGCATGACTCCCGCCCGGGCAGGAGTCTCGGGTCTCGGCTCCCTCACTGCCTGCATTGTCTCGCCCAGCACCAAGCCATCGGTCAGCTAGGGAGGCTCTGGGAACTCGCCCCTCAGAGATACCGGTTCCATTGCTGGCTAAAGTTCCCTGTGAGGGGCCCAAGGCCACTCTCACCGCCTGCCCTTTGGAGCTTTGGAGCTCTGGAGCTCTGGGCCCACCCTGGCTGAGGCACTCAGCATGTGACCCCATGCTTGTGTAAGGGAACACCATATCTTAAGGAGGTGCTGATCTGAGGCTCTCAGCTCCAGAGGAGGGAACTCCCGACCCCCTCCTCCAACCCAGCCCGCTGGTGGCACCCCAGATCCAGAGCCCAGCTATGCAGCTGACCCCAGTGCCTCCCACACCACCACAGTCCATCATAATGGATCGCCCAGGGTCCCAGATGAGCAGAGAGAAAGGATCCACGAAAGAGAAACTGCCACTTTGGCCATTCTGCAGGAAGAGACTTGCATTGCCCCGCCCACCTATGAGCAGCATCCACCTCACTTCCTAAGGTAACATTGCAAAACAGGAGACAAAGCCCCTCCCCTATGCTGAATCAGACAAAGGTAACCAAGCATCAGCAGACATCCTAGGCAGTAGCCTAAGAGAACAAACCCAAGCTGCGAGTAAATCTAGCTGTCTACAACGAAAGCAGAGGGGAGAGGCTGGAGATCAGGCTGAAAAGACTTTAGATACTCAGGAAAGATTCCAGAGCTAGTCTGATTTCTTATTTTGACTTTTGATTTAATCATTTTGACAGTTTGTTTTGCTCATTTTTGTTTGCTTTTTTGACTTACGCTATCTGTTTGTTTTAGGAAAAATACATCAAAAGCCATGATTTTATTGGTCTGTCTTTGTGTAGCTGCCAGTATTCTTCAGGAAATTTTGCTTGCGTGTTTTTTTCACTTTTCTCTGGCCTTGTGTCTCTTTTTCACCTGTTAGTTGGTATGTATACCTGTTTTCCCTCTCACTCTTCTCTCTTTCTAACTTGCTATTGACCACCCCTTCCACCATTATTTTCCTTTTTTGTACTTCCCTTTGTTCTAGGGACAAAACCTACATACCGTTGAGAAAACTGACTTCAGATGCAAACAATGAAGACTCCCAGAATGACTGATCTCAAACTAAAAACCTAGATATGAAGACATTAATGGAGAGACTAAAAAGAATTGAGGAGAGACAAGAAGAAACTAGGAAGGAGCTGATAACTGAGATAACAGTAATAAAGAATACTGTGAATGAAATAAATAACAAACTGATAAGCATGGAAAGCAGAATTACGCAAGCAGAAGAAAGAAACTCAGCGCTTGAGGACCAAAATATAGAACTAACCCAAACTGTTAAAAACACAGAAAACGCAAGGGTCAGTGGCTCAGCCTGCAATCCCACGCTTTGGGAGGCCGAGGTCAGTGGATTGCCTGAGCCTGTGGGTTTGAGACCCGCCTGGGCAAGCAAGACCTCATGTCTACAATAAATAAAAATATCAGCCGGGCGCGGTAGCGCACACCTATAGTTCCAGCTACTTGGAAGGCTGAGGCAGAAGGATTGCCGGAGCCCAGTAGGTCGAGGCTGCAGAAGCCGCGAGTGGCCACTGCACTCCAGTCTGGGTGACAAAGTGAGACTCCAACTAAAAAAAAAAAGAAAAAACACAGAAAACAAGCTCAAAAAGACAGAACAAAACCTTAAGGAGCCGGGCTCGGTGGCTCAGCCTGTAATCCCGCGCCTTTGGGAGGCTGAGGTGAGTGGATGGCCTGAGCCCACGGGTTCGAGCCCCGCCTGGGCAGCGGGACCTCATCTCTACAAAAAATCAGCCGGGCGTGGTAGCACGCGCCTGTAATTCCAGCTACTCGGAAGGCTGAGGCAGAAGGATCGCCAGAGCCCAGCAGGTCGAGGCTACAGTGGCCGGGAGCGGCCACTGCACTCCAGTCTGGGTAACAGAGTGAGACTCCAACTCAAAAAAAAAATAAAAAAAATAAAAAACCTTCAGGAGATGAGTGATTACTTCAAGAGACCGAACCTAAGAGTAATTGGCCTTCCTGAGGCAGAAAGAGAGACAGAGAAAGTTTGTTCCAACAAACTTTCCATGACATTACTCAAGAAAACTTCCCTTATCTAATCAGTGATACAAAAATTCAAACACAAGACATTCAGAGAACCCCTGCAAGACAACAAATGAGAAGATCAACTTCTAGACACATAATAATTCGCCTAAACAAAGTAGGTATCAAAGAAAAAACTCTAAAGGCAGCAAGAGTAAAAGGCCAGATCACCTACCATGGAAGACCAATTGGAATAGCAGCAGATTTATCTATAGAAACCCTGCAGGCTAGGAGAGCTTGGAGTCCTATCTTCAAAGTCCAAAAAGATAAACAATTTCAACCAAAAATAACCTACCCAGCCAAGGTAAGCTTCATCAGCAAGAGAGAATTAAAATCTTTCTCAGACATCCAATCCCTAAGAACTTATGCTGCCACCAGACAGCCTCTACATGAAACACTTAATAAAGCACTAAACACGGAAGAAAAGGAAAAAAGAACAACATGCTTCACAAGAGTATAGGAAAAGAATAAACTACACATGAACCAACCCCAAAACCAAAAGAAAGACAAAAAAATTAAGTGGAAGAACAACAACTCTATAAGAACTCTATGATAGGGATGAACTCTCACATTTCAATAATTAGCCTGAATATGAATGAACTAAATGCATCACTGAAAAGACATATAATGGTAAAATGGATAAAATACCACCAGGCAACAATATACTGCCTTCAAGAGACCCATCTCACTAGAAAGGACAGGCACAGAGTCAAAGTAAGGGGATGGGAAACAAATTTTCAGGTGAATGGAACACAAAATAAAGGAGGAGTCGCAATCCTAATTTCAGACAAAATACCATTAAAGCTATCAAAAAGTAAAAAAGATACAGAGGGCCATTACATAATGATAAAAGGTTCACTCCATCAACAAGAAATATCTATCTTAAACATATATGCACCTAACATAGAAGTGCCAACTTTCATAAAGCAGCTTCTAGGAAAACTAAAGAAAGATATTGACTCTAACACCATCATAACTGGGGACTTTAATACACCACTCACAACCTAGACAGATTATCAGGACAAAAAATCAGCAATGAGATCCGGAACCTCAATGTGACTCTTGACCAAATGGAATTAATTGATACCTACAGAACACTCCATCCAAAGACCACAGAATACACATTCTACTCATCACCGCAGGGAACATATTCTAAGATCGACCACATACTTGGCCATAAATCAAGCATAAGCAAATTTAAAAGGACCGAAAGTTTACCATGCACCTTCTCGGACCACAGTGGAATAAAAATAAACATTAACACCAAGTTCCCCCCAAAACCCACAAAGACATGGACACTAAACAACATGATGCTAAACAACTCCTGGGTCAATGATGAAATCAAAACAGAGATCAAAAGATACCTGGAAACAAATGAAAATGAAGAAACATCTTACCAAAATCTCTGGGACATCATGAAAGCTGTAGTAAGAGGGGAATGTATATCCCTACAAACACACATGAAGAAAATGGAAGGAACACATATTAACTGCCTAACAAGCCACCTAAGGAAGCTGGAAAAGCAAGACCATAAAAACCCTAATTTGAACAGAAGAATCCAGATCTCCAAAATAAAAGCCCAAATCCAGGACATAGAAGACAAAAAGATAATACAAAAAAACCAATGAAACAAAAAGCTGGTTCTTTGAAAGGAAAAACAAGATCGATGGTCCCCTAGCTAGACTGACCAAGAAAAAGAGAGCAATAAGAAGCACAAAAGATAAAGTCACATCTGACCCTGAAGAAATACAAAAGAACATTAGAGACTACTATGTACACTTATATGAAAAAAAACTTGAAAACCTCAAGGAAATTGAGGACTTTCTGACATCACACAACCTACCTAGGTAGAAACAAGAAGAAATTGAGAACATAAATAGACCAATAACAATCGAAGAAATGGACTACATAATAAGAAAACTACCTACAAAAAAAAAAAAAAGCCCTGGACCAGATGGCTTTCCAGCAGAATTCTACAAGACATTTAAGAAGGAGCTGATACCAATCCTACTGAAGGTATGCCAGGCGCTTGAGAAAGATCGATCTCTCCCCAAATCATTTACGAGCTAACATCACATTGATACCCAAGCCAGGTAAAGATTCAACAAAGAAAGAGAACTACAGGCCAATATCTTTGATGAACATAGATCTAAAATTCTCAACAAGATCCTAGCAAACCAGATTCAACAATACATCTCAAAAATCATCCATCATGACCAAGTAGGTTTCATCCCTGGGATGCAAGGCTGGTTCAACATTCTTAAAACCATAAATGTAATTAAATACATCAACAGATGTCAAAACAAAAACCACATGATTATATCATTAGATGCAGAAAAAGCATTTGATAAAATCCAGCACCCCTTCTTGATAAAAACCCTCGAACATCTAGGCATATGGGGAACATACCTCAAACTAGTAAAAGTCATCTACAAGAAACCCACAGCCAGCATAGTCCTAAACGGACAAAAACTGGAACCATTTCCCCTGAAAACTGGAACAAGACAAGGATGCCCACTCTCACCCCTCCTGTTCAACATAGTATTGGAAGTCCTGGCTAGAGCAATCAGAGAAGAGAAGGCAATCAGGGATATCCAGATAGGAAAAGTGGAAGTCAAGTTATCTCTCTTTGCAGATGACATGATTGTGTACCTTGAAAACCCAAGAGAATATGTCAAAAACCTCCTTACACTGATAAAGGCCTTTGGTGAAGTCTCAGGATATAATATAAATGTGCAAAAGACAATCGCATTTCTTTACACCAAGAATAAACAAACAGAAACCCAAATAAAAACCACAATTCCATTCATAATAGCCACAAAAAAATTAAATACCTTGGCATCTTCCTAACCAGAGACGTGAAAGACCTTTACAATGAAAACTAAAAAACACTGCTCAAAGAAATTAAAGATGACACAAGCAAGTGGAAAAATATCCCATGCTCATGGATTGGAAGAATCAACATTGTGAAGATGTCCATTCTACCTAAGGCAATCTACAGATTTAATGCAATACCCATCAAATGACTAGCAACATTCTTCTCAGACCTAGAAAAAACAACACAGGAATTCATATGGAAACACAAATGACCAAGAATAGTCAGAGCAATCCTCAGCAAAAAAACAAAAACAAAAACAAAGCAGGTGGTATCACATTACCAGACTTCAACTTTACTATAAAGCTACAATCATCAAAACAGCTTGGTATTCGTATAGGAACAGGCATATAGATCAATGGAATAGAATTGAGATTCCAGAAGCAAAACCTCAATTTCTCAACCAACTCATCTTCGACAGCCTCCACCACCTACCACTGGAGAGAGGAGAACCTATTCAGTAAATGGTGCTGGGAAAACTGGCTTGATCACATGCAGAAGATTGAAACAGAACCCTGATCTATCCCCATACACAAAAATTAACTCCAAATGGATCAGAGACCTAAATGTAAAACCTCAAACCATAAGAACCTTAGAAAACGAAGGACATGTCCTCATGGAAATTGGAACTGGCATCCAATTCCTGAACAAAACCCGAAACCCACAGGCCATAAGAGAGAAGATAGACAAGTGGGACCTCATTAAACTGACAAGCTTCTGCAAAGCCAAAGAAACCATCAAA